>CM060837.1:50975000-51655000 GCA_030762175.1 Metallyticus violacea
TAATTATGTTAAATGTTAATTATTTGGGAAACAATAGCTACGCTTATATTGTGCCTTGGAGAGTAACTTAACTTGATGAGATGTCCGACGTTTTCCATTCAGCCAGTGTTTCTCGCTTGAGCCAGCCTGCAGTTCTGCGTTGAATTCTCAGGAAGTACTGAGCAAACCAACTGGCTTTCAGCTCATTTTTCTACAGGAAGTTAAAAAGGATCCAAAAGACAGTTTATAGACAAATTTAACTGAACTGAATTAAATGCAGTGAAATGTATTTTATAAGCAAATATCTTAGAAAGTGTAATTAAACTTTCACACCCCAATTATTTCTTCTTACGGGGAGGGGAGAACGAATCTATGAAACGTCATTGAATGCCTAATTAAGAGATAAATATCGGTTTTCGTTTGAGGAGATATCTCCGGAATATTTCCCTTTTAATTATTGCGGAAAGTTGAATAAAGAAATAAAAGAGGTAAAATATTCTCGGTAGAAATTAAAAAGGAACCCAGTAGCTGAGTACCTCAGGTTACCTTTTCTGTCAAACCTTTCGATGTATGTGATACGTCTATAGTTATTCTCAGTTTAAATACTTTAAAAATATTTTAATTTTGAACAAAAATGCATTTTATGAGTGAAATAAATACAAACCGTATTACGTACAGTTTTCCCATCACTAACTGCTATTCTTAAACATTGAATCCCGTGTTCGGAAGAAACTCCCTGTTCTGTTCCCTGAGAGACAATATACGGGAAGTATTTGGGGGGGGGGGTTGAAATGATAATTAGAAAATGATTAGGCTGGAAACTTATAGACCTACACTGGTATGGTAGCAATACTTGTATAGTTACTAGAAAATCTACAGGTGCGGAGCAATTTTATGTTTAGTGATTCATTTGAAAAGACTAAAAATTATAGACCTCCTTTCGCATACTTATGACGATGGTGATAATAATTCTGTTTGCAAAACAATTTCAAATTGCTAATGCAGTTCAGCGACTGTAAACCGCAAAGCCTTGGGGATTCTATATTTTATTTTAATCCCACAGATCTTACTAGTTCATTTTTATGATGCTGCATCAAAGATTTAAAAGTTTTTATCACACAAACTGTAAAAACGCTTTAAATTTTCCTATTCCGTGTTTTTACACCTGGCAGAATGATAACCTCCGTTGAACTTTGTTTATGATAATCTAAAATTAACCTTGGTTGAGCAACGAATCTCATTCGCTTTAGTGCAGTCACACGCATAAAAACCTGTCTCTGTACAAGCTCATTTGTTTTTCACTGCAAACGTATATTTTTGCGCATAAAGTCACAGCATATGACGTAACTTTTTTCGGCCGCTGCTCTTTGTGTTCTCTTCCGCGTTCGTTTTTATTATTTTTTCGGACGATTGTTATTATGAAATCTGCATCCAACCGAATCATTTTATCACTACTCATAATAGTAAATCTTTCGTATGTTCGCAAGAGGTGCAGACGTGTTATATTTCAGGACCGAAGTGTCTTGGTGCATCTCCAATGCAGTTGAAATGCATTACATAGCAAAACTTTAATATGTTTTCATTTAAATGGGAAAATGTTGCATAGGTAGAGACATTTTAGGTAAGTTGTTGTTTGTGGTGACAGAATATATCTGCGATAGAGCAACTGTCATTTCGAAACATAATGGGAAGATTGAAGATTAGTACTGCCACGGGTGGCCGAGGTCGTTAAGGCGCGGACTCGTGAGCGGGAGGTCTGGGGTTCGAATCCCACCAGAATCGTCCTTCCTGACTGAGGTTTTTTCCAGGTTTCCCTCAGTCCTTATAAATGGCAAATCCGGAGAGGTACCCTATAATTAGGCCTGGAACCCTTCCTTAAAAAAATCCTTTCCCAACATATTTCATCTCATGTATTATCATGTCCACCGCCTGTGGTGTCTCAGTGGTGATAACGGATGTTTAACACTGTTAAAAAAGTTTTTTTTTGTGACACCATCGAATTATATCGAAAACGGTGCTAAAAAAGTGAATTGTGTATTTGAATTTCTGAGCTACAGTATTACAATACTAAGATAAACAAAATTTGATAATAAACTGTTATTTTAGAGCAGTATTTTCTTTTTGAAGACGGTTTATTTGCAACCCCTTACTGACCATAGAATTTTTATACACCTAGAAGCTCTGGCATTAAATTAATTTCCGTCTAAAATGAATTGTATTTTAAAATATGTTATTAAATTGGCAAATTCAACAAAGAGCGTTGCAAACTTGCGTTTTCAGTAAAATTTGTGAAGGACATTAATATTTCATCAATGAAAAGCTTAATGTATTATTATTTACCGCCATGGGTGGCCGCGGTAGTTAAGGGGCGGACTCGTGAGTGGGAGTTTTGGGGTTCGAATCCCGCCTTAACAGTCCTCCATGACATGTTTTTTTCAAGGTTTTCCTCAGTCCTCACAAATGGCAAATGCCGGGAAGGTACTTTAAACTTCCTTAAAAACAATTCTTTCCCAGTTTATCATTTCATCTTATGTATCATCGTTGTCCACCGCCGGTGGTGCCTCAGTGGTAAAAACAGGCGTTAAACACCATTAAAAAAAATAATAATGTGTTAGAATTACTTTTTCAGCTATCAGCGAAATTTTCAACATATACTTTTGAGACAAGGAAGCGAGATATGAAGACCTACTGTCCAGTTCTCTTAGGTAGCCTTCCTTTCCAACAGTTAAACATTATGAACAACACCTTGCAAGACCGCGATATTAACACGAAAGCAAGAACTCGTAAAAAGGTTGCCTAATAACGATAGGGCAAGTTTTCAGTTTATTTTTGTGTACATATTGTTAGCTTAGCAGATCGCCTCCTTGGTCTGCGCTGCTGACTCCTGGCCGGAAGGACCCGAATTCGATTCCCGGTACGAGCTTAGGAATCTTTCTAAGTTAGAGAGGTCTGGAACGGGGTTCTATCTAGAAAGCCGCGTAATAGGCAACTGGTGTCGTGCCCGACATGCTGAACACATGCCCCTCTGCATGCACATGTAATACTGCCCTCTATCAATGAAGTCATAAGACGGAGAAGAGGACTAAACATAGGCCATGGCCCTATCTCGAATTGTAGCGCCATAAAAGAACATTAATTTCTTCTTAATGAACATACTTTTAATCAATATGTTTTAAATTACGTGCAAATAAATAACTCCCAAAAATACGTGTGATAAAATTATGAAGTAAAATATTTTGTTCAGGGCTTAGATTATTTTGGATAAATAAATGTCAGAATATTACAAATTTACAAAAGATGGTCTTACAATTTTTATATACTTTTTAATTTCGCTTTTATGCGAAATAAGTTTCTCATCTTAAACGCCTTGAACTTGAAAAGTGCATAATTATATGTATATCAACACGTTTTAATATTGTTTAATGCCTGTTTTATTACAGATTTGAGAACACAGTTTTTCATTAAAAAAATCTCTCATATATCACTTTAATTAATTTTTATTAATTTTTTTAACTTTATAACAATGGAAACCGCTTTATATGCTCAGCGTTGCTTATTTTGATATTCATAAATACAAAATAAATATATTTTAATAGGACGCTTTATGTTTTATAAGGGGTCACCACCCATATTTTGGAAATCAGTACTTTAGTTTAATCTTTCTTCTTATATATGAACCTATAGACGATGGATACTGATTATACCGTTACAGAGATAATTCTGACGCAGAAATTATACTTCTGCAATTTCGAGAGAGTTTGTATTTAAATAAACAATATCTTTATAAAATCTATATCGAAAACATAGTCGATATGACGAGAAATAATGAATATGGTGACCGCTTAGAGCATGTTTCTTGTGATTTTTAGCCAGAAGATATGGAGTTATTGCAGCTGTACGAGTGAAAAGCCTATTTATTTCTTAACGAATTTAATTATTTATTTTTAGTAAATTCTAAAGCAATGTAAGCTTTTGCTGTTGTACCATGGAAAGGGTTCTTTTAATAATTTATCCAAATTTGCATCGATCATACCTACTAGGTACTTAGAATTAAAAAACATGTGACCAAAATTTTCAAATGTGTGTGTGTATGGGGGGGGGGGCCTTTAACGCTCTAGCGGTCTCAATTTTTTTTTCTGAATGAAACTTGGCATATAAAGGCCAAATAATAAATAATAGTCGAGTTCGTTAACCAGCAAAATTGGACCATTGAGGTTGAGGGTAAACCTAAAGCGAATTCTGTAAAAAAATAAAAAAAAATGAAAAATCGTTCTAATGGCCGCAATTTTTGTTTGTTCTCTACGAAGTTCAGTGAATTTCTTTGTAATAAATAGATAAAATTTATTTTTGAAAATCATGGCAATTGGGCCATTAGCCATGTAGGTATACTTTAAATACTAATGGGGCTTAAAGCGAAATTTTAAAATTACTCTAGAGGCCGCAATTTTAAATTTATTTAAAAGAAAGTCGGTATATGCCATTGAAATAAAACAAGGAAAATAGTTTCCGAAAATTAGGGACTTTCACAATTGGAAATAGGGGGATACCTGAAAACCGAAATTTAAAAAGCGCTTTGCGTTAATTTTCTATATATCATTTTAAAATAAAAGGAAAAATTAATGCAGCATATAAATTGTATTTTTAATGACGCAAATGTTTTATGTTTAACAAAAACATCATCTTGAAGATAGCAAATGTGAAATATTAATTTAATACGTGTATGAGAATTGTATTTGTATGTAAGAGCGCTCTGTAATAACTTGCCGAAAACGTTTGAGTTAATGTGTTTACTACAATAAAACAATGAATTAAATTTCAAAGCCAATGAAGATCGATGAAACTTTAAGTTGTTAATTGTTCATTGTGTATATTTGCTTAGTACATTGTAATTGTTTTTAAATAGTAATAAGTTTTTGTCTTATTGAAATATATGAACATCTTCCTAAATTCACAGTGTACCTCGAAACTTTCTTTTATTTCTCTCTATTTTAGTGAATGTAAATATGTTACCAAGGACTCGGTTCATTTAAAAGTGTTTAACAATACTTTTTCTATCAGTAAGTGGTCATACATTTCATTTATTTAATAGCATATTACTCATTTTTGTGGTTTAATCTCAATAATAATGATGATAATTCTTAAAATGTGTTTCTCTTTTGTAATAATTATAGGTTGCAAAAACTCTAATTTGGTCCCCTAATATCACAAAATATTGGCATAATTCATTTCATTTAATTAATTAATAAGGCCTAATTGGATTAATATTTATTTTTATTAAAGGTTATTTAGCTCGGTGAGGATTTCGCTTAGTTTACGCAGCTCCTGCGTGATAGATTTTTAATCATTATCATTGTCAAGGGATGTTCCTAGTATGAAAGAAACTTGTCAATGTCATCGTTGTGCCTAAAATAATTTTACCAATGAACGATGTTTTCCCAATTGACAGTGTTTTCGTATAAATAAAAATACATTCGGATGAATAAAAAGTATACATTTTTAAATAAGATCACATATGTTTCAATTGCTTTAAATGTCCTAAAAGTCCCTAAAAGTATTGAATATATTGTGAGAAATCATTCTCTTGAATTTGCTCTCTTAAGGTATAAGTCAGTGCTCGTCAATGAATGAAAGTTGAGAATCTGTAAACAATAATATCAAACTGAAGTCGTTCTAAAATGACAGCTATTTTTTGCAGTGGCGAAGAAGTTGGCGTAATGATCATTTCCTACCTTTAAACCGTTCATTCAGTGAAATTTAACATCAGTTCAAAATTATTGTCAAATGTATCGGTGACATTCTAAATCAGTCGAATGACATTTCGTAGTTAACTGTTTCATTAAGGACATTTAGTTACTATTTGTTTAATATTGATGTAATTGCCAAAATTTAGAAAGACCCAGGTGCATTGATATCCCTAGTCACATATAGTGCAACCGCAGCTGTTGCTGTTGTAGTTATTATTATTATTATTATTATTATTATTATTATTATTATTATTATTATTATTATTATTATTATTATTATTATTATTATTATTATTATTATTATTATTATTATTATTATTATTATTATCATTATCATTATCATTAATAATATTATTATACTTAAGTATGCCTTTTAATAAACATTCCAAATCGGCGTGAAACGGCTGTTAGTTTTGTCCAAGGGCAATTCGTTCTACCTTGAGGTTGTTTTACATAGTTCCCCTCCGAAATTTAGGATTTTTACTCCCTAAATATTTCATTACTATTAGACCACCAGAACTGGCCTCGAAGTTATACCTTCAGGCTTCTAAGCAAATGCTGGTAACTTCAATTGTCGGTGAATTGCTTGTACCGCCGTTTAAATCAGAACTCACCTAAGAGTGACACAAGTTCTGAGTTAGTAAAGATGGAATAAGGGACAGTTTTTGGGCAGCTAACCTTACTACTACTTGAACATATTGAATACCTCTCTTCAAGCTAAATTAAGCTAGCTTTATTATACACTTGAAGTAATTTTCGATGATACGCTTTCATAAGAATAGGCATTGAGCACGTATGGCTGATGTTTCACTAAACGCGCCAGTTGTAAACTTGATGCGAGGCTAGGTCCATAAGTTTCCAGCTTAACCATTTTCTTCGTATGATAAAGACAAAAACTATATTTCACTTTTCAATATATTTACCCTATATTGCAACACACTTCTCACATCTTTCAATTAGCATTTCAACCCCCCCG
Organism: Metallyticus violacea; assembly: GCA_030762175.1. Classification (NCBI taxonomy): domain Eukaryota; kingdom Metazoa; phylum Arthropoda; class Insecta; order Mantodea; family Metallyticidae; genus Metallyticus; species Metallyticus violacea. The sequence continues at coordinate 50,981,700 of CM060837.1, forward strand.
CCCAAAAAAAAAAAGTCAGAAGGCTTGTCTGCAAAATGGGCATAAACAGTATCCACCACTTCTTCGTCACACTTAAATTTCCTTCCTCGGAGGTCCTTCTTGAGTTGTGAGAAGAAAAAATTGTCACTGGGAGCTAGATCTGGGCTGTATGGTAAATGGTCGATCTCCATGAAGCCGCATTTCTTCACAGCTTCCTTTGCATATAAGAGCTGTGTGCACAGGCGCGTTGTCGTGAAGAAGGCGCACACCACCGCTCAGTTTTCCTCACCTTTTCTCTTTGATGGAAGCACGTGGTCTGTGCAGTAGGCCAGCATAGTACTCCCCATTTACTGAGGCGTTCCTCTCCTTGAAGTCAGTGAAGAGCATTCCTTCACAGTCCCAAAATATTGCGGGCACGATCTTGTTGGTTGACTGAGAGATCTTGGCCTTTAGAGGCGGTGATTCGCCAGGTTTACGCCACTCCATTGATTCTCTTTTGGACAAGGAATCACAGCAGAGAACCATAGTTTCATCTCCTGTAACAATGGTTTGCAGAACTTCTCTCTCGTTGCCATGGCACAGCTCCAAAAATGCCTGGCAACAAATGACTCTTGCTGCTTTTAAACTTCGGAAAAACCAGGCTTATCTTATTCATGTTTAAATGTTAAAGAATAATATGAGACTGTTGTTTTAGAAAGGCCCAACCTTGCTGCTATTTCTGTAACTTCGAGTCGCCGGTCTTCCATAATTTCTCCTTCCACAAGAGCGATGTTTACAGGAAGACCTGCACGCTCTTCGTTTTCAATTCTTTCTCGACCCATTTGAAAACGTTTTGCCCATTCTTTTACGGTAGAATACGACGGGGATGTTTCCCCATATCCACCGTCCAATCGCTGTTTAATTTCGCTTAGGAGTAAGTCCTTCTTTTGTGAAGAATTTAATAAAAGCTCGAATCTCCATTTTGAACATGTCACAATCTTCTACACATAGCCTTCTTTATGCAACTATATGCGAACAACTGAGCACAGCGGAGCGGAAGTTACAACTGCAATTATTTACTTAACAGATAAGGTGTGACACCAGATAAAGCTTTTGTAAAGGCTCATTAACATTGGTCGATCTGAAAGTGCACAAATTCTACGCACATATGATTAAAACCCTCCTTTAGTTTTTTTTTTTTTTTTTTTTTTTTTTTTTTATCTTGGAAAAATCTTAAAAGCATTCCAAAATCACCCGCTTCGTTGGCAAATCTTCTCTCATAATTTACAGTCATTTCAGTGTATCTCTAAATAATCAGCATAGGGTGTTAAAGGTAAAACATCAATTCCATTTTATGACCTATGAACATATATAGTATTCAGGAATAGCGAATTTTACAAGTATAGTGTTTAACTCTTCATACTGAAAGATTTTATAATAATTCTTGAAACTAAAATGGCTCTATCACCATTCCTGTGATATGTTCGCATTATATGCTATAGGGAATTTTGATCTAAATGGTTGTTTTAAGGGCAACATTGCTACTCTGATAAATTAAAACATTTTAAATAGTGTTTAACGCCCGTTTTTACTACTGAGGCACCACAGGCGGTGGACAATAATAATACATGAATTGAAATGTTAACTTGTGAAAGAATTTTTCTTTTTAATGAAAGGAAGCGTTCCAGGCCTATGTTTAGGGTACCTCCCCGGCATTTGCCATTTATGAAGACTGAGGAAAAGCTGGAAAAAACTTCAATCAGGGAGGACGGTTTCGTGGGATTCGATTGGCTACCAGTGGCGGTTTAAATGAGAATGGAACGCCCTCTCGTGTCGTCTTTGCCGAGGTCACTTTGACATTTAGTGCACTCCTGTCTTTTTAGTCTCAGCTTGCGTTGTTAATTAACTTTAAATGAATATAACATTGCTACATTCTAAATTTTTGTGATTGTATTTCTATTTCTATGGTGTTACATTTATAAAGTAAGTTTAAATATTATTAGGCTTGTAAATCACAAAAATAATGAAGTATTAGCAATGTTAGTTATCAAGGCACCTCGAGGTCAATGTTTTGATTTACCATAGTGTTTATTTTAATTATTTCACACAATATGGATAAGAAAATCTTCATTTAATGACGCGCATGAGAAAGGTTCCCACATTTTCGCTCAGGGCCAAGTCAAAGGAAGTAGAGTGTATAACATTCGGTATAGACACTTAAGTAGAGTGCATGACATGCGGTATAGACACTTAAGTAGAGTGTATGACATGCGGTATAGACACTTAAGTAGAGTGTATGACATGCGGTATAGACACTTAAGTAGAGTGTATGACATGCGGTATAGACACTTAAGTAGAGTGTATGACATGCGGTATAGACACTTAAGTAGAGTGTATGATATGCGGTATAGACACTTAAGTGGAGTGTATGACATGCGGTATAGACACTTAAGTTTGAGTCTCCCAGCATGGAATGCGAGATTTAATACAGTATGTGAAGATAGAAAAATTTAAGGTGAGTTAGAAGGCACAAGTTCAGCCGGAAAATTAACAGAGTATTTCATAAAACCAGACACAAACTTAGAAGAGAGTTTTATACTGCTGAAGGCGGCTTTTAATTCCACACCGTTACACACCACAAGTCATAATTTCATGGACGTACTTCAGAATTGTAGAAACAAGTTTTTCCTGACTCTAAAATTACAGTCAGGTTATCATCAGATTGTACAAAAGAGAATTTTGTACTAGCCCCACATTCAATAGAAATTATATTCATATCCATATAGATTTTAGTAAATGTGATAATGTGAGGGCATTTCCTGTACTGGTTCATCATTTTGATTATAAAAATGTAGTTTTACCAATTAAAGTAGTCAATATTGAAATGCAGAAATTATTTCAACTTCTAATAGTGCAACGCTGAACAATCTGGGTTTTATTGAGATGATAACTGTGGCATGCCAAGGGTAGCCGAGGTCGTTAAGGTACGAACTTGTGACCAGGAGGTCTGGATTTCGATTCCCGCCAAGACTGTCCGTCCTGATTGAGGTTTTTCCCAGATTTTAATCATCCTCATAAATGGCAAATGTCAAGTAGGTACCCTAAACTTAAGCTTGGAACGTTTTCTTCCTCAAATTTTTTTTTTCACGTTTTATTATTTCATCTCATACACTGAGGGTGCTAAAAAGGTATAAACACTTTCAGAGTAGATATCATTTAATATGTTTCAAAGTTGGGCCAAAAAACAACAGTAATATGTAGTATGATGTTCTGTAAACAAATGTGATTCACATCGAAGAAAGTGAGAAATTTTACTTCCAACATGATGGTGCACCATCTCATTACCAACGAGATGTACGTGATTACAATCTTCCAAGGCACTGGATAGAACGAAAAGGTCCGATTGAGATTCCACCGCGTTCTCTGAATCTAACTCCGTTGGACTTCTACCTATGGGGAACTCTTAAGTATGTTGTTACCGTAGAAAACCAACTACACTGGCAGCACTTCGGGAAGAAATTGAAACGGCATGTGCTGCAATCTCTGAGGACACTTTCGCATACGTTGCTCAATCAGTAGTTGAACGTACTCAGAAGTGTATCGACGCCGATGGTGGGTATTTTGAGCAACTGTTGTAACTGTAAATGTCTGAGATGATTACTGTTCGTCATTTTCTGTTTGTGTGAATTCAGTTTTGTTATGTTAACACAGTTTTCTCAGTGCTTGAAGTGTGTATACATTTTTTGGCAGTCTCTGTATAATCAGTTTCTACCGCTTGCAGTAAAAACGGGCGTTAAACACCGTTCATAAAAACAAAAACTACCAGGTTAAAGAAGATGATTAACAATCACTTGATACCAAACCAAGTTGCTGCATTTAGCATGGTAAAGATCAACTTTGAGCTGAATTAAAGCTTTAATCAAGTTTACAAGTGAATTTTTCGTTCAACACATTTCTCTCTTTAGCTGCACAAGGAAATGTCCTTTCAGAGATCACATAAATATATTTACTTTTTGTCTGCAGAATCGGAAATTAGAGGGACATTCTCTGGAGTTAGTTTTTAAACCCTGCTGGCTTCCACATTTTCCGAACTTGCTACATTTTCCTTTGCGTTTCCTTCGCTTCTTAAGCGATATTTGTTAACTTCCGTACCGATAACCAACTCTTGGGGACTGTGAACGAATGACGAAAGAAAAGGCTGCCTTAACTGGTAAATTAGCTCGGATAAGAGCAGCCAATACATTACCCCTCATTTGCCTTAATCCTTGAAAGAAGAGGGAGATGAGAAAAAACAACGGGCTTAAGACCAGGACTGGGGGGAAGGCTTTTTCTATATCTTTCATTCTGCTCTTGGAAAAGTGTTGGTTTATGTGTTTATATGATTTTTATAATAGTTTTAATAATATTTATAGAAAAATTCAGTTCTTAAATCTTTAATCTCTGATCTTTAATTTGCATTTGTGCTTCTTTCAGATTAGTGCAGGCTGCCGCCGCATTTAATGGCCAATCTCATGTATTCAGAAAAATGGACAACTTTTCTAACTGAAGCTGTTAATCATAAGCTACTGCAAAATGTAATAAATTTATCTTGTAAAGAATTTCTGAAATAATCGATCTTTTTTTTTCTAAGGAAAGCAATTAATACAAGATACGTCCAATAAATTAACAACGTCATTTTCTTCTGAATCAAGCGTATCGGCTCGCCAGAGCAGTCAGAGACGTTCCTTATAGAGGATAGAAGTGTTCCTAATATTAAAATCTACCCTGTGTAGCAATTATTATTTACGTCAGCAATGACTTGTACCTTGCATAGGAACAAATTAATAAAATATCCTGAAGTATTCACTTGAAGGTAACAGTTGGGAACATGTTTTTCACAAGGCCACACTTACACTTTACGCATGACTACAAATCTATAACTTTGCGCCATGTGCAAGTTCGTCTCTCTCCTGTTTTCGTACTGTGATACTGTGATATTATGAGAAATAGCACCGAAGAGATAAAAAGCAGAAAACAAAAACCGGGCTGTAGGGTAGATGAGGGTCGGCAATGAACTCTTCCCGGGAGCGTAGACTTGGTAGCTTGACACTGAGAGTAGTTTAGCGAGCTGTTCGCCAAACATCACGAATAAAGACGTCGGTACGTTCCATTGCAGATGTGACTGTAGTGTGCGGACGCCCGGAACTCGGATGATCTTCCTCGACTTTCTTCTAATTGACATCTTTCCCCTCAAAGATTGGTGTGTTTTTATGTACGTCATCTGTCCATACATATTTCTTAATGATGGCCTCATTTTCCACCAAAATAAATTCATTTACGGCTCTTTGTACATAATGCACATCACAAATTCCCTTAACGAAAGAACATGAAAAAACCATGATATGGTGCCAGAAGGTTCAAGCTGTTCCTTGATTACATAGTAATTGAGATAATTTTATTTGTAATTTCAAATCAACGATTTTGTGAGTTCGATGACAAAATTCATGTATCTAGAATTAATTGTATAGTGTTTAAGACTGAGCACAGTGTCTATAATATGTAATATCTGTAATATTTAAGAAATAATATTTAAAATACCAAAGAGTAAAGATTGACTTGAATCTCACTCTGAATGTGCAAGGCAGGGCTGGAAAAGTCAGACAATGGAAGTTAATCCCTTCTGGTATGCAGCAGGCGAAATGTTTGCCCCTCTGGCATAGAAGTCAGCCACTTTTCGACAAATGTCCGTTCGCAGGTCATTGAGAGTAACGAGTAAAATTTATTTGAAGTAATCTTATTGACGAATAGCGAACGTGGATAGCGAATTGGAAGAGCCATGACTGTTGTAAGCATTATCCTTTGAGCATGGTGAAAGCAGAATTGGCGCGAAAACCCCGCCTCGGTTTTTTGTGTTAGCGTCTGTATATAAGAAATAGATTTTGTCTCAAAAAGGGTGCAGTCTCAAATTCTCCTGGCCAAGATAATGCGGCTGCGTCGCCCGGACAGTTAAAGAACGCCCTAAGTACGAGTTACAAGATCCGCCGTCAACGAGCCTCGACAATGAATCAAAGCTCGAGCTACATATAGCACCATTGTGCTGCATTAAATACCATTGAGGTAGCACTTTCTTCATATTAGGAACCACTTTGGCGAACGTCACAAAGTTTACCTTGCCAGTGATCCGGCATGAGACGTGAGTTCATCTGTTTGGGAGAATAAACAACTCTGCAACTAAATCCCGAGGCGTTAGTTATCGTCGCATTTCATATCAGATCCCCGTTCCTCAGCCCTGGCTAGCTTACAGCTGCCAGAAATCAGCGGAAATCCCTAGAGAGAGAGACTCATGGAAGCAGAGTTGGTGATCTGCAGCAGCCGTGGCGAAATCTGGGATCGGCGGACTTAAATTAATTCACGCAGGTACCATACAGCCCAATTTCCTCCCCTACCAACAATCCTTGTTCAAATTGGCGCTCACGGCCTGCCGCCCCCCTATAAATCTTCAAAGCACACTATATTTATCTTTTTTCAAAATAATCTGGAGAGGAGTGTTTTGCATTACTTTTTGAATGTCCGTGTATTTTGAATTTTATTGATAAGGGTTTCACTGCTGGATTAAAGTAGATAGAACGAAACCTAATGTTTTAATATTTTAGCCTTAGGCCGTCTCCATGGTCTAGTGGTAGCGTTTGCGGCTAATTTGGAGATCCTGCGGTCAATTTTCGGTCAGATAAAGATATCTGGGTAAGGTTTGTTCCAGAGTTTTTCCTTGCCCTGAGAAGTAAACACCACTAGCCATGAGGGTTAATTTGTGCCATCATAAATATATTTCATTCGTCCTTATATTCAGAAGGAGAGGGGAGTGCCCACAATCTAATGAAAACAATCGGTTGGCACGGGACCAAAAAAATTGCTTTACATAATAAAACACAACCATCTACTACATACCTGTTTGATATAATCATAAGTGCGGTTTATGGATTATCGTCGTCTACTTCCTCATTTTAGGCTACAGGAAGGAGTTACGTAATTTATGGTTTTTCAGTGTGAAGTCTCCGATTTATTCACTTTTCGTGTGGTTTCTCTCTTTCTCTATTCTGTTCGCATGCGTGCCTCTTTCCTAAGCATTTATTCACTGCAGTTGGTTCCTTTCAATTCCATCCCCTTTCAGTACTTAATCGGAAATTAATGCTTAGTGAGAACAGCTTGTTTTCCTCATTCGATGAAGCTTACAAAACATTTCTCATGTTTTCTCAAAGCATCTATTCAGAAAGTTAGACAAGTCATGATTTATGGTTTTTTCCTGTTCAACTTAATGTTTTATGAATGAAAGTGTTTTCAGACCAAAAGTGGGATTTATCCGTTCAGCTACAACAAATACAAAATTCTTATCTTTTTAATTTCTTTTTCTATGAATTTACTTCTCTGAATGTTTGTCTATTAATTCGACTCTTCATTGACATCTTCTAAACTGACATAGCGATTCTCATTCTTCTTTACAAAAGAAGTAAGCTCAATCGAATATATTATTGTTATTTCCACTTGTAACCATGTGTCTGAGGCAGATCGCGATTGCTCAAGAAGAATGAATGTGTGCGTAGTAGCTTATTGTTAGTTTGAAGGTGGTTTTTTCAGTGAATGGTTGTGCGTTCATAGTGTTAAGACCACTCACGAGTAAATATGCTGGTTATTGTGTTACAGGTTGAGAAACTTTTCGCTAACTTGTTAAATAATTATGAAAAATATGACCTCTCTATGAATAAGAAACGTGTTCTCAACCGCCGTATTCTTACAGAACAAAAGTTAAAAAGAAATCAGTAAATTCCTATGCAGATGCCGGCAATGCATTACTGCTAAGAGGCATCATTTTCAACATTTATGTTTTGTGCAAAAGTATATATAATAAAGTAAAAATAAAAATGTTATTATGTCCTTTTTTGAGTTGTGGCGGCTGCAGTGAGCAATAAATAGCCGTGCTCAGGCGGCCCATAACTCAAATAACCTCAATGTAGATGAAATTTAACTATAGTTCTGCATGCGTTATTTATGAACACTGAATTAAATTATTTTAAATGGTTTCAAATATTGTTCGAGCTTAACATCCCTTATATATCATTATATATTAATATAGTTAATTAAGAAAATATTCTCTAACTGCTGCTTAGCTAGAATCATAGAAAAAAGATTCAGAATTACAACTCTCCTTGCTGACATGAGCGTAGGTAAGAGTATAACCAACATTCTGTATGTAGCTTACATTATAGTTCTCGTTTTGCGCTATTCTTTATTTCAGATATCAAATTTAGAAAAACGTACCCTTCTATTCCCTCAGAATACACCATTCAATAAGAACATGACAAATCCAATGAGCTAATTGTTAACATTTAAATAGGAGTTTTATAACTACAAAGAAAGTATTCACGGCGGGTGTTCAGTATGTTAAAACTTCCGGCCCACAGCACAACAGTCCTAAAGTTTATTTTTTTTTTAATTTTAATATTGTGTTATTTGAACCACCTTATTGAGTGTAATAAATTTAAAAACAATCAACTTTATATTAGTGTGAATCTAAGTAAGAACAATAATTATTGTCAATTCCTCCAAATGGTGCACCTTGATAAACTCTGTAAAACAAAGTTAGGGTTTGTCGATACAGAGGTTGCCAAAAAGTTTATACACACATCAAACAAAGAAAAAAACTGTCCTAATATAATAAAACTGATTTCATGCAAACAGAAAATGGTGAACATTAATCATCTTAGAATTTTACAGATACAACAGTTGCCCAAAATGCCCACCATCGGCATCGATACACTTCCAAGTAAGTTGAACTAAGTTTGAGCAACGTTTGCGAAAGTGTCCTCAGCAATTGCATCACAAGCCGTTTCAATTTCTTCCCGAAGTGCTGCCAATGTAGCTGGTTTTCTACGGTATACAACATCCTTAAGAGTTCCCCATAGGTAGAAGTCCAACGGAGAACGCGGTGGAAACTCAATCGGACCTCTTTGTGAGTGCTTTGCGGTGAATGCTCAGAACGTTCCAAAATCACAGCCGAGGACGCGGGGCTTGTTGCTATGCAAGGTCTCCCAGATCTGCCCTTATGAACATCGCATACGGTACCACGAGTCTGAAATTTGTCTCGAATGCGTGCAATTGTTACTCGCGTTGAGGGTTCTGTTCTGTACACACATCTCCATTGCCTTTGAACTTCAACAACATTCTCGGTTTTCCAATACCACACCAAAATTGCTTTCCGCTGTTCAAACGATAAACTTGGCTCCATTTTGTTGTAGCAACGCTAGCATAACGTAATGTGAGTCACATCTGTTTACAGAACGCAACTACACATTAATGTTATTTTTCGGTTCAACTTTAAATGTATTATAATAACATATTTATTGCATTTTACATTATATATTAAGTATGTGCAGAGCTGGAGTAATTCCCCACATAAGGCTTATGTATATGTCCTTTATCAGATACTTTCTTCATGATGGAAATTTGATAACAATAAATAAAATATATCGTTTATTAATAAATTATATGAAAAGTTATAAAATTGCATTTTATTTGGTTTTTTTTTTTTTTCGTTTGAAATAAATTATTTCCAACCATTTACTACTGTTCTACACTTCTTGTCCCGGAAATCCATCCGGTTCCACTTCCAGATTACCAGTGGAGTCAACTTGCAACTATGCTCTCTGGGAGCTGACAAATTTTAGGTCCCTCCTATGGAAGTTCACCAAGTCTCTAATGACGCAGTGTCCAACTCACTCTTTTAGCAGTCAATGAAATGCAGGAGCCAAACCAGACACAACACGTTAAAATACGCTCTTTTTCAGATAGTTTTTGCAAATGCTTGGTATGTATGGTAAATTTGAGCCAAGTGTTTCATTGAGGAAGGCTTATTAAAGCATTTTCTTTCTGGTTTCTTTAATTACCAAGAACCTTCCGTTGAATTTCTTATACTGAGAACCCCTGGAGCCTTTGCTGTGTACGGCGTTATACACTTAAAAGGGAACAGCACCAGAGGAGGATCTTCTGTATGAAGAAGGTACAAGAGTGGTGCAAGGCAAAAGAGGCAAGATAGAAACTACTATTTAATCAGCATTCAGTTTCGCCTCCACGTTAATGTATTTATCTTACTTCGCTACACTTCCAAGTCTACTTTGACTTGCAGTGTACTTTTCTTTCCCCTTTCCCCCTCTTTCATTTCAACCTCCTCTTCATTCCTGTCCTCTTTCGTCGTTCCTTATACGAAGTTTCTAATTAGAATCTCAGAAAAGCTTTAACGTGGTCTGTGGCATAATAATTAACGCCTGCAGTGCTGCTCATTAATCCGGTTTTGTTTCTCACTTGAAATGCTCGGCAACATGGCGACGTGCCGACCGCACTCCCCCAAATGCATTCATTGACGCTCGTTTTAAATGTACTATATATTATAATGATAACGATGAAGCGTGCTTTACTCGAAATGATATTTATGGGCCGCTTTCTAAGAGCCGTTTTTAGTGCATACCTGCGGCAAAACCCTATCAACGTGGAGACGTGTATACAAATTGTGATTTACTAAGCAAAATTATTACTCGTACGGGTTAATAGTAGGAAAAGCATAACTGACACATTTTATTCTTCACACCTAGTTGTATCAAGCGTGTGTAAAAATTTTTGTATTAAAGCTAGCCAATTTATTATTCGTTTAAAATTAATTAATGTTAACTAGAATAAATAATAATCGAAATCTAATGTGCGCCAAAAGTAAATACTGGAGAAATATTTTTGTCCTGCATCTGCAGCTCAGCGCAGCGCGCACTGGGTCTTACAGGCCCCATTCACAATGAAAATTAAACTTAAACATAATAAAATAAGACGAAACACGTTAACTTAATAGTATGTAGGCATTCACGATGAAAGACGCAAACGTACGTATTAGCCAATCAAAAATAAGAACAAGCGAAGATCAACTAACAGCTGATTGAAAATGGCTGCTTCTGAGCAGACGACGGTAGCGTTTATGCATGTGCAAAGTGCAGTAATTAATTTGCTTGAAGTAATATGAGCAAGGATAGCTTTCTTATAATGCAATTAAGACGTCATTCTGTCTACAGAGTCACTGATCTTCAGCTGTCTCTACCGTAACTTGCCCTTACCACCCATTTTGCACTAACCTATTCATTTTAAATTTTTCATGAATAATTCAAAGAACTGTTGTTTTAAAAAGACCCAACCTTGCTGCTATCTCTGTAACTTTGAACCGCCGGTCTTCCATAATTTCTCCTTCCACAAGAGCGAAGTTTTCAGGAGTGAGCACCTCCAAGGGCCGACCTACACGCTCTTCATCATCAATGCTTTCTCGACCCATTCGAAAAACTTTGACCAATTCTTTGCTTCCCCATATACACAGTCCAATCGCTGTTTAATCTCATTTGGAGTAAGTTCTTCTTTTATGAAGAACTGAATAACAGCTCGAAACTCCATTTTGAACAGGTCACAATCTTCTACAGACAACTACATCTGAACAATCGAACACAGTAGAGCAAAAGTTACAACTGCAATTATTTACTTAATAGATAACGTATGATACCAGGTATGGAAGGCGATAATCCTTATCAGCGAGGCCGGAAACTTATGAACTACCCTCTTAGATATGTGATACTGAACAGACACCAAGTATATACACATTCCGCAAGCTAAATTTAAATAGAATCGAACCTAGTTTGCATTTTAAAAGGAAAATCATTTCCCCTGCACTGTCACAGTAGGTTAGAAGGCAATAAGAATAAGGTTCCGTGGTTTTCGGTGAAAAAAAATGATTTAAAATGCATAAAGATGTAGTACGTTTTAGGGGTACTTGAAGCTTGGGCGTTCTAGTATTAAAAACTACGATATCTTGATTGTCAGCGTACAGTATCATATCTCTCAAATTTGTTCCCTGAATCTTTGGAAATAAATAAAAAAACACTTTGTGTAAGTCTGTTGAGTATGCTATCGTTCAATCAGCAGCATGAATTCATTCAAGGAAACGAGGGGCTATAGCATTTTCTTGATATAATTTTCCTCTTCTGTTCTCTTTAAAGCAACCTCGAAGTGTGGTAATTAACGGTGGGTGATTGTATATCCACGATTTAGTGAATCAAATATTAAATCCTTCAACACCTAAAAAACCGTAATTCTTGCCTATAGCGGATGTACTGTAGTTTTCCGAGCTGGTAGAGATCCTGTTGCTATTCCGTGTTTTTAAATTTGAACTCGAGATCAAAGTGGCAGACTCTTGTTTCAACTAATAACAAAACGATCCGGAAAACCTTTTTGAATTGCGGCTAAACAGGGTATAATTTGTTTGCAAAACAATGACTGTCTCTTGCTTTTGTTTATGGGTGAAATTTCGTGATATCCATCTTGTTGACGCGTTATGCAATCCTAAGGAATAATTGATTACGCATATAAATAAGCCATTTGAAAAGTATGCGTCCGAACTGCATCTTTGGCACATTCTTCCACATATAAACTCTCGAAACAGTATTTTGCTATTTGGTATGAAAGAACATCGTGCCCAAGCAGGTTAAATATGTGTTTATGAATTATTTTTCGTATTAAACTTTCTTGTGTAGATATTTCTTAACAGCGCTAAGCTCGTTTTTCTCTTTTTCTTGATATGTTCTCAGATCTGCTATTTTCATGTAATATAATTGTACGAGGTGGTATCCACAATATTCGTGACTGGTGCTGCCATCTCGAAAGTAGTTGCAGTAGAGTTTTGTACCGCTAGATGGCAACACCAGCACAACATGAGTGAGTGTTTAAAGTTCAGGCATCTAGATAGATGTGTTGAGATTCTATAGTATTTTTCTTGATTCTCTGTGTGTAGTGTGTGGCGATTTAACAATAGATCCAAGGTTAGAACAGAGAGTTTGCATCAAATTCTGTGCAAATCTCGGGGAAAATGCTACGGAGACCTTTGGAATGATTCAACAAGTATTTGGGGGACAAAGCATGAGCCGTACACGTGTGTTTTAGTGGCATGCTCGGTTCAGGGCCGGCCGTATACTCGAAAAAATAACATTTAGCTCTTATATGAGTGCAGGAATACTGGAGCAGTTTATGGCTAATAAGTGTTTATATTACGATGGCTGTTAAATAAAGAAATATCATAATTTTTTTACGGGCACAATTATTTGTAGCGCTAAAGTCTAAATTTGCCATATTTTGTTAGCTTTAATGTGTAATGCAATCGTGGTACTAGTTTTATTATTGACAATTTTGGTTCCCACCTGTGAAAAGTGTACAGGTTGAAACATATTCAATGGAGATGACACCCGACAAACAACATGTTGCACTAAAGTTCTGCTTCAGTCTCAAAAAATCTTCAGCTGAGACCTATGCACCGTTACAAGAGGCCTATGGAGAATTTGATTTTGCTCGAAGATGATTTAGAATGTTTAAACAGAGGAGGCAATCATTTCAAAGGAAGGAGGGCAAGGCCTTTGGTTTGTGCTCTAACAGAATAAATCATTAACACATTTTCTGTCATTGTTAGAGAGAATCTTCGAATACTTTGTGGCGTCACCTCCGCGTGGTTAACTAAAAAGTTGTACATGAGACGTGTTTGTGCAACAGTGGAATTCATGACTGTTGATTCCCGAACTAAAGGGTTGCATGCAGTTGAAGATTATGTTATAAGAATGTGCGGAATTTCTATCAAAGGTAAACAACTAATCACTGCTGATGTCGATCCTGAGAGGAAAGCTCTGTGTAGAAACCTCCATCAGCAGTATCAAAAGCAGTTGCTTACTTGTGCTGGGGAAGTTATGACCATCTCATTTTTCGATATTCAAAGAATGGATTACCTGCCCGTCTTACCTCTACGCGAAACTGTGACTGGGCAATACCACAGAGAGGTCCTGAAAACTCTAAAACGTTATTGCTGAATATAATTATTTAGGCTTTCACGGCCGGCGTTAATCCAATAAAATAATGTTTCCGGGCTTGTTGGTCGTGGTACAAAGGCTGTAAATACACCTGACGTTTCGCCCGTGACTCCGCCGGGCATCTTCGGAGGAATGACTATCACCACTCGTTGTTGTAGCTCAAGTGACGCTTGTGGCAGCCCCATCTAATATATCTAGGTACGGAGCACCGCCCCCTTCCTTTTCATTGGCTGCTATCCCGCCAATCGCAGTAGGGCACCGGTCCTTATGACGTAATAGATACTGTTGGTTGTAAGGCTGGATTTTTGTGTCATCCAAAACCGACATCCATGCCTTATGTACACGGGTTGCCTCTTCTTTTCTGTTGAAATTATTTTTGTGTTTGTAAATTTCGATGGCCTCACGATACAATCTAGAATGGTAGTGGGCTGTGTTGTCCAACACTTCAGTCTCGTCCAACTTGATGTCATGTCCTGTAAGCATGGCATGCTCGGCCACAGCTGATTTTTCCATTTGCCCCAGTCGACAATTTCTTATATGTTCTTTAACGCGTGTGCACACGTCAGGTGTGTTTACAGCCTTTGGACCATGGCCAACAAGCCGGGAAACATTATTATATTGTTTATTTCTGAATATCGCACAAAAATCAACGTTAAATGTATTCCTCACTCTCCCTACAGTCCAGATTTGTCCACGTGTGATTTTTTTATTTTCCCCAAATTAAAGAAACACCTTCGTGGGAGGCATTTTGCACAATCAGAAGCAGTGATGAAGGCTAAGTACCTACCTGGGACAGGTGCATTGATAATCAAAATTATGAAAATGAAGCAACGTATATTGTCAAAAGAATTATGGTCTTTCTTTGTTGAAATACACTCCTACTTGCATATATCTGTAACACAGTGGCAAGCTCCGAAAGAATAGAACATAGAAATGGTGTAAATGTGGAAAAGAATCTAAAATATTTAAAAGGTGTATAAAATTTTAATATTGTCGGCAGTTTGTTTTGTTCGTCTCGGTCAGAGAGAAGCATTCTTGGAAAGGAAAAATGGCTTTCTTTCTTATGCAAAACGGGGGAGAATGACTAAGAAGTTCAAGAAGGCAGAAGCAAGTTGGTGTGTGTTGGAAAGAAGTGAAATGAGTGTTTGTGTTTGGGCTCGCCTCTGAAACCATTCCTCACCCCCAAGATGTCCCTTCACACGCCACACAACGCATGCAGTCGAATCCTATAACCTACACTTAATCGATATTCTCCAGATCAATCTTCCCCACCACCACTATTTTTCTTCTTCTCCGATATCTCGGAGATGCGCCTATCTATGATCACTTTCCGCAAAAAGAATAGAAAGAGAGAAGAATGAACGAAAGAGAAATGGGAAGCTACCTCCAAAGACGCATAATGAAAAGATAAGTAATGTGTAAGGAGACAAAATGAGATGGTGACATGAGAACTCGGCGACGAAAGGGTGTGAGGAAGCAAGAGACAGAGACAAAGCGATAGAAAAAATAAAATTGAAAATGCGAGAGTCTATGGTAAGACAAATAATGGTAATAATAAATGAAGGTGAAAAAGTTCTATTGAAATGAGAGGAATTTCAGTGGAGAAAAGTTTAAAAAAAAAAAAAAAAAAAAAAAAAAAAGACCAGAGTTCATAAATAGCAAACCCTGAAGGGCCATCCCTTCTGGAATAATTTAGTATCATTAAAATTCTATTAATACTTCCGATGTCAGCGTCAAAGCGGGCGTGAAGGATGAGTATTTAATGAAGAATAAGAGGTCTACACCTTATAAGAAGTTGGGTTTAAAAGAGGGAGCCGATATGACTTTTTCAGCTTAACACTTTGTACGTAAATTGCTTTTTCTTACGAAAGTAGACATTTACTTAACTATAATTATAGACCTGAATAACAGCGCCTATTTAAATATAGTAGCTACCTACCATGACATAACAAAATTTCTTTTACCTTTCAGACTGGAAGGACAGATGAGTAATTCAGTTCTGTAATAATATAGGATGGGCTATAAACACTGATTTCTTTAGATAACGTGCCCTTCATTAAGCTGCCGAAGTCGACATGGACACGATCTTCACTTTGAATACACTTTAAGTGTTCGTCAGTCACAAAACCTGCACTTTTAACTCTACTACCTGCAGGAGAGTTGTGTAAGGGAAAAGGGATGCCGCCAAGCAATACTCCATGCACAGTTGCACTGTTACATATTACTTGGAGCTTATCGATGTAAGTGTTGAGGAAGTGGTAACAGCTGCTCCTTATGAAATAGTGCTGTGTTATAAACTTAATCGCAGTTGCACATACCGGAGAAAATCTACCGTTTACAAGTTTTCCAAAGGAACGCAACATTAGAATTGATATGCAAGGTTAGGACAGCTGGATCAATTAAGGGCGAAACCGATAAGAATCGTTCTTCAACATCGCCGACGGTTGCGGTGGATGTCGGAGCATTAATGAAGCGTCCCCCTTAAGCCATGAATTTGTCTTAAGCAACCAGATCTCACTCTTAGGTACATTCTGCCCTAAATAATAATAATTAAATTCGTCTTCCTGTCGGAAAAAATTATTTGGTTTACTTTCAAAGTTCAAACTCGTTTTTTTGTTTGTTTGTTTGTTTGTTTTTTTTTACATCGGTAAAAAAATAAAGTGATCGCGCTGTAAACGTTTATTTTTGGCTACGTAAGGCGCCAACTGTGACCCACAGAGTTCCCCCCCCCCTTAATTTTTTTGTAAGTACATATATTTGGTGCTGAGGGATAATAGGTGGGGGCGAGGTATTATTTTTCCCTTATGTTTCTTTTTCTTTCTCTCACTCTCTCTCGTGATGAAGGATGATAGGCGGGGTGTAATTGACGCAGGACGCTTCGACGGGATCCGCCGTGTTTATTTTCATTTTGAATTTTTATATACTTATTTTGATGTAAATGTATTACATACATGTAGTAATTATATACAATGTTATATACTTTTATATATAATAAATGTCGGTTCTGGTGGTGTAGTGGTTACCATATTTGCCTCATATACCCAAATCGCGGGTTCGAACCCGGCCAGGACCGATGGATTTTTTTCGGGCGTAAAAATACTAAGTATGGCTTCCTTCGGAAGGGAAGTAAAGCCGTGGGTCCCGTGTCGTACATTTACGGCAAGTAAAAGAACCTCAAGCCTGAAAGAGAGGCCTCTGAGCAAAATTTGTCGGCCGTTTCACGCCCATAGTTGAATGGGACGCTGATAACCTGAGATGTTAAAGAGCGTCCATAAATAAATAAATCAATATATATATATATATATATAATAAATGACAAGTACAAACAAAAATTGATGTTAGTGTCTTTTAAGGGGATGAGAGGACAGATTTTGTCATCATGGATAGTGGAAAATGTAATTATTATATGGTGATTGAATTTGGTAGTGACTGCAGCTACTTTTGCTGTAACGTCGGATTGCATTAGCTCTATAACTCCCCAGTTATCTTGTGATCATTGGTCAAATGTATTTCCTCTCCAAGATTTTTGACAAGCGAACAGAGCTATTCAAATCAAGCAACTATCTGCAAGTATATTTTATTTCTTTTTTATCACTAATATGGAGGACATGAACGCTAGATTTATCAGAAAGTTCAAAGATTTGGGAATTGCGTTTGTACCTGGAGAGCATTCTGGGCCCTTAGATCAAACACTAACTAAGAAAATCAGATTCCAGACGCTCGAAACCTGTGTATACCCTGTATTACTATATGTGTGCCAGACATGGTCACTAACAGAAAAACAAAAGAACAAATTTCAAATATGCCAAAGAAAAATGCAACGCAAGACCCTGGGAATAACTTTGAAGAACAAAATACCTATAGTATTAATAAATCAGTTGTCTCAGACAACAGACATTGTATAAATAGCTACCAGAAGCAAATGGCAATGGGGCGGTCACGTCGCAAGAATGCAGGGCAATAGATGGATCTATAAGATCTTCATGTGGCACCCCCGGATAGAAAAAAAGACACAAGACAGACTCAGAAGAAGATGGACAGACCTCTTCAAGGAACATGCAGGTACAGATTGGTCAAGAGTAGCAAGAGGAAGAGAAAAATGGAAATCTCTCGAAAAGCAATTAGTGCAGTTAGAAATGAAGTAAACAAAGAACAAATCAGGCAGTGTCTTAAACAGCATACGAACAACTAGCGTGGAATAGCTCACCGCGTTAGGAAAAAGCGAGCTTTCCCTACTTATTAGGAAGTCTTTGCTCTTAAGGGGCACAATAAGCTATCTTTATCTTTAATATACATGTTCACTGGTGAATAGCGTTTTCCTGGTTTTGTATTTAATATAAATATACCGTCATTAGTTCAGCTACATGCAAATTTTCAACAGTTTCTTGGCATTTAGCACGTATTTTGACAAAATAGCTAAATAAGAACTTGAAAATATTTGCAGTGAACACCAGCAACACTGACTCTAAACTCCGGTGGTTTAATTTTCATACTCTCCATATACATGCACACCTGACCGATTTTTTGAATAATGTTTGACGCCCGTTTTTACTCCTGAGGCACCACAGTCGGTGACACTGAAGATACATGAGATGAAATGATAAATTGGGGAAGGAAGTGTTGCAGGTCTAAGTTAGGGTACCTTTCCGGTATTTACCATTTATGAGGACTGAGGAAAACCTCGGAAAAATCTCAGTCAGAGAGAACGGTTCCTGGTGGTAATCGAAACCTCAGACCTCCCGCTCACGAGTCCGCGCCTTAACGACCTCGGCCACCCATGGCGATCTGAACGATACTATTCTGCAAAATGTGTTCATTTACTTTCTTGAAAGATAGTACGAGTGATAAGTCATAATCTTGTGATTTTCTTCTGGTTTTAAAATAGGGGGAAATGCATGTTTGTAGGAGCTTTATCATTTAAAAGCTTGATACATCACAAAAAATGGTTTTTTTTTCCTTAAAGGTACATCAAACGTTATATCTGCATTCATATCAATTTCAAGCATTTGCTAAGAGAATATCCGAAAGAAATCCAATTTAAATTAAAGCTTCTTTGCAAGACCTAAATAATGATATCACAGAAGCTTCGTGTGTGTTATTTATTTAATGTCTGGAAATTGTTAGGTACTTATGGATTAATATTAAGTAAAGCTGGAAGCATTCCAACATTATTTGTACTTTCTAGTCCAAACTTCGCAGTACTGAAGGAAATTCGTACAGCCTGAAGACACAAGACGAGAGAGAGAAGTTCTCCATGCGTCCGATTGACGTGAGCTATTTTCAGTCTTTCAAATGCGATTTTCCAGACCTCTTGACTGACATGCCCTTACAGAACTGCGGCAAGACGGCGTTTGTTTCGCTAACGTGAGCCAAAGAGTCCCACTTCCGTCGTGGCGATGGATCGGCAGATTTGGCCGTGTCAGCCATCACCGCTGCCTTTAAATGAAAATCCTCCCCATTTCTTTTGTAAGGAGAAACCTAAGAGAAGCAGTCTACCAAGGGAAGTAAATTCTCATAGGTGGAAAATAATGCGAGATATTTGCGATCCTCTATCCCAGACCTTCTGCTATATACTCGTGTTGAGTTCGTTTAAGTGCGTCCTGTTTATGTTAAATAAAAATAAAAGAAATGCGATATGTTTATTTTGTAGATATGTACAAATATAACATTGCGTAAGCACGATATCCCTTAAAGTGTAACCTACCATAGAGAAAATCATTTTAATTAAAACGATTTTCGCCTAGTTGTCAATAGTTCACATTTTATATTACATCTTAAAAACTACTTTACATATTTTCATAAAAATTGTAAAATACATTAATATTTGTGTGTGTTCAAGTCATATTCAATAACATGTTTTAAGTAAAAGTGAAAATAATATATAAAATACAGGAATATATTCATATAGCATTTTCTGATAAACTAGTCACTGCACATCCAAGTTTTAAGTGTGTTTTTAAGATACTTGTGAAGGAATATGACTATTATTAAGTAAATATATTTTAATATGATAGGGAGAAAAATACATTTATCTATAAATTTAAACACAAAATAAATCACAATATTTTAATCCATCTAATAATTATTTTAAATTCTTATATCAGAAAAATATAAAATTGGGAGTGTGAATTTTAATCTTTTGAAGTGTTCTGTTTAAGTATGTCTGTAAAAGTGGTGATTGCACTCAAATAAACACATTTATATTCCAAAAATATACTTATTTCAGTTAAAATATGCATTTTTGAAAATAAGTTATTATTTTGAATATTCACATACTTTTTATTTTAAATTTAAATATTAACAATAAGCTCGCTTTTGCCTCTCAAAGAGCATATCTTATTAACGCGTTTATTTCAATTGTTAAATAATTTAAATGTGATTTTCTCTCAATCATTCTGAACATGAAAATATTTAATGATATCGTTGCTATCTAATTAATTTTTGGAAGTACTGTGTATTCACATTCTTTTTATGTAACGACCCCTTTCGAAGGGAGCCCCATATTTAGAAGTTTTAATCTTAAAATCCACCGACCTTGACCAGGTTTGAACTCGCGACGCAAGTATAGCTACCACTAGATTACCAGAACCGACTTGTAGCACTCTTGTACTCATCTATTTCGCGTGTTGTGCTCTTATTTCAAATAATTAATCGATTACTTTTTTGCAAAGGATGCCCGAACATATTATTGTTCTTTATATGTTGACACAATATTTGGACTTAACTATTGAGATATTTCAAAAGAAGTGTTTCACTATCTACGAACAAAGATTTTGTGATGCATTTTGTTCAATAAATCACAACTACAGAGTAAAATAAAACCTCAGTCAGGAAGGGTGGTCCTATCAGGAATCGAACCTTAGACCTGCCGCTCACGAATCCGTGGCGTTTCCTGTCTACATAATAAAATGCACATATACTATGGGAAAATTTTATCTGTGGCAGGTTCTGCAGGAAGTAATAGAAATCAATGTCAAATACAGTCACGTACAATTCATTTTTAAAAATAGTACTCAATTATTCCTTTGTTTTAAATATATTAAATGCCTATATTTAAAAATAATAAAGCCTTCAAGATAAAAAATTACAGAATTTACTTTATACCAGTAGATAATAGTAAAATTATAAACAAGTGCCTAAGACAAATCAAAAAGTTAATTAAATACAGTAAAACTTATTAAAGCATAAAAAGCTATAATCACGATTTAATTTATAGAGTAATTAACAGTATAATTGTCTTTTAAATGTGAAAAGACCCTACTATAACCTAAGATTGGCTACTAGATTCTGTTTAGCTGGAAATTTCTTGCTCTGATATAAATGGCCTGAGCATTTCAGGCATTTCTCCGTTTCCTGCAGAGTGCTTAGAACAAATATTATTTACCGAAAAATGCGTAATGTTCCGAAATGAATATTAATTGATTTTGCAATGGTAATATAAAAGAAATCGTAGGTTTGTCTTTATCCGTTTTAAGTTGAATATATTGGTGCAGTTTGAACTTTTTAAAGGGTCCTCATTTTTGAATAGCCTTACAAGCGATAGACGTCCTGGGGTTGAGCTTAATAAATTCTCTCACCTTTTGCGTTATTTAAGAAATTGAATCAGATGGTGGTACTCCTTTGTGCAGTTTCTTTTTACTCACAATGGCTTTGTTGAAAAATCCAGTTTGTCATGAAAATTTCTTCTTTTATTATTTTTTTTTTTTCTCTTCCCATGTGAATCAACGTTGTTTCTTTTATTGCCTTTGATTAGTTCTTCTACAACATGCCGGGAAGTTTTTCTGTTCTTTTCCGTTTTCAATTTTCTTTGTGCTGAGTGAATCCTTTGAATCTTCTTCATTTTCTTACACAGAAATAAAGAGGAACCCACCTGTTCGGGAGGTGGAAATGGTGTTCACTGTAAAGAAATTAAACTGAATTCTATTTCCGATGGAATAAAAAAAACATGCTCCGTATAAAATTGCTGCCACATTTGCTATCTCCTTCTATCCAGGTATTTTTGTGTCATTTGCTATTATTCTCAACCTTTCTTTCTGTTCCGTTTTGCTGTGGAGGTCTTTCCTTTGTCAGATATCAATGAATAAAATAGTACAGGAGTTTCATTTCCAGCTTTCTTTAATTACTACATAAAAACGTATCTATTTAATAGGCTTTTAAAATGTATGGACAATTTATACAACATTTGGAGATTTAACAATTTCAAAATTATGTCTTTTATTTGCATAAAATTAAATAAACCTAACATTTAAATGCTCTCATCTTTTCTTTAAATGTGCGTTTCTCATTATATTTTGTAGGGAGAAAGACAGTAAATGCCATCATTCGATATTTTATTATATTAGAACATTGATAGTGCATGCATGTTTTGCAAGTATAGATGCTATTACATTTATATTACAATTGCTTATAAGCTACCGAAATATTTTGAACATATCCGGTATGTAATGTAATTAAAGTTGGTCCCCGAACTCAAGCTTTTAAGAGACCTATTGTGCCCCAATACACCACTACTCTATTCGAGGTCCCTAGTCTCTAGGAAGAGTACTGTGTCCTTGATATTGACTGTTCTAATATCGTCTGCAGTGCATGATCCTGGGAATCATTTTGAAGAACAAAAACCTATTGTATTAAAAAATCAGTTATTTCGGACAACAGACATTTACAAATAGCTACCAGAAGCAAATAGGAATGGGGCGTTCACGTCGCAAAAATGCAGGTCAATAGATGAACCTACAGGATCTCCATGTGGGACCCCTGGATAGGATAAAGGACGCAATTCAGACCTAGAAGAAAATGGACGACCTCTTCAAGAAAAATGCAGGTCCAGATTGGTCAAGAGTAGCAAGAAGAAGAGAAAAATGGAAATCTCTCGAGAAGCAATTAGTGCAGTGAGAAATGGAGTAACCAAAGAACAAATTAGTCAGTGTCTTAAACAGCATACGAACAACTAGCGTGGAATAGCTCACCACGTTAGGAAAAAGCGAGCTTTCCCTACTTGTTAGGAGGCCTTTACCCTTAGGGGACACAATGGGCTATCTTTATCTTTATATTTACAACTCGGTGTTAAATACGCAGATTGTGCAAAACCTGCACATCTGCTTACTATACGCAAAGGAGTTTCAAGATCCTCTCCCTATCTCCTGTAACTTGAGTCGTGGGAGATTCCCAAGATGTACAACGTCTACCAGTAAGAAAGCCCACAATCTGCGATATTCGCGTTCGACTTAGAGACGATATTGAGTCGCTAGGTCCTTCAGCAAGCTCTCAAGCTTTATGATCCCGATCTCATTGCTCCATACAGCCAGATGTTAACGGTGGGCCAAGGAGTGCCGTGACTCCTTGAAAAGAAGTTAAAAAAAATAGTTCCGGCCCTATAAAAGGAACCGTTGCACCTCTTCTTGCAAATTGATCTGTTAATACATTCCCCTTTATGCCCGAGTGGACTTGTATTCATAAATGGATAACAAAGTCTCGGTCTTAAATGCTTTACAACATCCTCTAGTATTGGCACATGAACGCGAGTGAATCTTACTATTTTAAAAACTTTTATTGCAGCCTGGCTACCACAGCATATACAAAGGATACCAAAAAATGTATGCACACTTCAAGCAAAGAAAAAAAACTGAATTCATACAAACAGAAAATGATGAGCATTAATCATCTTAGGCTTTAACAGTTAGAATGGTTGCTCAAAATGCCCACCATCGGCGTCGATACACTTCTGAGTACGTTGAGCTACTGATTAAGCAACGTTTGCGAAAGGTCCTCAGTGATTGCAGCACATGCCGTTTCAATTTCTTCCCGAAGTGCTGCCAGTGTAGCTGGTTTTCTACGGTATACAACGTCCTTAAAAGAATTCCCCATAGGTAGAAGTCCAACGGAGTTAGATCCGGAGAACGCGGTGGAAACTCAATCGGACCTCTTCGTCCTATCCTTAGATAGTACCTAGGATAGTGCCTTGGATCTAGTGTGCAGGGCTTGTTGCTGAGTGAGGTCTCTCAGATCTGCCCTTGTGAACATCGCACGGTACCATGAGTCTCAAATTTGACTCAAATGCGTGCAATTGTTACTGGCGTTGTGCATGCGTCTTCATTGCCTTTGAACTTCAACAAGATTTTCGGTTTTCCAATACCACTTCAAAATTGCTTTCCGCTGTTCAAGCGATAATCTCCATTTTGTTGTTGCAACGCTAGCATAACGTAATGTGAGTTACATCTGTTTACAGAACATCATACTACACTGTTTTTCGGTACAACTTTGAAATATATTAAATAGATATCTACTGTGAAAGTGTGTATACACTTTTTGGCACCATCGGTATTAATTAGCTCTGTAACCAGGAAGATGTTCTAAAATGTAAAATGCACAGGCCAGTATGGCATACACCTCTAACTAGAAAACTATAGCAACCAAGCAGGTTCTCATACCCGATTGCTGACGGTGACTCCATCAGGGAGATATCTGCTAACCACATTCTGGAATACGGTCCATCTGAGTTCTCATATCCTCATATCCTGTGTAGATGCGGCTCTTAAAACTAAAACATTTCTAAAATGTTGTTAATGTTCCAGTTGCTGATATTCAAAAAACACTAGCTTGATTTTTTTAGTGGTTTAACAAAATATAGAAGGTAACCTCTTCTCTAAAAGTAGCATGTTCTTACTACTGCTGGTTTCTTAGAAGGAATTTTGCTCTTACGAGAGAATTATTAGTCGATTATTTCAAATAGCGAAAATGTGCTGAAATTCATGTTATCATTGTTTATTAGCTCTCAAATGAGGTAGCATTTACAGTATAGGCAATAAATGACATTAATTCCCAATATCAACTCACATTTTAGCCACATTTTAAGAGTCTCATTCGAAAATCATCCGAGAGATCCGTACCTGTTCTTCATGGTATGCAAAAGAAAAGAAAAATCCGAGTAAAGGCTCGTTTGATAGCAATAATTAGAACGAACGTCCATTCTGAACTTCCACAGAGAAAAATAATTTTAATTAACGTTGTACTCTTAACCCCGCCAGCAGTACAGTTACATACGCTGAAGAGAAACAAGAGTAAACCCTTTTGCTGTAGAAAAATTTCCGCTCTCAGACAGCGAAACCATTTTAAGTGCTTCAGAGTCACAAATACTCTTTAATATGGGGGGAAAGGGTTTTCTACTTTTTATACCATAGCTGAACAGGACCTGAAAGCGGAGATTGTGAACGAGTTTTAAAGTCCTAATGGTTTCACAACCTCTATTACTACTTGTCGCTCCAGAAGTTGCGAAAACCTGCACAGAACAATGAGATTTAACAATCTCTCTTGCATGTAAGAAATGACGAAAATAGTATGCAAAAATACATCTTTTGAAAACATTTCTGAAAGACAGTCGTTTTTTCACTCCTGCCAAGTTTCTTTAAGAGCTGCACAATTTGTATTACTATTCAAAACATATACGACAAATGTAACCTGTATATGAATACAACGTTTAAAAAAGACATCGTATTTTAAATGCACATACGAATGTAATATCCTTATATGCAATGTCCTTTGCAAAGGTGAATTAAAGTAGTTTATTACTCCAACTAGTTCTTCAGAGATATTCTCACAGCAGCTGAAATAGCATTGTTCAGCTCCTCAAGTGTGTCTGAATTATTTCTGAACACTTTTTCATCAGAAACTCACAGAAATAATAAACGCAAGAATTTAAACAGGGCTATTTTGTTTCAGGTAGGTTTATGTAGCATTAACATTTGTTTATGAAGGATTTATATATGGATTCTGCTCAGAATATACTTATAAATATAATAGTAGCCACATAATACACATAAAAACAGAAGTTTTATGTAATCCACTAATGGTCAATAAACAATATCTGCGCCAAAAGCTCTACAATACTCCTGCTCCCTTCCCCTTCTAATGGCTTCACTCCTTTTTTACCGGTAAGGTTATTTTCGTCGAGGTTATTTTCACCATTAAAACCTAGTAAGATATATTGGTATTGGGGATTGCGACTTTCCAAATACAAATCTCAAGAATTTACCACTG
Organism: Metallyticus violacea; assembly: GCA_030762175.1. Classification (NCBI taxonomy): domain Eukaryota; kingdom Metazoa; phylum Arthropoda; class Insecta; order Mantodea; family Metallyticidae; genus Metallyticus; species Metallyticus violacea. Next base: position 51,007,595 of record CM060837.1, read on the forward strand.
AACCAACTCGCTTGGTTGATGTTTTTATGCATGCCTCTTTCCTCAAGTCTAACAACTACTGACCATTAGATTGCGGATTATGTAGTGCATAACTTCATTGTCATATACCCTGGTTCATCGCTCTAAATATCTAGCAGTTTAATTTAGTTTAGTTCCGTTCCTGGAACATTCATAGAGTTCCCGAAGCAGCCACAGAGACTATGAACATTGAACTTGTCATATACAATTACCACAGTAGCACACAATCTACTTTTACAGATATTTGTCTACATCTACATAAATAGTTACAATAAAAGGAAAAAGAACAACAAAAAGAAAGACAAGTCACTCAATCACACAAATTTTGCCATATACATGTTTACATATGCATTGATAAAAACTATTGCAGTAATTTTAACTCGATATAATAATGTCGCTCGTATATTCCTTTACAGAATAAAAAGCCTTTTACATAGGCATTTTCTAAGAGCAGATTTAAAGCAATTATCAATATTTATTAAGGTTTTTAATCTAGAGGGAAGAGCGTTGTGAACTAAAATGCCTTTTTGATGACATGAAAGTTTTGAAGCCATCCATGTAGATTTGCTTTTTGTGTAGCATTTTTTGTCATGTATATTTTCTTAAATAAAACTTCATAGGGGATAAAATATATTCACAAGGAATTCGTATGACTTTTTTCTATAATAAGAAGACACGTTCACTTTTAACTGAATTTCCCCAGAATATTAGACCGTACTTCATTATTGATTTGAAATAAGCGTAAGAAACTAGTTTTAAAGTCTTAATTGACTCCAGCATTACTACTGCATATATTGCATAGCATGCAATGCTAAGTTTAGGTGTAATAAGATCAATGTGATCTTTCCAATTCAGATGTTTGTCAATTATTAGACAAAGGAATTTAATATATTTAGTTTATGGATGTACACATTATAATATCCTATCTATAATGGCAGATCTGGAGATCTCTGAGTAATGAATTTCATAAAAGTTTTATCTAGATTTAGAGACAATTTGTTTGCTTTGAACCATACACACAATGAACTCGGAACCAGATTTAGTTTAAGGCTCTTTCCATTTATCAATATGCTATTGTTTATGACTGACATTATATCAAAGACCGCCACGGGTGGCCGAAGTCGTTAAGGCGCGGACTTGTGAGAGGGAGGTCGGGGATTCGAATCCCGCCAGGATCTACCTCTCTGACTGAGGTTTTTCCAGGTTTTCCTCAGTCCTCATAACTAGCAAATGCCGGGGAGGTACCCTAAACTTGGGCCTGGAACGATTCCTTCCTTAAAAACAAATCCTTTCCCAATATATATCATTTCATCTCATGTATCATCAATGTCCATCGCCTGTGGTGTCTCTGTAGCAAAAACGAGCGTTAAATACTATTTATTCATACTTATATCAATAAATGATATATAAATTTCATATTAATATTTGTATGTCAATTTTCCTGTCTCTTAATGAAATCCTCAACTTGAATGAATCTGCCTTGAGCTATAAATATCATATTATCGCTGGCCGTATTTACCCAAAAAGGAGTTTACCATCAACTTTGCCAGTGATCTCCTACTCGGAATAGAACCGATAGCATTCGGTTCCAACGACACGCCTCCTTTTTCAAAAAAAGTTTAACAATTTGTCCTATTCGGGAGTGTAGCAATCGGAGGGCCAAACAGAGGTCTCCATATTAATCTTTAGAATCTTGTTTACATGCTGCCATCTGGTCAAAAACTTTCTTTGAGACTAATGACCGCCGTCACCCTCGAAGTAGTTCCCTTCCACACGTATACACCGGTCCCAGCGATTCTGCCATTTTCCAAGTGCATCTTGGAAGTCAGTTCTTTGAGGTGTTTAGCATAGACAGCGTTTCCTCTTGAATCCTCTCAATTGTGTCGAACCGACGTCCTTTCAACTTGATTTTTACTTTGGGAAATAGAGCGAAGTCACAGATTGCCAAATCAGGTGAGTACGATGGTTGGGGGACAACCGTCACGTTGTTTTTCGTCAAAAAGCTCGTGGTGAACAAGGAATTGTGACAGGGCGCATTATCGTGATGCAACAGCAGTTCCCTTGTCGCTACAAAGTTCGGGCCGTCGCAAAACGTCACAATAGTACGTGGAATTCACTGTTGGATTTGGTGGGACGAATTCTTTGTGCACAATCCCCGTGGTATCAAAGAAATTGAGGAGCATGCCCTTCATCTTGCTCTTCACTTGTCTCGGTTTTTTTTTTTTTTTTTTTTTTGTGAGTTCGGGCTCTTTCACTGGGAGGATTGTTGTTTTGTCTCAGGGTCATAAGCGTACATCCAGCTCTCGTCGCCGGTGATGACCGTGACAAGAAGGTTATGTCATCGGATACGGCCTGACGAAGCGCCGTGCAAACTTCAACTCGCCGCGCTTTGGCACAAATTTTGCGGCGACACGATGCATGCCGAATTCATCAGTTAAAATTCGTTGGCATTTACCATAACCAATTTCCACTTCATGAGCAAGGTCTTCAATGATTCGACGTCAATCCTTACGAACGAGGTGTTGAACTTTGGCAACAATGTCAGGCGTTGTGCAGCTGACGGGCCTACCGGTATGAGCATCGTCTTCAATAGCTGTATGGCCGGCCCTGAGCCGAGCATGCCAGTCGAACACACGTGTAAGGCTCATTTTTTATTTGTTTATTTACGGACGGCCTTTAACATCTCAAGTCATCAGCGCCCCATTCAATGAGAGCGTGAAACGGCCGACAAATTTTGCTCAGTGGCCTCTTCTTTCAGACTTGAGGTTCTTTATTGTGTCGTAAATGTAGGACACGGGGCCCACGGCTTTACTTCCCTTCCAAAGGATCCAGGATCCATTGATCCTGGCCGGGTTCGAACTCGCGATCTTGGGTTTAGAAGGTAAGTATGGTTACCACTACACCACCAGGACCCACTGTACGGCTCATGCTTTGTCCCCCAAATACTTGTTGAATCATTGCGAGGGTCCCCGTTGTATTTTCCCCGACATTTGCACAGAATTTGATGCACACTTTCTGTTCTAATCTTGGATCCGTCGTAAAATCGCCACACACTACACAGAGTATCATGAAAAGTACTGTAGAATCTCAGTACATCTACCCAACTGCATGAAACTTTAAACACTCACTCATTAGATGTGCTAGTGTTGCCACCTAGCGGTACAAAATTCTACTGCAACTACTGTCGAGATGGCAGCACCAGTCTCGAATATTGTGGACACTATCTCGTAATAAGCATAAATTCGGAACATGTTCAAAAACATTAACCTTTCGCAGATACCGGGTGTTTTAGTTGCACTCGAAATCTATTAATAAAAAATAAATTTCTTTTTCAGGTTTTTTGGATTGTACGGTTTGATGTACACCAGTGATTTGCAATTTGCTTATATTGCAAAAATTTTCATAGCACTTGTGGGGCGTTTCTCTCAGTCCACTATTTATTTTTTTGTTTTTCATAAAGTATACAACTTTTCAACGTGGCACACAGATTTTTGGGTTGGTAATTCCCTTAATTATGATTTTTAAACATTCCTTACTGTTGAAGTCCATATGGCGTGTACCACAATTTACAAATGGTGAATTACTTTAATTGCACTGCAAATGACATTTCGTGCACTTCACATCCAAACGATGTCTCTCCACTTTATTAAATGAGGGGACGACAATATCACTTTTATTTGAAAACTCTGTGCAAGTCCCGATAGCGTTAAAGGGGCCGTCATTTAACATGAAATCTTGGTAATTATCTTCATCTTTTTTCTATTTTTATACCAGATTTTCTCGGGAATATTCGAAATAAACGGTGATTTTATAGTCCTGTAGTACCTAATCAAACTTTTCATCGTCCTGAAAAGTAAATTAACATCGCGTTTGTCTGCTAACTCGCATAAAGCTAACGCCCTCCTCTTCTGAATATGATCTAAACGCCTAATTGAACAAAAATTAACATCGCCATCAGCTTTGGCCTTATATACGGCAGTAGTTCTAGGCATCCATCTTGCACTAACCTTATTCATGTTTAAGTGTTCATGAATAATTCGAAAGACTGTGGTTTTAGTAAGGCCCTATCTTGCTGCTATTTTTGTAACTTTGAAACGCCGGTCTTCCATAATTTCTCCTTCCACAAGAGCGATTTTTTCAGGAGTGTTCCCCCTGCAAGGACCGACCAGCACGCTCTTCGTCTTCAATGCTTTCTCGACCCATTCGAAAAAGTATTTTCGGTAGAATATGAGGGGGATGCTTCCCCATATACACCGTCCAATCACTGGTTAATTTCATTTGAATTAAGTCCTTCTATTGTGAAGAACTTAATAACAGCTCGATACTTCATTTTGTACATGTTACAATCTTCTACGCATAACTTTCTTATGCAACTATATCTGAACAACTGAACACAGCGGAACGGAAGTTACAGCTGCAATTATTTACTTAACAGATAAGGTATGACACCAGATAAGGCTTTTCTGAAGGCGGTAGTCCTTATCGGCGAGGCCGGAAACTTGGTACATCGGAAATTTTGTTTGCCTTATAAGATTTTTTTTTACTTTATTTATGTTCTCCCAATATTTTTGTGACAACTGCATCAAAATACGTGTAATATCTAGCTGGAACTGATCTTGTTCCTATTGTATTGTGGTAATTAGATCTATAAGGCTCTTCTGCTAGTCTATAGTTGTCTGACAAATCCTACAGTGCAGACATTGGGAACATTCATTATCCATTTTGGGAATTTTAACGAATATCCTGTAGGTCGTTGTATGTTGTGTTTTCTTAGTTTTCCATAATATCTTTTCCTTTCTTTATCCAATCTTTTCAGTATTTTTCTCAAAGACATATTTGTTTCGCGACAAATTAATACCTATGGTATACACATCCAGAAACCCATGAACATAACGTCAATTTGTTCTCCAGTGTCTATGACGTAGAAAACAGTGTCTGCCGCCTCATTTAGTCCTTATCTGGTACTCAAGTTCATCAATTTAAGATCACTTGAGTCGGTCCTGGTGGTCTAGTGGTAACCATACTTGCCTCGTAAACACAAGGTCGCGGGTTCAATCCCGGACAGGATCCATGAACTTTTAAGGCATAAAAACGTTAAAGTATGGCTTCCTTTGGAAGGGAAATAAAGTCGTGGGTCCCGTGTCGTAAATTTACGGCACGAAAAAGAACCTTAAGTCAGAAAGAGGAGGCCTCTGAGCAAAATGTATCGGCCATTTCACGCCCTGGTTTGAATGGGACGCTGAAGTGTTAAAGAACGTCCGTAAATATAAAAACAGAATAAAGATCACTTGAGCTATTAATTGTACAGATATTTCATTGTTATGTCCTCATTTCCTAAGCTTAATCTTGTGTATACTCTTAAACTAGCAGTTGAACGTCCTTGTGGCGCAGAATCATCTTTCCAGAGAGCAGATGATGTCGCTATGAGAAAACTGAGTTGACCTCGGATAACGATCGCGGTTTGAAGAGAAACCACAACTCGTGCCTTGCCAAAGTAGGAGCAGGGGGAACCTTAATGAATTTATCGCCTCCCGCATTGCAACTGCAGCAGACCGAACACATATGAGTGCCTTTCTTTGCTGGAGACTTTCTTCTACAGGCCTGCATCGTTTGACCATCTTCTGTGGCCTAAATTTAATTTAAAACTGTCAGGGTACAAATCGTCGTAGAAACTATGCAGTAAGTTACCTTAAAAACTTGTCTTTATATTCAAAACAAGATTATAAAAACCGCTTCTGTGGCCTGGTGGAAGTGTTTGCGATTACTAATCTGACAATCCCATGTCGAGTTCGAATTCCGGTCAGGACGAGCTCTCTGGGTAAGGTTTTTTCGGAGTTTTTGACATTACCGTGAGAAGGTGAATGTCAATTATTTTAAATCATATTATTTTAAATCGTACACCTACCTATAGATCAATCTTTAATTAGAGAAACCTGCTTCAAGGAGCAGCTTAGATTGGAAGGCAATAAGTCATGGGCCTTTAAAGGGAGAAGGAAGTCGGAAATCATCGGGTTGGGAAATATTTGGATAGCAGACCAAGGTAACAGGGGAATTGTATGGAGGAAGGTCAAGAAGGATATAGACAGGCAATGTGGAGAGATCTCGTTAGAAGTGCAAACGGGGTTAAAATTTGGATGGGGGATGGTGCAGTACATCAAAACAGGGGCCAGATTTATTAAACAGTGAATCGCGTGGTTTAGGCTTGGAGGATGGCAGCAGATCAGAATCTCAGGTGAAAATGAACTAAGAATTTGCCCTTCATGTGGAGAGGAACAATCATAGTCGCACATCCTAGCGAACTGTAGCAGCACTGAGGTGTTGAGAAAAAAGTTTCTGCCGCCTTCCTTTACTAACTCTGAGGACAAGGGGCATGCTGGGCTCTGCTGGCAGGCAAGGATGAGGAGCAGGTAGGCAATTCATGTCGAAGGTAGGACAGTTCAGGTTTGAAAAAGCTGAAAATCGGGTAAGGGGCGGAGGAACTAAACTGAATGAAAAAAAGATGTATCTATAGATGATTTGTGTTTATTTATTCCACTGACAAGGAGAAAGGAGCTCCATATTCTGAATGTGAATATTAAGCTAATGTTGAATTATTATTATTATTGTTATTATTATTATTATTATTATTATTATTATTAAAGCTATTTCTGCCAATATTTTAACTACTTTAAGAAATGTAGTTATAACTTATTTATTTAAGTAATGCTTTATGAGCGGCACGTACGAAGCTGGACCTGTGCGAAGGTTGCAAAGTTATTAATATGTTAATTTAAATAAAATATACTCATTCACTCATTCAATATTTAGTCCACAATGTACAGGCGTCACTAAAGGGCTAATGCTGTCAAAGTGACAACAAATTAAACAATTACAAAAATTAAAAAGAGATTATAACTTCTATCCTTCTGGTTATCTATGAAAAAATACTACAGCTTATATCTCTTCACACGTTTATAACAATTTCCATTGTGTTAATGATAAATTGTAGTAATTTTGTATTAATTTAATCTCTGACATGTATATCAAATCAGAGTGCCTTTTAATAATACTTTATATTTTATATCGTCATTGGCTTTCTATTGTGGGGCTTATGTGAATCTTTAAATGTGCCTGATATAAAGAAAGACAATTCAAACAAGTAAACTATTCACAAGTATGGATATTATTAAGAAATAAACACATAACCTTTAAGCTATTGCATTGCAACTGGGAACAATTAATCGAAACTGTATTTAAATTATTTTCTTTATTCACCTTATCTGGAGAAAAATAAATGATAAATAAATAATAGTAATATAAAGGTGGAATGCAATGGGAAAGAAAGAAAATAAATTGTTTATACAATTAATTTTAATTGTATATACAGTGAGGTTATTTGAGTTACGGGACGCCTGGGGATGCGACTGTTTACTGGGGATGTGCAACTGCCGCAACCGGAAAATGAAGGTCGAATGGCTATGCGTTAAGTTAGTATTTTTATTTTACTGAAATCAGAAAATAATACTGTATTAAAACTGGTGATAATATAACCACAATATTGATGTGTATAATATCCAGAGAAAGGTAGAGTAAAGATTGGTAAAATTCAAGTTGGTAGATTGAATTTTCTAAATGGAGTAATAAATACTTTTATAATGGTGCCTTTGGTTGAACCGGAGTCTGGTTCCCCAGATATTCCAGTAGACAGCTGCTGATGATAAAACAGAGAACTGGGGCCTAGGCAATCAAACTGGAACACTTGGTATTTAAATTAAAAGAATTAAATATAGTGTCAAATAAAAGTAATATGTAAATTCAGTTATATTGTTGTTCGTTGAATAAAATTCATTTTTCATATATGGACTATAATGTAATTTATCATATATTTTGAAAAAAAAATAATAATATATTTGGTTATTTATGAACTAATAATAATATGTAAATTAAATTGTAATTGTTTCTTGAATAAAAGTCGTTCATTTATTAAAGGTTTATGACTTAATTTATCATACACTTTAGAAAAAATAATAGTATTAGGTTATTTATGAATTAAAAGTAACCTTGGAACAATATTGTGGTTGTTGGGAGATTCTCAGGGAATTAGGACTGTTTTTAATGACTTATAGTTAATGGGGAATGAAGGGAATTCTTTGTGTGTAGAATACACTACTGGGATCGAGTTGAAGTCTTAATTCATTTAACACTTGACCGTTTGCTGGGCTTCCGTCTTACTTTAGACTCGCTATATACTTATCCTCACACTTAAGTTCACTGCCCTCACTGGAAGAGCGAAAGATATTATTTACCTGATTTTACCTGAGTAATAACTTCTTGCGATCGAAAATTAAACTGCCGCTTGTAACTTCACTGTAGTAACTTTATAATAATAATCACTCTGCTATAAAAAGTTTATAATAATGATAACCTGGTTGCCGTAACCTTAGCAATAAGTTGGTGTGATTTGTACTTTACTATCTTACTGACGGCGTATTTCTTTCACTAAGCTATGGTATAGTAATGAGGTGATAAGGTATCTCGCTAACTACTCGCAATGTCGTCGCGAAGTGATAATGTTAATGCTCTCTCTCTCTCTCTCTCTCTCTCTCTCTCTCTATGTCGTCTTCTGTATGTTCTACTGACTTTCTTTTCTGTAAAAACTTCTTTCTTTATGCTAGCCTCACAATTTTATTGTTTCAATGTGCTCCTCCCACGCGAAATTAATTTCCTCAAGTATTCAGGAACTCGCTTCAACTCTAGTTTCCTATTGGCTCTCACAAGGTATCTAATTCAAGTTTATATCTTAGAATTTCTCTTATTCGTCAGATCCTGAGGTTCGTTGATTGATCAAACTAGTTTACCCCCGCTAAATTTTCGAGTTTATAAAATTAAGGTTCTCACACTAAAGTTTTACGAGGAAGAGTACATCTAAATGTGGCATGCGCCGTTAGCCTATTGATTTCATATTTCTCACTGTTCCACGTCAAGGCTGTCAACCGGTTAGCTGTCCTGAGGTAGCCGAAACCTTTCTGGATTATTTACAAAAGGGAAAGGGGCCTGGCTTTAACAAAGAATTACCCTCTTTCGAAGCGAACCTTATTATTATACTTTCTAAAGGTCGTGACAGAGATTTCCTAAAAATCAAGACGCATGACCAGCTTGTCCTTTTGTTATACATTTCAGCCTTTCTGGCAGATTTACAGAACTGTAACCCTTTGTGTGGACATTGCTTTATACACAAAAACGCACATATTAACAATCATACTGTTAAAATAATAATACTTGCAACATTAATTATTATGAACCTCCATAGCGAGGTTAAGGAATTTCCTAAGTTATTTGGTATGATTATCATTATAATGGAGATGCTTGTCTCAGTATGTAAAGTCAATTGTAATGTTATTTCTGAATAAAATTCGTTCATCTGTTCATACAAGGATAATGACATAATTTATCATACACTTTAGAAAAATAATATATTTGGTTATTTATGAATTAAGAGTCATGTTTAAATTCAATTTAATTTTATTTGTTGAATAAAATTCTACAAAAATTATGACATTATTTCTCATACATTTTAGAAAAATATTTACAGTAGTCAATAAGTGTGCCAAAATTCACGAGCCATAAAGTATGGACATAGAAAGATCCCAAATGTTTTCAGATAGTACACACCAATGTGACGCCGGCAATGTCCCTCCCCTCCAAGGAGTTTAAATCCCTCAGAAAGGCCGCTTTTATACCAGACGTCGGGGTAGAAACCTTTCCAAAGCGGAAACCACTCCTTTCCTGGCACTTTCAGCCCCTGTAATAGAACCAATGAACTAAGAGAGCGGAAAATTTGTGGAAATTTAATATCCATCACAGCATTTACCTTAGTGTTGCAATCCGAGTTTCTTAAAAGGGAAGTTTCAATTTTGTATGTGGAATGATTAGGGGATAAAAATATGGGATTTAAAGTTTAACAAACATTGACATTTGATGTATGTCTAGCTTAATATTGAAAGCAGAAATTAGGATTGACCGTTATGTTTTAATATATATATTGAAATGTGTAATATCGAGGCTGCCAAAAATGTATACACACTTTCACAGTAGACATCTATTTAATATATTTCAAAGTTAGATCGAAAAACAACAGCAATGTGTAGTATGATGTTCTATAAACAGATTGACTCACATACAGTTTGATAGCGTTGTTACGTGACAAGCAAATCAACAATGAACAAATGAAGCCAAGATTATCGTATGATGATCTGTAAACAGATGTGACTCATATTACATTATGTGTTGTAACACGCGTTTTTACAACAAAATGGAGCCAAGTACCGTTTGAACAGCGGAAAGCAATTTGGAAGTAGCATTTAAAAACCGGGAATGTTGTTGAAGTTCAAAGGCAATGGAGACGTGTGTACAGAACACAACCACCAACGCGAGTAACACTTGCACGCATTCTAGACAAATTTGAGACTCAGGGTACCATATGCGATGTTCACAAGGGCAGATTTGGAAGACCTCACACAGCAACAGCCCCGCGTCCTCGGCTATGGTTTTGGAGCGTTTTGAGCACGCGCCGCAGAAATCTACAAAGCGATGTGCACGTGAGACTGGGATTAGCAGAACCAGCGTACGTGTATTATCAAAACAGTAAAGATGAACGTTTTCATTCAAAGACTTTTGCATGCATTAAATGAAGATGACCCTGATCGGAGAATGCAGTACTGTGAGTGGTTTCGGAACATGGTGCAAGAGGAGGAGACCTTCCCAGGGAAAGTTGTTTGGTCCGATGAGGCACAATTTAAGTTGAACGGAAATGTTAACTGCATAACTGTGTCTACTGGTGTGCAAACAATCCCCATGTTATTTTGGAAACAACTGTTAATTTACCTGGAGTAAATGTTTTGTGTGGGTTGTCATCTAGGGGTCCAATTGGACCATTCTTTTTTAAAGGAAAAATAACTGGCGCCATATATCTGAACATAATATGCACATCCGTATTATTCGCCGTTCATACACTCAATGGAAATGAGGATTTTTTTTACTTCAAACAGCTATTTATGGACGCTCTTCAACAGCTCAGGTCATCAGCGTCCCATTCAACTCAGGGCGTGAAACGGCCGACAAATTTTGCTCAGAGGCCTCTCTTTCAGGCTTGAGGTTCTTTTTCGTGCCGTAAATGTACGACATGGGACCCACGGTTTTACTTCCCTTCCGAAGGATACCATACTTACGATTTTTAAGCCCCGAAAAAATCCATCGGTCTGGCCGAGTTCGAACCCGCGATCTCGGGTTTATGAGGCAAGTATGGTAACCGCTACACCACCAGGATCGACCCATGAGGCAACGGAAATTCATCCTTGGTAGATATTGCGGATGGAGGGTAGTATTACTAACGGGTCATCGACAAGTTCCTCCGCACTCGGGTGATGTGTATTGCATAGGAGAAAGTTGGTACCCCTACATTTATGACATTCCTTCCCTCGTTCTAACCCAGTTTTTAGCAGGTAATCCGCCCACGACTGCTAAGTTTTGAACTTTGGAGTGTGTTGTTGCCTTGGCGGTTATTGAACACAATAACTACGCTCAGCTCGCGGTCAGTACTGGCACCCTAGTTCGCTTCTCTAGTGAAATCATAGCTACACAATGGCTGCGGAGCAACTTCTCGATGACCATTTATTATAGTCTAACGGGTATACAGTGCGCTGAGATCTCTTTAAAGGCACTGTTTGTTGATGATTTGTATATAATATGCGTAAAATGCAATATAAGAGATTTAATTATTTTATTTGTCAATATGTGTGTGTGTGTGTGTGTGTGTGTGTGTGTGTCAAGAAATTATTTCAAAAGAAATTCCCTGGTGTTTGAGTTTTAGAATTTCTCATGATTCACAATTTAGTTAGTATATTTCGAGAAACGGGAAGTGTTAACGTAAATGACAATTCATTTTAAGCACAAAACAGAAAATGGTATATTAATAGAGAAATAAATGTTTATGTAATATATATATGACTTTGCACCGACATTGTTACAGGCCTCTGAGGTCGGTAAATGAAAATCAGGGTTAGATACTATTATGAAAAAAATGTTGCACATATAAAAACAATATTCACTGATTTCTTTTTGTTTAAAATAAAAATTGTCTAAGTAATTCATCTTTTGTGTACAAGCTTTACTTACTTTTTTAATTCAGCAAAATATAAACATAACAAAATGCACTGATAAAATTCAGCAAAATGTACTGATAAAAACAAATTTATAACCTAGAAAGTGGATGTAAAGTGAATATTCCAAGCTTTGGAATATTTCACTGCATAAATTATTATACCGGCAGTATTGGAAATTCCTATGAATCTATTTGTTTTGCTCACTGCCCCCAAACAGCTAGCAAATAAACCTAATATGGAAACACGCCACTCAGAATGTTCGTATTTTATGACACTTTAATTACTTCACAGTTACCTACACCACATACCGACCACATATATAAATCGGTCTATCACATACTAAATGACATCATAAATTGAACAAGCGATTCTTTATGATTTAGCACATTGCAAGGTATGTGCTTTTTGACGGCTGGGCGTGTCGCGCCGTTCGTCACCGACTGGATTGAAAACAGCGCACTAGCGGGATAATTTTTATGTGAAAACTTTATATTAACATATGTAGAAATATTTGTTTGATACGGGTCAATGGTTCTACTCAATTTATCCAGATAGTTTTGTTAACTGTTCTCCCATGCATTTGGAAGGCCCTAGACTCTCGGATCATTTGTTCTGACTTTATTTCCGCAGGTTCCCCGGTCACTGAGGCATGAACCTTTACGTTCCACGAATTTTCTGCTCTCTCTCATTTCATCTCATTTTATTCCATTGGTTCTGTTACAAGATCGAAAATACTAGGCGAAGTGAACTATTGCAACGTTAGGGTTGCACTTTGAAATGGTTTTTACTGTGGGTCTGATATGGAAGCGGCCTTTCTGACGAGCTCAAACTCCTTAGATGGGGGGAGGGGGGTCTGTCGGCGTAGGTTGCTTAGTCTGGAAATATTGTTGGAGATGCAGTCTGCATTCGTGCCACAGCGCTAATGGATTCTGGCCGCCAGGTTTCTCATTCATCTCATCCTTACTCTAGAAGGCGTAGGATTAGATGTATGCACAAACGGCTAGCCTTGAGCATGGCTATGTACTGAAAATTCCTCATTTGTCCCTGTGTAGCTTTGCAAAGTATTTTATAAACACACCTGTTTTCGCTACATATGAACAATTATACCTTATTGGTCGCTCAGCATACAGTAAGAATTTTAAGATATTTTTAATACAACACTTATTCATATGTTACAGACTAATATTTCTGAAAGAGATAGAGGATTTTTTTCTTTCGTGTACCCAATATACCATCAGGTTTAAATCCTACGTGTTAATATCCCTTTTTACTTAGTTATTTTTTAAATATAGTATCCTTTAATATTTATTTATTTTTTCAAATATTTTGTTGCCCAACTATTTTGTCCTTGCGATTTATTTAGGCTATTTCAAAGTGCAACGTTATCTTTGAGACTTAATATTTACTTTTTCTGCTTTCACTTGTCTTACGTATAGGTATATACATAGATCTTAAAATTATGTCAGAAATGTACCTGAAAATCCTTAATAAACGCATGCACCATGCTTCAGAACTAAACAAACTGCTTTACACGCTGTCCTTTCACATTTTTGGTGTGTCAGTTACGAATAAAAATCGATAGCTGCCTATAGAAATGCCCTCTAGAGGATGGGAAAAAGTCAAACACAGACATATCCCAAAGGACATCGCTTTTTACATTATCATGTGGAGGAAAATGTTTCTCTTTTGTCCTTTTACATGCCTAATTAGTAGTTTTTTAAATAGTACATTTTTACATACCAATTCAATGTAAAGATATTTCTTTTGAAAAACGCCCAAATAATATATTTTCCACACGTTAACACAGTGCAGTCGTAAACTTCATAGTCTTTCAATTATTTTTAGTCTTGCAAGATTTGTTATTCATTCTCAGGGGCTGCGAATTCAAGAATTAAATACATTGTGTGCGTGTGTGTTTAATAACTACATTCAACTGTTATTATGCTGCGTATGTTTTAATAGCTAGTTTCAACTGTTTGTTTAACTTTGAACTTGAAACAAACGACGTCAGTTTGTTAGAAAAAACAGTTTAGCAATGCAGAGTTACCTTTTTAAGGTTACTCATCCTAAGGGGCTGCAGCTACACGAATCTATCGAGAAAAATTCCAAAAGAGAAGAGCATTGTATCATAGGTCATACTAACCTTTGTTAGCTCTTTACGTAAGTAATTGTTTATATTTCTATTAAATAATCTGACACCAAAATCTTAGTTTTCATTGTGAACAATTCCTTAATGTTCATTGTACGTCGAAAGAATCTGTTAACGACCTTTCGTTTGTTGTTATTGGCACCCCAGGTTAGCATAGCACTACTTTAAAGATATTTCTAGCGTACGTTACACTAATGCCCAGGTATTCTTTACGAGAATGTCAGTTAAAGTGAAAACACTTTTGTGTAGACTACCCAGAATAAAAGGCTCGTCTCCTTTCTGAGAGGATAAACCAAATTAATGCAAACATTTGCAAAAATGGAATTCCTAATCAATTCATAAATACACACACGCTAACCTAAACTTAACCTCCAGGGAATCCGAGAAACCGGACGACCCAGTGTTTTATTAATCTTTAATATCGACATGATTGATTGATTTTTTTTTGATTGATTTATTTATGGACGCTCTTTAACAGCTCAGGTCATCAGCGTCCCATTCAACTCAGGGCGTGAAACGGCCGACAAATTTTGCTCAGAGGCCTCTCTTTCAGGCTTGAGGTTCTTTTTCGTGCCATAAATGTACGACACGGGACCCACGGCTTTACTTCCCTTCCGAAGGAAGCCATACTTAGGATTTTTACGCCCGAAAAAATCCATCGATCCTGGCCGGATTCGAACCCGCGTTTTGGGCGTAGGAGGCAAGTATAGTAACCACTACACCACCAGGACCGACTAATGTCGACGTGCTCTCCTGTAATATTTCGTAAATTTAAAACTGTCCCACATACTTACAAGGGAAGTTTGAAAGTGAGATACATGTATTGGTTTCACTGTTTATTGTAATGTTTAACAAAAGGCCTACGCTCTGTTTAACCAAAAACCGATTACTAAACAGAAAATGTAAGAGAAAACTAGAAAGCTTTGATTTGAAATTTCTCCGGAGTTGCCGGCCTCACACTACCAGATAAACACAAAAATGACGACATATGCGACAAATTACATATATTCAACATTTGTAAACACATACAACAAACACAGAACTGATATAAACATACGAGGATAGGTTCATAAGTTTCCGGCCTCCCCGATAAGGATTATCGCCTTTACAAAACCCTTATCTGGTGTCATACCTTATTGGTTAAGAAATAATTGTAGCTTTAATTTCATTTCCGCTGTGATCACCAGTTGCATAAAGAAGGCTATGTTTAGATCATTGTGACATGTTCAAAATGGAGTATAGAGTTATTATTTCTTCACAAAAGAAGAACTTATTCCAAATGAAACTAAACAGCGATTGGACGGTGTGTATGGGGAAACATCCCCCTCATATTCTACCGTAAAAGAATGGGCCAAACTTTTTCGAGTGAGTCGAGAAAATATTGAAGACGAAGAGCGTGCAGGTTGGCCCTTGGAGGTGCACACTCCTGAAAACATCGCTCTTGTGGAAGAAGGAGAAATTATGGAAGACCGGCGGCTCAAAGTTACAGAAACAGCAGCAAGGTTGGGCCTTTCTAAAACAAGCCTTAGAATTATTCATGAGCATTTAAACATGAATAAGGTTAGTGCAAGATGGGTGCCTAGACTTCTTTCCTCAGTTCGAAAGCAGCAAGGAGGTATCTGTTGTTGGGCATTTTTGGAGCTCTGCCATGGCAACAAGAGAGAAGTTCTGCAATCCATTGTTACAGGAGAAAATCAATGGAGTGGCGTAAATCTGACGAAGCATCGTCTCTAAAGACCAAGGTCACTCAAGGTCAACCAAGAAGATCATCGCCACAATCTTTTGAGAATGTGAAGAAATACTTTTCATTGACTTCAAGGAGAGGAACAACACAGTAAATGGGGAGTACTATGCTGGCCTACTGCACAGAATACGTGCTTCCATCAAAGGGAAAAGCGAGGAAAGCTGAGTGGTGGTGTGCGCCTTCTTCATGACAACGTGCCTGTGCAAACAGCTCTTGTTGCAAAGGAAGCTGGGAAGAAATGTGGCTTCAAGGAGATCGACCATCCACCCTACAGCCCATATCTAGCTCCCAGTGACTATTTCCTCTTTTCAAAACCGAAGAAGGACGGGTGTGACGAGGAAGCGATGGATGCTGTTTGTGCCCATTTTGCAGACAATTCTGACTATTTGAGAGAAGGGATTGAAATGTTAATTAAAAGATGTGAGAGGTGCATTCCTATATTGAAAAGTGAAATATAGTTTTTGTTTCTATCATATGTTGAAAATGGTTAGGCCGGAAACTTATGGACCTACCCGCGTATACAAGACAAGGAGAGTCACAAACTTCCTCATTTGGCATAATCCTGCTTGCTGTAAAAGGAAGTTGGGAGACCAAGAACACACATATCGTTTGAAGTCGGAACAGGCCGTTAACCCTTTTTGTTGAAGAAGTTAATCACCTCCCCATCACAAATATTGGTCTACTAATCACCGGTATTGTTTATTTACTCATCTCAAATTGGGCACATAAATTGAAACTTTAAGCAACAAGTGGCGAAACATTATATAGAAATTAAAAGGAAATACCAATAACAGATTTCCTAGAAAATTGTTTAATTTTGACGTAAATCTAAAAATCTGAAGTGATTGATTTATCCGTTGGATAAATAGCTTCGTTAATATATGTAATGCTTATTCTTTGGCCTCAAGGTGCAGATATGAGCCGCTATTGTATTAATTGAACAGTAATGCTTTATATTACTTTCTAATTGCTTTAATTATTTTATTAACAGTTTGAATTATTAATTATAATTCATATTACAATTCAATAAATGTTATATATTTGTACATATACATATGTAGTAGTTAAAATCAATTATAAAATTATTTGATGTATTTAAAAACAAACTCTGAAATATAAATAATTCCGTTCACTTTCTTGTTATGAAAACTTTTCTTGAAATGTCAAATGACTTTGGAGGGAAAGCAGAAGAAAACGCTAATAAATCTTAAAGTTATTACATGTTTTGAATTTCTTATACCGCGTATAAACGCTTTTAACGTTTTCCAAAGAGTCGAGGCAACGTTTAAAAACACACGAAGCTTTAATGTTCTTTGGAGGAGAGGGTGTTCTAAGTTTATAAAAATCTGTCGTAAACAAAGAGTGTAAACTTCATCGCCTACTTTGCATTTGTTACGAAAAAGTAAATTAAGGAAAAAAAAAAAAAAAAAAAAAAGGAAACAATGGCCTCAAAACTTGGACATAAATTTAAATCTAGTTATATGCTACAAGAACTGCTTTGTACTCGAGAAAAGACAAAGAAATGCTTTTACCTATTGCTGCTAATAACCCGAAACTGTCGAATTTACAGCCTTGCTTTCATTTTTGACTCTCAGAAAATCCTTGCTTCGTTAAGATAGTGCCCATTTTCCTGAATGCTCATAATAATTATGTGCATAGGCTAGAGGTGACTTGGAGAGCAAGGGTTAACTGGTATATACGGCAGCAAAGAGGCCATCAGAAGCAAAAGGAGAGGTGGAGAAAATAGGGCGGAGCGGGGGCAGAAGAAGGGTTCAAATTATAAGCGCTGCGAAATTGTTAGTTACACGTACCTATGTACACATCCCACAAATTAACGTGGGAATCTCACGGCAGAGACATGTTCGCTAATTGCTTTGCTTACGCCCGCTTGATGTGACGCGACCCATCCCCCGGTAGCAGCATATCGCCGAGCATTCTCATTGGCTACAAGGGCTTAGCCGTAATGGAGCTGCCTTGCTCGGCAGCCATCAGCTACATAAGCCGGCTGAGATGTCATGTCGAGGTCTGGGCAAGAGTGAGATGTTGTCATTAGAAAACATCCACCATCTTTACATGTAATTACTTCCTACACTGTAGTTGCACTCATTAAGATGAGCAGGGTCACAAACTCGGGTACCTCTTTGTGTATGTATGGAGAGGACGATAGGCTTTTTTTTTTTCTTTCTTTTTCACTCAAATACTTTGACTAGCAGGAATAATTTAAAGTTAAGAACACGTGTTACAAATATAGCAATGGAAAAATGTTTATGTTTGTGTTAGAACAGCTTTAAAAATTAAGGAAGTGTTATTTGCAATAGGAAATCTCTTAGTGTAAAAAGTTTCGACCTTTGTAGTCAATTTTCTACGGTTATGCGTAATGGTTCCTACAGGACTGCCTTGGTCCCCCCCCCTCGCACAGAACTCCCGAAAGTTTACACATCGCCTATAAACAAAGTTTTACGAGGTTTTTTTTAATGTGCTTAACGCCCATTTTTACTTCTGAGGCACCCCAGGCGATGGACACTGATGATACATGAAATGATCTAGTGTTAAGGGATATTTTTTTAAGGAAGGAAGCGTTCCAGGCCTAAGTTTAGGGTACCTGGGATTCGAAACCCAGACCTCCCGCTCACGAGTCCACGCCTTAACGACCTCGGTCACCCGTGGCGGTTTTTCCGAGAGTGAATCGTTCCTGTATTTATTTGGGAAAGTATCGCTAAATAGCTGTAATAAACTGGTTTTGATAATTTCACTTGTAACATCATAAATTTTCCACCAGTGTTAGGAAATTTAAAAATTTAACTAATCACAGCCCCATATTGCTGTAAATTTATCTTAATTTTCTTTTCAGTGTGGCCAACTCTATTTTCCCACAAATCAGTTAGCAAGATAAATATAACTAACCACTCCAGCCTATGGGATATCCTACTACATAAGGCACAAACTGGATTTATGAAAATATACTGTAATAATAAAATAAAAACCAAACAAAACCAAAATTAACAGTGTTTAATTTCTATTTTGTTTTCTCAGTTGAAATAAGTGAATAAATGGAACTATACTAATCGACCTTCATCTATTCCAGACCCACGTTTTTTGAATAGATATTCATAAAAATTTTATGCAGTTAATATTTTAGGGTGAAATTTTAAGAATGTATTATTTTTATTCTAATTTTATATCTGAAATGCTTCTAATAAATATCACTCAATGTTCTACGCTCGTGAATATATTAGTAACCACAAAAGATCTTGTCATAAAAATTCAAGCTTGCAAAAGGCCACCTCTTTATTGTTAAATACCATCACTTACGGATAAACCCGTCAGTTATAAAATAACTGATCGTACGAACTACAAATGAGAGTAGTATGTAATGGAATGCACCCCAAGCGTTTTGAATATTTAAAGCTACATTATCTGCAGAGAGCTCAATGAGAAGAGCACATATTTTGTCATACAAATAACATGAAACATTCTAAAACGTTAGCTATTTTTAGAAAAGCAAATCAAAGGAATAGTTAAACAAAAATGTAAAATACCTTACTAATTGCATTCTTGTTTTCAAAGAGGATTTCTTGGTAGATAGGTAAATGGGTGGCTAGGTAGATATCGGGGGGTTAATGGAGTTTTAGCATCTGCAGCACGTCCGCTTATGAGGTTTATTGTGTTACCCCGTTGGGAGGGTCGGTTTCATTGTTTTCCAAAATGTGCAACATTTTGGTTCAAATGCTGAAGTCCTTTCCCAGATCGTCCCTGGTTATAGAGAGAACAACTCTCTTAATTTCAGGATTGGACATTCAAATAGGATAGGCGAGGGATATTCCTCGTCCTGTTTGCGCATTCTGCAAGTGGGTTCACCTTTATAGAAATTCACTTTTTGTTGAAGTTTCCTGAAGTGACCTGTTCAGTAATGAACGCAATTACTCTCCTTAATCCTCTTCTACCCAATTGCAGACGGAGTGTGGAAAGGGTGTTCATCTAGGATGAATATCCTAACTTGGATTTGTCCAGGATAGGTTTCCCAGCTTAGTTGATGTTTATCCCCAATCACTGATTCCGACCATGGACTCGGAGCCGAAAACGGGAGTATCAACATTCCTTTTTGCCAACTGATCTACCATCTCATTCCCATTAATGCCCTGGCAGTTCAAGCCTGTAGCTGGATGCCAGGGCAGACATTCGCTGATACTCCCTTACCCGTTTAGACCTCATCTGGTCAGAGAAAAGTGCTTTAAGGCACTTTGGCTATCTGAGAGGATGAGAATTCGTTTATGGTGACAACTCTTATGCATTTCTCTATACAGGATAGTAAGTACTTCCTCCTGAAAGGCTGTACAATATTTACTAAGGCTTATGTTGAAGTTAGTCTTTGGAAATTGGCCATATATACCTGCACCCATTGTATCCCTTTGCAGGAACCATCGGTGTATCACCTAAGTCGGTTATCTTTTTGTGTGTATTTCCTTCCATCCAGTCTTCTCGCGATCCGAGAGTAACTCTAAAGTGAGGAATATTACAGTACTGAGCATTCATCAGGTCTGACCTCATCCTCGGTTCTGGAATATCCAGCAGTTTTAGTATGGAAGTATGTCCGGTTGCAGCAGTTACTTCTTCAATTTCCTGTACGTACCAAGCGATGAGCCGTGAGCCTAGCTCTGCTTGTAAATAGATGTCCATGAGAGCGAGACCTAACAGAGTCTCCAGTGCAATAGTTGGCATGCTTCTGAAAGCCCCTGTAGCACAAAGAATTGATAATCTCTGTAGCTTGGTGTACTTATCTGCCATAGTAGTTGTCCGTCACCAGACAATGGCACCTGACTATTACGACATATAGCCCACGCCGTTGAAGTTTTTATTTATATAAAGTGTATAAATTCCAAAAGCACATCTCAAATAAGACTATTCCCGGATGATTGCAATAACTCCAGGAAGCTATTTACATGAGATGCGGATTATGCTTTGCGATCTCCATGAAATTGCACTCAAAGCAATGAAAAGGGAAGGTACTAGGGTAGATCCATAAGTTTCCGGCCTCGCCGATAAGGGTTAGTGCCTTCATAAAACACTTATATAGTGTAATACCTTATCTGTTAAGTAAACAAAAAGCGGTCCTGGTGGTATAGTGGTAACCATAGTTACCTTCTAAACCTAAGATCGCGGGTTCAAACCCGGCAGGATCGATGAATTTTTTTTCGGGCGTAAAAATCTTAATTATGGTTTCCTTCAGCAGGAAAGTAAAGCCGTGGGTCCCGTGTCATACATTTAAGGCACGATAAAGAATCTCAAGCCTGAAAGAAGAAGCCTCTGAGCAAAATTTGTCGGCCGTTTCAGCCCTGATTTGAATGGGACGCTGATGAATTATGGTGTTAAAGAGCGTCCGCAAATAAAACAAATCAATCAATAAATAAACAATTGCAGTTGTAACTTCCGCTCCGCTGTGTTCAGTTGTTCAGATATAGTTTCATAAAGAAGGCTGTGTGTAGAAGATTGTGACAGGTTCAAAATGGAGTTTCGAGCTGATTTCCCCATAGGTAGAAGATCCGGAGTACGCGGTCAAAACTCAATCGGACTCTTTTTCCTATTCATTGCCTTGGATCCAGTGCACAGAGCCTGTTGCTGTGCTAAGTCTCCCAGATCTGCCCTTGTGAACATCGCATACGGTGCCATGAGTCTCAAATTTGTCTCGAATGCGTGCAATTGTTATTCGCGTTGCCGGTTCTGTTCTATACGCATGTCTCCATTGCCTTTGAACTTCAACAACATTCTCGGTTTTCCAATATCACCTGAAAATTGCTTTCCACTGTTCAAACGATAATCTTGGCTCCATTTTGTTGTAACAACGCTAGCATTACGTAATGTGAGTCACGTCTGTTTACAGATCATCATACTACACATTACTGTTGTTTTTCGGTGAAATTTTGAAATATATTAAATAGAAACCTACTGTGAAAGTGTGTATACATTTTTTGGCACCCTCGGTATTTGCTTCATATGAACCTATGTTGCAACAATTCTTGATTACAGTAATTGAAATCCATTCGTAGTGTAATGAATATGCTTTTGTTGCCAAGTGATTTAAATAACACTACAGAATGCAGTTTGATTTGAAGGTAAATAAGTTTAAGGTTGAATACATTAAAACATCGCAATTAAAGATACAATAAAAGTAGAATAAAATTAAGAGTCCTGCCAATATCTTTTGGTCATAAGAAGAGCAACTATACATAAAATAATTGACCTTAAATATGTTATGAAAATAGTAGTATCCCAACATTTTTGTTAGCATTTGAGTTCCTACTGGTACACAAATGCAATTAGATGCAGTCGCTGCAAATGTTGCGATTGAGATTTGCACCGTTGTTGGCTTATTAAATATGAGTTTCTTTGAATCTGTAAGAAGGCGTGAAGTAGTTCTAATAGATAATATAAAACACTGTTTTTCTCTAGTACTTGAGTATCAAACCACAATTACCTTAATGCCCCATATCTCCAATTTTTTACATCGTCCAGGTGCGTCATTATAACTAGACATGAAATTTCTAAGCACTAAAACCATAATGAAGCGGAAATTTATTTATTTGATACTGCACTGTTCCCAACCGGTGGGAGGGATACATTAGCTGAGCTACAAACCATCTCTCCCTTTCGTCTGTCACTCATTAGTTCTTTTTACCAGCTGGGCGCAGGCTCCAAGTTCGTGTTTTTCCTTTGTTTGCATTGACCATACTTTCAGAGGATTTGTCTTAATACCGCCTCCAAGGTTTTCAAAATTGATCCTTCTATCTCTTCTGTCCTCTTCTCGCTTTCTTATGGCTTTGTAAATATTTTTGTAAATTTGTTGTTGATCATTCTTTCGATATGATTAAGTCATCTTTGATATTTTGCATCCAACCTTTGCTTTATACCTTCATTTTGCACTTGTCTGTTTTTATATTCTAATTCTGATAGCAAGTACGTTATTCTATGGGTTTTTTTTTTTCCGGTCCTTGTGGTGTACTGGTAATCATACTCGCCTCCTAAACCCAAGATCGCGAGTTCGATACCGGCCAGTAACGATGGATTTTTTCGGGCGTAAAAATTCTAAGCATGACTTCCTTCGGAAGAGAAATAAAGCCGTAGGTCCCGTGTCGTAGATTTACGTGACGATAAAGAACCTCAAGTCTGAAAGAAAAGGCCTTGTCGGCCATTTCACGCTCTGAATTTAATGGGACGCTAATGACCTGAGATGTTAAAGAGCGTCCGTAAATAAACCAACTCAAAAAAAAAAAAATCTTCGTTTTCGTTGGAGTCTAGCATTTTACTTCTCTAGGCTTAATTTATAATCAAGATATTACAAATACTATTTTGTTCACTTTGTCTGCTTTTAAAATGATCTCTCTTTTGAAATGTTTCCCCATGAATGCCTGTATTTTAGTTTTATATACTGATATTTTAAAATTATACATTTTGGATATCAAATACATTTCTGAAATTATTTTTGTAAATCGTCTTGTGTCTTAGTTTTATTGATCATTAACACTCTGTAATAACATAAAGCATAGCAATACAAATAAACATTTAAGCAATAAGAAAGAGTATTGTATAACTAGAAATATTATTTTATAACGTTTGTCATTTTAGTTTAGAGTCGATATTAGCATCAAGTCAATGTATGATCGCGTACTAATGTTTCCAAATTTGGAAAATAAATATGAAGCAACTACCAGAAGCATATTTTCTATCTCGGCGTGTAGATTTGCGCCGATAACCGATTTTCAAGCGTGACATTGAAGGAACGTTTATTCATTCATTTCTCAGGATGAAGTTAACATAAGAGAAAAATTAAATTAAATTATTTTACTTAATATAGAAGAGAATAACTAAAAATCTAAGTAGTTTTCCAGGAAACTGTAATGGAATAGGTCAACGTTGTGAGTTGTCTTTCAGTAGCCAAGTGATCAACGATGCTAAGATGGTTCTCAGCTGTCTCAATGTTGTATGCGTCTCCTACGCATTCCTGTATCGGTCAAAGTGCAAGTTGTCTCACTTCAGAGGAGACCTTGCTAAGGAGTTTAGAAGGAGAAGTTTTCGCTTGAAATTTGCACGCTCCTCACGACCTTCGATCAAAGAATTAACTTGAGCCCTGGTGAGCCACATAACTCGGAAAGTGCTTACGCACCAAGTTTCTCAACTGCTGAGATGAATTTTACTTCAGGATCAAACCAGAAAGTAGAAGAGAAGAGCACACATTCTCAACAGTACAAACGCCATTAGAATAATGATCACTGGAGCCCATGATATTGTGCCAAATGTGTACGAATCACTGAATGTTTACGGATGATAATAACAAAACAGGAATCACTTTTGACTGCGAATTAAACGTTTTCCATGTCATAGCTCCTCGTGAATCGTTTTGTCGATTCTAACGCTTTATTTTATAAATAATTCAACACATATGTCTGGTTTTCAAGACCGCAACAACATTATTGAATTATTTCTTGCCTAAGCGTCTTTGAAGTTAACACAACTAACAATATAAATTAAAAATGCAATCGCTAAATAATAACAAAATAGGAAGATGATTTTCAAAACAATGCATAATATCGAAAGGCATTGAGACTGGACTGTGGAATGTCTCCTACACTATTTGAGATTTTTCTTGATGTGGAAGATGGACACATGGGAATTGAGATCCAAAATAAAATAATTCATTCATTAGTTGGAAACTTGAGTAAGTAACGTTGCGAGGAAAAGGTCAAATTTTGAATTTTCCGGAAGATACAGTCAGAATAGTTGATCATTTTAAATGTTTTGGATTAATAATAGATAAATAAAAGAAATTAACACTCTAAGCTAATTCAAGCTCGTTCAGAAAATGGACTTAATGGAGCCGGGATATCAGGCAACAAACAAAGAGTCGATCCTAGTGGTAACCATACTTGCCTTCTAAACCCAAGATCGCGGGTTCAAACCCGGCCAAGATCGATGGATATTTTTTCGGGCGTAAAAATTCTAAATATGGCTTTCCTCGGAAGGGAAGTATGGACGGGGGTCCCGTGTCGGACATTTACGGCACGAAAAAGAACCTCAAACTTGAAAGAAGAGGCCTCTGAGAAAAATTGGACGCTGATCACCTGTGATGTTAAAAAGCGTCCGTAAATAATAATATAAACAACAACAAAGCAAATAATGCTTAAAGTATTTGTAGAATGTATTCCACTGCATTGTGCAGAATATTGAACGTTGATGCGGTAACAAAAACCGTATAAAAGTGGCCAGGTTTCAAAGGAATCTACTGACAGTCATCTGGATGTAAAAAACGAATTTTAAGGAAAGATGACCTAGGGAGGGAATTGTCTGGTCTGCATTAGAACTGGGAAGAAAGAACGTCCAAAATTTACCAGTGGAAGTATTACTAGAATAATGAGGACTGGAGGAGTACACGAAGATTCATAGGAAACCGTTGAGAGTAGAGACTGGAATTACAAGAAGTAGGTAAGTTTTCAAAAGAAGAACTAAAAAGGAACTAAGGGGAGGATGTTTAATTTCTTTAGTATGTGCCAAAAAGGAAGATCGGCAATAACAGCATTTACTTGTTTATTTACAGTAAGTGCATATTAATTAAGAACTTTTTGACGAGAGGCCTTCCTCGCCGAAAATGCTTCACGTCCGTCAGAGCCAATGCAGTCGGGTTGCTCTCACGATTGCATTTTATTATTCCTCTTGGTTCCCTTTTTTAAATACAGTGCAATACAGAACAGAAACTGTATCAATTCTTTAAGTTTTTTTAAATTTTAATCAGGCGACATAAAACATTGTGATACTAAACACCAGTGCCTTCAGTGTGTAGCTGTGAAGTTAATTTGATGTCCAGGACTAAGTAGTCTTATTGCTGCAGTAACGGTGGTGTATCTCATTGCTAAGAAAACGGAATTTGTGTGCCAGTTTCAATACTTTGTTTCGTATGATATCAAGAAAAAACTGTGAAGGACAGAAAGCAAACTTCCAAAATGTTCTTTTACGTCTTCTCGGAGTCGCTTTCTTAAAGTTCCTGGTATGGACACAATATTTTTCCTCCTGTTTCGCCCCTTCTTTGGTTTTTAAACGTAGGTCTGGTATGTGAAGAAGAAGGTATTTGGTGCCTGGACTTGGTAAAGTTCTAACCTCCCCATTCGCTTGTCTTTCAGCGTCTAAGTTTAGATTTCAGGTAACAAGTGATATTAATGGTTTTCAATATTTAATTCCTTCCCAAACGGTAGGAGAGGATGTGAGTTTTGCATAGTTTAAACTAAAATATCCTCGTTTATGGCTTATTTTTGATAGTGCATGTTATTATTTTTCATTATGAACTACTAGATATTTTGCTGTTTGCTATATACTGGGTGAGCAATGCTTGACGCAACCGCAGGACCAGCCTGCAGCGCTATGTCGGCGGAGGAGGGAAATGTATTTCTTCTCCGCTGCGCGAGGCTTCAGTTGAGTTCACCCTAAAAGTGATAGTATGGAATGTCATTTCGCCGGCTGAGTAGTTTTTTGTATTTTAACGATTAATACTAAGAATTACTGCCACGTTATATACATTCTTTAGTTATGAGGTCATTGCCCTTTGCTTGATCCCAGAAACAAATGTTCATGTCAGACGTATTTCCATGGGAGTTCTCAAAGCAAAATTGAGATCAAAGTAATTTATCGCTGTCACTGTTTCTTGTGGGACTGTCTAACATAAATCAGACTAGCTTCTATCAGTATGAGAACGTTTGTGAGATTTCGAAAGGCGTGTTGAGCAAGTTATGCCATCCTTTTCGAACAGATTGCAAAAGTGTATTATACACATTGGTGGACATTTATCACGTGTCCAAGAAACGGTGTTACTCATTAATTAACATTTATGGTGAAGTGTATATTTTTTATTATTATCAGATAAATTTGGCAAGCCTACAGATTTAAATTAGCTCAGAGTGTACTGGTATTGGTGTACTAACCGTTATTCGTTTATTTGGATCACAACTCAATCAATTGAATTCATAATCCTGGCGAATTTCATGCATTCTAAATCTTTGGTTATACACCTACTAACTACATCTGTTGCCTCATCGCTAGAGATACATATTTTCTTTCCCGTAACCCTATAGAATGTTTTGTATCAGGTCTTCATTTGGTATGAGCTGCATAGTGTATTTCTCCCCCTAATACAATAAAGCGCAGAATACTCGGAATTCAAGTAAAATTTCATCATACATTTAGTTATTATTGTTACTGCTTTGAACTATATTCTATTATTTGCTGCATTTGTTCCATTGTTTGATTTTTTTTATTATCTACATCAATTCGTTGATGTTAGCCGGCATCGCTATTTGGATCGCACTGAAATTAAAATCTAAGAGGTACCTTTAAAAGTTTACTTATTGGTACAGGATATGGATAACTTGACAAAATTCAGAAATGCTTTATGAAAATATTAAAAAATACCCAATTAAAAGATGCAACATGATAAATCTTGATATAACATATACATATACTAAACGATAAACAGCAGTGATTATTATTAAGAGTAAAATAATTTGAAACAAGGCCTCTACAACAAGTTATAAGCATTCTGACCCATTTAACTGTTAGGTTTCATTAGGCCTCGGGCAAAACAATATTGATTAAATAAGATACATAATAACGTGCATTCATACCCCAGAAAATAATATAATTAAAATTACTTATAAATGCAATTCATTGCCAAAGCAGTTCACTTAGGTATATGACATAATGCCCTCAAAATCACCTAAAAGAGAAACCCCTTGCATTAAGAAAATCACTAAAATTGAATGAAGTACTTTATGCAACGCACTGCTTCTACAGCATAATACGTTAATGCCTGAATACCTGGGTCACTGGGTACGTAGCGTAAATGCTCCTTAATTTTCTATGTACAAATGTTACCCCCCCCCCCAAATCCGGAGTGTTTCAATTGAGTCTGCTTCGGAATAAAGCTATTAAGAGTCTCTTCTCACCAATTACCTTGCATGTTCAATGAAAGAGGAGGTCTATCGGCCAATTTACGAACGCTTCCTACATGAGATGATTCCTGTGTCATAATTCGAGAAGGTAAAGGAAATTATTTAAAATATCGATTTAGGCAAACAAATGAGTGCATAGTTTGGGGAGATAATTAATTAATTGAAATGTGTTATATGTTATATGCATGGAATCAATTGCACTGATAATACGAGTTTCATGGACTATATACTAAGACTTCTTCAACGATCTATTGGCCTATTCTATACAGCCTCTAAAGTTGTCTTGTTTCGTATACAGAATACATTTCGGCCGAGGCGAGAACATCAAAGCATATTACGTGATACATCATTGAGGAAAACTCTTCACTGAGTAACCCATTTTCATTGTTTTTCACTTAAAGGAGAGTACATCACATTTGTAGCTGGCAGACTGCAGGCACAAAGGTAGTTCTGCATTTGCTCATTGATTACCTTAGGACAGCAAAGGGCAGCCTGATGTACGTGCAAATGGGAGGGAGGGACGTGGGATAATGATGGGATGTTATATGAGTCCCTAGAGGGGAAAGGGAAGAGCAGGGTTAGGGTGACATTAGCGGCGGCCATCTTTCCATTCCACGCCCTCCCCCTCGCGCACACACCTGCTGGTTTCCTGTTCCGTCTACGACACCGTGACCTTAATTCAGTCAACACATTAAAATCTTATTACGATCACATTAGCTCCAAGCTGGCATACAAATCACCTCCGCCAAGCCAACACTTGTTACAAGGCTAATAGACGTAGAAAATAAAAAATATAAGAGAAATAACGCAGGTTGACTTAGCTCGGCAGAGTGAAAGTTCTACTCGCAGAAAGAGAAGTTGCCGTGGTGGATTCACTTCACATTATGGCGACTATGTAAACTTTAGTTTTAAAATGTTACGGCCACAGAGGAGAAATGGCTACAGGTGACGACCTCTCATCTTCATTCTCTTTTTGTTCCTACATTGCCACTGTTATGTACAGAATGGAAGGGATTTGAGAGTAAAAAATTCAACAGCACAGCCTTTGTTACAAAGGGAACAAAAGCAGGAGTGTTTCAGTCACTGTCGAATGGTCTGACCGAATGAAAAATATCGTAAATCTAAAGCTTGCACTCTTGAACAGAGGTTCGTACCCTCCCCTCCATTTCAACATATACAGGTTGTCCCAAATGAAGTATAGTTTGGTAAGTATGAAATATTATTCATAATTTTGAACAAAAGTTTAGAAAAACAAAATAAGTGTATCTAGAATAGACTAGGAAGCTATCAAAACCCTCACATTCATCAATAGATTTTAGCTGGAATTATTCATCGTATGTTTTCTTCAAGAGAAATAATAGAAATTCTAATGAGAGTTGGATTTAGGGACAAAAAGAAAAAATAGTAAATGCCATAATTTATTTAATGAAGCTCACCGGAACTTAATCATAACATGTAAACGGTTTCCAAAAGAGGTTTAAAAAAATTAATTAAAGAGTAAACGTAGGTCCATATGTTTCCGGCCTCACTGATAAGGGTTATCGTCCTCACAAAATCCTTATCTGGTGTCATGCCTTATTTGTTCAGTAGAAGGCTCTGTGCAGAAGATTGTGCCATTTTCAAAATGGAGTATCGAACTGTTAGTGAGTTCATAAAAGAAGGACTTACTTCAAATAAAATTAAACAGCGATTGTACGATATATGTGGAGAAGCATCCCCCTCATATTCTACCGTAAAAGAATGGGCTAAACTTTTTCGAAGGGATCGAGAAAGCATTGAAGACGAAGGGTGTGCAGTTCGGCCCTGGAGGTGCTGCTCAAAGTTGCAGAAATAGCTCAAGGTTGCACCTTTCTAAAACAACAGTCCTTCGAATTATTCATGAACATTTAAACCTGAATAAGGTTAGTGCAAGATGGGTGCCTAGACTTCTTTCCTTAGTCCAAAAGTAGCAACGAGTCATCTGTTGTCAGGTATTCATGGAGCTCAATCGTGGCAATGAGAGAGAAGTTCTGTAAACCATTGTTACAGGAGATGAAACTATGGTCCTCTACTATGATCCCTTGTTGAAAACAGAATCAATCAAATGGCGTAAACCTGACGAAGCATCGCCTCTAAAGGCCGAGGTCACTCAGTCAACCAAGAGGATCATGGCCACAATCTTTTAGGACTGTGAAGGAATACTCTTCATTGACTTCAAGGAGAGGAACACCACAGTAAATGGGGAGTACTGTGCTGGTCTACTGCACAGACTACGTGCTTCCATCAAAGAGAAAAGACGAGGAAAGCTGAGTGGTGTTGTGCGCCTTCTTCACGACAACGCGTCTGTGCACACAGCTCTTGTTGCAAAGGAAGCGGTGAAGAAATGTGACTTCAAAGAGATCAATCATCCACCCCACCCCAGTGACTACTTCCTTTTCTCAAATCTCAAGAAGGACCTTCAAGGAAGGAAATTTAAGTGTGGCGAAAAAGTGAAGGATCCTGTTTATGCCCATTTTGCAGCAAAATTTCTATTTTTAGTGGGGGATTGAAATGTTAATCCAAAAATATGAGAAGTGTATTGCAATAAAGGGTAACTAATATTGAAAAGTTTAATATAGTTTTTTTGCAAAAAATGTTCATTTATACAATCACTTCGCAGCCAGTATACTGTGGCACCAATGCTGAGTAAAGACATTAACATAAAAATGGGGGAACAAAATCACACACGTGCCAGCATATTGTAACTTCAATAGTGCAAAAAAGGTTTGTCTCTTGCATACTGCAAAATAAAAAATACATCAAATTAACTATATGACTCACAGCATAATTATGTATACCCGGCGCCTCCACCATTTATGTCGCGACCCAGGCCTCCTACTCAAAACTTCCACTGGCCTGGGGGAGGGGGTGGGGCGTACTGTGGCATTAATCCCAGGCCCAAATAATCTAAACATATCTTAATCATCTTCTTAGGAAAAGGAATTCTTCGGGACATATTGCACAATAAACATTATTGCTGTTGAATATTCTGAATCTTGAAGCTAATGCTTCAAGATTCAGAATATGATGCTAATGATAAAATGTATTAATTGCTTCAAAATATGATGCTAATGATAAAATGTATTAATTGCTTCAAAATATGGGTCTTTGTTCCTAGGCGAATCTGGTGTCTTGCTGCAATGAAGGTTCCGTTGCAAAAACCTAGGCAACTATTACGCATAATGCGTCGACCAGTCGCTATCCTCTCCTTCTACTCTTTCTTTAACGGATTTGGTTAGCGTTTTAAAATTGTCGTACATTCTGTTGCTAATAATGATAATTTATGATGGGTTGTACAACAATGCTGCTGCATTGTTATTAACATCAGTGCCATTAGTATCATCATTGTTAGCATTTTATAATTGCCACATCAGCGAGTAGTTTGCCTTTCATATTCCCATCATTTTTATAGCACTTGAAACTTAAACAATGATATCTTACAATTTCTTTCGTATTCCTAGACGGAGGTAAATACTTCCCAAAACTTTGAAAAATGACATTTAGATATTTATGATTATTTTTCCAATAATTCAAAAGCGCCTTTCAGAAAATCTAACTGAAAATATAATTATACCTATTTTGGTCCTGTTGGTAATACTTGATAAATGTCGAACTCACATCCACTACCTTCGAAACTCAACAGAGGAAAGGTCGATAGCTTCTTACAGCTGAGTGCTAACAGAGCAGCAAGTAAGGGGGGCGGGCTACACGAACTGAAGAACTATCATAAAAGTTGGTGAATTCGCTGAAGAAAGTAAAATAAAATCGTAAATACTTAAAACCCTATAACATCACAACATAATTTTAAAATATAAAATTAGAATAAATTTTATAATTTGCTCAATATATGAATTTTTTACGAAATATTTTAAAATATGAAAAACAAAATTGCGATTATTATTCATTCTACACGTTCTAAAATACAAAAAAAAACTATATTTTTCAGTATTATGTGATTAATAATCGAAAATGTTAAAATTCATATTTTTCCCCTTTCTACATACACCTATCTCACATTATCTGTATCCTATAATAAAATATGAATAGCAGATATATGATAATATTTTTGCTAATTTGAACTCATTTGCGTGTTACTTCCGCCTAAGAAATATCTCAATATAATGTTTGAGATATTCAACCTCCTTTAAGTCCCTTTTAGAGTTCTCTTTGTTCCTTAATTTCAGTTCAAAGCATTCTGGTTTTAATACTTTATTATGTTGTTATTTAAGTGCGTTTGTTTCTTGTTTTCCACAATTGTTTCCCCAGAGACGTAATCATAGAATTTCTCGATGTCAACAAATGTCATTCGTATTGCAATCCATTATTTATAAATAATCAAGTGTGAAAATACAAGTGCAATTACTTTTTATTATTATAATTATAATTATTATTATCATCTACGAGTAATTTAATTATTTTGTTTTTATTATTATTTGGTAACAATTAACAGAAAACAGTTTGATAAAAGATTTCTCTATTTATAAATTATTATAAGAAAAATATAATTTTAAACTTCCCTCTATTGGAAACAAAAAGAAATAAAGGTGTTGTTTCATTAACGACAGAGTAGATCCAAGATTAGTACCAGAAGATTTTGAATCAACATTTCTGATCGGACTGTACACTTGAAGGATACAAGGATAATTTTAGTTATTAAGTAATATAGGTAGCTAAATAACTTTGTCTGCGATGCATCCGCAGAAATACAGATGTTTCCAATTAAGTATGGGACAGAATAAAAGACTATGTTTGTCGAATTTTCCGGTTAAAATGTTTGTGGTTGAGGTCCCATTTATTCACGTAGATATCTTTTTGCATTGAAATTGGCTAAGTAATAACAGAAATTAAATTGGAAATAAATTGATATAACCAAAGAATTCTTTATGCATAAAAAGTTGCTTAAAAATATGGAGAACGCCGAACACACAGCATTCGGAATTGTTCCTGAATCAAACAGAACGCTCCTATCAAAGGCAGAGATTATCCCCGTGGCATTAGCATTACATTAAATCAAGTTCATATAGTGCTCTACAAAGTCCTCATGTTCGATTTAATTAGAAATAAACATTTACTGCCCGGGGTTTTTGATTCTACATGTTTCAAAACAGTTTATTGGAGGTCATGCCACCATCAGCTGCATGCCACTTGGAGCCACGCTCCTACATGCACACAGTTCCACTGTTATGTGTGTAAATTAGGATGCAAATAGGAAGTGGAACGGTATTGACGTAGTTTACAAGTATAGAATTAGATTTTAAGTTTTAATCGCCTCCAAGAGTTTTCTTCGAATGCAATCTGTGTACTCAAAGTAAAGCTAATGTTTACATCGTCAAATATCTTAATCGATACCCATATGTCTTGCTAAAAAGTGGAAAAATCTAAAATTCTTGAACAGAATAACTTGTCGCAAAAAGTTCTGCAAGAGTCGGCCAGCTATTAGAGATTAATTTGAACTTCTTACTTGGATTGGATTTCTACCTAAAAGTTGCCTCTCCCTCAAAGGAATATTAAACACATGATCATTCACTCAGCAATTTTTAGCAGTGATAAAATTATTAAACATATAAAGTACAGGTCATATTTATTGTTGTTTTCTCTCTATTTCTGTTATTTCTATTATTTTTTAAAATTAAATTTGATGTAATTAAAACTATTGTAAGATGCTAATCAATTTATTGGTTAATAAGATGTGAAATATCGAAATATGAAAATTCTGGGAGTACTTAACCGAAAATGTGTACTTTCATCACAATGCATTCATACACCAAGACAGCTTTAAATGTTTATACAGCTAAATAAACACTTTATTCTTATTTCTGGTCTCCTCCAAGGTCTCATTATTGTATATTGTGTACTTACCCTGCTGCAAGCAAGAAATGCTAAAGAAGGGGCGTTTTGAACCACTGAAACATGTTTTTCGAGGTCTACCCATGAGTAAGTGTTATTTGCTTTGGTTTAGAACATGTTTTATTATTTTTATTATTTCGCAATTTTGTTCTCTACGTTAATTACCCTGAAGCGGCAAGTTAAAGAGATAAAGCAGTGTGTATTACGCACACCAAAAAAAAAAAAAAAAAAAAAAAAAAAAATGAACGTCTAGCGATATAACTTCGCGCAAGCCAGCATTTCATTCTCATCAGACTATTAAAATCTCGCGCATTCGGTAACGCTAATAATAGAATAACAGGCTACGTTTTGGAGCAAAGAATAACGGATGGATATTACGTAAAATATCCATTCAGCATTTTATCAGCATTTACTGTAACTGCCGCTATTTTCGTTTGTTTGCCTATTCCCCAGTTCAACTCGTTCTTTTTGAGATTCTATCACTTGCATACAACATATGTTATAAAGCGGTATAACGCTTAATCTAATAAGGGGAAATAGCAGCAATAAGGTGATACATTCCTGGTAAGCATATTAAATAATGCGCTCAAGTGGGTATTCTAAAACGTTGTAAATTAATGGCTTTTACCAACCAGGCAAGAGTTTCATTGCAATTGCGAGAAGCTTATGACCATAAATTATCATCTGTGGGATTATATTACAAACAGCGCGTCTATCTGAGGTCACATAATTCACAGCCGTAATACACAAACACTTCGCCGCTGATCTGCAACGTTTTACCAGAATAATGGTAAATAGATATTTTAATGCTGCTGCAAAGTCAATTAGAGGAGAAATTATACTTAACCGCAAGCTTTACAAAACTCGGAGGGTATTGATTTCACATTTCTATTGTAAATAAAAGCTTTAGGAGCATGAACCAAAACTTAGAGAATTTCTTCAATAAAAACAGGGAAAGATCGTGATTTATTCTTTATTGAAAACCCAATTTATTCCATTAATCATGATAGGTAATTTTAATTACATGGAACGGTTTTATCGATGTGGGGGCCGGTGAGTGGTATTTAATTGGTTTATAATGGCGTGGGTTATCTGATTGTTTTGATTGGATTTAATTATTTAGGGAGGAGTCGAAGTGCAGGCCTTTCATATTTGGGCCAGCCGTTTTGAAGTTCTCCTCCTGGTGTTTACTCCACTCGCAGCTTCTGCTGTTGAAATACCTCGGCTGCTGCAATCTAAATATTATCATTCCCGGTTCCAAGCGGTAGCAATAACAGTCTCGGGGAATTTTGTTACTTGGGAAAGAAGGATTGACTTACTGGCATGAAAGATAACACACCGAATTAAATGAGATACACAATTTATTTGTAATTGCTTTCATATTGCGTGTATCACCGTCAACCAAGAAGACAAGGGATGCCACGAAAGTTACGTTGTTTTATTTTCGCTAGCGGAATTATTTTCTCCTAAAGTTAATGTTCTCCAAATCACGCAATTATTTACTCACACCTGACGGAAGTCTGAAGTATATGCTCTGCCCCTTTCTGCTATACACTTTCAATTACACTGTTCCCTATAGACGAATATATATTCAAAATAATGTGGTTCAATCGCGAACAATTCTACTACAATGTGCCGGGGTTCATACGAGACCCAAACACGCGAACTGTTCGTCTTCAGAATTTAAACTTGTTCTACAGCCTCGCGTTTCAAAATTACTAACCATAATCAGTCACATCCTCACGGCTCGAAGCTGCTTGCCTAACTTAGTAAAGAAGCGCCAAAATCGCCTCTTTATACACTTGTTTAATTCTAACTTAGGACGCTGAGATACTTTTTAAATTTGACTGATGGAAGTTTCTGGAGCATTTAGTTGAACCTAGCCTCCTTATTGTCTACTAAACTAACTGATCGAAGTTTCTGGAACATTTATTTTAATTCAGTCTTTTGATTAGCTACTAGGCTTTAACTGCCCGAAGTTTCTAGAACTTTCATGTGAATCTAACTCTCAGACTGGCTACTAAACCTTTTTCTTTCTACGCCTCTGATTTGTCGTGGATATTTGCCTAACGGTTTGTTTATACTTGGGCTTTAAACCGATGCGTCTGTTTTTTCTCCCAAGCACAAGCAGCTTTTACAACAACGATTCTGTAGTTGGCCCTTTAACAAGCCACCCAATGCCTTGACTTCCCCTTTGCTCTTTGTGAGTCTCCTGTGAGCATAACGGTCTTAGGCACTTAGTTACTTTATACAATTTTCTCTTTATCTTATCATACACATAAGTGCATACGTTACATTTTCGTGTTATTTTCCTATTTAACGGGCACGTGTGCTTTTTTTTTTTAATCACTGGCAAGAATTCTGAAATTATTGCATGCATTAAAATATTTTATTGCTAATATTAATTACAAAAATTATAACTCAATAACTATAATTATTAACATTATAAAGGATGAAGTCGGCTGTACCGTTTAATATAATGATATATTTAACACTATAAATATGTTAGCCAGATGTTAGTACTATAGTTTTGACTGTAATTTCAAGGTCGACTCAACGAGTTTTAAAGCGTCATTTTCAAGTCACTGTAAATCCAAAACTCCAACACAATAATTATGAAACGGGTTGATCTAAAAAAAAAAGTATTATTAATTTTATTATTATTACATCTGCGCGTTAATATGTTTATAAATAATATATTACTCTTCCTTAAACGATTTCGTTCTCTCATATATATATATATATATATATATATATTTGCATCACTTCCTCTTCTACCTTCTGTTCTTTCTTTTTACTTGTTCTCTACCCTTTATTTTTTATTCCTTAACTCTTCCCCCTGCTCCTTAACATTTATCACTTTATATAGAGAGATATTTCTAAAGTGCGTCCATAATTGAAGAGTAGTCGCACTGGGCCAGGGTCACTCTATTCGCCGGCTCCGTGAATTAACCATTTGCCGTCACATTTCCACTCGCACAGTTTTGTTAAATAATAGCATGCACACAAAGAAGATTTTATTTCATTATAAATACCAACCTGAGTTAAGGAATTGTTAGAAATGATTTCTATCTGAAGTCACACATTTTTGAAATTTTGTAATAAAATTTACATTCTGTAAGAACGATCCGTTTTTACTTGACGTCTGTTCATATTAACTGCACCAAAGTGACATGCTCGCCAACTTCCGTCCGCTGTTGCGTGGTATCATTTCGAATGAAAGCTACATTGGTCAGTGCCGCACTGGTTCGTTAGAAATGTAATGACACAATTTTTATAATTTAACAGGCAGTATAATCTCTGAAATGATTTCGGTGTAGCTCATTAATATTCTGTATAGGTAATGGAAAGGTAAATAAATAATTAACAACGATCTACATTCCTATTGGTTTTTAGTGTGAAATGATGTTATTTCATGATATATAGCTAGTTGAGTGACAAGTAGGTAAACTACGTTAACTTTCATTTTAAATATAATTTTATATATTTTTATTTTATTTCAAGATAAAAAATGTTGCATTATGCATAATAAGAAATCTTTCTCCATAATACTGTGGAGTCGCGATGTGTTGCAATTTTCTGCTGTTACCACACTAATTTTTGTATCTAAATGTATTAAAATGGCGGTTATAGTCGCATCGTTTGCAAATACTTATATATTATATTCTAGGAGATTTAGAAGCGTCCTTTCTTTGATTCTTATAAGATCAGATTGTTTTAGAGAGTTAATATTCAAAATAGCCCCGATCTCACTAACGGGAATAGAATAAAACATTAGTATTCTCAGGTGCACCAAAGATCCATTCCGATCACAAAAGGACGTCATGTCACGTTGTCATTTCCTTCTAGGACGTCGCATGTCCCTGTGATCACATGGTCTATGATTCAATGACGTCTTCATTAAACCATCAATTGCAAATCGAAGAAAACGGTCACTCCAAACTTCTTCTCTTTCTCTTGTCTTGTCATTTAATATAAAATATATAATTCATTTCTAATTGTATCATTAGGTATTTCATCTCGTCGTGTATATCCAGCTATACGCCTTAGAAAGCTTTACTCGGCTGACTCGTTTATCTTCAATCTGACCTCGGAGTCCAGCTCTTCGAGACAAATTTGAGACTCGTGGTGCCGTATGCGATGTTCACAGTGGCAGATCTGGGAGACCTCACACAGCAACAAGCCCCGCGCAATGGATCCAAGGCGCAGGATAGGACGAAGAGGTCCGATTGAGTTTCTACGGCGTTCTCCGGATCTAACTACGTTGGACTTCTACCTATGGGGAACTCTTAAGGATGTTGTATACCGTAGAAAAACAGCTACACTGGCAGCACTTCGGGAAGAAATTGAAACGGCATGTGCTGCAATCGCTGAGGACACTTTCGTAAACGTTGCTCAATCAGTAGTTCAACGTACTCAGAAGTGTATCGATGCCGATGTTGACAATTTGAGCAACTGTTGTAAATGTGAAAGTTTAAGATGATTAGTGCTCATCCTTTTCTGTTTGTGTGCATTCAGTTTTGTTATGTTAACACACTTTTTTCTTGGCTTGAAGTGTGTATACATTTTTTTGCCACCCTCTGTATATTGGCATTTTGCAACACTGTATTCAACTTCTTTTCTTCTTGAAATACAGGTAATATCGTAGCTCGATAATTAGTAACTTACTTGTTCTATAGCTTTCCTATTTATTATTATTACTCTTATTGTTATTATTATTATTATTCTTTCTATTTCAGATCTTCTAAGAGCCTTACTTAAAAATGCCTTACTTTCGACTTTTTCTTAGGTTTATACTTGTGCGTAAAACTGGTGAGAAGCTAATTGGAGTGTAATTTCATATTTAGTAAACATATTTGATCATCTACAAATATTATGGCCTTTAAAATCTTATTTCCGAGTATATAATGAACTTAGCCATTCAGATATATATTAAAATGAACCGAAGAAAGAGAATTGGTTACTTCTTTCATAACTATCGTTTTTCATTTCATTGTCAATCTTAAACGAACCATTACATTGGAGACCTTGTCTGTAGTCAGTTAAAGAGGTACCTCTTTGCAAACGTAATTAATTTTTACGCGGTTATTTTACTTTATATTCAGAACTAAGCTAGATAGCATTATAATTAAACACAGAAATTATTAATTAAACGATCATGTTTTGCTTTTTTTATCACAGTAACTTGATATTTTCTAAATAAAACTAGTCAATTTCTTACTCATGCTTGTAGATGCGCGAGTTGGTTCAATTTTTGTTTTCGCACTTTAGCACCATTCGTGATTCTAGGTAGTGCAGTGTACAACATCACTGAACTTTAAATGCGTTTGTCAATAGCTGCTGTAAAAAAAAGAAACAATGAAAAACCACTTTAAACAATATAGGAATTGCTTTATTTTTGTAAGACGAGCAAAATTTCTATAGCTCCTGAAACACATAAGTGCTCACATAGAAAATTAAGCTTTTTTTTAACAGATTGTCACAGTTTAGCAATTGTTTCCGGTCCCCTACTACGGCAGTTACATTGACGACTGAGGGGCAGATTTCGACATGAATTAGAACACCCTTGCTAAATATAGCGCAAACGTTCTGTAATTGCCGTCGCATGTGTTATACGGCTTTTATTGCCAGCAGTGATCGTTGAATATTAATTAGTTTGCGAGCGAATCCGTTTTAACGATTTGTGCAATGTTTTCCCTTTGGCGTCCCTTCGGGCAACCCCCCAAAAGCTGCTATTTAGTATACATGAGCTTTCGCTAGTCGATAATTACATCTATTTTGGGTGATTGTTATATGCCCTAGAGAAAGGATACATCACAGGTATAATATAACTATATGTATGTGGTATGCATGTTCATTTCTGTCGCTTATGATAACCCTCAATGTCCAGGCTCCAAGTGGCTTCTGATTACGTATAGCACCATGTCTGGTTTATTGAAAATGCGTGGACCCCTACAGTAGTTAGAAAGGGTTGCATATTCCATAACCGGGATTTAAGTTTGCAGAGCATGTTTAAGTATAAACAAATGAATAAATGGGTTTCCTATATAAACACTCCTAAATGAGTAAGCAAGGAAATTGAAATATTAAAAATGCAGGGGGAGAAAAAAGTATCCAGAACCTCCCCTAGAATAAAGGCAGAACAAGTTGTGAAATAGAACATCGCAGAGTTCTGGAATAACTTAGGAGTTACTCGTTCAAAATTTTGCTTAAAGTTCACGTCCTATTCTTTGGTTATTCCTTCATTCACTTTAGTACTGAGGTTACTTACGCGATTAAATAAATTTATGAAAAGAAATATTAGAATATATTTTTATACAGAGTGCGGCAAAAACAATGACTCATTTTAAATCGTGCACTATTGTTGGTCAAGGCTACTTAGAGAGATGATATTTGCACCTTTGTGTAGTGCAGTTCAACGCATTTTCTGTACGTCATATTACATTACCTTGGCCGCTTGCTCCGTTGCACAGCACTACTTGATAATCAGTATGGGGTGTAGGTCAAATTAACACCGTGCGTTTGCAATTGAAACGTTTTACAAATGTAGTGATTGAGTCGTAAGAACGCAGCTTTTGTTTCGGCAACAAACAAGGGCCACCTTCACCAACGATGGAAATGTACTTTGTCAGCTGAGCAATAAAAAGTTTAATATATCTTTTGTACTTTTTAATATTTAGTATTGATTAAAGTTTAATTTGATTAGGTTAGGTTAATGTTCGTTTTTTTCCATTTCAAATTTTAATTAATATTAGGTTGATACATAAGCTCGTAGCGTTTTTGCTCGTCGTCACAACACTGCGTTGATAGGACATTGTTACCGTTTGTCATTTGTCATTCGTTGTGTAAAACGTTGTGCCTGTAGTTATGCCATCAATTTTCATATTTGAACAAGTTTTGCTACACATGAAGAAAGCAAGAGCTTGGTTGGGGCTGATATTTTCTTCTTCCAATCTTGCGCCCTCAGATTTCTACATTTTCCGTTCTCTTTCCAACAAACTTCTAGGTAACTCCTTCGATGCTTCAGCCCAAATCAGCAGATTTCTTCAGACGTGGAATTTAGTTAACTAGCCTAGCTTTGGGATAGTCATAGGTAATAGAGGAAAATATATTATTGGTTAATTTCTCTGTGCTATTCGTCTCTAATATAATCTTTTATTATAACCGCAAGCTTATGCATATATCTGATATTTGACAACTTTACTGTGCTATTCCAATGATTAGATTTTTAGTTTGGATACCACAAAAATGTAATGGTTCAGGGTATAGGCACATAAATACTAAAGTCTTACGAAAAAAAAACACCTTCTTCGGCAACTCTTAGATCTGCCATAGCATTTTACCAGGGGATTTGAAGTGTATTCCCTGTACACGAATACTGCGGATTAAATTGGAAAATCCCAAGTTAATTAAATGCAGTAGACAGTAAGTTAGGTGAAGTTGTGATACACAAATTGGCGAATACTCTCACAAGGAACTATCAGCTGAGGAAATTAACGAAAACCTTCAAGGATATGGCAGTACTGTAGAGGTTAATTCTAACTTATCTTTGTTCTTTAAATTCATGTGTGTGGAAAGTACGTTTTCTGCGCACAAGTTTAGTTTTACGGACAGAAGAAATAAGTTGAACTATCAAAACATAGAAGAGATTATTGCGTCACAAAATCGCATTCACTTATTTACTGGGAATTACGAAGTGCAGTGCTTATTGTTGAACCTAATAATTTGAATATTTCCTCTTAGAGAGTAGGTCCATAAGTTTCCGAATTCGCCAATAAAGATTATCGTCTGCACAAACACTTGTCTGGTATAATACCTTATCTGTTAAGTAAATAATTGTTTATATAGTTGCATAAAGATGGTTATGTGTTATTGTAACATGTTCAACAAGGAATATCGAGCTGTTATTAAGTTCTTCACAAAAGAAGGACTTACACCAAATGAAATTAAACAGCTATTGGACGGTGTATATGGGAAAGCATCCTCCTCATATTCTACCGTAAAAAAATGGTCCAAACTTTTTCGAATGGGTCGAGAAAGCATTGAAGACGAAGAGCGTGCAGGTCGGCCCTCAGAGGTACTCA
Organism: Metallyticus violacea; assembly: GCA_030762175.1. NCBI lineage: Eukaryota > Metazoa > Arthropoda > Insecta > Mantodea > Metallyticidae > Metallyticus > Metallyticus violacea. The sequence continues at coordinate 51,049,582 of CM060837.1, forward strand.
CTCCTGAAAACTTCGCTCTTGTGGAAGGAGAAATTGTGGAAGACCGGCGGCTCAAAGTTACAGAAATAGCAGCAAGGTTGGGCCTTTCTAAAACAACAGTCCTTCGAACTATTCAAGAACATTTAAAAATGAATAAGGTTAGTGCATGGCTGCCTAGACTTCTTTCCTCAGCCCAAAAGCAACAACGAGTCATCTTTTGTCAGGCATTTTTGGGGCTCTGCCGTTGCAACGAGAGAGAAGTTCTGCAAACCATTGTTACAGAAGATGAAACTGTGTTCCTCTACTATGATCTCTTGTCCAAAAGAGAATCAATGGAGTGGCACCACCTCTAAAGGCCAAGGTCACTCAGTCAACCAAGATCATGGTCACAATCTTTAGGGACCGTGAAGGAATACTCTTCATCAACTTCAAGGAGAGGAACTTCACAGTAAACGGGGAGTACTATGCTGGCCTACTGCACATACTACGTGCTTCCATCAAAGAGAAAAGGCGAGGAAATCTTAGTGGTTTTGTGCGCCTTCTTCACGACAACACGCTTGTGCACATAGCTCGTGTTGCAAAGGAAACTGTGAGGAAATGTGGCTTCAAGGAGATCGACCATCCACCCTACAGCCCACACCTAGCTCCCAGTGGCTATTTCCTCTTCTCAAAAGCAAGAAGGATCTTTTACGAAGGAGTGATGGATGCTGTTTATGCCCATTTTGCAAACAATACTTCTGACTATTTGGGGGGAGGGGGAATTGAAATTTTAATTAAAAGACGCGAGAAGTGTAGTGCAATAAAGTGTAACTATATTGAAAAGTGAAATATAGTTTTTGTCTTTATCGTACCTAGAAAAGTATTAGGCCGGAAACTTATGGACCTACCATCGTATATTGCTAGTATTTTTTTTTTCACGGTATCTGATGCTACACATATTCTCAAATGTGCTTATATGTACAGTTTAAAGCATGCTTCCATGCATACATTAGGATTTTATTTCCCTATAATTCTCAACACTAGTAATAAGAAATCCAATAATCGTTTTGATTCAACATACCAACACGAAACGTATCGCGCTGATAAAATTTTGGAACACATTTTCTAATTCTGTACAATTTTCCTTTTATTGTAAGTATGTGAAAGAAAGACAGATAGAGAGAATGACTTCACCATAGACGTAAACTATTTTCTCAAGTTCTTGATCGTGGTATTAATTCATTGTTAATGATGATGTTAGGGCATCCCTGCCGTGGAACATCTTCAGTTGATATAACTCCATCCTTAAATATTTGAACAACTTTTCCGATATCATTTAAACTGTTAGTTCTTCATAAAATATTTTTGGCGCTTTAGTCACGAGTTTGAACTAGTAAATAAATTCATGTTATATAATCTCTCTGTCGTTTACCAGTTTCTAATAAGCACGTAATTTGCCACACGAACCTTACGGAATGTACTTTTTTAATCGCTTTATATTTATCGATGCTCAGCTCGACTAGGGCAAGAATACAACATCGAAAAGCGTAATCTGACACGAAGTTATTTACAACGCTCTTTCAAGAATGTGTTTCTCCAAGAAGCCAACAAAAATATCCCTTATTGTTACAACCTTTGCACTACATTTTTATTTACCTCACAAGTGTTACCATTGCATTTGTTATTATCAGAATATTAGCCCTTCCAATAGCTTGTTTTACGCTTTGCTTTTCTAAATGACGAATAAAGATATTAGTTGCTTCATTTGCACTATAAGTCTCCCCGACATAGTAAACTATGCACATATTTAATTTGGGGTACCTAAATCTTATTTCCGTACAGTAAGCTCGGAAGCAAATAAATTAAATTTGAAAAAAGATATAATGACAACACTTTCGCCGCATTGCATAGTAACAAGTAAGGACATAACAGCTGCGAGCATTGATTGGTATAGGCAGAGCATTAAACGCATCCATTGCGCTGATGTATGCGGACAGTGGTCGAAAATGCAAATCTAGCTGCACAAAACTAATAACCCTACTCTATTTAATAGGTTATCATTAAAATGTTTATTTGTATGTGCAAAGAAATTTGCCCCATCTTGAAGGGTCAAATTATTCATTCCTCTCGTAGTTCTCTTCCTTAGTGCAGTGAAGCAAAAGAATAACTCGCACAGCTACTAAACAACTTTCGCTAATCTTTTTATAGTGCCTATTATTAGTAGCGTATAATTTTAAGTTTTAGCGCTTATTGCATTTGAACAAGAAAAACTACCCGTTCTTAGCAGTGTATTGAGTAGCTCCATTACTAATTAAGAGATTTCATACAGTATTGTTAGATCTTGAATATCTCTACCATTATTAAATTCTTAAAATAAAGATAAAATCATAGTTTTCTTTTTTACTTCTATAAAGAGAATAAAGTGCAACCTCAACAATATTTCAATCGGACGTGAACATTGCAGAATGCAAATGATTACAAGATTACAGCTACTAAATGCAATTTGTTGCTCTGTTTGACTCGGTTATACTTGAAAGCATAAAACAATCGTTTATTTCGTAGAATCTTTAAGGGTAAGTTATTAAGTAGGTGTCAAATGGATATAGAACTTAAATAAAAGTGCTTATTTTATTGCTCAATATAATTTCTGTATATTGAGAACCTTGTCCCTCGTTTCATAGAGCCCCTGGGGGCGGTCGTGTGGTCAACTTAGGCGTACGGCGCCGAAATTGGGGGGGGGGGGTGAAAACATCGAGGTACAAACACAGTTTCTAAAATGGTTACTGCAAGTAGGGAGGGGTACAGAAAATTGTGGGGTTCTTAAAGTGTTTGGCATTTCTAATGAAAAAGTGAATTTAAAAATAAGAACAATTAAATACCAGTTAAGGATAGTGCGGGGGAATCAAGCTGTTCTTCGAGCAGTCTGTCTAAGGGAGCAAATAAGAGAAGGGTGGGATACGGGATGAGCATCAAACATAAGGAAAGGCTTAGACAAAATTGGATTGGGGTATTTTGGTTAAGGGGAAAGGACATTACACGAAATAATTGGAAAATAGTTTGCGAGATATAGATAGGCAAAATACTGAATCTCAATGCGCAGACATCGCCAAGGGTGGCCGAGGTCGTTAAGGCGCGAACTCGTGAGCAGAAGGTCTGGGTTTGGAATCTCGCCAGGACCGTCCTCCTGGCTGAGGTTTTTTTTTTTTCAGGTTTTCCTCACTCCTCATAAATGGCAAGAGGTACCCTGAATTTAGGCCTGGAACATTTCCTTCCTTAAAATAAAAATCCTCTCTCAATGTATCATTTCATCTCTTGTATCATCAGTGTCCACCGCCTATGGTGCCTAAGTAGTAAAAAGGGACGTTAAACACTATTCAACAATTTCAACAAATGCACAGAAAAAGTATCGCTTAACCTGCAGGCTTAAATACATCCGGTGTAAGGGAGGGGGGTTATCTAGATAACTGTAGCAGAGAAGAAACAAGTGGTCTCGCATGGTTCAGATTAGGGGCTTGGAAAGGAGACAAAATAGTGAACGCTCTCGGGGTAAGAATTTACCCATTATCGCGAAGAAAGCGATAGCTGGGGGCATATTTTGGCAGAATGCAGGGAAACGGAGATTTTAAAAAGCGAGCATTTATCACCGCAATTTTTAAATGCCAATAGAAATTTAAAACGTTGCGGGAAAGTGTTGGTGCATGCGAGATACACAATTTGGGAATATTTCTACAGAAGAATCGACAAAGGAAGTTAATGGCTATAGTGAAGAGGGGGGAAGTTAGAGAGGGGGGTGTGAGTAAGTGCAAGGGGGGCTCAAGAGTAAGGGTTTCATTCATGTTTATATTTTTTATATATATAATTGTTAATAGAAAGCGTAAATATATCGAAGTGTTTGTATATTTGTATGTATACATGTAGATTTGTGTGCATATAGGTATGTTGTATTTATATATTGTATTTATTTGAATGTATTCTAAAACTGGTACAATAAAATGTCCATCATCACTACTAGAACCTCTGAAATCTTCTAAGTTAACGTGTTGCGTCTTATTTTTATTATTTTCACGTTTAATTTTCATTGTGAATGGGGTCGTACTCTATAACCACAAAAATTCACATACTTACCTGATCGTTTACGGGAATGTTTTGTTTCTTTCGCATCCGTAATGAATGCACCTGTGTGATGCATAAGGATTAAAGATTTTACCGTGAAGCGAATAGTTTTACATTCAATATCCCAGTATTTTCATTTTAGATTATGAATAAACGTAAAATAAGACTTTGCCAAAAGCTACGCGACTGCAAGAACTTTGCCTGACGAACGTTGCCAGTGGGAGTAATGCTGACGTTTGAATGGAGGCAATTTTCCCACGATTTCTATGTAAACGGGACTCTTTGCAGGTCTGGTCGCTCCACCTTTTGCCCTAGTCGGGAAAAAAATCAATAGCTGCAAATCTGAGTGTGACAGATACGTAGCTTTTACCTTTTTTACAATTTTATCCCTTTCCTCACCCTTTCGTGGTCTATGAAGAAAACTTCAAATAGTTTTCCTAATTTATAAGAAGCTGTTACTTTTGAATATGAAATAACGATTTTAATAATAATAATAATAATTATTATTATTATTATTATTATTATTAAACAAAAGCCTTACTGTAGCCTTATTCTTAAAGGAGTTAGTGTCGGAGAACAATGAATTCCTTTAGCGTTGTGCAACGGTCTATATTGATAAACTAATTCTTTATCCAACCAATTCTTTGTTTACCACCAGCCAGTCCAGTGTGCAGCATTGTAAGAAAATAAGTTGAAGGTTTGGCAGGTTTACAGAGCTTTGTTTTAAAACTGTTGCACAGTGTAAATAGGGTTGTACAATACTCAATTATTTTCGTTTCTTTATAGTCTCCCACTATTTTGCAGAGCCATGTGAGCCTTGCATATAGACACAGAGATGCCAGTTTATTTGAGAGAGAACGGAAGTCCACTACACAATAATTCCAATCTCTTTCCAGTACATGCTGCTCTCTATCGGTACTGGAAGAAGGCAACTTTTGTTTACCCAAGTATTCCCACCGTTTTGTATATGCAAGTACTTCAAACTGAAGAATAACGAGCAGATATATATTCTGTGTACTGTTTTAATTACAGAGGTAATTAATTAGTGCTCTCCAATAAGTAATTAGTGCTCTCCAATTAGTTCATGAATATAGACATCTCTGAAACAGAGAATAAAAATATTACACACTTCGACACAAGATGCAAATAAATGTATTTTGAGATTAATGTAGGGTAAGGAAAGGTGAATCGAGTCAGAAGGCGAATAGGGTCTTTAAATTTTTTAAATTACGTCCTCACTACCAAACAACACGTACTTAAGGAGGTACTACTATCTGGCGACAAGTATTAGAACTGCGTCCAGAAGTTGGAAGGAAGAAATCAGTACGAGACGGGATTATCGCTGTGTAGTTTGTGTAACATTGTGCTGTATGAGGTGAGTTCGTATTTGATTTTGTTTTTTTAAAATAGTAAAAAAGTGATATCGAAATGCTTGGAATAATTTTCTTAATTATTTATTGAGCATTGGTTATCTAATAGGTTAACTTTCTGTTAGAGGTTAGGTTGGTGTCTGCGCTTTATCATGTTTGCGCAAGTGTACCAACATAGCCAAATAACATCCTGTATTTCCGGCGAATAGGGTCTTAAAAATGCAAGTGTAAAAGGTCATTATTTTCGAAATCTGCAATCACTTTTCGTTTATATTATAGATGGAGAAATACAAACGAGGAAAAAGAAAGCTCTATGTGATAAGATCAAATTGCACATTTGACGCACCAAAATATTTTGAAGAACCCTCTATTTTGCCTTATGATTGTAGATTGTCCATGTTTTTGTTGCTAACAATATCTCACCACCGCCTCTAGTATATAGTAGAGGTATAGAGTTGGTTACACTGACCACAAGATTAATGCACGTCGCGTGATAAAACAGATTCAATAACATTTTTCGATAATTTCACTCCGTAATCCGACTGTGATTGGTCAAAAATAAAAAAAAAATCGTATCATTAGTCGATTTTAAGATGACGTCACATGAATGAAATAGTCTAAAGCAATTATTACCAATTTCAGGGCAAATACCTCATGAAGAGTATACAAAACTCTAATAACACTGCATTTAAATATAGATAATATTAAATTACGAATTATTGTGTGTTAAATCGAATGAGATAGGATTTTTATCAGTTTTTCTCAATATCCTTTACTATTGTTTTCATTTTTTATTAAAGCATTTTCAACAGTTCAAACTTTTTGTCTCGGGGGTCAATGCAAAACAATAAAATGTAATATATATGTATTACATTTTATTGTTATATATATATTCATGTAGTGTTGTACTAATTTTTAAAACATAAAGTTGATTTTTCTCTACTTTTAACTATACGGACCTTCAGATGCAGTCACAAAAAGGGTTTTAAATAGTCTGTAGATATGGAATTTCCTGCCTTGCTTTCCTTATCGTCTCTCGGTATTGCCCAGAGATCGGAAACCATGAATTTTCCTTTTGACTTTCGAGATCAGAGAAAGATGGTTTAGAAAGAAATTGTTTACTTTGCGATGATAGCACTTGTAACCTAATATATCCAACTACGGAAATACAAAATTCAAAAAAAGCTGTGAAGGTTGAACTTATTTCTTTTCACTACTGAATATCTGCCTTCGTTTCCATCAGGATGTAATTAACCAACTTAAGTAATAATTAATGGATATGTGTGCAAGGGCACAGGGGAGAATCGGGTGATTTTTTTTATTGCACAATTGCAATCTTGAGGTCATCTGTTAGTATTTTAAAGACGTTTTATTCATATTGTGAAAGAACATTCTAATACAATATTTTCCAATTAAAGGGGCTTATTGTATTTTTCTTTCAACCATTTCACATTTGTCATGTACTAATTTTGCATTTTTAGCCAAAGGAAAACACTTAGGTAGGTGCGATATAGTTTGACACTTAGGTAGGTGCGATATAGTTTGCTTTACGTTTGGCCGATGTTTAGAGTTCACTCAAAGAATAGATTTTTCTGAACTAAAAGACATAATCAAACCTAAAACGAGAACGCAATTATACAAGGGTAGGTTTATAAATATCCAGCCTCGCGATTAGGTTTATCACCTTCCCAAATTCCTTATCTGGTGTCATACCTTATCTGTTAAGTAAAATTTGCATCTGTGACTTCCGCTCAGCTGTGTTCAGTAGTTCGAATATAGTAGCATAAAGAAGGTTATGTGTAGAAGATTGTGACATATTCAAAAAGGAATTTCGAGTTGTTATTAAGTTCATCACAAAAGAAGAACTTACTCCAAGTGAAATTAAACAGCAATTGGAGGTATATATAGAGAAGCATCCCCCTCATATTCTACCGAAACTTTTTCGAATGGGTCGAGAAAGCATTGAAGACGAGGAGCGTACAGGTCGGTCCTTGGAGCTGCTTACTCCCGTGTAAGGAGGAATTATAGAAGACCGGCGGTTCAAAGCTACAGAAATAGCAGCAAGGTTGGGCCTTTCTAAAACAGCAGTCCTTCGAATTATTCATGAACATTTAAACATGAATAAGGTTAGTGCAAGATGGGTGCCTAGACTTTTTCCTCAGTACAAAAGCAGCAACGAGTCATTTGTTGTCTGGCATTTTTGCAGCTCTGCCGAGGTAACGAGAGAGAAGTTCTGCAAACCATTGTTACAGGAGATAAAACTATGGTCCTCTACTATGTTCCCTTGTCCAAAAGAGAATCAATGAAGTGGCGTAAACCTAGCGAAGCACCGCCTCTAAAAGACCAAGGTCACTCAGTCAACACAAGGTCATGGCCACAATTTTTTGGGACTGTGAAGGAATATCTTCATTGACTTCAAGGAGAGGAACAACACAGTAAATGGGGAGTGCTATGCTGGCCTACTGCACAGACTACGTGCTTCCATCAAAGAGAAAAGGCGAGGAAAGCTGAGTGGTGTGCGCCTTATTCACGACAACGCGCTTGTACACACAGCTCTTGTTGCAAAGGAAGCTGTGAAGAAATGTCGCTTCAAGGAGATGGGCCATCCGCCCTACTTCCCAGATCTAGCTTCCAGTGAGTATTTTCTCTTCTTAAAACTCAAGAAGGATCTTCGAGGAAGGAAATTTAAGAGTGACGAAGAAGTAATGCATGCTATTTATGCCCATTTTGCAGACAAGACTTCTGACTATTTGCGGGGGGTTGAAATGTTAATTCAAATATTTGAGAAGTGTATTGCAATAAAGGGTAACTATATTGAAAAGTGAAATATAATTTTTGTCTTCATCCTACCCAGAAAAAGGTTAGGCCGGAAACTTATGGATCTCCCTCGTACATTGACACTTGAGAATCGTTTCTATATCAACAAGAAGCAACAATCAGATCTCTTCCAATCTTCGTCATTGTCAAATTCACCTCTCAAAATATGCATATGATATAAATGTTCATTACACTACCCCACTGCACAAATAATTTCGCACTATTTATTGTCTAGCAACCATTTCTTTTTAGAACTCTGTGCATATCTGCCGAAAGTAAAATGACTAGCAAGACCTAATGAAATCTTTTGGTAATAAAGGAAAGGATTGCTTCTAAATCATTGCACACAAATTAATATAGTCTTCTTTTATGAACTGATTTGAATTTATTTTTTTATTAATATCATTGGTATATACCTAAGAATATTAACTTTGTATTTTTATAATGGTTTTAAGCTATTTATCATTTAAAAGCAAAATAAATTTGAGGTATTGGTATTGTTAAGAACGTAACCTGTTTAACTCTCAATTTTAGTATTGGAAGAGTATTGTAACTTAATGCAATCAATTTCTTCTTTCCCACTAATATGATGTGTATTTTTAATGACTGCATTGTTAATTTTAACCAGTCATCAATATTACAAACTCGTTTATAATTAATGTGACAAGTTGTGTTGAATGTCTAAGACTCCTAAATTGTAATATAATTGGATATTTTTAAAATTAAATTTTTAAAATGTTTCTACTGAAAATTTTGTTAAATATCAACGAACCCCGTTCTTTCTCTGTGCCCTTCATATACGGTCGTTCTATCGTAATGTATTATGCTAACATTTTCAATGTTTAAAATGTCCATGAATCACAAAATTTAAATTATTGTATTTTGTTCATTTTTGCCTCACATTTACATTTTTCTGGTTCTATAAAATTATAAATATTAAGGTAAAGTGATTATGGTGTTTTAAGATTCCTGTTATGTATTAATTTTTTAAAATTTCTTTGGGATCAAAATAAATATTGCCAGTTCCCAGACAAATTCAACATCGTTTTTTTTTTTTTTTTTTTTTTTTGAGTAGTGTTTAACGCCCGTTTTTACTACTGAGGCACCACAGGCGGTGGACACTGATGATACATGAGATGAAATGATATATTGGGAAAGGATTTTTTTTTTTTTTTTTAAGGAAGGAAGCGTTCCAGGCCTAAGTTTAGGTATCTCCCCGGATTTGCCAGTTATGAAGACTGAGGAAAACCTGGAAAAAACCCCAGTCAGGGAGGACGGTCCTGGCGGGATTCGAACCGCAGACCTCCCGCTCACGAGTCCGTGCCTTAACGACCTCGGCCACCCGTGGCGGTATTCAACATCGTGTGTAATTATTATTTTGAAATTACCTGCATATACTGTATAAAACAGAATCATTAAAAAAGGCATTTATATTCAAGTATCTTACATAACTATTGTTACTTATGAATAAAATCGGTTTAAGTTCATATAACCTTCTATCTTTTGCTTTTAAGCTTATTCGAACATATTGTTTTAGCCATCTATCTCACTTAAATGAAATAAATCTTCAATGGTGAAAGGGAAAATCTGAGCAAACTTGAATCAGATTGACTTAACAATTAGTTATTGTTATTTTTTCTTTATTAAATCATTTGAGCAGTTTTCTTAAATAAACACATTGTGGGCATTTTTTAAAACAGTACAGTAATTAGATGTGTGAAAATGCTGAAAGTTCAAGAGATGTAATGTGGACTCTGAAATAGCACAGATGTGAATGGAATTTATGTGGTAACGAGCAACCTCACCTAATTCAAGCAACACATTCGTTCCTTTTTTCATCACTCATTTTCTGTCTCTCAATTATAATATTCCGAAGGAACTGTTGCTTGTGTACAATTTTAATGAGGACGACGAATTAAAGAAACCTCTTTGAAATGAACTAAAACACAGGAATGACTAAAATGAATAAAAAAAAAAAAAGTAGCTAATACAAAATTCTATCTCTATAAAATCCCTCAAAAATATAATAATACAGTAACAAACTAGATAAACGCAATGTTAACATCTATTATTTTTCAAAATGAGACGGTTTTGAAGTGGGTTTTTGTTTCTAATTTATCTGGCAATATGCCCCACGCCAATAACGATTATCAAAGTGAAACTTTGTCAGTTGTAAATAAGTTTGACCCTAAGTTAGAATAAATCCATGGTATTTAGCTTTGACTAGGAATATTTAATGATTAACTTAAAGTATGGGGTATATTCAAATAGTTCTCGGGCTGAGCCAGAGATGCCGTGAAGATGGCTAAATTATCATCACCATTTCACTCATGTCATGTTAAAATCGACCAATGAAACGAGCCAAAAATTAAATTTTCATCTGTCACAGCCGAATTACGGAGTGAAGTTATCCAAAAAAAATTATCAAATCCGTTTAATCACGTGACGTCTTGTGGTCATTATATAATTCCTGAACACGCAGGAGGTGGGGAGCTATTGACAGCAACAAAAGCATGGACAGTCGACAATCATAACCCAAAATGGAGGGTTCTTCAAAGCGTTTTGGTAATGCGTCAAATGTGCAAATTTATCTTATCATTTGGGAATTCTAAACCACAGAATACAAAGTAAAATAAATACACTGTATGCTGTCTTTTTTTTTTCTCTCTCTCTCGGTTGATATTAGAAAACCGAACGATAGCGATTGTAATAGTCGATTTTTGTCCATTTCAGTCTCACGGTTTCTGAATAGAATAGATATTCATAAGTATCATAATTGTTAATATTATGTGCGCGAATTTCATATATATATATATATATATATATATATATATCTCACTTTTATTCTTATTCTATTCATGAAATAGTCCTAAACCTGTATTTTATTCTTCTCTATTGGCATTACTGACAATATCCATTCTTCTATCACCAAGATTGCTTGAAAAGATTAAGTACAAATATACAATTATCACAATTTTGTATGCCAAGTTTAGAGGAACTGTATTTAAGATCTTATTTTATTCGTGAAATAGTCCTAATAAATATCAATCGAATGTTTAAACTTTCTACTCACTACGTTCGCGAATTTATCGATAATCTCAGACCCTCTCGTGATATTAGTTGTGAATGTTTTTAAGTATCCACCTTTAGACAGTGCGCTATAAAGTTTTAGACGCGTAACTGTAGTCACTTGTTTGTGACGATCGTGTAAACAATCTAGTGTTAACCAAAATACTAGCTATGATAAAGTACTTCATTTTGAAGGGTTTAAACCCAATAGAATGCAAAAGAAGTTAAGCTTTGAAGCAGGAAATAATGCTGCCTTTATTAATTTAATAAATAAAGCCTGCAAAGTTATATTTGTAAAGGCATTAGATTTGATAAGGATAATTGTTATGTATATATATATATATATAAGAAAATCATTTTGAGATAGGTATAACAGGAATAGAAATAATTTGTACTTGTAACATACAATAGAATTTTGTATACATTTTGTGTAAAATATGTGAGAAAAGACGGTTTTGTATACCTGACACTCGTCCGCAGACCGCTCCTTAGACAAGGCTGAAGAAAGGGTAAACTATCTTTTGTTAGGTCACGAACCTTCTACCCAGGAAATACTTAGGAGTTGACAATAAGAGAAACATGTGGCCGTAACGGGACAGTATTTAACAAAGTCAGAGGTAGCAATAATTTAAGAGAAAATGAAAATGTCAGAACGGAGACGAAAATGTTTTATTACAGGAAAGCCGAAAACACGTGCGTTATCTCCGGGAACATTTAGGACTACAAACTAAGGAAGGCAAAAGATTTTCAATAGAAATCAGAATGTAAGGAAAGGGCCGAAATTTATGACAGCTTGTTCTGGGAAAATTCAAGTTCGTGGGAAGACGTTAGATCAGGGGGGAAAGAATAATTCTAGCCAATGGTCTTCGGATAAAAGTTAACGAATCAGGAGAACTTAGATACCAATAAATAATTTTAGGATAGCCAATCACGAACATATAACACAGAAATAGATAAAATACGAGGGAATTTAAATTTAGCGAAAGGCGTGGCGATGTAGTAGAAAAACTAGAGTACAGAAGTCAGGTGACAATCGGACATTCGCACTCAGTAGACACATAGTCATACATTCAGGCATTCACGGAGACATTCTCTCGCACATTCAGACCTTCGCCGATTGAGATTCAGACATTCAAGAGAAACAGGGACATCATACGAGAGACGCGAAAGAAATATACGGAGTCAGAAATATACGAGTCATCCGAAAGTAATCAGTCTAGATCATTTCTAAAGTTCAGTTGAGGGCAGTGAAAATCATTTTCTAAAGTCAGTCTAAGTGTGTAGTGAGGTCAGCTACGAGCCGTCAGGAAGTAACCTGCTGAGTTATTAAATAAAGTAAATGTTCAAACAGTGCCGGACGTATTAATACAGCGAACAATCTCCTTCCCCCCCTAACGACATTCAAGTCGTTAAAAACAGTCCAAATTTACCCTGAGAACAAACCCATCATCCCCCCCCCTATAGTGGAACACTCAAAATAATAACCGTTCCAAATTGGCACCCAACTGTGGGGGCACAATAAATAATCCCGTTCCAGCTTCCACATTATAGGATTCTTTCCCATTGTTTTCGACGGTTAAAAAGTGGGCTGCTGAACTTAATAAGTACAGCCATTCAAGATGATGATCTCTGGAATGAATAGCATTATGGCAAAAATCCTCAGAATTACTCGAAATGCTAGTTAACAGGAAAATCACTCTATCTACGAACACAAACAATGTCTAAGGCGGTTGTCGAACTAGCAAAGCCCGTGCATTGAAGAAGCAAATCTAGCAACTATGACGATGACATTTTGTTAAAAAGGACAAGTAAAAAAATGAATAATTTGATGGAATAATTAGCAACTATAATTCTATTAAAAAAAAAACTAAAAAAGGTAAACCTCTTCATTCAGAACTCGGCTGTAAATATCCCTGTAGAATGAAAGATGTAACAAAGAGTAAAGACAACACACACCTAAGAGCTACTTTACTGCTGCTTGCTGACACGTATATCGCACACCTGACACACTTCCGCTACTCTCCAGGATATTGGTTAGAGGAAATTTGATACCGTTAGAGAAGGGAAACAAGTAAAAGAAAGAACAAAGGTGCAATGTAATTAACGGTAGAAGAGGAGAGTGAAAGTTGAAAAGCAAAGAAAAGTCTGCTTATAGCTTCCCTCTGATTGCCAGTGCGATGTTGGCATGCGAATAGAATATGAAGTATCTACATATAAGACGTGAACAAAACACTAGAGAAAAGAACAGAAAACGTATAATAAGTTAATAACGGGAAAATAAATACATTAACGTATTTTAGTCGTTCATCAACTGTTTGATTTTTAGGCTCTGTTCGACTTGTGTTAGAAACTAAGACGCAAAGCTATTGGCATATCAAGACCTCACATCGATTCCCGTCAGGACCGTCATCCCTGACTGAAGCATTTTCCTGATTTTCCTCAGTCCTCAATGGCAAAATTCAAGGCTAAACATAGCCCTGAAACACTGCCTTCTTAAAAAATATTTTTTTCCAATTTATAATTTCACCTCGCTTATGCGATTTGTAGTTAGTGAAATTTTCGTCATTGATACGCCACTCAGCAGTAAACTATTAAAAATACAATGAGGTCATTTAAATTACGATCCTCCTGAGCTTGGCGAAATTCAGTTGCCGCGTGTAAAGTTAATATTTCTATTTTCGTATTTACATTTTGATGAAAGTATCATTTGATACTGTATTAAAACTGGTGATGATATTACGCACTACACTGTGAAATAAGAGATTTTGATGCCCCTCAGCGGCAATACATTGCTTGCATCCGCGTAGGGAATTCCTTTATTTCATCTAACTTTTCTTCCGCAAGAGCACGCATTTCTTATCATAAGAGACCCCGTCTCTTGTAACCACCCAACAAGTTGGCGAGCAGTTCCTCTTTCTTGTGATTCGCCTCACCATTTCTCTGTCAGAATCTGTTTTTGCTTATGCATCTTAATTTGAATTAACGATAACGATGAGAGCTGCTTAGTACTGGCTGAAAAAGAGAACTTTTTATATTTTTAAACAGGATATGAACCGTATAAATCATATTTTAACAAAATTGGAAAAATGGAGGGTGATAATTTTGAAATATGTGGGATACATCTGAGCATATAATACACAAAATTCTAGATCACGTGATAGAAAAGTTCTAGCAGAAAGACGGGGTCAGCTTTATTAAGAATACAGTTATTATAAAACTGGAGAGAAAATGTGGAATGAAATTTCTAAGTTTCGTTAGAAGATGATACAATTATAATAAGGCATCAATGTAACTTAAATACCAGCATGAACACGATCCAAGGAAATCCACAAAAATTATGTTAAGAAGACAATGCAACTGTTATTAATTATTAATTCAATAAAATGAGAGCTTGGGGAAAATGGATATGGCAGCTATCGAGGAGTCAGTATGGCAGATTTTATTGGATTTTTGTACGTACCCTACATGAAAAACCTGTTTTGCAAGATTATTTATATAGCGGAATAATTAACGAAGAATCATTAGCGTACGATTCGCACAATGAAAGTAATGAATTATATGGCCTTGACGACTGACTTCTGCACTACGCTCTGTCGGCCGTAACTCAAATAACCTCACTGTGCAAGCTAAGCAAAGAGTGTTAAGTAATGCACTTTTAATATGCATTTATAAATAAAACGGTCCTGCAGTTCTATATTACGATAATTGCATGTTAGGTTGTGCTCAAACTGCCAAAATGTTACTACAGGTGGTTTCTGTATAACATGAAGTGTGGTACTGTCAAAATATGAAAATGTGTATAATAAGTACAATTTTAAAATTTAAAGAAAAAGTATTAACTTCTCAAAATATTGTAGATGACCATTGAAACTTGCTCTGATTTGTACAGTTCCCTTCCGCACACACCAACTTAGTATGGCAACATTGCCATGCACAGAGATTGGATGGTCTTCATATGTCACCAACTGTTGTGTCTAGGACGATTGTTTATGACTATGGAGACCAGAATCAAAAATCATTCTTTATGTTGCGTCATTCAGCTCACAAAATTTATCCTGCACATAAGAGGGTAGGTTGATAAGTTTCCGGCCTAACCATTTTCAAGGTATGATAAAGAGAAAAACTATATTTCACTTTTCATTATAGTTACCCTTCATTGCAATACACTTCTCACATCTATGAATTAACATTTCAATCTCCCTCCCCCCAACAGAATCCATCACTTCTTCGTCACACTTAAATTTCCTTCCTCGAAGGTCCTTCTTGAGTTATGAGAAGAGCAAATAGTCCCTGGGAGCTAAATTCGGGCTGCAGGGTGAATAGTCGATCTCCTTGAAGCCTCATTTCTTCACAGCTTCCTTTGCAACAAGAGCTGTGTGCACAGGCGCTTTGTCGTGAAGAAGGCGCATACCACCACTCAAATTTCCTCGCCTTTTCTCTTTGATGGAAGCACGTAGTCTGTGCAGTAAACCAGCTTAGTATTCCCCATTTACTGTGGTGTTCCTCTCCTTGAAGTCAATGAAGAGTATTCCTTCATAGTCCCAAAGATTGTGAGCACGATCTTGTTGGTTGACTGAGTGACCTTGGCCTATAGAGGCGGTGTTTTGCCAGGTTTACGCCCCTCCATTGATTCTTTTTTGGACAAGGGAACATAGTAGAAGACGATAGTTCATCTCCTATAACAATAATTTGCATAACTTCTCTCTCGTTGTCAAGACAGAGTTCCAAAAATGCCTGACAACTAATGACTCGTTGCTGCTTTTGAACTTAGGGAAGAAGTCTAGGCACCCATCTTGCACTAACCTTATTCATGTTTAAATGTTCATTAACAATTCGAAGGACTGTTGTTTTAGAACGACCCAACCTTGCTGCTATTTGTGTAACTTTGAGCCGCCAGTCTTTCATAATTTTTCCTTCCACAAGAGCGATGTTTTCAGGAGTGAGCACTTCCAAGGACCGACCTGCACCTCTTCTTCTTCAATGCTTTCTTGACCCATTTTTTACGGTAGAATATGAGGGGGCGCTTCCGATATACACCGTGCAATCGCTGTTTAATTTCATTTGGAGTAAGTTCTTCTTTTGTAAAGAATTTAATAATAATTCTCCATTTTGAACATGCCACAGTCTTCTACACATAGCCTTCTTTATGCAAGTATATCTGAACAACTTACCACAGCGGGGCTGCGATTATTTACTCAGTAGATAAGTTATGACATCAGATAAGGGTTGTGTGAATGCGACAATAAGGCCGGAAACTTATGGACCTACCCTCGTAGGTTTAGGAAAAACGAATTGAATTGGGTTTAGAATTTGGATATAAACAATACAGGATGTCCATTATTTGAAAATTGTGAATAAGCCAATACATTAGTTTAAATTGTTTATAGCTTGAAAAAATCTTTTACTCAGAGTCAGATATTAATTGCTTTGCAATCACGTAATTGAAGGTAATGATTATTTAACATGAAAATGAACAGACTATATTTAGATAATATTTTTTAAAAAATTATGTTTCTATAACGTCTTGGTAATAAAAACGAAATTTTGATGTAAAGTGCAAATTCAAGAAATATCCAGAAAATATCTACCTTTATCTATTTCGTTGCATATTTAATCATTTGCATCTACATTTGTAGACTTTTCTATATATCATAGGCTACTTAATATGTGCTCACGTTTAAGAATAAATATCGGCTTATCATAACAAAATATCCAGACAATTAATGATAAGTGGTTTTTAAGTTAAGCAGTTTGAAAGTGGCTTATAGGATAAAGGTGGAATGTTGCAGAAGCGCTAATTTTTTTCGCGCTAATCATGCAGTTCTCCACTGCAAATGACTATGAGTACTGTGACATCTGGCAGAGTGTTTCGTCATTTGTTTTACTCCAGTTTACCACCAAAGCTTTGTGTGGCGCTAACATCGCATGCACGTTACTCAGTTTAGTAATCGAGAAAAGCTGTCGAAAAAAAACGTCCCTTGTTTATTTCGTCATTGCGTTATTGAAAAAAGTAATAGAGTAAGTAAAGTCAAAATAAAAAAAATGATGAAATAATTTTAACAGCTCCGTTATTTACCCACAGTTTTTGCTGTTCTTATATGGACCCTTTGACTCTCTATGATAGCCTGTGGTTGTGGTTGTGGTTCCTGTTAATCTGTATAAATGTTCCTTTAGTTCTAAGAGAACTAAACTATAATTGATATGGTAATAGTCTTCATAGAAAGGAAGATTTTTGCATAAAGTAGCTCTAGTTGTAGACTTATACAGACATAAATACTATCGACAATCGAAATTTCTGTCAGCCTTGCTACGCCCAGCACATTTCCACAACGAAAACGATGGAAATGAAAAAGCGTTACCTCTGAGAGGTCGGCGCCAGGGCGGATATAATTTCATAAACACGTTACAGCAGAGCAATGCATCATCTCCTATTGGGATTTCGAGACACTGGGGGAGCGTAGATATCGGTTCTGATGCAGATGCGAGACGTTTCCGCTGACAATTATTAGTTGGACTGCGCGGGAGCCATGTTGCCTTCATTTCATCGGCGTCATTGCACGGTAAAACCATGATAAATCAACATTAACGCTATAGCTTTAATCGGAGTGTCTTATTTCCTCTTCAGGGCACTATAATTATGCTACGCAGTAAATAAAAGGGTTTCGGCCCACTCCTTATGTACACAAAAATATTACAATTCCCGTATAAAATATTTCCAAGGGAATTCTAGCAACCCTTGTTTCGTTCTTCCGTCCCAAAAGTATTTTTAAGACATATCCACATGTCAGCTATTGTCTGATCTTTCAAAATGCAGAGGGTGCCAGAAAAAAACTGTTTTAACATAACAAAACTGGATTTACACTTGCAGAAAACGATGAACACTAATTATCTTACATGTTTACAGTTACAACAGTTGCTCAAAATGCTCACCATCGGCATTGATACACTTCTGAGTACGTTGAACTACTGATTGAGCAAAGTTTGCGAAAGTGTCCTCGGCGATTGCAGCAATGCCGTTTCAACTTCTTCCCGAAGTGCTGTCAGTGTAGCTGGTTTTCTACGTAATACTATACCCTTAAGAGTTCCCCATAGGTAGAAGTCCAATGGAGTTACATCGGGAGAATGCTGTTCACACGTCTCCATTGCCTTTGAACTTCAACAACATTCTCCGTTTTCCAATACCATTTCAAAATTGCTTTTCGCTGTTCAAGCGATGGTCTTGGCTCCATTTTATTGTAACAACGCTAACATAACGTAATGTGAGTCATATCTATTTACAGAACATCATACGATAATCTTGGCTTCATTTGTTCATTGTTGATTTACCTGTCACGTAGCAACGCTATCAAAACGTAATGTGAGCCGCATCTGTTTACAGAACATCATACTACACATAACTGTTGTTTTTCGGTCCAACTTTGAAATATATTAAATAGATATCTACTGTGAAAGTATTTATATATTTTGGCACCCTCGGTATATATTTGCAATTTTACAAACTGAATTTATCGGCAATTTATGATGAAGAATTATTATAACCTTAAAATGCTAACAATTAAATAATAAGAACAATGGATTCAGATACAAAACTCTTGATTAAGCTTAGCCAGTCTTTATAAATAAATGTCAGTTAACTATTAGCAATCGCTAGTCAACACATTAAAGGATCGTCTTATGAATGTCGTTTTAGATTGCCAATTGTTTTACCGCTATTGCAGATGCTTTATTTAGTAGGGCTTGCCGAAACTTCGTTGCCCAATCGGAACCAACGTATCACGTGATCCTGCACGCAGTCGCGCGCGCGCACTCACACAGACACACACATACACACAGCTCTTTGGACTATTTTCTGTGTATGAGTGCAAATGTACGTGTGATATACAGCCCTGATTGAATCATGGAAATTTTGGCAAGCCCTAATAAATAAAAACAGCATTTGTGATGTTATCCTTTTTATCTGTTAACCGGCCATAGGTAACAGTATGCCGGCTATTCATTTATAAGGCCTCTCCAAGCTCCTATGGTCTATATTACAATATTTCGGGTAACTTAGATTCTTGCCGTAGACCAGCTGAGTAATGATTAGCAGAGCTAGCGAAGTACAGCGTAGGTTATGTACCATAAAGTTTTCTTTTATTATATGGAAAATTGTTTCGCCTGAGCGCAGCGCGGACTGGGCCAAGGTCACGCCAGTCGCCTAAATAGGTGAATATCTCTCTGAACGCTGTTGCAACAGCAAACATTATGTCTGTCTTTGAGTTATTAAAACTTTGTTTGCGATCAGTAACTCAATGTTCTTTACATATTGTGCCTGATTGTGTCACAGTATTATTAAATTTAATTTTATTCTAGTGTTTTAATTGAAATGTTGCCACTTTAACAGAAATATAGTTTCCATACTGCAAAGGAACCTATTGAGGAGAAATTGAAAGAATTACTGAAACAGAACTGTTGCCAGCGAATGTAGTTTTTATTCAGTGATGTCAGTGACTCATTGAAGGCGAGCATTGCTTCGAAAAACTTCTATAACAAAATCCAATATTCGTTATTAAATAAGACAGAATACTATTATAGATCAGTTGTGCTAATAGAAATGCTAGGGGAATTTGTACATCTCAAGAACTAGTAAATGCAGTGACCTTGGTCACTGTCGAAAACAATTCTCTATTTTTTTTCATCAAAGTGAATATTATTGATGACAGCATCCTCAAAGTTTGCTTCAGAAACCTCAATTGTGTATTTTCATAGCTTTCTTTCCTTCCCCCACCCTTTTTATGTAACAGCGTTACCGAAAGTTGTAAAACGTGAGTGGTTTTTACTTTGAAGCTCTCCAAAAGTTGTGATGGGATGTAATTAACATGTTTACCAACTTCGTTAGCCTCTGTGGCACTCAATAGGCAAAATGTTTCCCCAGTCTGGCCCTTTCTGATTAGAAAGTTTTGCATATGCCATTGACCTTGACTCTCGCCACATACACAGTAGTGGAAAACTTTCTCTTTTCCAGCATCCCTATCCAAGTTTCTTGAACAGTTTTACAATCAAGTTACCCAAGACTTCAAATGTTTAATAAGAAAAGCTAAAAATAAATATACGAATATGTATATAAAGGCTGGGTTAATGCTTTGTGTACTGCGTTTGGATGTTTTCATCTCTCTCTTCTGAAAGCCGTTTCTCAGATATTTTTTTTAACATTCCCCAGTAGTTTTAGTTTAATAAAATGGATACGAGTTTAAACACACGTTTTACACATTGCAAGATAGAATATTTCCTTAGAAATGCTCATTTTAAAATAACAGCGTAGTAGCATATTCTGGAGTAAAAACAAGTTAAGCATTTTAAATACATTTACTGTAACCGTAGATACGCAATATTGAGCGAAATTAATAACTAGCACATTCAAAGGGATCAAATTTTAAAATGTTCCACTACATACAGTTTGCTCAATAACACTTTATTCTATATGTCTATTACATTTCCAGAGAAATTGGATTGTAAATAATTATATCAAGGAATCTATAAAAATAACCTAAATATTTATACGTAATATAAAACACAAACAGTTCACTTTAATTTAAGGTCATAAGAAAATCTATACATTATCACGTGCCAAGGACAGAGGCAGCGGTAATGATATTTCTATTAGCAATTACAGGGCACATGTAAAATACAATGAAATAAATTTGGCATAAAAATAAAAGAATACTATCATAATGCGAGTATTTTCGTAATTATTAAAAATCTAAGAAACGTTGTTGTGGTATGGGTATAGGATAAAATAGACGGTCTAAATAAATTACAATGTGATTTCTGGAAGGGAATTCTAGGAGTGGGGAGAGGAACATCTAACTATGGTGTATTACGAGAGGATGGATGCTGAGAAAATGCAGTCTACAACCAAAAAAAAAAAAAAATAATTAAATACTGGCTAAGAATAAATAAAGGGCAACAAACAACTCTGAGGGCAATATGCACTAATTAAACAACATGCATCATTCAAAATGATGGGCGGCGGTTGTACAGCGGAAATTGTCAAAAAAGCAAACAGTAGCCAAGTTTAGGTTTTGTTGTACTTCATACTTTTAACTATCCTTACCAATTCTTTATCACCCCAAATGCTTGTGGCAACCGGCGTGGGACGATAAGAATTCAAAGGGATCAATTAGTGTTCAAATTGCAAGTGATTGTTCTGATAAAAGTTAAAATAGAATGTATGAATTTAGACTTGAAGATTTACTGGCAGTGAGAAATTAACAACTTTAAGTCAGAAGCATGTATCTAGTGGGGTAAATTTTCCAGGAAAATTTCGCACTACTTTAATTTTATTGTCCTGGGATTTCCAACAGATTTATGATAGAACAGTACATCTCTTTTAGCGACTGAGACACCGGAGTGCATACTGTGTGAACCCAAATTTCTCCACAAATCGCATTGATCGAGAAAGTTATCGATTTTAATCGTAGAATTATTTACACGTTTTAATGAGGTTATGTGGTTGTTAATAAGAGAGTGGAAATTATGCATTGTTTTGTTGTACGATCCGCCCTTAACTTCCAAATTTCACAACCCGGGACTCTTTCGACAATTATAAATGGAACTATTAAACAGAATTCCCTGTAATGGAGTTTATGTAAATAGGAAATTTGAACGTATGAGTAATTAACGAATTAAATGTGTGGGAAGATATGGGGAGAGATCAATCTAGCAAAATATGAATTAGGCATAGTAAGACAAGGCTGTGAATGAAGAGGGACTAAAACTAATTTACTTTTGTGAGAAAAATGGCTTTGTAATGCTGAAGGGTTGCTGGGGGCGGGAGGAAGATGAAACAGGTGAAGTTACGTTTACAAGTTCATGGGGACAGAGTGTTGTGACTTATGTATTGTGTAACGATAGTGGAAGGTAAAAATGAAATGGAAATGGTCAGATGATAGATATAACTTAGATAAATTTTAGATGATAAAGAATAGCAGTATGATTTTGAAAAAAGTTATTGGTCTGATAATGGTTGGAAATGAAATTATTAATTGTTGAGCTTGGCATATTGAAAATTTCTTGAGAAAGCGATTACAGTTAGCATAATGGCATAAGTAGAGTAGCTGAAATATTTCAATTTAGTCCCCTGATTGGGTCGGAGCCTAGTCCCCTAGAATTCCAGTAGGCTACTGCTGATGAACCAGGGATTGGGATCTGATACAATTAAGGTGGAAAGTTTGTATTTATTTAATTATTTAGAATTTAGTTAAAGGATTAGTATAATATCATCAGTGCATTAAAATTTCTGTAATCGCAAGGAGGTACATCTAAAATGACTTGAGCCAGATATGTAGAGATCCTTTTAGTTTGTTAATTTTCATACACTTTCAAAATATTTCAAATTTACACAGTTTGGATATTTTTCTTTTTCCCATAGTTTTTTACTCATACTGCTGTGCCAATTTATATGAAATTTTATTCTTCAGTCTGAGCGGTAAAACATTGAGACAATATTTTCATTCTCACTTGTAAGCATTTAGATGTTGAATAGCTTTAATAGAAATTTATCTTTATGTTAACATATTGAAAATCATAGTAAAAATGCTCTAGAGCTCTCTTTCTGGAAATAAAGTCAAGTTTTGTCCAAAGCTTAATATATGATGATAAACAAAATAAAATGACCGTGGACTTGATGTCATGGAAGACAAGCTAGCTGTCTGCTGGAAGTGCTTGAAGGACACAGTAGCACTCTGTGCACGTATTTTTCTCGTTTGCTGAGAGCTCAATACCCACCGAAGAAGCGGTTACGGGCCTTCCCTGCGGTACATTTAAAGAAAACCGATTCGGAAAGGACTCCACTGACATCACATATGGGTAATTTGGAAGTTTAAACAACCCGTGGCACGTCGAGAACATTTCCTCCAAACTCTTGCTCTAAAGTCTGACAGAGGTAATAGAACACGCGCCAGACGAACATTTTTAATTACTTGTTTGCCTTATTATTCCACGAAGAAACTTTTTAAATGTTATTGTTTGTTTTGCGGTCGCTCATAATTAACAAAGTCAAAAATTGTGACACAATTGCTTTCAAAATGATTTCAGTTATAGGTTCTAGATATACTCTGAAACTTAGGAGGAAAGTAAACGTATTTAAAAGAAGTCTTTGATCTCCATGGAAAAAACTCTGCAGTGTATCAGCATGCAAGACTCTTTGAAGCGGTTTTTATATGCTAATGTCGATGTAGTTGTTGGACTGAGGGTCCCAATTCATACCCCGGGCCGTTCAGGGGCCCGAAGACGCCTTTCGTGTTTTATTGGTCTAGGGAGGAAGGAGATGGAGGGAAGTATTTTAAATCACACGACCTTGCTTCATTTAAACGCATTGAAATGTTTAATCACACTACACTAGTTATCGGCCACCTGGTTCGCTATCTCTATGACTTTGATGACGCGTGCTGCATGTGCTACATCTGTGTATATGAATGAGCGAACGTATGACTGAAAAACGCATATGTGAGTGATTCGAATGAAAGATTGGAAAACGTGTTTTTGTAGGTCGTTTCTCCTTATATATGAAATCCAAAACGTCGCCACGTGTTTACAAAAGCTCACGGGGCTCACAGCATGGCGCCCACAGCTTCCTGAGCCTTTGAAATATTTAAATACTATTGGTGAGCTCTTGAGTTTACAAACGCGCTTACTTTAAATTTGTCGCCTCTTTGGCACCTTATTCGAGAGCTCCTTGATCATGCAACGTAACAACGTTATCGCCGACATCTTTTCCCCTTCTTTCTTCAACGAATTTTGAAGCACCTTCAGCAACTAAGATACAAAAGGATCTATTGTTGGGCAAACTGCATTTATTATAGTAGAGAGACCCATCGTTGTAGCTATTACCAGCAGAAGAAGCACGAAAGATGACAAAAGACAACCTTTTACCGATTGTCATAGAGGCAAACGTCCAGGTAGCCGTGAATACATTTTTGTAATACATGAAATGTCCCTATTTGTTACTATAAGCTACATATTTAATGATTATTAGTCTTTAAATTATCTAAAAGGCATTTACTCTTGGGCATGCGTGGGTGTGAGGATCTGTCATAACTTGTACATTTGTTCTGAGTGCCAAATACATGAAAATAATTTGCTTTCTTGGTTACGCTTACATATTCATTTATTTATTACAGTGCATTTCAAATTCATTGAATCTTTATTTTTAAAAATGTCGAGTTTTTTTTTGTGTGTGTGTGTGTGTTGCATGAAAACAATACGTCAAAACTAACATCAGCTGCACATTTGGCCACAGTTCCTATAATTAAATTGTCATTTCTCCAGCTCTCCGCTATACCTGTTGCTCGAAATCATAAGCTTGCTTCCTTGCCTCAAATTTGGTTATCCTAAAGAGTAATTCTTCAAGCATTAATATTGTCACGTACACCGTTGAGGAGCATCATAAATTACTAAATTAATATACTTTTGTGACGTTTCTTATTTCATAAGGATTGATATTCTTTAACTTAAGTTAGCATTGCTGATTCAGAGAACACATAGATGTTGCAAGGATCAATTGGTTAACCACTTCCTATGGCACTCCCTAAGGGACTTTATCATGACATCAGCACCATGCAGAGTTATGCTGTACCCGGCGCCTCCACCAATATTGTCACGATCAATTTCGTGAGTGGGGGTGAGCAGTGGTGAGAGGTATGATGGAAAATACTTTACTCGCTTGGCAGATCCATTTATTAATTATTTGAGTATATGATTACATGTTACACCTGTGGGTATTGAGTTGGAGTACTACGGGCTATGTAATGTTAATACAGGTCCCTACATGATGGAGTTCTCACCTTAGGGGATGTGTCAGCCGTTGTAGGAGGAAGAGTACAATCACGTCGCCATCCATGACGTCGATCCTGCAGAACTCGCAGAAGCGGGCAACTACGGCAGGGCCCAGCGGGCGAGGTCGTTGTCGATTAGTCTAAGAGTGCCGTAGTGAGCTCTGCAGCTCCTTATATAAAATATGCTTGCCTAGGGGGGTCTCTACATTGTCAAGTCGGCGTTACCAATCATGGTGTACAAACGCCCTAGATTTAAAATATACGAACCAATAAAAGAACTCTGAGTGGGTGTTCTGAATGCTTACTAGTGACGCATGACAGGCTCCGGGTGCAGCATACCGCCATAGTCGCGGACACGTGAGCGGGAGGTCTGGGTTCGAATACCGCCAGGACCGTCCTCCCTGACTGAGGTTTTTTCCAGGTTTTCCTCAGTCCTCATAAATGGCAAATGCCGGGGAGGTACCCTAAACTTAGGCCTGGAACGATTCCTTCCTTAAAAATAAATCCTTTCCCAATATATCATTTCATTTCATGTATCATCAGTATCCATCGCCTGTGATGCCTCTGTAGCAAAAACGAGCGTTAAACACCATTCATTCCGGGTGCAGCATAACTCTGCATGGTGCTGATGTCATGGTAAAGTCCCTTAGGAAATGCCATAAGAAGTGGTTAAGCAATTGATCCTTGCAACATCTATGTGTTCTCTGAATCAGCAATGCTAACTTCAGTTAAAGAATATCAATCCTTATGAAATAAGAAACGTCCCAAAAGTATATTAATTTAGTAATTTATAATGCTCCTCAACGGTGTATGTGACAATATGAGAATGGCAGGCTTTTCTTCAACTTCGCAGGGAGAGGTGTATTGGTTTGTACGTTGAAGCTATATATACCTGGCCTCTCAGATCTCTCATGAATGTTTCCTTTGGAATATTATATTTTTTTGCAACATTCATTTACACAAATTTTCTGGCCTTTGAAATCATCAGTGGCACTGATCTTATCTCGAAGTTTCCAGACACCATACTCTATTTTGCCATGAATGGATATTTTCTGAAAAAAAAAATAGGTAGTGCCCATCATTTCATTTTTGTTATTGAAATAGGTCCATTTTGTGTTCTTTCATTCAAAGAACACACGTTGTTTTATAATAATTAGCAAAGTATAACATATTTTATGGAAGATTAGAATAAGGAGCAGGGGCTTATCTTACGAAAGTCATATCTTACGTTTGTTTGGCATTCACGTTTCCTTTCCCCTCCTTGCGCTTTAGCGTTGTAAAAATGACCCTCTCTGACGAAAAAACATGAAACATTTAATACTTTGAATAAATTCCTTATTTGCTGTACGTAAAAGACCAAAGAAGAGCAAAATGAAGGGAAGCTATCAACAGAGATTAAATATGAAACACGTCGGAATACCATTATCTTCAGGGACCACGTATACAAGATATTTAGAAAAACCCGGTATATCAGTGAGAGGTTAGAAGATGACAGCTATGGTGAAAGATGCATCCAGTATGTTAACTGTAATCAGTAATTTCATGAAAAATACCAAAAACTCTAAAAATTCTAAAAGCCCTTCAAGTATTTGGCTTGTAATTATGAATCTGATTGAGAAAAACGAAGTTTACTTCAATTATCTCAATTTTGTTAACTTATCTACTGTGATGTTATTACTAGCATCATATAACAAAATTTTAACCATTGGTTTAAAACGCTACATATTGTTTTCTACTTTTAATTTTGGTAACAGTTATTATTCATATATTGTGTTAACAATTAGACTCCTGGAAATTATTTCTGCTTTTTTTTTTCTTTCGTAAAAATATTCCTTGCGAAAGATTTTCATTTTGTTTTATTGTACATTTTATAAAAATGGATTAAATAAATGTATACGATAAGTCATTAGTCATATTTTTTAATGCGATTGAAAGTGTACGGAATGTACTTTTGAATGAAACCACAGGTGGAGTATGTAAGCATAGCTGCGTGTCTCAGCACCCCCCGAAGTTTAGTTGGTGAGCGACAGTGATCAACAATGGAAGTCAACGTGCATATGTGTAAAGGAATGCACGAGAATGCTACACAGAGCTACGGGAATACTGGGTGCACGTTCCCTGTCCAGTCGAACAGTGGTGAGGTGGGCAGAGGCTTTCAAAAGGGGCAGACTGCCGATCTGCCGCGCCGTGGCCGTTCTTTGTCCGCGAGCAAGAATGTACGAGTGATGGTGATGGAAGTGATTCCATGGTTCAGATACTCTCGCTGCCTCTTGATCCTTCGGGTTTGATCCCTAGGGTCTCAGGCAGGCAAGGTTGCTTCTACTTGTGGATGTATCGTTATATTTCAGGAAACAAAAGAGATTGAGAATCCTTGATATAAAATGGTGCAATTTCTCACATGCATAACAGTTGCAGTGGATCTTTCTGTTCTCTTTCTCACGTATTATTACGTTTATGTGTATAGGTATTTTCTTAACTTGTTTTCTAAATTTCTAAGCTAAATTTTTTTTTTTTTTTTTTTTTTTATGTTTTATATCGAGCCACTTTGTGTATTTTAAGAGTTATCTCTGCAGTTGTTGGGTAAAAACACAGTATTTGTCGACATTTCACAACATTTAGAACATGATTTTTCCAATATCTCCCAGAATTAATTCTCTAAGCATTCATTATACTGTAAGAACATACCAATGCTATAAGTTACTCTTCTGATACACAACTTTATATATAATAATTTTGTCTTTTAATTTGTTTACATTATTTCGCTAAAATTTGTGAATTGATTATTTATGCATGAAAAGTTTTCATAGCAAATAGAA
Organism: Metallyticus violacea; assembly: GCA_030762175.1. Taxonomy (NCBI): domain Eukaryota; kingdom Metazoa; phylum Arthropoda; class Insecta; order Mantodea; family Metallyticidae; genus Metallyticus; species Metallyticus violacea. The sequence continues at coordinate 51,077,539 of CM060837.1, forward strand.
AAGAAATATACTTAAAATTGCAACATAAAAATTAATAAGTAATGCTAATAATATAAATAATCGAAAATTACTAAAAAAATACCGATATATTATCACATTCTTGTTGATGTGGTTTATTTACGGACGATCTTTATTATCTCAGGTCATCACGCCCCATTCAATTCAGGGCGTGAAATGGCCGATAAATTTTGCTCAGAGTCTCTTTTTTTGCCTTGAGGTTCTTTTATATGTCGTAAATCTACGACAAGGGACCCACGGCTTTACTTCCCTTCCGAAAGAAGCCATACTTACGATTTTTAGCCCGAAAAAATTCACCAATCCTGACCGGCATTGAACCCGCGATCTTCGGTTTAGGAGGCAAGTATGGTTACTACTACACCACCACCAGGACCGACATATTGTCACATGGACTACTATTACTATAGTAATAATTTATAACTATGAAGATAATGTCAAAATTGCACAAAAACAATCATTTTAATTTTCCGTCTGACAGTGTAAATTTCCGGGTGTTTCACTAAAAGCTGAAATGTACTTTATATGTTTTTCTATAATTAAAATAGAACCTAATTCATTGTGTTTTAAATGCAGAAGCCTTCATGGATCATTTTTATTTATTTAAAACATATAAACACCACTAAGTTATAAATTAAACGTTCATGTACAATATACATTTTCTGTTTGTCCCGAATCGGATTTCGGAATTAATATGACCAGCCTGAAAATGCCTTATAGCGTTTATACAATTTTAACCCATTGGATATTGGAGACCTTTTGTCATTCAAAGACAGAATCTAAACCGCGAATTTAATGGCATCTCGACCAGGGAAATGGAACGCTTGGGAGTAGATTCCCAACAGAGCAGGTAACCAAATGTACGTTGACATTGCTTCATATGCGCATCATTCCCCAAGGTAAGGGAACTTAGTCCCCCGGTAGTTGTATGCAATGTGGTAACAGTAGCGTTCTTAATGATGCAATAAATTAATGTTAGTGTGCTTAGACTAAATTTATAGTCTAACTCTCTCCTTTGAGCTTATCTCATTGTATTCATCTTGTCGGATCACTTAATTAGAAAAGGGCGCGTTAAGTTTATTAGATTATTTTTTTCCTTGTATGCTGACAATACCATACGTTGCCTGGTTACTGTAGAAACAAAAAAAAAAAAAAAAAAAAAAATAGCAGTAATATTGTGGAATATAGCATCCACGGCATATTTATTAGTATCTATAATTGATTGATATTTATCCTTGTCTTAGTATCTGGTATATTTACATTTATAAGTACAGAAGATGCCAAAATATGTATACACACTTTCACAGTAGATATCTATTTAATATATTTCAAAGTTGGACCGAAAAACAACAGTAATGCGTAGTATGATGTTCTGTAAACAGATGTGACTCACATACATTATGATAACGTTGCTACGTGACAGATAAATCAACAATGAACAAATGAAGACAAGATTATCGTATGATGTTCTGTAAACAGATGTAACTCACATTACGTTTTGCTAGCGTTGCTACAACAAAAAAGAGACAAGAGTATCGTTTGAACAGCGGAAAGTAATTTTGAAGTGATATTGGAAAACGGAGAATGTTGTTGAAGTCAAAGGCAATGGAGACGTGTGTACAGAACAGAACCGCCAACGCGAGTAACAATTGCACACATTCGAGACAAATTTGAGACCCATGCTCACAAGGGCAGATCTGGGAGACCTCGCACAGCAACAAGCCCCGCGTCTTCGGCTATGGTTTTGGAACGTTTTGAGCACTCACCGCAGAAATTACAAAGCAATGTGCACGTGAAACTAGGATTAGCAGAACCAGCATACGTCGTTTTATTAAAACAGCAAAGTTGAAAGTTTTTACCGGAAGACTTTTGCGTGCATTAAATGAAGATGACCCTGATCGGAGAATGCAGTACTGTGAGTGGTTTCGGAACATGGTACAAGAGGATGAGGCCTTCGTACTCAGAAGCCTATCGACCAAATGGTAGGCATTTTGAGCAACTGTTGTAACTGTAACTGTGTCAGGTGACCAGTGCTGATCATTTTCTGTTTGTGTGAATTCTGTTTTGCTACGTTAACACAGTTTTTTCTTTGTTTGAAGTGAAATCTGTATGGACATCATCCTTTGCCATATTTGCAAGCTCCTCTCATTTCCACAACTTTCTTCTTTATCAGGTAAATTTCCTATCTGAGATAAAATGAAAATGTGGACAAGAATTTGGGAGGGGAGAAAGAATCGTTTTAGGCCTAAGTTTAGGGTACCTCCCAAGTACTTGCTATTGTTAGGACGGAATGAACCAGTCAGATAGAACAGTCTTAACTGGGAAATGAACAACAGAACTCCCGTTTACGAGTCATTGGATAAATGCTAAGTATATCGTACATACCGCTATCTTATCTACATCATAGCTATGTAAATATCTGACTCTGTGCATCCCAGTGCGCTTTTGTGATATGTACACAAAGATTTGTCTCATCTTAAATAATAATAGTAGTAGCGAAATTGTAGTAATGGAATACTGTGCCTATTTCACTGGATTCCCAACAGCAACTAGAAGGCTTCTTTACTTATTTTATTTAATGTTTTTTTTAATACCCGGCCTGGTTTGTACCAATTTGTGTCAAAATATCAAAATGGTTTTTGGAAACGACCCGCAATGACCCAGTTATCACCGACTAAGTCAGAATATCAAGGGATCTGTGGCATAAAAATATTTTCATTTTCCAAGGTACAAAAGTTCTATTCGATCTGTTACTTCTGCCTGACAATATTCCCCAGTAAATACAAAAGTGTATTTTAATAAGGCATTTTTGTTTTATTTTTTTAAATCCTTTCCCGAGAATTCACGAAGAAAAAAAACCCACACTCTTAAAACATTAAACTAATACAAGCTTTTCTATTGTGGAAAATTAACAGCCAAGCATCTCTTCCGGCAATTTCCATATAGCATTATACGAATTCATAGGGTAACTTTTATATATCAAAGAGGGTTGTAGAACATTTCCCTTTATTCTCTAACACGGGCTTGTGAAACCATACCTACCTCTACCAGACCTTGGTTAACTGGGTACCTCCTGTTTGACCAAAGATCTTAAAGGACAGGGGAAATCAAAGACCTTCTATCCATTAAGCCTTGCTGGAGAGCAAGCAAAAAGCGTGTCTGCGGGAAACGTTCTTGCTAGCGGCGAAGAGCTCTCTGGACTGTCAATATATGAAATTAATATGACAGTGCTCACGAAGAGAGAGAGGCCTTCCATTAGTGTCAGAGCGTCAGACGTCCATTCGCCTCCTGTTTGTCCTCCTTTATATTATAGTGCTTTTACTGCTGTATCCTAAGGGATATTTTTGGTACAAGATTTCAGAAACGCAAATGTTTATTCATGCATAATTCAACATTATACTCAGGCACTTGTTTTGATTAAATGAGTAGACATAACTTATTACTTGGTCAGGATAAGTCCTTTTTATGTCTGTTTTCTTTACTGTCTATATCTGAGATTTTATGAATACTTCTGAGTCGTCTATTACAAATAAAAGTACATCTAGAATTTACTCGCATGCTAATGGCAAAATTTCAAATGTTTTGAACTGTGGTTTACAATGAGTTGATTATTTTATCCTTGCTATTCTTCTTATTATTCTTTTTGTATAAGTTTTTTTTTAATGTTTATTAAATTTTCCGAGAACATCGTTCCATAAGTCATTAATGTATGTCATCAGGAAACTGTCTGTAAAAGTAATAAATTTATGCAATTTGTTGCATAATCAGACTGGTATTTTTACGGATGCCAAGGAAAGAAGTTTCAGATATTTATGGAGAATTTAATAAAACTTGAAAAGAAAGTTAACTGTCTATTAATGCTTTTTTATTTTCATTTATAGACGCTCTTTAATATCCCGGGTTATTAGCGTCCCACTCAATTCAGGGCGTGAAACGGCCGATAAATTTTGCTTAGATGCTTCTTCTTTAAGACTTGAGGTTCTTTTTTTACATGCCGTAAATCTCGACATAGGACCCATGGCTTTACTACCATTCCGAAGGAAGTCATACTTAGGATTTTTACGCCCGAAATATTTCTTTTGTATTTATCGACATTTTTATACCTTTCTTCCCTTTAGAAATATTTTCTGAATCCGAAGAAGATTAATAATATTATGGTGCTTTAAACTATAATACAAGCAAAACTTCAGCTGAGAAACCACGAATTAAATCGCAGAAACCCGCCAAGCTTCTCCGTTCAACTGAACACATTACCGTTGCAAAAAGAACTTGAGTCAAATGACTTATGCCCTTTCTGCATAAAGCAAAGATTTTAAGCTTCAATTGTATACCAATAATGATGGTTTACTCCAGACCTTCTAGCACAGACTAATTCGGCTATCCCCCCCCACACACATATATATACTATTCACAGAATAATAAAAACTTCTAAAAAGCATTAAACTCATAAAAAGCACAAGGAATGCAATGTAAAAAGTTCACATTAAAAGTTCACACTAAAAGCCTTAATAAAACTAAACACTAAACCACGATATTTCGAGTGTTGACTCTTGAACACGTGCTGATTGTACACTAAACTGTGGCAGGCGGTGTCTCTCTTAGTGAGGCATAAGGGTTAGGACGTGGCGGCAAAGCTGCCAACTATAGCTGAGCAGGGTAGTTTGGCGGACCTTACAGTATTACAAAGAAATATTGAGGCCTGGTGGAATATGGACAGTATTACAAAGAAATATTGAGGCCTGGTGGAATATGGGCCTTATGCAAAACTATAGCTGCCATCTCCAGGTCTCTAAGTGAAGTATGTTTGGATGGAGGGGCGGCATCTATGAGAATAAGGAAAAAACAGATGTGAACTGTTATAACTCATTTTCGTAAAAAAAAAAAAAAAAAAAAAAAAAAAATTGACTCATCACCTTTTTGTAATGACCGTTTCCAATAATATTTCAGTTACTACTAGATGCCACTGGAGACGTTAAAATGACAACCTGTCTCTGTGACATCTCTAATTGCGAAGCTTGATTGATTTGTTTTATTTACGGGCGCTCTTGAACATCTCAGATCATCAACATCCCATTCTATTCAGGGCGTGAAACGGCAGATAAATTTTGCTCAGAGGCCTCTTCTTTCAGACTTGAGGTTCCTTTTCTTGCCGTAAATGTAAGACACGGGATCCACGACTTTACTTTCCTTCCGGAGGAAGCCATACTTAGAAATTTTACGCTCCGAAAAATCCATCGACCCTGGCCGGGTTTGAACCCGCGATCTTGGGTTTAAAAGGCGAGCATGGTTACCACTACACCACCAGGACCGACTATTTGCTAAGCAAAGCTAAGTTCGAATAGATCCTGAAAAATTCTGAGAAGTCAGGGAGGGAGGAAGGGAGGGAGGGAGGGAGGGAGGGAGGGAGGGAGGGAGGGAGGGAGGGAGGGAGGGAGGGAGGGAGGGAGGGAGGGAGGGAGGGAGGGAGGGAGGGAGGGAGGGAGGGAGGGAGGGAGGGAGGGAGGGAGGAAGGAAGGAAGGAAGGAAGGAAGGAAGGAAGGAAGGAAGGAAGGAAGGAAGGAAGGAAGGAAGGAAGGAAGGAAGGAAGGAAGGAAGGAAGGAAGGAAGGAAGGAAGGAAGGAAGGAAGGAAGGAAGGAAGGAAGGAAGGAAGGAAGGAAGGAAGGAAGGAAGGAAGGAAGGAAGGAAGGAAGGAAGGAAGGAAGGAAGGAAGGAAGGAAGGAAGGAAGGAAGGAAGGAAGGAAGGAAGGAAGGAAGGAAGGAAGGAAGGAAGGAAGGAAGGAAGGAAGGAAGGAAGGAAGGAAGGAAGGAAGGAAGGAAGGAAGGAAGGAAGGAAGGAAGGAAGGAAGGAAGGAAGGAAGGAAGGAAGGAAGGAAGGAAGGAAGGAAGGAAGGAAGGAAGGAAGGAAGGAAGGAAGGAAGGAAGGAAGGAAGGAAGGAAGGAAGGAAGGAAGGAAGGAAGGAAGGAAGGAAGGAAGGAAGGAAGGAAGGAAGGAAGGAAGGAAGGAAGGAAGGAAGGAAGGAAGGAAGGAAGGAAGGAAGGAAGGAAGGAAGGAAGGAAGGAAGGAAGGAAGGAAGGAAGGAAGGAAGGAAGGAAGGAAGGAAGGAAGGAAGGAAGGAAGGAAGGAAGGAAGGAAGGAAGGAAGGAAGGAAGGAAGGAAGGAAGGAAGGAAGGAAGGAAGGAAGGAAGGAAGGAAGGAAGGAAGGAAGGAAGGAAGGAAGGAAGGAAGGAAGGAAGGAAGGAAGGAAGGAAGGAAGGAAGGAAGGAAGGAAGGAAGGAAGGAAGGAAGGAAGGAAGGAAGGAAGGAAGGAAGGAAGGAAGGAAGGAAGGAAGGAAGGAAGGAAGGAAGGAAGGAGAACCACAACATTCATTAAAGTGTGTGAAGAGTATTTAGAATATATTTAGCACAAACCTTCTGCTCCAAAAACATTTAAATTCACCATGAACTAATCACCGAAAACGCGAGCTAAGTGCTGCCATAGCCGCTGAGCGGGCAAGAAAAAGAAGAATTTGATGGTCTCTAATAAAGACCATTCGTAGCTTGCCTCCCAAAACGACGTCGCTAATCGCTACCCGATATCGCTCCAGGCTTCTATATAGCGTCACACTTTTCCCGCAATCAATTCTGTGCTGCCAACCTCCCTTACGTCTAACGTCCATTTCCCTTTTCCCATTATATACTTCCTTCTCCATTCAAGACAGCAAAGCTTTCCACAACTTTAGCGAAATTTACAGCGCTTTTGTGTTACAAAAGAACAAAATCTTTATAATGATCTACTCAAAAGGAAATTCGTATTATTTCCCCCATATAACAGACAAATATCAGAAATATTATTGTTGCTATATAAATGTGCTCGGGCGAGATTGCGTCTATTAAACTGTTTACCTTAAAAATGGAAATCGTGCAATAATGAAACGACAGATTGTTTACGTTTAATTGGGGCCCAACATTTATCATTCTTCATTTTTTTTTTTAATCTTTTGTAGTGTTGGCTTATCGCTGCACGGGCTGTTTCCCTTACATTAAATGTCCAATAATGTTTAAAATGCGGACGTAGATAATATGTAATAAATGTGATGTAGAGATAAAAAAAAATAAAGGAGTCGGTAATCAGGAGGTCCTGCAAAATGATGTGACAGCTGTGAAAACGGAAATACGTGACACAGTTATAAAGACATATGATCACAACTTACTTTTCTTTCTCTATCTGCTATCCCACTGAACATTTTCATCGTTTGTAATAAGCATCAAGCGATATCTTTACAAAATGCTATCGAGAAGTGTGTGTTTTAATCGTTTTGGGGTAAAAAACATTCTCTCTTGGTTCAAGATCAAATCGTGTTCTAAAAATATAATATTATACCATAAAGGAATAATTATGTGCCACTCGTTGGACCCTGCTACCATTTCTATTTAGCCAACAACTCACTCAAACTGAGAAAGGTAATTTAGGCATTGAAAAACTTCTACATATTGTGCTAAGTATAAGCAGTGATCCGCAAATGAATTCAATAAAAATTCTACCGTCTGTAATAGTGTTTTATTTGTACAAGAACTATATACATATTTTAGTTTATCAAAAGCATTAATAAAATTCAACATTATGATTTTAGTTTCTTAAATTTTCTATGGTAACAATTATGTCATTAATTTTTTTAATTAACAAAACAATTTGTGTATCATTGAAAAAGGTAAAATAAACTACAATTAAGTGGGGAATGGTGGGGGTGGTGGTGGTACGTGTATTATATACATATTACAAAATATTTTATACATGGTTCGTAGACCGTACATGCTTAAGTATAATACACAATTTGAAAGAGGAAAAAATAATAACAATATAAATAAAATAATAATAATAATAATAATAATAATAATAATGTGAAGAACGATATTTGTAGATATATGAATGGAAACGTTTTTCATATTATTTATAATTACAGTAGTTATTGCTTTCTAACTATAAAATAAATTGTTTCTAATTTTGTGCACTTTAGCTAGGAATATGCGCATATTCAACCAATTATCGTGGTTCGCAAACAGATCCCAGCATGCCAATCGTCCTCTAAATGCCTTAAAAAAGCGTTTTTCTCACGTGTTCTCGTGAATACATTTTGCCAGAATATGTATCCATTCCTCATCCCCAACATAAAATGGGCGCATTCTTTCATTTTATTATTTTTTTAAAGCCTTCCAACTTCCAAGTCTAAACCAGGCCATTCCTAATCTCACCTTTCTCCCGAGAACGAGTGCCTCTTTATCTTAGGTTAGTTTAATGGGCTCAAGGAGACTTTCGGTTACATTCTGCCTCGATTTACTACCTGCTGATACCTCTAGCCTTGTTTCTAATCTTCATCCATGTGTTTTTTATAATTTGCATTCCTCGTTGCCACATTGATCCCCGGCCAATTTCTTTCCATCTCTGCAGCCCAAAACGTTGTTGTATATTTTGCATCTGGTGTCTATACCATTTAGGTGTAGTGTGGACTGGTCTATCTACATTAGTCTAAGCCAGTATTTCGAGTCCTTGTTTTACTATTAACCGTATCTTCAAAACAACCCACCTCCCTCATGAACCCACAATTTGACGTGCCTTTGAAAATCCCGAGAACCCTTTTCCAAAAATTGACTTGTATTTTATTTATATTTTCAGCTCTCCCCATCTTCATATTTCACTTCCATATAACTGAATAGACTTAATCATAGCATTGTACCGCCACGGGTGGCCGCGTTAAGGCGCGAACTTGTGAGCGGGGGGTCTAGGGTTCGAATCCCGCCCTGACTGAGGTTTTTTCCAGTTTTTCCTCAGTCCTCATAAATGCAAATGCCGGGGAGGTACCCTAAACTTAGGCCTGAAACGATTCCTTCCTTAAAAATAAATTCTTTCCCAATACATAATCTCATCTCGTTTTTCATCAGTGTTCATTGCCTGTGGTGCCTCTGTAGCAAAAACGGGCGTTAAACACCATTCATTCATAGCATTGTACATCCTTTCTAGTGTATCTACTGGTATATTTGTAACGCGAGTAATAACTCGTTTAGTTTACCTCGTGCTTTGTAATTAATAACACATAAGTGCTTATTCCATTTTCCACTCATATTAAACGCTACTTCGAAATAACATTTTTTTTTTTTTTTTTTAACATTTTGTATTTCTGTCCACTGTAGTACCATTTTTCATTTCTGTTATACATTTAAATACGTTAATATTAGCTATCAAATAAAAGAGTAGAATTCGATAATACTAGCTGTTCTGAAATATATGCCAACACAAAGTTTCTGAAATAAATATCCTTAATAGTTTTACTGTTCATCCAATTAAAACACGTTCCCCGGTTCGGCCCATCATGTGTCCCGATGCAGTTCTTTCCTCCCCGTCGGCACGAATTTCGGTGAATTTCCTAAACTGCGGAAACGATTATTAAGTCAAATTATAAGCTATAAAAGGCTCAAATGTATGAATATAAAGTATTCAAATATGTTATTACTCCCGTTCGCCCCACCGGTGACCTGATAACACTTTTTAATTACTCGAGTCATCATGTGTCCCGATTGTTGTGCTGCGCTCTTTTAGCGTCTAAAGCCCTCTATTATACAAGTATGGACACGCTTTGCGGCGTAATTTGCCAAAAACCGAGCTCCGTGATTGGATCCCCAGCATCAGCCGCCATTTTGGGCCTGATGTCTGTGCGTTGTGCCATATGCTTAAATGGAAAACATTTTTAATTTTTATTTTGATTTAGTTAACATGCCTGGGTGTTGTGCATTTGGTTGTACAACTCAAGAAAAGACAGGCGTTACGTTATATCGCATTCAAGGTTTAATTTGACATGTAAACTGCATTCAAAATAACTTGTGTAGTAAAATAGTTGTCAACATAGCTCTGTTGTATTAGCAGTGACACTACTAAGTGTATTTCTACTTATAATTATATTGCTGTATTACAGTATACTCTGCTCTTATTCTCGAATATATTTGCCATAGCTTTCAAAAATTAGATGAATATATGTAATTTGTGAAAGTGTTTTGATTTTTTTTTACATAAAAATAGTTTGCCACAGTCATGTAGTTCATTTACAATGTCACTATTACAGCAAAAATACTTTAAAAAATACAACACGCTACTGTAAGATAACTAAATGCACGTTCATAAGAAAAGAAAAAAAAGAAATAGAAATTTGCAGATCTATGGATTATGCATAGTTTAAATTTTCAGACATATCATTTATTTTATTTACCTATTCTTTTCACGCACCAATTAAAAATATAGAGTTATGGTTGTCATAGCGATTCTCATTGGACCAATTTAGAGCAGAGAAAGGTTACTATACATAAAGTTTTTGTTCTAAATTGAATTTGGTAGGAAGCCCTCTAAGTCCTATAATTCTTATATTTCCTTCTTAACTAGCAGGTTAACTGTAGCCCTTATACAGTTTATGTCAATACTGATATAATAAATGCATTACAACAAATAATGTAAATAGTGAATAGCAAAGTAAAATGAGAAATTCTTATTTTAATTTTCACGTGTTAAAAGAATGCAATTAATAAGGCCTACATTTAATATTGGGACTTCTGTTTTAACCGATAACAGTCTTTTCCTCTGCCGGTAAATGACCCGTCATTGGCCGCTTAAGTTCGGATGCGTTACTACGCGAAAGTGCCGTAACTATAACTGACATAGTCTCAAAAGTTTGCATTTTCTACCTTACCTAGGTCTTCTAATGCAAAAAGAAGAACATAAGCAGACACAGAAGGTATCACTCAACAGTATAACACAAATATTTTAGGAATTAACTGTATGACAATCGAGTAAAACGACAGAAACTTAACACGTAGTCTTATGGGAGTTAGAGACAGTCGTGTCCATACTTTTATAATAGAGGACTTTATTAGCTCCAAGCGCTGCAGAAAACAAATCACTTGTTGCTGGACAAGAAAACACACATACAGTCATTTGTTAGTGCTAGCAGGCATGTATAGCTCCTCTAAATAGCAAAATATTGTTTACCTACTATAGTAACTATAATTCAACAGCTGTCATAATCACGTTTCATTCAAGTTTTAGCTAGAAATTGCCTGTAACAAGGAAAAGAAATGATATATGAAGAAGGAATGTGTTATTATGTGAACTGCTATCTAAATCAAAGTGACTCGAGTGACTGTGATTTTTCTCCTGCATTTGATGATGATGCATACAATCCCCAAGGTTCAAGATAATATTCTGATTTAAACGTAAGTGAATATTCCTATTCCGAAGATGAGGTTCACGATCCCTAATAATGATAATGACATTTATGAAATTTATACACAATTTGGAATGCAATTAGACAAAACAATGCAGCATCAGTAACTCTCAATCGAGATTCAGAAGTTAACCTTTCCACCGATTTTGACATCCGTTCTAATGGTGGTAACATAAGATTTATTTAACAATATGGTATGAAGACAAACAGATATACAGCACAGAAACTGTCCAAAATAGACAAAAATTCTCGTCTAACCAACCGTCTGAAGAAGAAATGGGCAGTTTATTGGCATGATGCTTAGTTATGGAGTTACATAAGATCCCAGAAAGTTCGTTTTATCGGTCAAAGAACCCATTGTACGAAAACAAATCATAAAAGCCACTTTGCCTGGTGATCGATTTCTAGCGCTGGCATTTTGTTGGTAACAATGCCCCTAGAAAGGTAAACGACAGGACTTACAAAGTACAGATGTTAGTTGAAAATCTGCATAAACTTTCAAAATGCTGTAATCTCTAGGAGAGCTGTGGTAAATGATGAATCTATGTTATGTCTTACGAATCTATCAAGGGAAAGACAATTTACAAGGTGCAGGTCACGCAAAGGCTATCCGACAATTTCTATACAAGTATTTCTCTAGCACATAAGTTATTACATAAAAATGTGCTTCTCTGTGGAACGATTCGTCCAAGTGCAGCAAAACTTCCAAGAATAATGTGGGAGAAAAGCTTTAAAAGGGGAAAATATATGGAGTAAAAGAACAGAACACAAAAGGAGAAGCTATAACGAAACCAAAGGCTGTACTAGAGTACAATAACATAAAAAAAAGCATTAATCTCAGTGACCAGATGTATTCCTATTATTCATCATTGAGAAAAGGGGTGAAATGGTAGAAAAAAGTTGCAATTGATCTGTACTGGGCATTTCTATAGTATTTACATCATAAACATAATAATGATATTGACTTTAGCGTAAGCCATTAGAAGATCGACGTTAATATTAATTTTATCTTATTAACGTCACTTTATAATTCTGGAATTCAAAAAATAGCGCATGAAATTCATTTATAATGCTATACAATTGTCTAATTTATAAAAATTATAAAACTCACGCTGTACTTTTCTTACATAAGTTTTGTATTTTAACTAATATTATAATACACCATTTTTACGGCTTAAAAAATTATCAACGCGTTTTTCTATTGTTTGTGACCTTTAGCTTCAGTAATAAATTATCAAATAATTTCAAAAGTTTCCTTGTAGCAGCCAAAGAGAGGCTCAAATTATTTAATTAGCTGATTCACTAAAACGTGTCGTTTATTTTGTTTATACACAAAGATACGTTTGTGTCATTTAGATATGCTAAATGTCAAATAGCTCTGAAATAAAATAGGTACGAAGCAGTTAGCAGTTACTAATTATCTGTCTAAAGAGATCATATTACATTCAGAAACAAAAAAATCAAACACATTAATTATGAAGTGGCGATGATTTTGTAGTTAAAAACTGTATATTTGCTGCTCTTATAATTTTCAAAATATTTTCTATTTGTTTTTAAATGCTTCACTCTTTATGAAGAATAAAATAGTAATTATTTTCCTATGTGATAAATGACTACACTTTGAAGGCAACTCTGTTGTGTATGCATTTACTACTTTTTTCGTTTGAAATCTTACAAGTAATACTTTTAAAAAGAAAAATTTTAATACGTCTAAATCAGTATATATACTGATATAATTATCTTAGATATAATTATCTTAGATTTAGACGTCTAAGGCTAAATCTAAGATCATTAAATTAAAAACCTTTTACCGATTTTGAATTTCTCCTGTGTATCTAACCATTTCGCCTTCTTTGGTTAACTTTCCAGAATATTTGCTGATGTCATTTTTAGCCATAGTGCTATTCTGTATAGCGTTAGCAAATTGGTCCTGGTGATCTAGTGATCTCGTGGACCCAAGATCGTGGGTCTCGTGTCATAGATTTGCGTTACAAAAAAGAACCTCAAGCCTGAAAGAACAGGTCTCTGAACAAAATTTTCGTCCGTTTCACGTCCTGAATTAGATGGAAGGCTGATAACATGATATGTTAAAAAAGCGTCAGAAATGTGTATCCCTTTTCCGGTGACGAACTGACTTCTGTGGCTAGCATCACTAGTGGGTCAGCACCAGCAGTGTGTTTGCTCACAGCAGTCAGATAAAGCCAGCCGAAAAGGGGACATTATTTATAGGTTTGGAAGAATTCTACCTGCTAAAGGTAGGCGGTGTGAGAGGTAAGAGGTTTCCCCTTAATGTAGTTTTGATGTTTTTAAGAATTCCTTAACTAAGTTTCCAATTTTGTAACTCCTGTTTTTAAAAGATTTTTACTCTAACAACTTTTGCTGTAGAGTTTGTTTCCTTCAGAGACAATGGAGGCAGTTATTTTGTTTAATGACGGATATTTATCGACTTTCAAAGATCAGGTGGGGAGGGATTTTATTTCATTGATTATACAAAATAATAATAAATCATGTGTGGTAACCATACTTTCACGTTGAGCATTGTTATGTTGAATGGTGCATGTGAAGCATGTTGTGTGTATAAAATATATTAAAACAAACGCAAAATATTTTTGCTTTTATGCAAAAGAAATTATTGTGCAAAAAGAGTTATTCCAAAAAAATATTTAGCTATGCTATGTTATGCGAAATAAATTAGGTCACCACTGCGTATATATTACTGTTATGTTACAATGATACAGTGCTTAATTTCCAACATTTTACGAAAAAATATAAAATAACATACCCTAAACGAATTGCTGTGGTGTTCATTTAGATCGGGGTCCAGCGACCTATTGAGTGTGGTGAAAGTCATCTTGGCAGTCGAAAGATTTCTACCTCAAACAGGATTCTACCTGTCTCGGTGCACGAGGGTTATGCTTGCCTGAAAGTTTTTCACCCTCCCAGGGTAATGTTTTCCTTTGAGTCAGCCTGTTATTGGATTTGCAATGTTTTCCCACTCGAGGGTCAGGTATTTTGTCGGTATTCATATTTTTTGTGAATTCCTGTCTAAATATTTTTCTGTGTTTTATATATATATAGACAGCTATTTTTACTAGTCTCTTCACTAATTTTCGCTGCCTCGAGCGAGGGAATGCGAAAAACCAATCTCATAGATTGAAAACCAAGATTAGTCGTGAGGTATCACGCATGTGCAGTGGTGACTGAATCGGTGAAAAGATAAAGGTTTACGGCATAACGATAATCAAGTGGGTGGATCATAACATCTAGTATTACTGGTTTTAAAAAACGTATTTGATCAACTACAAATACATCAGTCATAAACGAGAAGAATATCCTTTTTTTTTTAAGCAAAGCTGCATACAGTATCGTTATAACATATCAGCTCAACATTCGTGTGATGAAATAGGAGGTTGCGGATATGAGTTACTACGCATATAAGTGTACTAAACATTATTATAAACAATGTGATAGTATAGGAATTTTTGAATATTTTATTTCATCATTTATAGATTCAACATTATAACATTAATAACAATAACAATTTGATAGTATAGGAATTTTTGAATATTTTATTTCATCATTTATAGATTCAACATTATAACAATTATTTCCACATTTCAAAAAATTATACCCAGTGCACATGTGCAAATACATTACAGGCCAGGTTACGAATGTCTCCGTTGTACAACTTCCAATTTGTTTTAATTAATTTCGGTGTTTAATGTGCTTGTTTATATAATTCAAATTTATACTTTTAATTTTCTTGTAACGGCAGTTTTCTAGTTAAGTAGGCTTCAAAGTAAAGTGTGTAAAATTTCTTTTAATGAATACATCCATTGTTGTAGTTCCTTGTGGAACCAACGACACATTTGTCAGCTGTTTTCTTGAAGATATACAATTTAGAAACATTATTATAAAACAAATTAAATATGGATAACAGCTGTTCTACAAAAGTCCGGTTTTTATCCAAAATGTTTGCACTACGTACGGTTAATCTACATAATATTACACTATCATTTTTACATGTGTATAACTATGTGCGAAAGTGCAAACGCATATGGCGTATTTCTTGCTTCTGTATCATTAGTGGCCTAATTTCAAAGTAACTAAAAAATGTGTTTTATGTAAAAGAATATCACGTTTAGTCATATTTTTTCAATGTTTTTGCTTTTGTGCCAGCATGTAATGCATATTAAAATATCAATTGTAGTTATAAATTTTAATTAGGGTAATTATTTCACATGTTACCAATACAGTGTATTAATCAACGGGCTAATGTGTCAAGGTTATAAACGTGCAAAGAACGTTATTAATCAGTGTAATATTTGAGAACTCACAATTTTAAGTGCAATCAAGACAAAAAGCTATTCTGTACCTTGTACTTTATCCACTCCTATATTGCGTCGCTTATAGTAAACTATACTTATGTATGATTTGCAATAGTCGTTTTTCTATTTTACTTGCTTTTATTTCTCTTGACTATCTCACCCTCCGCGCCGATATGCTAGTATATCACCCTGATGTACACTAGTTTCTTAAAATGCCACAATAAAATATTAGAAGAACATTTGTGTTTTTATCACGATAATTTAGAAAGTTTGTGAAAACGTGTCGTAATGTTTAACTTTGCAAACTTTGGATAAATATATAGCTATTTCTATTTTGTCACGTTTTGAGAATAATATTCTTTTTTATTTACGTACTTTTAGTTTTTGTTTTTGTCCCTTTCGGTCGTAAATTTTAGGTTTAGTTTGATTCTGATGGGTTAAAGAAATTTTATGCAGGGAAGTTTGTCAATCTCTTGCTCACTATAATCACCATTAAATATGCACATTCTGGTTTTTATACTTCAACTTATTATTATTTTTAAGAAGTGCATTTATTAAATTATTAATTTATTGAAACTTGTTAAATTAATATAAGCTTTGTTTTATTCCTCTGCTCTAATGTTCCATTCATTAACTTTTTCTCCATTAAACTCTGAGAACTTATTATTTCAGGAGGTTGCATGGCCTTAGTCCGAGAGTGCCTATCATTAATTCGAAGATATTGCAACAAATTCTAATTTTACACGTTAATAAAAAAGGAACCTCTGGAAACGTTGAGTTTCTTTTTAACGAGGATGTCTCATGTTTCAGAGGCGAAAGCTCGTATCCTGGGACCTTCGGACTTGTATGTGAAGACAGGAAGCTCGGTGACCCTGACTTGCGTCATCAGCCAGGGACCTCATGACCTGGGCACTGTGTTTTGGTACCGCGGTGTGGCGATCATCCAGAACCCATTGCCTATTCTGACAGATGCAAAATCAGCACAAACTCCACCTCCCAGGGTTCGTATCGACACGGAATGGACAGATCAGCTTACCTCAAGGCTTCACATCGCAAAGGTCCGCTTCTCTGACTCGGGCAACTACACATGTAGCCCCACAATCGCAGGGCCAGCTAGCGTCAACGTGCACGTCATCAACGGTAAGTTCTAATCAAAGACCTAAGCGTAGATATGAAAATTTTTGAACATTAAGACGCACAAACCGTTCTAAAAGATGCTTTGATAACCAATCATCTAAAACCTTTTGTAGAGCTCATGGTAGCAAATTTGACCTTCTTCAGGTTGTTGCCTTATGTAATACTAAGAGACCAGAATGCTTACCAGTGTTGATTTACTCTTCCTTACATGCAAATAATAAATTAAGAACTACGTTACTCAATATTTACCCGTCATATTTTCATGTTCTGAAGCAATGTTAAGATAAGTACATAAAAACAATGTTTATACAATTACAATTTATTCCGGGCTTTGTGCTATGGTCTGCTGGAATGAGAAATTGAACATATACTGCAACGTCACAGAGTCAAGACGGTCTTAAGTCTGCTGAGCAGCTAAGCAATCTACTACGCTCTGTGAAAGATCCTCAGGAGCCTTTGTCGTTGACCAGTGTTTACCGTATTCCCTGCTCTTGCGGTCCGGTCTACATCAATACTACATAACGCAGCATTAACACCAGACTCAAAGAACACAAAAGGAACTGTCGTCTAGGTCAAATGGATAAGTCCGCGGTAGCAGAACATGCCATCGAAGCAGAGGGGGGACATATCATAAAGTTTCAGGACACTAATTTCATACTATCATTCAAGACTACAACGAAAAGTCATTGAAATTTACAAATACCCCAACAATTTCAACAAGAAAGAAGCTCTCAAACTAAACAGCAACTGGTCTCCAGCAATTGAAAACAAAGCACAACTCATGAGAATATAGTCTGTCACAAGAGAACAGCTGCACAGGAGAGGCGAGGCTCCTCCCACCAGCCGCGACCGACTACCGCCCGTTCCGGACCAACCAGCGGAGAACAGGGGCAGCGACTCTGACAGCCAACACTGCAGACACAGTGATACCTTCTCCGAGGAGACTTCGTGCACGCCACCGAAGATGTCCGCCGTAGTTACTGACGAAACATCGGGATTCTCATCTCCAGCTGACCACGGCACAACAGCCCGGAAGAAAATTATAGTTTCATCATTGACTCTGACCGTAAAAGCCTACGTTCACTCATATGTACAGAGTTCGCGTCACGCTTGATCCGAGAAAGTGGGCGGGAGGAAGCCGGTAGAGCGCGAAATAAACAATGACATAGATCCATAATTTCCCCAGTATTCTACTCATTAACTTTCATAATTTATGAAATGCACACACTCCTTCGTTTTACTTCACTAACCTGTAACAGTAGTTGCCAAAGTGGCGTCTTTCGGCATCACACATTCCTAACATCTGTTGATGAAATTTGTATTCACGTGCAAAAGTTCTTCTTTTGTAATGCAGTTCATCTACAGTATATAAAGTTTTTTAGAGGTCCCCATAAATATTAATCGCACGCTATAAGATCTGGAGAACATGCAATCCATTACCTTTAAAAATAATTCTGTCTTCAAAAACTTCCCTTTTAGACTTCAAAGAATCACGGGCAGTATGGATTGTGGCAGAAAGTTATTGAAAAGGTACACTTTGTCTCTCATGATTGTTAATTGCAAAAAAAAAAAAAAAAAAAAAGAAAAAAAGAAAAAGAAAAAAAGAAAGAAAGAAAAGAAAAGAAAAAAAGTTACGAGTTTTTGCGTAAGATATGTCTCCGAAATTTGCTGTTACGGCACACCACACACCAATCTTTTCATCCCGCGGAGGAATTTTGTGAATTAATATTTTCTGTGCTCCATTTTCTGTGCTCCAGAATCTTTGTTCTGTGAACATATATGACAAATTAAACCATGCTTTATCAGAGAAAATAATTAAATGTGGAACAACAATACCGTCATGAATTTTCTATGAAACCCAATTACAGAAATTCACTTGTCCTGCTGCTGAAATTCATGGACTATAGTAACTCTGTGAGGTTTCAATTTTAAAAGTTTAGTAGCTGTATGGACTGAAGTTTTAAACACCTAATTCTTGTGCTACACGACTTAAAAAAAAAAATTGGGAGAACGTTCAAGTGATGCCCCAATATCTTCGAGCCTTTCTTCTGTTAGAACTCTCCGTTTAGACCTACGAATTTTAGAGTTCAGCGATCCCGTTTCTTTAAATCTATTGACAAGGTTTCTAATTATTTGGAAGTCGAATTCAAGGGAATCTGTCTACAAATTGCGTACACACTTGTCGGCATAAATTTGTTTTAATGTAAGTATCGTAAATAAATATTCGTTTCTGTACAGTTCATTTCAATTAATATATCCTAGTTATCCAAATAACTATTTTAATGCACACACAGTACAAGGGCTTTAAATAGATCCCACGCAAATACCTGTTCTTATTGCCAACATTCCAACGTGCACTGAACATTGACCGTAAACATATGGGCTCACACAGCAATGAAGGAAAATTACGCGTCTAGAATGCCGCTGTTTACTACGCGCTTTACCGGCTTCCTCTCTCCCGCTTTCTCGGATCAAGCATGAATCGAACTCTCTGTACTTCTGAGACACCACATGCCTTCCCACGCTCGTTAAGAAACCTAATTACAGAGAGGGAGCGAGTTCAGGTAAACAAAAGAGGAGGCACTTATAAACAAGCTGAAAGGGATAATGCGACATTGAGACGCATTCATTGCATTTATAATTCCCTTCTTCCTTGAGTATTTTACTTCCCTCCACCGCACAGAACATCGTCAAATGGTTTGCTTCCACTCTCTTGTTTCCCACTGCATGGCTTAAGCGAAAATGGATAACATATGAGGCCGACAATTTATAAATCATCTTATTACTGGCTTGATGTATGTGAGGGAAAGGCTCATTATTAATGTATCTGTAATTTTTTTCTTATGTCTCGATGAAGAATTCCTTATAGCAATTATCCTACAATAGTCGTTTATGTTAGTGAATATTCCTATAGGGGTCTTAATTATCTTTAACGCCGCTTGTGTCAAGATCGTTTGTTGAAAAGATTAATGCCAAACGTTCCTCAGTATTTTATTTAATGTCTTATTTTAAAAATTATAAGTTGCAAGCATAAATTTTAAAAAATGCACAATTTTTTAGTAAATAAAAGTAAAGTGAAAGTAAAACAGTATTATGAACCTCTAGAAATTATATAAGAAGCAGAAATCTTGTAACAATTGACTCTAGAAGCTGTAGAATTAAGTAAATTGTTAATGTCCATTACTTCTCTTTCTATTAAGACAAAGAAACAAATTCTGAACTTTCAATTCTGTGTCCAATAGTCGCAAACACACAGAGTACAAGCTTTTCTCTCTCAGACTGAGAGAAAAGCATGTCTACTAGTGTAACTAAGTTGCTGGTGGCTTAACATGACAGCATTACCTAGTGTTCAGCATGTACATAATAAATACTGGGTGAGCGGATTATCTCTGGAACCTGAGAACAGTGGGGTGTTAATGGGCCACTGAGCTTACACTCCGGGTCTGCCTGGCAACAAAAGTTTACTGTCAATCTCGCGGCACTTTTTCCCCCGTTGTCTATAACTCGGTTTGCTTTTAATTTTTTTTTTTTTTCTGTTTGCTTTAATTCTCTTATTTATAAGCGCTTGTTTGCGATCCAGTTGTCTTCTGTCTTAATATCACTGATAAATTGGTCCTATTTTCCTCTTAATAATGTTCCTTACTTCTCTCTCAAAAATGGTTTCCCCCCTCGTAAACTTCTTCAGTTAGAGTATTATTTTTCTCAAGTTCTCGCATTTTTCGCTTATATTTAAACTCATTGCTCAATAATCCGTTTTTAACACGTTCTGAGTATAAAGTTCTTATATTCTCTATACTGGACTAGAGAATCCATAAGAATAATCCTTCATAGGACGAGGTGAAAATGTGAATGTCTTCGCTTTATAAGCTGTGTCTTCCAGATAATTCAATTGCTGGTAAGCGGGGGAAATTTGAAAATGTGCATGCGAATGTTTTATTTTCACGATTATTGTAAAATTGACCACAGCATATGGCGGTTAATGAGACGCCGCTGTCTTCGACGTAGATGTGATAAACACCACTACAATATGCTCCACTAGTTCAGGGTTCGGTACTATAGCTGGATTTTTCAAGATTTATGCTTCTGGGCGAAAGGATATTATTTTAAATATAACAAAAGCACCACAGATAGAAATGTACGGAGTTTATTAATGTTTTGTATTACAACAACAGTACACTTTTTCTAATTACGATATATGCTCTGAGGATATAATTATATGCAGGCTGAATACAGGCGTGTTATAGTTTATGTTCTCTCCCGAAAAATGTATATAGATATTAATTCACACTCGTAACTCCTATCATTTTACTAGAAATAATTCTGTAATTTCTTCCACGAAATGTTAATTGCTACTTCTGTTTATATAATGTTAAAATACTGTTTCTTTATACGGAGTAAGAACCACGATTTCTGCTAATGGAGTTTAAAACGCGACTTCTCTCGACTGAATTCAACGCGTAACTAACAAATTTTAAGATAAAAATAGTCAATTATTACAGTGCATTATATTTTCAACATACATATACTAAGCGAATGAAATTCGTTCGTTTCTATTTAGTCGAAATAAAATTCTCTCTCTTGTTTCATTCTTGGTACACATTATTAATGTTGTTATGCTGGCCATTGGTTGATGCATTTAGTATTACAATTTTTATCTGTAGTTTTAATCTTTTCATATTCTTGGCTATGGCTATCATCTGATTGGTTACATTTATATATTATTAATATTGCCATAAAAGCCAACAAACAAATATTAGCATATACATTGTAATAGCCCTTATCTTAAATATGAAGTCTATTCACATGAATTTACTAGATTCATACGATTTAAAACCTATTACCAACGAATATTTTTTAATTTAAGTTGAAAATTAAAGCCATTATTTAACATTAAAACATGTGGAAATTAACTTATTAAATTAATATAATTAAAAGCATATTATCATTGAATGTTTTGAGTTTCAAATTAAATATTATAGCCTTTATCGTAAGTAATAACATGCGTAAATGAACTTCTTAAATTGACATAACTAAATAGTTATTACTATCAAATGTTTCAGGCTTTATATTGAGCATAATAGCCTTTACGTAATATACAAACACGTGAAAATGAACTTATTAAAATAGTATGGTTTAACAACTGCTATCAATGAGTATTTAGGCCTTAAATGGGATATTTTCCGTTTTAAGCATTATTATGATAATGCTTTCTTTCCTTTGTTTTCTCAAAACTGAAGCAAGTATTTGTAATTTCTTAATCTTTCAAACTTGGTAGCATGGATTAGCTACCTCTGCCCCATTCGTGAGGATACATCTTTATGATCTCTTTTGTTGAAATTTTACATAACTGCTCTGATAAACTATCATTAAAAACATATTCATATCACCTACAGTCTCTAATTTACTAGGGAGAGTTGCGACTTTCCTATAATGCGCACATTACATTGAACTTAACTTATAATGCATTGTTCCAAGTACGAGGGTAAGTAAATAAGTTTCCGGCCTCGCCGATAAGGATTTTCGCCTTCACAAAAGCCTTATCTAGTGTCTTACCTTATCTGTTAAGTAAATATTTGCAGCTGTAACTTCCGCTCTGCTTTGTTCCGTTGTTCAGATATAGTTGCATAAAGAAGACTATGTGTAGAAGATTGTGACATTTTCAAAATGAAGTATAGATCTGTTATTAAGTTCTTCAAAAAAGAAAAACTTATTTCAAAGTTAAACAGCGATTGCACGGTATAAAAAAATGGATGGGCCAAACTTTATCGAATTGGTAGAGAAAGCATTGAAAACGAATAGCGTGCAGGTCGACTCTTGGAGGTGCTCACTCCTGAAAACATCGCTCTTGTGGAAGTAGAAATTATGGAAGACCGGCGGCTCAAAGTTACAGAAATATCAGCAAGGTTGGGCTTTTCTAAAACAACAGTCCTTCGAATTATTGATGAACATTTAAACATGAATAAGGTTAGTGCAATATGGGTATCTAGATTTCTTTCCTCAGTCCAAAAGCAGCAATGAGAGAGAAGTTCTGCAAACCATTGTTATAGCAGATGAAACTATTGTTCTCAATATGATCTCTTGTCCAAAAGAGAATCGATGGAGTGGCGCCTAGCACCTGGCCTCTAAAGTCAACCAACAAGATCATGGCCACAATATTTTGGGACTGTGAAGGAATACTCTTCATTGACTTCAAGGAAAGGAACACCACAGTAAATGGAGAGCACTATGCTGGCCTACTGCATAGACTACGTGCTTCCATCGAAGAGAAAAGGCAAGGAAAGCTGAGTGGTGATGTGCGCCTCCTTCACGACAACGCGCCTGTGCACACAGCTCTTGTTGGAAAGGAAGCTGTGAAGAAATGTGCCTTCAAGGAGATCGACCATCCACCCTACAGCCCAGATCTAGCTCCCAGTGACTATTTCCTCTTCTCAAAACTCAAGAAGGAAATTTAAGTGTGTCAAAGAAGTGATGGATGCTGTTTATGCCCATTTTACAGACAAGATTTCTAACTATTTGGAGGGGGGACTGAAATGTTAATTCAAAGATGTGAGAAGTGTATTGCAATAAAGTATAACTACATTGAAAAATGAGATACAGTTTTGGTCTTTATCATACTTATAAAATGGTTAGGCCGGAAACTTATGGACCTATCCCCAAAGTATTAACTTGGCAAGCTTATCCCTCAACCTCTCTAGGATGTAAGTCAAATCGTTTCGCTAAAAGGTACCAAAAGTTTTCTGAAGCTTCTTGCTTCCTCCCAGTTACTACTGATGGTTTGTACAGCACAACCGTGGTTTTTATCAGGCGAACCTCACATTAACGAAGCCCCCCCCCCCCCATTTTCCATGAGAAGTGGCAATCAAAATCCTCCCCTGTCTAGCCCACTGGGACGATTCCTTTGGGATACATCCTCTCGGGTGTACATATATTATCGTTAGAGGCTTAGAAACCGCACAGGTCGCACCAAATCATCTGGTGCGTTCAGAATTCTCCTCTTGTGACTAAAAGAGCTCATTGCAATATTCAGGTATATCGAACAGCCGCAGCCAATGCGAAATGAGAGCCGAATTTGAGTTGGCACTTGAACAAAGCCATTGATATCAAATTTATCGACTTTACTTTAGAAAATGTAGTTCCATTGTTGTAAATTAACAATAAAATCATATCAGTTATGATTTACGTTATACATAGTGGAAGCGAAATCTATGGCACATAGTGACCTTTAAATAGGTCCATTTTCATGCTGGGTTGCGTTTAAAACAGAAAGTATGTAGGTACTTTCATTTCAAAGTATATTGTGCAGAAATTGCTGGAAAATTGTTTCTATTACCTACTTAGCTAAAATATAAAAAGACGCTCTTTTACCTCTCAGGTCACCACCAGGTGAGGTTTTTTCCAGGTTTTCCTCAGTCCTCAGAAATGGCAAATGCCGGGGAGGTACCCTAAAACTTAGGCCTGGAATGATTCTTTCCTTAAAAATAAATCCCTTCCCAATATATCATTTCATCTCATGTATCATCAGTGTCCATCGACTGTGGTGCCTCTGTAGCAAAAACGGGCGTTAAACACTATTTATTCATTCATTCATTACCTCTCAGGTCATCAACGTTCCATTCAATTCAGGGCGCGAATTTAAATGCATAAATTTTGCTCAGAGGCCTCTTCTTTCAAACTTGAGGTTCTATTTTACATACCGTAAATGTACGACACGGGACCCGCAGCTTCCGAAGGAAGCCAAATGTATCTTCCTCTCATAATCTTAACACACGTTCTGAATTCATCACGTATTGCACCGAACATCACTTTACTAATCATCATTCACTGCCCGTCTCTGCAATGCATTGCCACGGGATGTCAGAGACTGCCGAACTTTAGGACCATTTCATAAGAAATTGTTTAATATTATTAGAAATAATCGATTACCCTATATTTAGATTCCTTTTGTTACAATGCATGTATTTATTTGCTTTGCCCAGGACTTTTTTAACAGTGGCCATAATAGAAGGGTCTCGCGCGAATACAAAAGACATCCTTACGGATGGCTCCAGATAGTCGGGAACGAAGATGCACTTTTATGGTAGATATACATACAGCCTTTCAAGACACCTGTTAATAAATGATTACATCGCAATACTTTATATAATTATGGTATACTATTTCTATAGGAGTCTAGTCTGGATTTCCCGCTATAGAATTTAAAAAAGTAGGTTTAAGCGTAAGAGCATTGATCCCTAATTATTATAACAGCCGTTGTGTGTTTGTTCAACAACGGAAGTATAGGTTTAAAGTTGTTGGCTATAAACATAATGAAGAAAAATTGCTCCCAGGGCAGCTGCCGCTATGTCATATGAGATATAGCCGTGGTTAAAAGTAATTACCTATATTATTATGTCATGTGTGGTGTATTCTCGCATATTTTCGCCTGTCGCACCCGATGTATAACACCAGAAATACATTAGAGCAGATATAAGCAATTACTGCGGTTGTTTGCGCTAACGATAACACAAAGCTGAACTACTTTCGTCAAGCATTTGTGATAAGGATGCTGTAGATACAATCGATCTGTCAGTGTAAGGATTTGTCCGTCTCCTATGACGAATACTGGAGCTGCTTCAGTAGCGCCTAGTCATTTCTTCATTTTCAACGCTCGATCACTGAAGATCAAAGCCAGGCATAGAAAACTTACAGGTTAACCTTTCTGCCCTGATTTCATGCAAGATTTTCAAATTATGATTAATATCTAGTTCGTAGAAAGAGAGTACTTAGTAAAATATTGCAGCAAATAAATATTTTGTTGCAATTTATCATATTTTTCGTATGAACATGAAAAAGCAAAATAAGGGGCTAAATGCATAAAAGTACCGAGCTTTTTAAATAATACTTTAATATCCGCAAGTGGTTACAAAAATATCAATATTTTAAATTCATATATAAATATGTTTTATATATTCCATGTTAAATATTTTAAATATGTAATCCTCTTACATGCAGCACCTTCTCAAAAGCCCTACTCAGGCATTTCTCTAAAAATGTTTTCTACAATAACTACATATAATTACATTTTTAATTACTCAGTTTTTCACACATATGTGGTCTTCAGGATTCCAAAAAAGTAATTATTCAGTTCCTGAGAGCGTAATGGCCAGTACCATGTAAAGAGAGCATTCTGCCATGTACCAGGGTTATTACAATACACTTCTCACATCTTTGAATTAACATTTCAACCCCCCCCCCTCCAAAATAGTCAGAAGTATAGTCTGCCAAATTGGGCATAAATAGCATCCATCACTTCTTCGTCACACTTAAATTTCCTTCCTTGAAGGTCCTTCATGAGTACTGAGAGGAGTACTGGGAGCTAGATCTGGACTGTAGGGTGGATGGTCGATCTCCTTGAAGCCACATTTCTTCACAGCTTCCTTTGCAACAAGAGCTGTGTGTATAGGCGCGTTGTCGTGAAGAAGGCGCACACCATTACTCACCTTTCCTCGCTTTTCCCTTTGATGGAAGCACGTAGTCTGTGCAGTAGGCCAGCATAGTACTCCCCATTTACTGTGGTGTTCCTCTCCTTAAGTCAATGAAGAGTATTCCTTCACAGTCTCAAAAAATTGTGGCCATGATCATCTTGGTTGACTAAGTGACCTTGGCCTTTAGAGGCGGTGCTTCGCCAGGTTTACGCCATTCCATTGGTTTTCTTTTGTATAAGGGATCATAGCAGAGGACCATAGTTTCATCTGCTGTAACAATGGTTTGCAGAACTTCTCTCTCTTTGCCACGGCAGACAGAGCTCAAAAAAATGCCTGACAACAGATGACTCGTTGCTGCTTTTGGACTAAGGAAATAAGCCAAGGCACCCATCTTGCACTAACCTTATTCATATTGAAATGTTCATGAATAATTCTAAGGGCTGTTTTAGAAAGGTCCAACCTTGCTGCTATTTGTGTAACTTTGAGCGGCCGGTCTTCCATAATTTCTCCTTCCATAAGAGCGATGTTTTCAGGAATGACCAACTCCAAGGACCGACCTGCACGCTCCTCGTCTTCAATGCTTTCTCAATCCATTCGAAAAAAGTTGGCCCATTTTTTTACGGTATAATATGAGGAGGATGTTTCCCCATATACACCGTCCAATCGCTGTTTAATTTCATTTGGAGTAAGTCCTTCTTTTGTGAAGAACTTAATAACAGCGCGAAACTCCATTTTGTATATATCACAATCTCCTCCATAGCCTTCTTTATGGAACTATATCTGAACTGAATACAGGGATCGGAAGTTATAGCTGCATTAGATAAAAATTTTAATTATTGAGGAAGTCATACATTACAAGACCAACTCGGTTGAATTTCAACTTTCTTATGGTCAAAAAGGAACGAGCTTAAAAGAATCGCAAGCACGTCTCAAGCTATAAACAATAAAAGATCAACACATGCTAAAAATAATTTATCCTCATTCTGGTAAAAATACAGCTGTTATTCCATGTAGTAAAGTATCTTGCTCTCGCCCCCGATTCTCACTTATAATTTTCAAACTAATGTACATAGTTCGGCGATATTTGTAACGATAAGTGTTCACCAACATATCAGAATTCAGAATTCACTACATCAATTTCCGCCGAATTTTTTTTTCTCCTCCATTTCCACTATAGAATGTGACTTGTTGCGGTATGAATTCCCTTTCAGATAAATTCATTGCAAAAAACTGACGAGGTAAGGTCAAGTGAATGTGTGCTTAGTCCTTTAGACAGGACACAATCTGCAAAAATACAAATAGTTTTCAATTTCTTCACTAAATACTAAAAGAACAAATTGCCGGTGGTGCACGAACCCCAAACTACGCAACAAACTATATTTTGTCATTCTTTTATCAACCATGTTTTTCAGTGCGTGCTGCCTACAAATACGCGCTATTTCACTGTTTCACAATCACCACAAATTGTACACTAATGTAAATTATTTGTACCTCAAGGCTCTCTAGTGTAGGCCAAGGTACCTAACATACAATAAAGAAAAATGAAATGAAATGTACTTTATTGTTCGCAACACGAAGGCACTACGAGGTGTGACAAGTAAATAATGAAACTGCGCACCACCTATCGCGCAACCGCATGGGGGGGGGGGAGGTTGGCATTGCAATGCAGTTGACCTTGAACCTTCAAGAGCAGCCTCAGTTCGTTTCGTATTTCTGTCACTTGGCGTTACAAGCTGGATCGAATCGAGATGCTGAAAAGAAGCTCTTGCTGCTAGTCTCCATTATTAGATAGGTGAAATATTGTAACGGTGGGAAATGTACTCTCACTCCAATTCGCAACTAATGCACATTTAAACACACTAATCTCATTTGTCGGCTAACCCCGGGCAAATCCTAGAAACCAGAGGACCTGTGGTTTAGCTAGTAGATCATTGTAATTGCGGCAAATTGCTCTAATTCCAGTTCGCAACTAGTTCATATATACACACACACTCACCTAATTGTTGGCTAACCCTGGGAAAAGCCTAGAAACCGGTGGACCCAGTGGTTTAGCGAGCAAATCATTGCAATTGTGGCAAATCTCCTTTACTCTGGCAGAAAAAAAAAAAACAAGCATGGGATGGTAGTATTCCAGCCCACTATTCTATCTTCACAAGGGTAGTACAATGCTCTAACCGCCTGAGCTATTGCGCTGTTAATTCTGAAGAGCTGTTATCTAGCTAATAGCTATGTTAGTCACTACCTTCGGCTCTCTCCGCCGGCGCTCCGGCACGGAAACTAGCAGCAAAAGATTCTTTATAGCAGCTCGCCAAATTGCAGCACTAGCATTCGATCCAGCTTGTAACGTCGAGTATGTAATCTGCTTTAGTTAGCCTTTGAGCCTTAGGACGTTGTAGCGAGCATGGTGAATTTAATTCGAGCAGCGCATTAACCTGAAATTCCTCGTGAATTTAAAAACCTGTCACCGACAGAATATTTTCATATATTTAAGGAGGTGTTTCGTGATAATGCTATGCACGTGCGCGAGTTTTTGAATGACACAAGTTGGTTTAGAAGGTCGAGTCGGTCTGTGAGTTCAAGAGCTGAAGCAAACGTTCAGAAAATCAATGAAATTGTGCGGAAAGACGATGATCATAGACATGGTGAACATGAACAAAGAGACAGTAAGACAAATTTTGCATGATGAATTGAACATGACAAAAGTTTGTGCAAAACTGGTTCCGAAAAACTTCCCTCAGGGACAAAAAGACCTTCGGAAGAACATTTGCTGTGATGTAACGGAACCGGACTTGCTCACATGAATCTTCCAGTACAAACCAGAAATCGTCAAGAATGAGCTTGTCACAACTGAAGGCAATGCTGATATCAGGGATGTTATGACTGAATGGGTGCATGAGGGTCAAATCGTTAATCAGAAATACCACAAAGAATTCCTAACCAAGCTGAAGGAAGGAGTAAGAAAGAAAGAAGAACGACGCCAGCCCACAATGCAGTACCTGTGAAACAGTTTTTAACGGACAAGCGCATTGCTGTGCTGGAACATCCTCCGTATTCACCAGATCTGGTTCCCTGTGACTTTTATCTGTTCCCAAAAGTGAAAAGTGCATTGAAGGGAACACATTTTCAGTCTGTAGAAAAGGTAAAAGCAAAAACGGCCGAGCTGTTAAAGAGAGTGACAATGGATGACCTACGGTATTGCTTTGAACAATGGAAAACAAGTATGCAGCGGTGTATAGATAGGGGAGAGGAGAATGTTGAAGGGGATAAAAGTTAGCTCTAAGTTTGTTGCACATTTCTGACACCAGTTTCTTTATTTACTTGCCACACCCCGTATTATCGTTGGACGTCTCGTGACAACAATGGAGTCTAATGTGTTACTACCGATGAACATTCAGTATTCACGGAATGCGCCACAAACAAGCAACAGAATATTGTTGTCTTTGCGCACGCGTATTTCCCATACACCAAGGTATGGCTGTGTCAAATTTCACTGAATTATGTGCATTAGTTTGAAAGTTATTAGGGTAAATTGGTATACCTTAGTCAGTGAAACACCCGATAAAATCAATATTTTGCTAAGTTATGAATATTGAAAACATCCAATCATTTACAAGATCTGCCTGTATATACCAAATAAAACGCGGAAAAAATTATTTTACTGCATATATATCAAAGCGGAATATGTGTACACAGAAAACTGTTATTGAAATGATTTATTTTTTAATTCTAAAGGCATTTGAATAACTTGAATATTGATGCATTCAGCGTGTTTGTGCATAAATTTATGATAACATGTGGCAAACCTCTCAGCGATCTGATATTGTAAAAATAAATAAATGTTTTTTCAGCTGGTAAAGTAACTGCCAACAGCTTAGAAAAAGAAAAATAATAACAACAGCTATAATGCAGCCTTTCCGGCAGTTTAAAACATGAAATAGAGGAAACTTTATCAAGTTTACGCAAAAAGGTGCTTTTTTATCACAACACGCCTTTCATAGAGTGGAATGCAAGAAATTTACTTCGAAATGGTTCAACCTACTCCATGTACTTAAGTTTTCGTATTTTCTTTCTGTTTTCCAATTAACCAACTTGAAGTTTTTCGCCATCGTCGCCTTTAATGACTATTTTATAGGGCTTGACAACACTTTTTATTCCGAAGGGATGAATGTTTGAATAACGCAATTTATTTGTCGTATAACAATTGTTAGTTCCACATAGCTTTGTTCTTGAATATAATTTTAAAATTCCCGCTTTTTTATTTTCTGTTAAATTAAAATATTACCATTTAGTATTTCTGAAGAGTTCGATGGACCTACTGCAAGATTTACATCACACTAAAAATAAAAATTGTAACATTCTTTATGATTTCGTGTGTACAATAAGTTTACAGTTCTTGCAGACAAATTCAATGAAGAAAGCATGTCAATTGAAATAAGTACCAATGTCACTTCTAACTTAACGTTGAAAAGAAGGGATTATAGCCTTTTAATCTTTTCGTTCCCTCTTGCGTGAATAGTAGTAGTAGTGGGATTAAATAAATAAAATTAAATTTAACACTTAATCAATTATAAATATCTAATAATCAAGCTATATGTTTTTCATCTTGCTTGGATTTCGTACTAAACTGATTAATTTTTGGTTTCGTTCAATCTTACCAGATATCTCCTCGTACCATTAGTTCTGTTTTTGTTATTTCACTGACCGCTCTTCTGGTTTCATCCAGTTCTCAATAATTCGTGCATAATTCCCGTGTATAGTTTTCTTTAGATGCCCTAGGAGTAAAAATCTCAGATATTGAGATCTGCTCATTCTATCATTAGCTTGCATATTTTCGAGTGTCTATTCTTTCAGGACTCTACAGAACGTTTGAAAGAAGGAATCCGTTTTTGTGAGTTTTTAATCGCGAAGACATGTGGATTTGATAGTAGTGCATACTCTCGAAGTACTTGTCGTAAGATTTCTTCTCTCAACAAAAATACTCTAACCGTGATTACAACTTAGGCCTACAATAACTTGTCACCAGTAACGTTTTCATAAGTAATGCATCCCAACTTGCGTAAGCTCGTATTTCCTGTTGACATGCTATTGAAGACAATGCGAGCCAAATACAATTCGCTATCTCCAAAAGGAGCAAGATGGGAATAAGAAAGCGGACTCAATATAGCCGGCACATCCGTCGCTAATGTACTGCGCACTTTGCTCCTAAAACATGTTTAAATTCTTGTCTTGCCCGGACTGTACATAACAAACACAACCAAGTGCATAAAACTTTACGTTAACATTAAATTTATATTTCGTTTTCTAATATTTGCTACTAAATACAAATATTGACTAAATTTTAAAACATCCAATATAATAAAGATAAAGATAGCCTATTGCGTCTCTTAAGGGCAAAGATCTCCTAACAAGTAGGGAAAACTCGCTTTTTCCTAACGTGGTGAGCTATTCCTCGCTAGTTGTTCGTCTGCTGTTTAATACACTAACTGATTTGTTCTTTGGTCACTCCATTTCTCACTGCACTAGTTGCTTCTCTAGAGATTTCCATTTTTCTCTTCCTCTTGTTACTCTTGACCAATCTGGACCTACATGTTCTATCTAGGGTCCCACATGGAGATCCTGTAGTCCATCTATTGTCCTGCAATCTTGCGACGTGACCGCCCCATTGCCATTTGCTTCTGGTAGCTATTTGTGCGATGTCTGTTGTCTGAGATAACTGAATTATTATTACAACAGGTATTTTGTCCTTCAAAGTTATTTTTCTTTGCATATTTTAATTTTGTTCTTTTGTTTTTCTGTTAGTGACCATGTCCGACACCCATATAGTAATACAGGGTATACTCGCGTTTCGAGCGTCTGGAATCTGATTTTCTTAGTTAGTGTTTGGTCTAATAATTTAAACTTAAGAGCCAAAAATGCTCTCCTGGTTAAGGAGAGCCTTCTTGTACTTCTTTTTTCATTTTATCATAAAAGGAAATCTGATGTGAGGATTATTCCATCTATTTTTATTGGGGTTTCAGGTCCGTTTAGTGACAGCCTGCATTTTTGCTATGCTCTCATAATTGTTTTAGCATAGTTAGTAGTGCTTTCGGTGTTTTAGCGAATAAGACCACATCGTCAGCAAATCTTAGATATGTTACTTGACTGCCGTTTATGTTGATTCCGAAATTATTATGCCAGTTCATTTTCCTGAATATGTGCTGCATTAGACAGGTGAAGAGTTTGGGAGAGATTGGATCACCTTGGCGAACTCCCCTTTGTAGTCGGAATGGTTGTCCTTCTGCTTTTACTTTCGAAAACTTTGACTATGAGTTTTGTGTAAGATACGAATGTACTTTGCCTCTATTCCTTGAGCTGCCAGAGCGTGTAATATGCTTGTATGCTCGACTGAGTCAAAGGCCTTACGACTAATGACTATTGACTATTAACTGTAAAATACACAATTAAAATATGAGACAACGAATTTTCCAAACGATGCCTACTCAGTTTTAAATTAGTTTATAACTAATTATTCATTACATTGTGTGTTACATGTGCTTCTTTCTACTTGCAGGAATTTTGATGCAAACTATTGGTCTCAATTTTTTTCCATCACTTTTTTTTTAATAAAAATCTTTTTTAAAAAAATCGCATGCAAAACACGTCAATTAATGTGACAGCTGTAGCTTTTTTGTGTCTCATTACAAGAACGCGTATTGAAACATTGCATAATTTAATTCAATGTATATTACGTTATTGATCAGTAAAATACCTTTAAGACCTCGTTTTGATACAGAAGCTTGGGACGAGGGGAAATGTTCAGAGGGAACGGCTTTGCTTTCACGAGCAAGAGGCGTATTCTTTTCAAACATTTACATGATCTGATCTTAAGAAATCTCCGACATAGCCAGGGAAGATTTTTTGTGTCCTTTTATTCATTCACAAAAGGAGTTCTCCGGAAAAGATTTCCCTTTTCGTTGCATACCTTCAGGTTTCCTGCGAAGCCCAAGTAAGATAAATATAATAATAATAATAATAATAATAATAATAATAATAATAATAATAATAATAATAATAATAATAATAATAATAATAATAAAGAAAATGCTCTTAAAACTGATTATTTGCACTTAAGCACGTGTTTTGTGTTTGGTGTCAAAACTAAATATTTGCATAAAACAGAGCTTTTTAACTCTTATCTTGAAATGTAAAAGAAAACTAACCAATCAATCAATTTTATTTGTCCATTTTCACTGCAAGGTTACCCTATATGATGTTGATAATGTAGGCATTAAGATAAATTCCATTCAAATGTTCAACTTTTTAATGTATGCTGATAATAGTCTCTAAGACGATGAATAGTACTTGCAACGCTTTATAAATCGTTTAAATAAAATAAATAAATAAATAATATAATTTTAAAATATCCACATAAAACAATCTATGACTTTCCATCAGTATAGGTCTCTCATTTTAAGCCTCTAGGTAGAGAAATCAGCCCTAGACGTTTATATATTTAAAAAAATCTTCAATATACATTGTCACTACCGTTGAACCAATAAAATACAATTAAAATCTATAAGAAAATGATGATACCCCCTAATTTTCGATTACAAAACATGGGTCCCTACAAAGAAAATACAAATTCCTGCTAAAACTAGATCACATGTTTAATGAAGATATCAGAAGAAAAGTAAACATTAATTCCATTAATTTGAAACAAGAAGATATACGTCATATTAATAGAATGGATAATATTAGGCAATAGAATAAAAACCATCAGGAAAAATAAATGCTAAAGGATGGGCTGATTTCCTGTGATGGCGGAATAGGCAAAATACGCAAGCCTTGGGATATAGAAGAGAATAGGTAACCACATACATTAAAAGTATAATCAATAAATATTAATTACTTTATGACAACATTTAGGCACTTATGGTTCAATTCTACACCTTTATAAAAACATGCTTCCTTGATGAAGGTATGTCGACAGTTGATGTTCATTTCAAGAGTATCAGTTCTTAAATTATGCTGATGCAAATGAGAATGTATAAAACTCAGCGTAGAAAAGATAAAGTATAAACAGTAAATAAGTATTTTAATTGAATATATAATTACTTATAATGTTCGTCTGGCATTTTCGTTAACATAATCTGTATTATCCTTTTCTGACACAACAAATTGAGGGCTACCATCCCAATAAATTAATCAAAATGTTATATTACTCTGAAACAATGTACAATAATTATTATCTATCAGACCTTCTAGTGGAACACAAGATTTCAGTTTTCTGAAGAGGAATAGCTTACAATATATTTTGTAAATAGGATGAGTTGTGAAAGTTTTGAGTCAATTCAAAGCTAAACCAATTTACATATCGTATTTCATTCCTACATCCTTCAGTTCAAAATACACAACCTGAGTTTTATCTTGGTTCAACAGATAACCATTTATTCATAAAAAAAGAGAGTTTAACTAAATTAAAATTTTCAACCGACCAGATTTTTATTCCGGGCTTAAAAGAATCACGTAAGAGTGATAACCGGGAAGACTATAGAGAACAGAAATAAATAAAAGAGGTTCTAGTGTTTAACGATGAGTACTATTTTCTTCGTTATAAACATGAGTGTAATATTTTAAAGATATGTTTTTTTACTCAAGCCCCAATGTCTCAATTTATAATTCAGGTATTGTACAAAATATTTGATAAAATCACAGAGAGTGAGAGATACATAATTTTTTCTTCAAAAGCACACACAATATTCATTTTTTTAATCTAAAACCATATTGTGTTGATAATATTCAAAATATTATACCAGTTGCTTATGCATTATATGTCCATAAAGAATCGGTATTATAGAGCCTAAGTTAATAACTCCCTACTTCAGCTCTGCATTGTTTTTCAATATTAAACAACATTATAAAACAAATAGCAAAATCAGATCAAGAAATTATTGATTGTTATAGCTAAAGGTCTCTGAGTTATGTGACCTTGTAATACAAATAGATAATTTTGCAAAAGATTATGGGGCTAACAGGTAAAAGACTTGCAGGAAACCTTCAAGGAAAATATTTGCACTTTATGAAGGAGTAGAGATGAAATTGTGTAAGAGAGCTATGTATTGCTTTGTGCTAAGTTGTCAAGAAAAGAGATTAGTTATAGGGACGAAAACTGGCTGTGTTATTAAAAAGAGTGCTAAGGGGAGGGGATAAGGAATAAGCAGAGATATGCAATACAATTTGATGATGGAATGTAAGGGGAAGAAAACGGGCTTGATAACGGAGCAGCTCGAATGAAAGAGTGATGGCAAAGAATGCATCACAAAAGGGTTGAATATAATAAGACGTTTTATTACTTTTAGGAAAATTAGAGAAAGAGGTAGTAATATGCATGTAAATGTCTTAGAATTTTTAAATGTAACGGGAAGGGGTTAGAACCCTCTGAACGTTTAGAAGTCAGACAGGGGAATAAAAATATTAAGTGCTTAAGTTTTAAGCTAAAATTACAATAAGGAATAATAATGGAAAGAATAAGAATTGTTAATTTATCAAAACGTATATTATTCATGTTAACTTTTTGTAAGAACCATATTAAGGAACTTAATATCGACGCACGTTCTGTTTTGTAATGGTATGGAAAATTAAGTATTCTAAAATATTTTCCGCACAAAAGTAATCACTTATAAAAAAAGTAAATACAATATGTATTTAAAAATCCATTTCCAATTTATCATTTCATCTCATGTATCACCAGTGTTGAACGCTTGTGGTGCCTAGTAGTAAAAACAGGCGTTAAACACTACTCAAAAAAAAAAGTTCTGAAAGTGTTTACATTTTATGAAACATTCCTTTACCAAAGACTATGTGCTATAAATCGAGAATGCGTTTAAAGGTAGAGATAACACAGAACGCATGGGAAATACGAAACAATCTCAAGAATCCAATAAGCTTTATATCGAATGCAAAACAGAGAAATAGATCTGCCTGCAGTTCCAAAATTTTATTTCAACAGTAGCGCTGCTTGTTCAGCAGTTTCTTGTAGTTATAAAGTTTGCCCACCAGATGGCAGAGTGGGGACAATATGTGTTGCCATCTAGAGGGAAAGAGTGAAATTGATAGTTATATAGAATGACCCATTAACCCTGAATGGCTTACATCAGAATTCCACGTTATTGCAATCAATACCGATTTAAAGCATGGTGGTTAAAACTTTTATTACCTTAGCTTTCTCAGTCTTGCGAAACAATGAAGAGCTTAAGATGATATCCACTGTGTTAAATTCTCATTTACATCTAATTAGTACACGACATTCTATATACTCATTTAATGCAGATTTTTAATGTGCAATAAAAATATATTTGTGAGATGTTTAAGCAATGAGTTTTCGAAATGATCCGCTTTGTCATTAATTCAAGCTTCATAAAATTACTAGATTAGTTCCTAAATCTGTGACTAGAGATTGTTGTTTGCCTTTTTACACATTTTATTTTAATGCTTTAAAATATCAAAAATGCAACTTTTATCACAAGTATGTTAGCAATTGAGTTGCCTAGTTATAAAGGCTCATTTGCTAAAATGTTCAGTAGAGACAAAAAACATAAAGTTTATATTTTGGCCCTAAGTAGACAGGCTGACATAAATAATGCCCTTATTTTATGTATGCTATCTTTCATAAAAAATAAAATAATCATAAAATAAAAGGTTAATTGGTCAGGTTTGTAGCAAAGCATGGGAGTTGGGTATTTTTTATACATAAATGACACCACCGCCCATGAAACAGTGATTGAAAATATCAACCTATTCATTTTAAGATATTTTCATTATATTATACAAGCACGTGATATTAATTAGTATCTCAAATATAATAAATAAAAAATAGAATTGTTGAAATTCACTGTTTCTGCATATGTAAAGTTGCTGTTTTCTTTTCTGCACAGAATAAGTGATTTCAAAATTATAAAGGTACTCCCTAAAGAAAGTCATTTCCCATTACAATCTGAAAATCTCATTGTCTTCTTCAAAATCTCGCCAGTTCCTTTGGGTTCTTCACATTTTGTATAATTTTGATCTACGATATTTTAAATCAATGCATATTCTACAACCCACGTAACTTCTCCCCAGGATGTGTAGAATTCTACATTTTTTATCTGTGTCGTTATCACTGTAATACCAAGAT
The DNA here is from genome assembly GCA_030762175.1 of Metallyticus violacea. NCBI lineage: Eukaryota > Metazoa > Arthropoda > Insecta > Mantodea > Metallyticidae > Metallyticus > Metallyticus violacea. The sequence goes on from CM060837.1 coordinate 51,114,880, forward strand.
TTAGTTCATCTGATATCTTAAGCCTTTTACCTACTTCATAACTGGCAAACCTTGTGCCAGGTTAGAACTGTATTCTAATATTAAAAGTCTTTAAGGCGGTTTTATTATTTGATGATATTGTTTAATGTACCCGAGGGTTCCACTTCATACCCCGGGTCTTTCAGGGGCCCGAAGTCACCTTTTGTGCCTTAGTGGCCACAGGAGGAGAGAGGTGGAAGGGGGAGGTTCAAATCGCATGACAATTTGTTTCATTCATAGACACCACACTTTGTTGTCGGCCACCTGGTTCGTTACTTCTATGATTTTAGTACACCAAGTTGCATACGCTGCTTGATGTTGCATCTGTGTGCCTCTTGTCTATACTTTCCTACTGTATCTGGGACTGAGTCCTGTCAATTACTGTGCTGTACTGACCGGAGATCCCTTTACTGTCTCTGGAACTATGACCTATTGTCTGAACTCTCCTCCACTGTCTGTCTGAGCTGCGAGACGGCGTCATCTTCCGCTCATATACTAAATTCAAGTCCCCCTCTCCAAGTGATCGTGAGGACTCATGGGGTCCACATACTAGCGCCCATGGAATCTGAGCCTTCGAAATATTAAATTATTATCGGTTATCTCTTGTGCTCCCAAACGCGCACACTTTAAATCCATAAACTATTTCACTCCTCACTCACTTGGGGAGCTCATAATCTCCATGACATCATCACCAACACCTGTTCCCTTTTTACTTTAACGAATTTCATCTCCAACATCTCCAACAAATAAGATACAAAGAACCTATTGTCCGGACACCTACATGCACTTAGCTTTGACCCAATAGAGAGACCCATTGCTATGACTAAGTGAGGGCACAAAAGATTACATTAGGCAGCTTTGCCCTCTCGTCAAGGAGTTATACGTCCAGGTAGCCATGTATACTTTGTGATACATGAAATGTTTCTGCTTGATACTACAGGCTATATAATATTTAATAATTATTACTATTTGCCTTACCTAAATGCATTCACTCTCGGGCATGTGTGGGTATGAGGACCTGTCACACCTTCTACGTGAGAATTATCTTTTTGACTTATGAGATTACAAAATTAAAATCCTAGGATTTTAATGCAAGTTTTGGCTTCATATTTCCTGTTACAAAAAAAAAACAGTGTTTATAAAATACATCATTATACTCTGCCACTATGATAACATTTCCATGTTTTATCAATTACTCTTAATATTTTCCAAATGCCTTATCATTTCGCACAAAGCAATGGCCGGTAACAAGAAATACCACCTACATTTTCTTATAATTTTGTTTATTTCGAAAAAGCCATGAAAGACACAAACATAAAAACATTGTATTTTTTGTTCTGGCTCGCACACTCATCTTCTATTAGACGCACTGTGCGGAAAACATTCGACTTTACCCTCTAGCTCATGGAACACTGCTGAAGATTTTTTAATTTCATATTCAGCCTAATGAAATGTCTAGAAACAACATTATAGTAGTAACAATAAATGTGTCGTGCATAGTAGGTAATTTTCTCTCTTAATTTCGGCAAAGATGTCAAATGGTATTGAATATCCCTGATTGTTTCTTCTTTAAAATTATTTAGCGTGATTCTTATATAATGATATAAATTTTTAATTTTTTTTTTTTTTTTTTTCCCCCAACTTCTCTCCCCGTTTTGTTCATTTTCTGTCATTTCCGTATAACGTGAACAAATATCTGTTGCAGGAGTCTTGTGATTCTAATGATAAAGTTATTATTCAATGTTATACACTATAACTTCTCCTTTACTTTTAACACTTAAGAAACCGAATCGTGGTACTTTTCTACATTTTACTAAGCTTCAGGTCATAGATTCGTGTATTTTAGTCCTAGAATAATCTCATTAAATTGTGTAATGAGATATTTTATCTGTAGTAATATAACGAGAGCTCCAGAATTTATCTTGGAAAACCTGGAGCTCGAATTGTATTTATTTCGACTCTTTATCGAATAAAATAATAAAAATCAAGCAATATATTCATTAAATGTGCTTACAGTTATTTTATCAGTTATCTTATTTTCCGCTAACATTTGAACAGATAAAGATCGAAATTAAAACGATTTACTGGATTCACTGGATATATCAGTTAAGGGCTATTACATTGTATGTCTTAATTTTGTTTGATGGACTTTATGACAATATTTATAATATAAAAATGTAACGATTCAAAGGATCACATACATAGCCAAGAATAAGAAAAAATTTAAACTACATATAAGTGAATCAACCAATGGCAAGCGTAACAGCATTAATAATGTGTACCAAGAATGAAACACGAGACAGTTTTATTGCGACTAAATAGAAACGAACGAATTTCATTCGCTTAGTATACGTATATTGAAATATAATGCACTGTAACGCATAGTATTATTAAATACTATTGTAATAATTGACTGTTTTCATCTTAAAATTTAGTTACGCGTTGAATTCAGTCGAGAGAAGTTGTGTTTTCAACTCCATTAGTCAGAAACCGTGGTTTTTATTCCTATAAAGAAACAGTATTTTAAACATTACATAAAGAGAAGTAGTAATATACATTTCGTGGATGAAATTACAAAATTATTTGTGGTAAAATGATAGGAATTACCAGTGTGAATTAATATCCATGTACAGTTTTCGGTAGAAAAAGATAAATTATAACACGTCTGTCTCGTATTCAGTCTGCATATAATTATATCCTCAGAGCATATCGTAATTAGAAAAAGTGTACTGTTGTTGTAAGACAAAATTTATTAACTCCGTACATTTATATCCGTGGTGATTTTTTTTTTTTTTTTTTTTTTTTTTTACTTAAAATCACGTTCCTTTCACCCAGAAGCATTTGAAAAATCCAGCTTTAGTGCCAAACCCTGAACTAGCTGAGTATATTGTAGTGATCTTAGTTAAATCTACGTTGGAGACCTTACTTAAAGGATATAGAAAATCTGAGTGTCTAGAAATTGGCCAGCCGGGAAACTGTTGACTAGTATGGGAGGTCGCCACATCTTGTTGGAACACTTGCTTGTGCTTTCATGTTTTGTGTTCAATAACTTACTGGCTGTATACTTTTTAAGCTAACTAATTATTAATTTCCACTCCAATTCTCGAAAAACTTTCTTTCTATTTTTTTCAAAACATATTCAATAATTAAATGAAAGACCTAGACTTAATTATTTTATGACGTTGCAATTGATTATAAAAAGTTATGTTCCTATATTTTATTGGTATCATATATTTCAAAATTATAACTGTTTTTATTTATATTTCTTTTCATCAGTTTATTTCTTGATACTGAATAATATAGGGTGTTAAGTCTATTTATGTCACATAATTTCTTCTACCGTTGAAACTCTTTCTAATGGACTGTTTTTAGAAACCGCCTACTCAAAAACCATTTGTCCCTCCTTTTATCATAAATTGTTTTAAATACTTTCGAAAATAATCTGGAAGGTGTACTGAATGATTGTTTTTCTGTGGATTTCTACATTTTTATGTTCCGCTGGAATAATATTAATTAACGTAATGTATAATAAATGTAATTTGTTACGCATTTTGTGTGTTTTTGTTATCTCAGATGTATATGTAACCACGCAAAATATCTTTAAATTAACGACAATAAATAAATCACATGGTTTGTTATGCAGCAGACATGTTTTCGCAATTTCTTTCAGTTTAGTCAAGTGAAATAATTTAATATAAAACGTTTTATCAGAGGAATAATAATATAAAATTGGCATAAAACAATTTTGCTTAGTTATATAACAGTAAACTCTCAAGTATGTTAATAAACTCTCAGCTATGTTAGTGACGGCAATAATAATTAACCATCATTATCTACGAAACAAGTTCTGTCTTGTTTGCGACTAACGATATACTCAGAACATTCTTTTTCTTCTTCTATTCTGCACAATGCTAAACCTCTTCTAACCTAGCTTTTCCAGTGTTCAAGCACCACTTGGTGCAGCGACAAATGAATACTTCTCTATTTAAAAATAAAAGAGCACTACTGGAGTGCTTTTAGTTTCTTCTCCTTTTCGAGAACAAAATGCATATAAAGGGATTGATATATTCTTCCAATTCGTCTGTTTATTGTGATTTATTTATTTATTCAGTGGCATTTGACCCCTGTTCTTTAAAAATAAAGCCTTTTAATATGTTTACATCGATGTTAAAGTGATTGTTCCAAATGTTGGGGCTTTAAATAAATGATAACCAACATTATATAAATATTTAGATGTAAATGAATACAGGGCGTCCGGAAAGACTAACACACAGTTTGTTTCACATTCTATCGTGACACTCACGTTTGTTTTAACTCTATAAGTAAAGCATGTCAAGACAAACAGCATATATTGCTTTCACTTAACGATTGGGAGGGTAAAGCCTGAAGATGATGCACGTTCTAGGCCATTAGGCCTTCTATTCCGTTCTTTCAACCTAATAGTAATTACATTAAGATTCACTTACAAATCAATAATAAACATAATGAGCAGTAACAAGGATAATATTTATATTAATCTATGTAAAACATAAATGAGCGCGTAAATAAATGTGCTAGCAAAACACTAAAATGAAAATGAATAATGAGAAACATTAACGTAATAGCAATTGCCACGACAGAGAACCAAAAATGCCTGACAACAGGCGTTGCTGCTTTCGGACTGAGGAAAGAAGTCTAGGCCCCCATCTTGCTCTAACCTTATTCATGTTTAAATGCTAATAAATAATTCGAAGGACTGTTGTTTTAGAAAGGCCCAATCTTGCTGCTATTTCTGTAACTTTGAGCCGCGTGTCTTCCATAATTTCTCCTTCCCTAAGAGCGATGTTTTCAGGAATGAGCACCTCCAAGAGCCGACCTGCACGTTCTTCGTCTCCAATACTTTCTCGACCCATTCGAAAAAGCTTGGCCCACCCTTTTATGGTAGAATATGAGGAGGATTCCTCCCCGTATACACCATCGTTGTTTAATTTCATTTGGAATAAGTCCTTTTGTGAAGAACTTATTAACAGCTAGGAACTCCATTTTGAACATGTTACAATCTTCTACATATAGCCTTCTTTATGCAACTATGTCTGAACAACTGAACACAGCGGAAGTTACAACTACAATAATTTATTTAACAGGTAAGCTATGATAACAGATAAGGGTTTTGTTAAGGTGATAATCCTTATCGGCGAGGCTGGAAACTTACGGACCTACCCTCATATGCATATGTAATAACATCTGTACTAAAGTTTCTAAAAATAAAAGCTTTCTTCTACACTTTATACTAAGAATGTGTTTCTAAACCCATGCTTTCAAGGTTTTTAATGGTGTATAACGCTTGTTTTAACTGCTAAGGTATCACAGTAGGTGAACCTAATGATACGTGAGTTAAAATTAAAAATTTTCAAAGGATATTTTTAAGAAAGGAAACGTTTCAGGGCTAAGTTTAGCGTACCTCCCGGGCTTTCGCCATTATGAGGACCGAAAAAAACCTGGATAAAATCTCAGTCAGGAAAGACGGTTCTGGCGGAAACCGAACCCCAGAACGTCGATTTACGGGTCCGTGGCGATGCTTTCAGGCTTATAGACATGTAAAGTAAAGCCTTTTTTTTTATCACCTGTTATGAAGAGTGTTTTAAGTGTCGAAAATTTTTATAGCAGGTAAGAGTTGTTCAAAACTACAATGAGCATATAATGGGACACAAATATCCTTTTACACGTGATTCATTCTTTATTGAGGCTAGGCCATGCTAGGCTGTGTGGGCCGTCTGTGGACTAGCGGACTAGTGTAACAACTAGTATACCTGAGATAGTAACAGGTATTTGTATGTAGTTCATGTACGATGGAATGCTAAGCCATTGTCTACATATCGTGCGACCACACTAGCCTAGGTTTATCTTCTAAACGAACGCTGCAGTGACCGTTTCAATAAACAAAATGATTTAGTAAAAAAATTGTTTTCACACATGTAACAGTGTAAAGATTAATGCTTATTTTTATCGTTACTATATAATTGGCAGTTTGGACTTATAATCTTCACGAACTAGTGTTTATGGTGGTGTGCTCATTTTCATCCTGTATTGCACTTTTCCATAACAAGTCATAAATTAAGTGCCAAGACTGATCTATAGTATTGTACTTAAATTATCAGTCTGTTAGATAATACATATGTCGTCCAAAAGCAGAGAACCAAATATAAATTCATGTTTAACTCTTAGTATCTTGATTTGCCCTCCTTTAAAACAACTTGTGTAACGTAACGTGAGCCCTGTAGTACTAGCACGGCAGAGGAGCTGACCTCGCAACGCGAACTCACACAGAAGAATATCGGATGATACATTTGCCTACATAGTCAGAAATTTGATATGTATATGTTGGTACTACCGACCAAGGGAATCGACTCGCCTGATTTATGTTGCTGGTGCATACTTCTATACGCTGCCTGTCCCTGCCTCTACTTCCCCTCTTGCTCTCCGCGATGTTTTTATTGCTATTTTTGCTGATGCACAGTGTTTCGGGAGTGAATTTGATTTAGAACCAAACTGTATTTCAAACCTTCTATCCCAATCTAACTTTATAACCATCATGGGAATGTCCAAAAGACACTTCAATCCCCGTATTTACTATCTGCCTCTTTGGTTAATTGTCACTACTGAAAAATTGCATGTACGAAAACTATAAAGATATAAGAATAGATCTGAATAAAAGAAATCAATAAAGAGAATTCAGGTCCTGCTTAAAATAGTTTTTGTACCATATCTTCCACTATTCATATTCGTGCGTTTTATATTTTATCTTAGCATTCCGTCCTGCCTTAGGAAAGATGCCACACACCAGTTTTCGTTTTTGTTATTTAAATAATTTCTAATCCGATATGTTTATATTAACTTCAATTTCATATTTGAATATATTATAGAAAGAGTGTTAATATTAAAAATGTTTACGATACTTATTTTGTTAACACGTCGAAGGGAAAATATAATGAGCCCATCCGAGGTTGTTGTGATATCATTAGCTATGTAACTTTGTACTCCTCAGCAGTTTCTTAAAAATATCTAACCCGTTGGCCAATTTTTAAATGCGAGTATAATTGGTATTTTGGGGAGATTACAATAACGATTGCTTTAGTTTAGGTTGGTTAGAATTAGAGACCCAGCGAGCAAGCAAATTGCATTGCAAAGGAAATATTTCGGTTGAACGAAAACGATTTTATTCAAACTTAACTATGATAAATTAATAAGGTTATACGGCTCAGAGCGGTACGGAACAATAAGCTGGTGATAAGAAGTTCTACGGAAAGATATGGGAGCGCAGACTATTAGAAGTAAATTCAGTATTCATGAGAAAAATTTTATAAAGTCTATTAGCATATAATATATTTAATATATCGAAGGTGCCAATATATCGAAGGTGCCAAAACGTGTATACACTTTCACAGTAGATATCTATTTAATATATTTCAAAGTTGAACCGAAAAACTACAGTAATGTGTAGTATGATATTCTTTAAGCAGATGTGACTCACATTACGTTATGCTAGCGTAGCTACAACAAAATGGAGACAAAAGTATCGTTTGAACAGCGGAAAGCAATTTTGAAGTGGTATTGGAAAACCGAGAATGTTGTTCAAGTTCAAACGCGGGGCTTCGCCAGGTTGATTCTCTTGGACAAGGGATCATAGTAGAGGACCATAGTTTCATCTCCTATAACAATGATTTGCAGAGCTTCTCTCTCGTTGCCACGGCAGCGCTCCAAAAATTCCTGACAACAGATGACTCGTTGCTGCTTTTGGACTCAGGAAAGAAGTCTAGGCACACATCTTGCACTGTCTTATTCATGTTTAAATTTTCATGAATAATTCGAAGGACTGTTGTTTTATAAAACCCCAACCTTGCTGCTTTTTCTGTAAATTTGAATCGGCGGTCTTCCATAATTTCTCCTTCCACAAGAACGAGCGATGTTTTCAGGAGTGAGCACCTCCAAGGGCCGACTTGCACACTCTGCGTCTTCAATGCCTTCTCGACCCATTCAAAAAGTTGGCCCATTATTTTACTGTAGAATATGAGAGGGATGCTTCCCGATATACGCCGTCCAACCGCTGTTTAATTTCATTTGGAGTAAGTCCTTCTTTTGTGAAGAACTTAATAACAGCTCGATACTCCATTTGAACATGTTACAATCTTCTACACATAGCCTTCTTAATGCAACTATATCTGAATTACCGAACACATCGGAGCAGAAGTTACAACTACAATTATTTACTTAACAGATAAGATATGACAGCAGATAAGACTTTTGTGAAGGCAATAATCCTTATTCATGAGGCCGGAAACTTATGGACCTTTTAATTGCTTACTATCTAATTTGTTATTGTGTCTCTTTTATACCACGCTGTGCTGTTATTTTTTGCTATCAATAACATGTGAAACGAGCGTGTGTGTGTGTGTGTGTGTGTGTGTGTGTGTGTGTGTGTGTGTTATATATATATATATATATATATATATATATATATATATATTCATTTTATATTTTTCACCACAAATACTGTTTGCTTCATGTACCAACAAACAGTTTAATTGTTTATATAGCGCAAAGCCGTTAAATACCAAGCATTTCTTAATGTTCTAATGAAAATCGAAAGAATGTCATTTTTTGCCAATGTAATTTCTTTTTGCTTGTTTTTATCATAAAAACATGCAATTTAATGCATAAAATTATACATTAATAATAAAGTATGCATAATTATTGCATAAAATTATTGCCGCGATCCTTTTCTCTTTGTACAATATCAATAAACGTTTTCTGCAAAATTATAAGAAATTTGTTCTCTTCTCTTATATGCACTTAAAAATCCTTTTTATCCCTCACACTAGCGCTATTCAATTAACCGTGTTTATCTAAAGCCCTTGAATTACGAGCATGAAGATTTATATTTCATTAAGTAGTCAGCAATGAGCGTAGACTTTGTTACAATGTCTCCCAATCGCAACAAACTCATCTATCTAATACATGTCACATCGTTTACAATTACTTATCGTTCAAAATTAACAGTTACTGAAAGAATTAAAAGCTGTTAGTAATTGCATCAATAAATACTGCGCGTATATCACAGTGCAACAACGAATGACATATCTTCTCATTAATACAAACAGCAGAGTAGAACCGGAGAAACAAATAATAAGCGTTTCGATCAGAAAAAGTGCACGCACGCGTACAATAGCTCGGAGATAGCCAGCTTTCTCCTCCCCTCTACCTTTTATTTTTTGCGTTATTTTACATCCTACAAAGATAATAATAGATATATATATATATATATATATATATATATATATATATACAGCATTGTTTAACATTCCGGACTAATTATTTATTTAATCATTTATTGCTCTAATATTGTAATTTAGAAGCAGAATTTTTAGAATTCTTTGGGCAAATAAGTATTAATATGACAAAAAAAGTGCATTTTGAATTCCCAGCTACTATTAAACGTGTCGTTCCCAAAAGTAAATGATATCACTTATCATCATAATCATCATCATTATTATTACACAAAGATTTGAGATATACTGATTTCTTAGCAGCAAAATGTAGGGACTATTTACTAGCGCGGAGAAAATCTGTTATGACAGGCGACTAGCTTGTGACCTTGGCCCAGCGCGATCTACGCTCAGCTGTTAACGCAGGCCGAAATACCTGGAAAAATAGTCATAAATCTGGTGAAATAATTGCAATTCAAGAATTTAATGTGCTTTATTTTACAATATCTGCTATATTTAAGTTTTATTTATTAAGATTTAGTATTCACAATTATAGTATGTCAATAATTATTATTATTTCGCACTATGAAAATGCATTTTAATGTTGATTTGCTTAATTTACGGATTCTCTTTAATATCTCAGGTCATCAGCGTCCCACTCAATTCCGGGGCGTGAAAGAGCCGATTCATTATACTTAGAGGCCTCTTCTATCAGGCTTGAAGTTCTTTTACATGCCGCAAATGGGGCCCACGGATTTGGTTCCCTTCCGAAGGAAGCCATACTTAGGATTTTTATGCCCGAAAAAATCGATCCCACGATCTTAGGTTTAGGAGGCAAGTACACCATCACGACCGACTCGTGTTTTAATTAAGTTAAAAACATTTTTATATACAGTTGCAGGCAATTCTTTTGAATAAAGTGTACAAAAGTGTTACTGTAGACGAACGCCTCCATACACATTATATAGTACGAATTAATTATTTTTTTCATTTGAGGTCAGTTAATTTTGAATAGCGGGAAACAAATTGCTTACGCGCTAAAGGAAAATTTATTATTGTGTAGGAAAATCTTTGCAAGCCTCGCCTGAATTATTGGTCTTAAAATTAACATATTATATTGTAGGTCTAAGCATAATGGAAAGCCCTGGTATGCGGGGTTGCACCCTACCCCGAGTTAATAAATCAGAAGTCGGCTGCTGTGCGAAATGCCTACCTAAACAAGCTGCGGGCTCATCAGCTGTGATCAGGTCGCTATTCCGCATGCATAATACTAGAGAATCGTTTTCTCGTTATTGTTTTACGCTGCATGGGAACTAATCCCTGAGCCTGGCTACAATATATTAATCAGTTCTTGCCGTTTTAATAATGCAGGGTAAGCACACAGTTTGCAGTGAATGCTGAATTAACTCGATTTTCTGCGTAGCCTAGCAACACCGGCATAAGATAAAGGAATGTATACAGGGAAATTACTGCACGCTGTAATATATACAGCATTTTTGGTATAGAAGAAGACTGCGATGATAGTATAAAAATTACTGGCACTTAATTATCGTTATTGAATGCATGATAAAGATATTAGACGATGTAGAAAATAGTAATTGAAGACACAGCAGCTGCGAAGAAACAAGGCTGCTAAGCCGGCCACAAAGGGCGTTACTGCCACTTTAGCTTCGACTTACGAGACCAGATTCACCACATTTTTTTTTATTTGATTTATTTACGGACGCTCTTTAACATCTCAGGTCATCAGCGTTCCATTCTATTCAGGGCGTGAAACGGCCGACAAATTTTGCTCAGAGGCCTCTTCTTTCAGGCTTGAGGTTCTTTATCGTGCCGTAAATATACGACACGGGATCCACGGCTTTAGTTCCCTTCCGAAGGAAACCATACTTAGAATTTTTACGCCTGAAAAAATCCATCGATCCTGGCCGGGTTTGAGCCCGCGATCTTGGGTTTAAAAGGCAAGTATGGTTACCACTACACCACCTGGACCGACAGATTCACCACATTTATGATAAAACCGTTCCCCTAAATGTCTTCATGAGTTTGCATACAATCTCTCGGGAAACTTCCTCGGAAGTGTCAGAAACTGAACTTGGCATCTCCGGATCTATTTCAAATTATTGTAAAAACAAAAACCCTGATACTGCTCTTGGTACCCCATCAATTAATAAGAACATATGTAACACTTTATTTCAGCTAACTGTAAGTCAAGGGTGCTGTAAGTGTGTAAAAATGTCACGAAAAGCAGGAACTCTCGCTCGGACAACAGAGGGAACGTTCTGGAAGACAATAGAGAAAATTCTTTATTTTGTTCATTGGAAGAGGGCTGCTTTTCCCCCGGCATGTATGTTGGCAAAGAAGAACGCTGTTAACACCTGTGCTACCGTTAAAGGACATTGAACTCTAACGTACGGTAAACATTGAAATCGAACGGTGGACGAATCGCCAAGTTGTTACTTTCAGATAATCTGACTAGCTAATAATATGAGAGTTGCATGATGTCACCGATAGCCCATAAGGATGTCTAAATCCACAGTGGCAGGAAAATAGATCGTTCCTTTATCACATGGTCAAGTCAGTCTTATTGAGTATTTAAGGTCATCAAATCGCCCTTTTTAGAAATTAGTCTTGGGAACTCGCGCTGGAACATCAATGTTCGAGCTTTACTTCTGCTCGGTGCTCCTTCTCAGCTGTCAGAAAACTATTTTTAGTCAAGTATTATAGCTCCACGCGTCTGCCAACTGTCTCATTACTGCGATCTGACGAGAAACGCCCTGGTACGCACTTGTTGGTTGAATATACGACGTCAACTGGCAGATAACAACGTGCTCTTTCTCGTCAATACGTAATTTTTAATTCCCCTCTCTCAACCCAGCACTATCAAGTCCCAAAAACCAGCAACATCCCTGTAGATCGACAAGAAGAGTTATTTAGTGGTGAACTGTATCTGCATATAATCAAACTTCCATCACAATTCTTCCTGCCACCCATAACTCCTTCTACTATGGCGCTCAACATGGAGCATTCTCAGAACATCACCCACATGAGTCACCATCCCAAAACTCCCTCAACTCTAGGATTCGAAAAAACAAAAATTTTCCAAGATTCAAATAGATCATTAATTTGCCCCTGAATTCAAAGCTAATATTGTTTTTCCGTAAAATGCCGAAGTTGACTATATGAATATAAGTGCCGTTTCGAGGCATGCAATGCAAGCATGTGCACAATCTCAATCAGCGCAGTAGAAGGTGCGCAAAGCCCTCTAGTGAGCAACTGTGGCATGTTACGGAAAAATGAATATCGCCATTGAATTCTGAGATGCGAGTAAATACATAAATGAAGTTTGTTGCAATCCAAGGTTTTTCTTATTAGTGCAGATATCGTAAATTTTTACTAAATTATAAAATGGCGTTGTCTAATATTACAACCAAGCATTTTTAACGCCCTTGGTACTCGCGACAAATTGCTGTTTACCATTTCTAAAAATCTTATTCAATTAGCATTTGGAACATTTACAAAATCTTCCCACTGGTGTTTGTAGTGGTCGCTATGAGGAATATACTGTCAATATAAGAAGATTTAGAGATATCCGGGAAAAATTACTAAACAATATGGAAGAAGATGATAACTTGATAAAATTCAACGGTACTGTTTAAATGCAATTTATTGTACATTATTTGAAATTCTCTAAACAATGAACATAAAATGCAGAACATTTAAAATTGGTATGATGCATAAGAGCAATAATAGTAATAAATTATGAAAAATTAACATTTAAAAAAGGCTCTTATGTGTCCCATTTTACTAGATTGTTTTTATCTTAGCACTATTCCTTAATTTATTGGACTGCAGCGATTTGCCTTCATACCTCAAACAACAAACAATCCAATAAATGTTAAATGAATTGTTAAGGAAAGAACACTGAAACATCTCTTTAAATCAGTCAAAAACACCAATAAAAGTATCTAAAATAAGACTGTCATTTTACAAACTAATACATTTTAAAAGCATTATAAACCTACTGTTTTCACAACTTAAATACCTGGGTCACTAACTACCGAGGCAAGAAGCTCCTATTACTTTCTCATTACTAGACCAAAAGATCAGCACCTCCCCGGAGAGTCTTGACTGCGTCTGTCTAGGAAGAAAGCTAGGAGGTGTCCTTCTCTAACGATACTTAGTATCCCGTTCCCTTGGAAGTTCCTTAACAGAAAAGTGCAGGGGTCTATGAGCCATCTTTTCCGCCCTGGGATCGTTCCTACGTGTATTCATATCGCAGTGTTTCTGAATCTCTTTTTATTTCAGTCTGGCATACCTTGCAAATGTTTTCCTGTTTCCTAAGACTCTTATATTAGAACAACGTCTAGCAATGTGTATTTTATTTCGGCATGTTCACAATTCGACAAGGTACTGAAAGAAAGAAAGAAAGAAGGAAGGAAGGAAAGAAAGGGAGAAAGAAAAAGAGAGAGAAAGAAAGATGGAAGGAAGGAAGGAAGAAACGAAGAAAGAAAGGAAAGAAGGAGGGAAGGAAGAAATGAATAAAGGAAGAAAGGAAGGAAGAAGGAAAGAAAGAAAGGCAAGAAAGAAAGGAATAAAGAAAGGAAGGAAGAAGGAAAGAAGGATAGAAAGGAAAGTGGAGAAAGAAAGGGAAGGAAAAAGGGAAGAATGAAAGGAAGAAGGGACTACGGAAAGAGATAGGGAATAGAAAACAAAGAAAAAGAAAGAGAGAAAGAAACAAAGAGGGAAACAAAGAAAGAGAGAGAAAGAAAGGAAAAGAGATAGAGAGAAGGGAGGGAGGGAAGGAGGGAAGGAAGGAAGGAAGGAAGGAAGGAAGGAAGGAAGGAAGGGAGGGAGGGAGGGAGGGAGGAAGGAAGGAAGGAAGGAAGGGTTTAACTGGGTAATGCAAAACTGCACGGATTGCTTTTTAAAGTATTGTTTGGAAACTCGGCCGGCCAGCTGTGCGACCCCCGCACTACCACCGGCCTACAGTGAACTCTCGGCGTTTCAACAAGCACCGTTGTAAAATTAAGTAGCTACTACACATTAAATTAACAGAATTCGGTATTTATCTTTCTCGAGGTAGGTTCTGGAAGTGTTGCCCATTTTCTATCACACAATCATTACCTTCCTTAAATTCCTGTAGTGAACGAGATTAATTGCATAGGAATTACAAAGCTTGGGGGAACGAACAAGTCATGAACAACATCTAATAATTCTGCGACCAATGAATGCATTTACAACAGTATGAGTTGTGACGTTGTCCTGATGAAAATACCCCATCACATAAAACGTGACTCATACAACAGTTCTAACATATCAATTATATACTTTGCATTGCTAATTATTTGTTAAAGGAAATGAGATTCAGTAATTCTTTAGAACTAATTATACATCGCATCTTGCTATTTTTCCATGCAGTAAAATATTGTCCACGATTCGTGGTTTCTGTTATGTCAACTACATGACCGTTTAGATAAATTCAAGCCTCATCAGAAAAGAGAACAGATTTCGGTCAATTTTCACATTATTAACGTTTTCGAACATCCAATTATAAAAGTGCAGTCTTTAATTTTGATGCTCGTCTTGTAGGTTCTTTATAAATTTCTCCCTGCTGTATTAAACGAACCAGAAATGTTCGAGGACATTCAATTTTTTCCTGTATAAGCACAAGATGTTTTTTTCGGTAATTAACAGAATCTGTCTTATGCACTAAATGTATTTTTTTTTCGTGTGAAACTGAGTTATCAAAAAAATTACCTCTAAATTTATGTCTTGCTCTTCTACACGATTTCCTGCACTTTATAAAAATTTTCAATATGAACCGATACTTTTAAAAAGACTCTCTGTACATTTAATTTAATATTTCTTTAAATATGTGTATATATAAAATATGTGCACAGATAAACTAGTACATAAAAACGAAATTTTAGTTTTGTAAGCAACACACATTAACCCTTTTCAATAAAAATTCAGTAAGTAATTTTTGCAAATAAAACAAATATTAGCATAAATAGATAACTTAAATGGGTTATAAACAGAGGAAAGGGAATAAACATGGAATAGAGGTGCAAATATGGAATATCAAAGTTTTTGGCCTTGTAAGTACTGCACTCTGGTAGAAGTCAAACAAATTGGTAAACAGTGTGAATTTCCACCATTACAATCCTCTCTTTTGGTAGAAGCCATACTTTACAATCTGAAGTGATTTTTTTTTTCGAAGAGTCAAGAATATTTTAGAGTTAAATGTTATGATGTAACACATTGTTTATTCATTTTATCAAAGTGAATCGTACATCATGCTATAGAACACCCATCCGAGGGTAGGTCTATAAGTTTCCGGCCTAACCATTTCTAGCTTTGATAAAAACAAAAAATATATTTTACTTTTCAATATAGTTATCCTTTATTGCAATACATATCTCACATCATTAACATTTCAACCTCTCCCCAAAATAGTCAGAAGTCTTGCCTGCCAAATGGGCGTAAACAGCATGCATCACTTCTACATCACACTTAAATTTCCTTCCTCGAAGGTCCTTCTTCAATGTTGAGAAGAGGAAATAGTCACTGGGAGCTAGATCTGGGCTGTAGGGTGGATGGTCGATCTGCTTGAAGCCACATTTCTTAACAGCTTCCTTTGCAACAACAGGCGCGTTGTCGTGAAGAAGGTGCACACCACCACTCAGCTTTCCTCGCCTTTACTCTTTGATGGAAGCACGTAGTCTGTGCAGTAGGCCAGCATAGTACTCCTCATTTACTGTGGTGTTCCTCTCCTTGAAGTCAATGAAGGGTATTCCTTCACAGTCCCAAAAGATTGTGGCTATGATCTTCTTGGTTGACCTTGGCCTTTAGAGGCGGTGCTCATTGATTCTCTTTGGGACAAGGATCATAGTAGAAGATCATAGTTTCATCTCCTGTAGCAATGGTTTGCAGACCTTCTGTGTCGTTGCCACGGCTGGGCTCCAAAAATGGCTGGCAACAGATGACTCGTTGCTGCTTTTGGACTGAGGAAAGAAGTCTAGGCAACCATCTTGCACTAACCTTATTCATCTTTAAATGTTCATGAATAATTTGAAGGACCTTTGGTTTAGAAAGGCCCAGCCGTGTTTCTATTTCTGTAAACTTGTTTTCAATAATTTCTCCTTCCACAAGAGCTCACTGTTTGCAGGAGTGAGCACCTCCAAGGGCCGACCTGCACGCTCTTCGTCTTCAAGAAGAAAAGTTCACGGTAGAATATGCGGGGGATGCTTCCCTATATCCAATCGCTGTTTAATTTCATTTAGAGTATGTCCTTCGAGTCTGAAGAACTTAATAACAGCTCGATACTCTATTTTGAACATATCACAATCTTCTACACATAGCCTTCTTTATGGAACTATATCTGAATAACTGAACACAAGTTATAGCTGCAATTATTTACTTAATAGATAAGGTATGATACCAGATAAGGATTTTGTGAAGGCGATAATCCTTATCGACGAGCCCGGGAATTGTAGACTTGTCCTTGTATATCTGTTTGTCTTTCAAACGCGTTTCTGCATGTTTTGATATTAGAATTTCGAAGTTGTAGTGTCACTAATATGGAATACTAGTAATCGACCTCCACACGATGTAGAAAGCAATAATACAAGTAAGACAAATAAAAATAGGCTTTCTTAAAGCATCGCAAATAGGTATATAAAGCGACTAAAAATGTCGTATAAATTGGTAAATTTAAAAATGTCAACAAGTGAAGCTACTCAACTAAAAATGGGGCCAAAAGCAATGGTGCCTCCTGAAATGAACAATTTCTTTAATGTGAGCTTACCATGTAGAACAACTCCGTTAGGTTAACAAGAAGGTTCTTGTAGATCATGGTATTCCAGCTAGCAATAATAAACAAGCTCATATCAAATGAGATGGCAGAAGAGTGCGGCTGCGGTTTTTAATGAAGAGGCACGGGATAGCATATCTTTCAGGAAATGCACAGCTACTTTTTTACCAGGGAAAATATGATCAAATGTTTGTATTAAATGTACGAGTTGTGTACACATGTTGATCGTTATTACTGAAAATGAAGACAAACAAGTAAAATTTGTGTTAATTTATTTATTTGTTTCTTTTTAGATTCACATTAAAAAAAACCGTTTTGGCTTCATCATTTTAATAAACAGTTTGAACTAAACTAAACTTTAATCGATATTCCATATTTGTACTTCGCTTTTCAAAAGAATGGAAATCATTTTCAGTTATTATGCAATTTATGATCCCATAGACTCTTTAAAACTTGATGTGGCCAAACATTGTGTAGTATATCATAAGTAGTTTCTTATAAAAATGATATTCTACATTTGGACCTCTTCCTCTACAATAAAATTCACAAATAACACGAGAAAGTAATTTCATTTATTACCCTTGTGGCACAAAGTGCTTCGTCTTGTACTAAATACTAAATTTTATAAACAAACGAGAATATAAGTAATATTAAGAAAAAGAAAAATATGCATTAATTATTAGTGATTTTTAAAATCTTATAACTAGAAGGAAAAACACAAAAAGGCGACATTTACATAAATATTTCATAAAAAATAATCTTAAAAATTACATTTCGTGCTATACAGAGGTGGCCAAAAAATGTATGCACAATTCCAAAAAAGAAAAAACTGTGCTAAAATAACGAAACTGAATTCACACAAACAGAAAATGATGATCACTAATCATCTTAGATTTTTACAGTTAACAACAGTTGTTCTAAATGCCCACCATCGGTATCGATATACTTCTGAGTACGTTGAACTACTGATTGAGCAACGAAAGTGTTTGCGAAAGTGTTCTCAGCGATTGTGCCACATGCCGTTTCAATTTCTTCCCGAAGTGCTGCCAGTGTACCTGGTGGGTTTTTTTTTTTTTTTCCCCCTCCCTATAGGTAGAAGTACAACGGAGTTAGATCCGGTGAACACGGTGGGAACTCACGTGCAAATTGCTTTGTAGATTTCTGCGGTGAGTGCTTAAAGTTCTAAAACCATAGTCGAGGACTCGGGGCTTGTTACTTGTGAGGTCTCCCAGATCTGCCCTTGTGAACATCGCATGCGATACCATTAGTCTCAAATTTGTCTGGAATGCGTGCAATTCGTGCAATTCTTACTTGTGTTGACGGTTCTTTTCTGCACACGCGTCTCCATTGCTTTTGAACCTCAACAACATTCTCGGTTTTCCAATACTACTTTAAAATTGCTTTCCGCTGCTCAAACGATAATCTTGGCTCCATTTTGTTGTAGCAACGCTAGCATAATAATGTGAGTCATCTGTTTACAGAGCATCACACTACACATCACTGTTGTTTTTCGGTCCAACTTTGAAATATATTAAATACATATCTACTGTGATAGTGTATATGCATTTTTGTCACCCTGGTTATTTACTATTTTTCTGGTTGTTAAAATAGTTTTCTAAATGTATAGGATAATGAGCAGAAACACTTATAATTAACACTTCTTTTTACAGACATTCTGTAAAATAGCGAGAATATTGGCTAACATTACTAGGAACTGTTTACATGAAGTAATTTTTCTCCTGGCTTTACGAATCATTTCAAATGATATTGACGCTGGGGGTTGTTCGCCTCAATGAAACTCATCAGTGTCTCTCTAGTGGTCTTTGAAAATATCTCAATAAAATGTTAATAAATTAAACGTAGCATACCGGAAATTGAGAATTAAGGATCTAAAGAACGCAAGTGATATCAAGTTACTGGTGTAATAAAGATACCTTGCTACCTTGATCATTCAAGTGGAATAGGGTCATCTGGGCCCCCCTGGTTGAAATACATTACAAAGCTTGTTTCTTTGTGCCCTTGATCTCTTTGTCGTCTCCTTCCTTTTTGCAATATTAGCATATTATAGAGTGATGGAAAGGTCAGAGGTGGTTGTAGCCCGGGGCCCGCTCCCCCAGTTTTAATTAAGTTACTGAAAAGTCACTGTAGGTAGTTCAAATAGGATGTCCCAAACTACCTCGGATTATACGCAAAGGGAGGCAAATTTTATTATTGTTCAACAGATGTTTGCCGTAACAACATTTTTTTTCCACCAATGTGCCACGTATCATCATTTAAAACAACTGGCAATGTTTTTTTTACTTCCCACCCCTAGCTTCGTTCTGTGGCTATAATGTCTTGCCAACGTTTAATGAAAAAAATCTGCTTCACCCTGCAGCTGCATGCATCAGACACCGGTGTTGCAGTATAACCCAACTTTTCTTACATATTTTTCAGCTCCATTAGTTTCATTCAGCTTTTCAGAGAGCATTTTTAATATAAAAGCGCCCAGTCTTTCAGCTGTTTATCAGATACCGTCCAGCCTAGAACACCTGATTAATCAATGTTCATATCCTGTAGTAAAACGCATTATATTGATGATGTTCGAGGATAAGATCGAGCTGCAACAGTACTGCCGAGAAAGTTCCTCTTAAAATGTTTCGACTCATATACAGAGGGTGCCAAATAAATGTATACACACTTCAAGCAAAGAAAAAACTGTGTTAACAAAACAAAACTGAATTCACACAAACAGAAAATGATGAGCACTAATCATCTTAGACTTTTACACTTACAACAGTTGCTCAAAATACCCACCATCGGCGTCGATACACTTCTGAGTACGTTGAACTACTGATTGAGTAACGTTTGCGAAAGTGTCCTCAGCGATTGCAGCACATGCCGTTTCAATTTCTTCCCGAAGTGCTGCCAGTGTAGCTGGTTTTCTAGGTATCCTTAAAGAGTTCCCCATAAGTAGAAGTCCAGCGGAGTTAGATATGGAAAGCGCGGTGGAAACCTCTTCGTCCTATTGCCTTTGAACTTCAACAACATTCTCTGTTTCCCAATATACTTCAAAATTGCTTTCCGCTATTCAAATGATAATCTTGGCTCCATTTTGTTGCAGCAACGCTATCATAATGTATGTGAGTCACATCTGTTTACAGAACATCATACTATACATTGCTGTTGTTTTTCGATTTAACTTTGAAATATATAAATATATTTAATGTGAAAGTGTGTATACATTTTTGGCACCCTCGGTATTTTCGAAAAGCAAAATTTTAAAGGTTCTACTCTGTAATCCACAAATTATCCTGGCCTTAATAGGTTGGTATGGATTGGAGAATTATCGAAGACGCACGAGGATACTCTGTTTTCAGTTTGCTCAACGGCTGACCGTTTGTGGCTACGCCCTCAGTTAAAGCACCTCCGGAGGAAAAGTAGGAGATAAAAAAGACACCGGACGGCCAGAATCCAAGAACATAAAACTCCCTCAAACTCACCGCCAGGGTGGCCGACGTCGCTAAGGCACAAACTCGTGAGTGGTAGGTCTGTGTTCGAATCCCGCCAGTACCGTCCTCCCTGACTGAGGTTTTTTCCAGGTTTTCCTGTCCTCATAAATGGCAAATGCCGGGGAGGTATCCTATACTTAGGCCTGCAACGATTCCTTCCTTAAAAATAAATTCTTTCCCAATATATTTCATCTCATGTATCACCAGTGTCCATCGCCTGCAGTGCCTCTGTAGCAAAACGGGCGTTAAACACTATTCATTCATTCCCTCAAACTCCGGGGCCGAAGCCTTTCCAGAGCGCAAGCCTTTTCACAAAGTACAAAGTATAAAAAATGCAAAACTAAAACCTTTCCATTACGTTTGATAGTTCATGAATATTATTTTTATATACTTAGATATTTTCAATTATGAATAAAAATACAATTTTGCTATAAATCCGCAGCTGTAGTAATAAGCAATCGCTTTCCAATTTGCACGAAATATTCAATGCTTTTTTTCATACAAATAGTAATATCATACTCTCACGATCTACTGTATCCAAGAATGAATACGTAACCCTAATGGATGTAACTATTGAACGAATAACTACATAGTTATTACATATTCGCTTGGCTAGGAATTTATTAAATAAGTCACTAAATCATAATTTTATACTTTATATAATAGAATTACAATTATTACATACTTGATGTAAATGCCTTACATATTCTCGAAATGAGTCCACTTAGCGCCAGAGAATATTTTGCCAATACGTCCGATCTACCTGGTAGCCTGTCTCCAACTGATTAATTGCTCGCGTTCCTCGTGTTTCCTTAGGTGGGAGATTGTAAACCACCAATCAGTTAAAACAAAGGTTTTAGTTTTCGGACATTTCTAAGTAACGAACAATTAATCGCCCTTTTAAGTAACGGCGCTTACCCTATAAAACTATATCAGCACTTTAAAACTTTCTTGCAACAATTCTTTCATATCATTCGCATAAATGGTATTTAATTCGTTACTATCATGCAAATTAACAGTATTTTAACTTAACTTTTCTTGAGTCTATGATAACCGCCATTCTTTCCACTGGTGTTCATGGCCAAGAACCGTCATTATAGGACAGATAAATATTGTTTCAAAACTTCACAATTTTTTTTTTTTTTTTGGAAAAATAATTTTAAAGCCACTTTGACAGCTACGTTAGTGTGCGTCAGACTCCATCATTTCAACCTGGAGTTTTGGATTTTTGTTTGCTGATTTTCTGCTGATTTGTTTTATTTACCGACACTTTTTAACATCTGAGGTCATCGGCATTCCATTCAATTCAGGGCGTGAAACGGCCGACAAATTTTGCTCAGAAGTCACTTCTTGCAGGCTTGAGGTTCTTTTTCGTGCCGTAAATGTACGACACGGGACCCATGGCTTTACTTCCCTTCCAAAGGAAGCCATTACACAGGATTTTTACGCCTGAAAAAATCCATCGATCCTGACCGGGTTCGAACCCGCGATCTTGGGTTTAGAAGGCAAGTATTTATTTTTTGTTTGCACACGATAACATTTATTTTATTTAAACAATGAAATTCTAAAGACCAATTTCCTCCATTAGGGATCATTGCCAAATTGTCGAATTTCAGTCTCGACGTTTCAGGTCACATAACCTGTACTGGATTGAGTTAGATAATTGACGGACTAGGGCACTTAGGTATTGCAGCCTTGCTAATGGGGGGGGGGGGGTTTCCGAGAGGGAGGAATGAGTGAGGGAGACACATGAACAAATGATGAAGCAGGGACGTACACGAGTCCTTATCGTTGTTTCCAGATAAAATACTTTAACATTCCCCTTCAAGGCCTTCAAACCCCTCAAAAAACCAACAACCGAGACAGGAAACGCAAGCCACCAGCACATCACCCACTATGCCATTGCATTTCCAACCTGTAACATAGTCAACATACATTAAATTGTGGAAGTAAAATATTCATCCCAGCATTTGTCTAAGTGCCATGGGGAAGCCATGCAAAGTTACAAAGTGAAGATGTCCAGCCCAAGAGATTTGAACCCGGGATCTCTGAAATATAACTCCAAAGCGTTACCGTGTGCGCCACCCTACTCTATCACATAATCCATAGGAAGTTCCGCACTGTCTCGTTGCAATTAGGATGTTTTGTTTTGTATGCAATGCTTTTACTGTTCATTATACAGAAATAACAATCAGTTGAGTGGTTCTCAGGTTACATTCAAATCAATTGCAAATTGCATGCAGCATGAGCCATTTTTCCATCCAATGAACAACCAAACGTACGCAGTATATAAACACCTTGTTCCCATACGAGGGTAGGTCCATAAGTTTCCGGTCTAACCATTTTCTAGGTATGATACAGACAAAAACTATATTTCACTTTTCATTGTAGTTCCTTTAATTACAATGCACTTCTCATATCTTTGAATTAACATTTCAATCCCTCTCCCTCCCCCAAATAGTCAGAAGTTTTGTCTGCAAAATGGGCATAAACAGCATCCATCACTTCTTCGTCACACTTAAATTTCCTTCTTGAGTTTTTAGAAAGGCAAATGGCAGCTAGATCTGGCCTGTAGGGTGGATGGTCGATCTCCTTGAAGCCACATTTCTTCACAGCTTCCTTTGCAACAAGAGCTGTGTGCACAGGCGCGTTGTCGTAAAGAAGACGCACACCATCACTCAGCTTTCCTCGCCTTTCCTCTTTGATGGAAGCACGTAGTCTGTGCAGTAGACCAGCATAGTATTCCCCATTTACTGTGGTGTTCCTCTCCTTGAAGTCAATGAAGAGTATTCCTTCACAGTTCCAAAATATTATGGCCATGATCTTGTTGGTTGACTCTGTGGCCTTGACCTTTAGAGGCGGTGCTTCGCCCGGTTTACACCACTCCATTGAATTCTCTTTTAGACAAGGGATCATAGTAGATGACCATAGTTTTATCTGCTGTAACAATGGTTTGCAGAACTTCTCTCTCGTTGCCACGGCAGAGCTCCAAAAATGCCTGACAACAGATGAATCTTTGCTGCATTTGGACTGAGGAAAGAAGTATAGGCACCCATCTTGCACTAACCATATTCGTGTTTAAATATTCACGAATAATTCTAAGAAATATTGTTTTAGAAAGATCCAACCTTGCTGCTATTTCTGTAACTTTGAGCCACCGGTTTTCCCTAATATCTCCTCCCACAAGAGCGATGTTTTCAGGAGTGAGCACCTCCAAGGCCGACCTGCACGCTCTTCGTCTTCTATGCTTTCTCGATCCATTCGATAAAGTTTGGCCCACTCTTTTACCTAGAATATAAGGGGGATCTTTCCCAATACACTCCAATCGCGTTTAATTTCATTTGGAGTTAATCGTTCTTTTGTGAAGAACTTAATAACAGCTCGTAACTCCATTTTGAACATGTTACAATCTTCTACACATAGCCTTCTTTATGCAAGTATATCTGAACAAGTGAACACAATAAAGTAGAAGTTACAGGTGCAATTATTTACTTAACAGATAAGGTATGACACCAGATAAGGGTTTTGTGAAGGCGATAATCCTTATCGGCGAGCCCGGAATTATATTTTGATGGTCTTTCTTTTACAGCTGTAAGTTTGGAAGCATGTTTGAATTACTTGGGTAGAAAAATATCAGTTATCAAGTAATTACTTAATGAAAGATGTTTAAGCAGTTATTAAAAAAGGAGATTTAAATGTCTCAACAGTCGCTGCTATACTTGGAGAACAAAGAATAGCATACATAGTACAGGCAGGATATAAGGATATAACAAAGATTATTTGAAAAAGCGGCTCTTACATTAAATTAACAAATGAACTTACACTATATGTGTAATTAAGTTTTAACTCTGCACCAAATGCGTTTGTAACACTGGGCTTTTGTACTTAGCAGTTTGAAGAACAAATGATGGTGCTGGTCGTAAAAATAAAACAGAAGAAAGCGTGCGTCTGGAACGAGACACGAAGCAGAGTGATTGAATCTGTTCAAAACAAATTTTAGGATTTCGAGCCTTAACTCCCCTCCTTTTTTCACCATATTCCATCGCCTTCAATCCATTTCCTGCATCTCCTTGCCTTCTTCTTCAAAGCCCCTTTCTGTATAGAGTTGCCGGGACTGCCTGGGTAGTCTAATATGCTGTGTTGTGGTAGTAGCGTGAAAAGAAGAGTAAAGGACGGAAGATCGCTCCCTAGTGCCTATTCAATAGAATGTCGAGGAGGTCAGTGGAAAATTGGATGACTCTGAAGGGCTTTATGTTATCAAGGTTTGTTCTGACAAGAGGAGGAGGAGACAAAGAGAGTGTTGCCATAGGGCATAATATTTTAGCCACGCTCTTTATGAGGGAGGCACAAATATGAACTGGCATAAATAGATTTCCCTTTCAAGATTAAATGCTTAACTTACAAACAATTTGTCCAATTTTTTCATCTTCCATTACCTGATGTACGCTTTTACAAAGGATTAATTCACAACTAATTCAATGCCGCTGCTATGAGATGCTGTTTCTATTGATTCGTTTTACTCATGGACGTTCTTTAACCGCTCAGATCATCAGCGTCTCGTTCAATTCAGGGGGTGAAACGGCCGACAAATTTTGCTAAGAGGTCTCTTCTTTCAGGCTTGAGATTTTTTTTTTTTTTCCCGTTCCCTTTTGAAGGAAGCCATACTTAGGATTTTTCACGCCCGAAAAAATCCATTGCTCCTGGCCGTTATTGAACCCACGATCTTGGGTTTATGTGGCAAGTATGGTTACAACGGCCGACCATATATGGGATAGTAAACAAGCATAATTCGGTTTACGACTATAGTTTGTGCTTTATTAATCGACGTTGTACAATTAAAATAATAAATTATGATTTTGGTTACAAGAAAGAAGAGTAACTAATGTATTTCAAATATTTAATTTAAAGTTATTTCCACCGGACATTTGACAGCCATTTTCTTTGGTATTTTAGTGCTCTATATCCCATGCTATGTTAGGGCTGTATGGACCAATTCATACTATTAATTAAATAGTTAATTGTAACGCCACGTAACTCATTTTGATATTGAATGATATATTTTTCCGATTTAAAGTAAACCTGCGTTGTGAGATTCTCGAATGGCAGAGTCGCTAATAAAAACAAAAACAAAACAAAAAAAAAACCCCTGGAGGTAGTGCATGGAGATGATAGGCAATTTCGAAAAGTTATCACTGCAAAGACAGAAAGAAAGGTGTGCTGTTTCAAGTAATTGACCATTTGAAAGAAGCCTTTAGTCCCCAGCTTTGAACTCTTTGCCAATGATAAGAAAGTCATAGAGTGTATATTATTTGCAACGATGGTTAAACAATTGACTCTAGACCAACAATTTTCATCTAAGGAGTTATTTTAAATACGAATCAGTGTGTGGATGCAGAATTAATTCACAATATTGTGCACGATTAAAACACGAGAAAAACTATGCATCGTTAACATAAAAAAAATTAGACCTTATTGGCGTGGATCTTCAACATTTGCCAAAAAATTACCTGCTAAATTAGCACAGAAAAAGAGAGAGTTTCGGAATACAAAGGAAAATATTAGCAATGAAATCAGAAACATTATTGTGTCCGGACCTAAGCATAGAAATCAGGATGCATTTTCCAGATACAATATTTGTTTAGCATAGCACATTACCAGCAACTTATATAAGATAAGATGGTGTATGCATTTTAAGAAATAAAGTTGAAACGTAAAACTGCGTATGGGCGGACAAGGTTCATAATTTAAATCTGGCATATACGAGGGTAGGTCCATAAGTTTCCGGCCTAACAATTTTCTAAGTATAATACAGACAAAATCTATATTTCACTTTTCAATATATACCCTTTATTTCAACACATCTTTGAATTAACATTTCAACACCCCCCCCCAAAAAAAATAGTCAGAGGTCTTGTCTGCAAAATGGGCATAAACAGCATCCATCACTTCTTCGTCACACTTATATTTCCTTATTCGAAGGTCCTTCTTGGGTTTTGAGAAGAGCAAATAGTCACTGGGGGCTAGATCTGGGGTGTAGAGAGGATGATCGATCTCCTTGAAGCCACATTTCTTCTCAACTTTCCTCGCCTTTTCTCTTGGATGGAAGCACGTAGTCTGTGCAGTAGGCCAGCATAGTACTCCCCATTTACTGTGGTGTTCCTCTCTTTGAAGTTAATGAAGAGTATTCCTTCACAGTCCCAAAAGATTGTGACCATGATCTTGATGTTGACTGAGTGACCTTGGCCTTTAGAGGCGATGCTTCGCCAGATTTACGCCATTCCATTGATTTTCTTTTGGACAAGGGATCATAGTAGAGGATCATAGTTTCATTTCCTGTAACAATGGTTTGCAGAACTTCTCTCTCGTTGCCACGGTAGAGCTCCAAAATGACCTGACAACAGATGATTCGTTGCTGCTTTTGGACTGAGGAAAGAAGTCTAAGTACCCATCTTGCACTAACCTTATTCATGCCTAAATGTTCATGAATAATTCGAAGGACTGTTGTTTTGGAAAGGCCCAAACTTGTTGCTATTTCTGTAACTTTGAGCTGCCGCCGGTCTCCCATAATTTCTCCTTCCACAAGAGCGATGTTTTCAGGAGTGAGCATCTCCAAGGGCAGATATGCACGCCCTTCGTCTTCAATGCCTTCTCGAGAAGACATTGAAGCCATTCGAAAAAGTTTGGCCCATTCTTTTACAGTAGAATATGAAGGGGTTGCTTCCCCATATACATAGTTCAACCACTGTTTAATTTCATTTAATAAAAGCTTGAAACTCCATTTTGAACATATTACAGTCTTTTACATATAGCCTTCTTTATGCAACTATATCTGAATAACTGAACACAGCGGAGCGGAAGTTAAGCTGCAATTATTTATTTAACAGATAAAGTATGACACCAGATATGGATTTTGCGAATGCGATAATCCTTATCGGCGAGGTCGGAAACTTGAGAACCTACCCTTGTGTAATGCTCATTTTTAAGTCTTTCAGCACTGTATGCAGGTGAAATCAAAATTGTGTTACAACATTCAAATTGTATCGCATTGGCACAGAACAGAAACTAATATTACAACATTAGATACTCTATCACAATGCAGGACTATATTAAATCAACTCGTTCTTAACGGTGTTTTTGTAGTGTTACTAATGTTTCCCTTTTGCTGTAGCTAATGTTTCGGCAAATGTTCTCTTTCGTGGTCTGGTAGATTAAAGTTTCTTTTTGCCCTAGTGTTAGAATTTTTTTCTATTTGTCACACAAATACTATAATTTATTTCATATATATTATACCAATAAGGTTCTAAAATGATAATAGAAACTGAATCAAAGCCAATGACATAAATTTAATTTATGCACATATCGATCTAGGATTCTCTTGCCCTGGTTCTCGTTGAGTAATGTTGCTTGTTTCCTCCTGACGTATATTTTGTTTCAATTCTTCTCTATGGTATGCGGTTATGCCTTGTCCACAATACTGTTTAATTTACCCCAGAGATAAAAGTCACAACTGGTTAGGTCGGGGAACCCAGGGGGCCACACATCCTTATTAATTAATGATATGTGGTCCGCTATGTCTCCAACTGAACTTAGCCAGCATTAATCAACTTGAACTATAGGGAGTGATGGATAGTTTGTTAAAGAGGTGCCCAAAATGTATGAGCAACTAAGACCAGCTTCAGTACCTTCTTTCATGAAGTTGGTAAGTAAAAAAGTTTTAAAATAGTTAAGGAAAATGTTGGATGGTTGTAGCAGAGCTACTCTACCACACCCACAGACGGCCACAAGGCCCGCTCTCGCCCATAGGAAAATACACTGCAAACTGGTTCACAGTTCATTGGATCGCTCTGCATAAATTCTTGAACTATTAAGCTAATACTCTTTTTTTTTTTTTTTCACAGTTCAATTTTTCAAAAGTTTAGAAAATCAGTCATTATTGATACATTTTCACACGAATAGCGACTATTTCAAAGTTAATTGCTGCAGTTTATTGAACAAAACTAAATGTTTTTAAATCTGTAAAATTAAAACTGAAAGGAAGTTTTTATAGCCATGTGATGTTAAACAATTCAGGTTTATGTAGACTTGTTTTTTTACAGTGCATGACTAAAGTTACATTGACTAGTTTAGAACTTATAGGAGTTTTCTGACATAAATCGTTTATGAGTTTGCAGCTTTTCATATATATATTGTATTCATGCATTCTTAATAAAATATTTAACCAAACCACATGCAAACTTTTCTACACTTAGATGGCTATATTGTGTTTTATTAGTGTCATTATTAGGAGTATTAATTATTATTACCTAAACAAAAAAAATGCATATTCAATTAATATGGCTCTACAAGATTTAACAAAACATAACCAATAATATGACCTGCTCTTTCTTTAAGTAAAAGTACAAGTGCCTATCCTTTTCCATGTTCAGATATGAGTACAGTGCGTTCCACATCAAATCGCCCGTACTACAAAGTACAGTGCAACCCCATTCCACCTAAACGTTTCACTAACTATGCTAGTTAACTAAACCCTGAATCGGTCGCAGATAAACAGTTATACACGTGTGTTCATTCGAACCAAAAACTTCAGTCGTGAGACTGATTTTGAACTTATGTCCTAGCAGTTCCCTATTCGATTTTTCAATCCAATTTTCAAAAGTAGTCCAATGATGGGCTACTTTTGTGAATGTAGATGAGAGTGGTGAACCAGCAATGGGATGGGTTAACCGGGAAAATCGAAGTACTTCGAAGAAACGTGCCAAGTTTCTGCCTTTTCCCGTTAAAAAATTGAAATCCAGATTAAAATCTACGTAGCCTGTTATAAAGAAAACAGCATTTTCTAATTTCTGATTGTAAAGGGGAAATAATATTTAAATAAAAAAGAATTTTAAAATGTATCTGATAAAAATTTTATTTAATTCCCAAAGAAATTCTTAAATTAGAATATGATATGAATAGAGAGAGACGTGTCAAACTATTTTATATAATTTACATATTAAGTCGTACTAATTAAAATGTGCGTTCCTTTTTCTTTTTCTCCCCCCCCCCCCCCCTCTTTTGCCTTTATCGTAAAATTTCGGTCAATATAGACGCTCATATGTTCATCATAAAACATGCACATAAAGCCTGCGCAGTTTTGAATAGTTGCACATTTTTCTTCACAGACAAGCAGAGTGTTGCCTTTCTAATCTGAAGAAGAAATATTTTTAATGTTATCTTTTTTGCTTTAATTTGCATGACCCTCTCGTAATTTAAAGTATTTTTTTTTAATTTTACATAAAAAATGCATAAAAGAAGTATATTTCTACCTGAAACAAAATATATCTTGACGGTAATTTAGAAAAAAAATTTGTTTCATACTTACATTTTATAATTTAAAAACAATATTGTTGGCATAGATATAAACACATGATCACTTTAGATAATACAATTACATATACACAAACAAATATAGAAAATAGAAAATGTTATAAATACGAGTTTAATTTAGATTAAATATATACAGATTAAGAATGCGCCACTTCCATTAAATTTGCTATATCCACATTTATTTGTCTGTATAGAATTACAAAATAATAAGATAGCTCATGAGTTAATTTTTCTTATGCATTATCGTTTATCAGAATGTTTTATAGCTATATTTTGGACACATATAAAGAAAGAAAAAATTAGAAAAAATATATTAATATCTATTTATTTCTTTTTTATTACTATTTTGCTTCGACAATCTACAATAGCTGAACATAAGTTAAGTGTAGACAAAAAAAGAACTAATTTATATTTATTTACATAAACTATCATTATTACAGCTACAGACAGTAATTTTTGGCATGCATCCGTAATTGAATGCAAACTGTGCGGCACCAAGGTCGTGGCCATTCTATATCGGCAATTCCTCTTCACACAACTTTGATCATTCCCTTTCTTTAATTTCATATGAAGCGCTTGCATTACAATATTTGTAGGAGTTTTGGTGACTGCAGTCAAATATTTTTTGACATTTTTAATTATGTGTGCATTTACTCACAACAGCTCTACTTCCGTAAATCTTACAATTTCCGCCTAAAATGTTCTTAAATCCCTCTAAAATATGGAGATTATTTTTGTGCACTTCATTTTTTACGTTATAGTGTTACTTCATTAACACACGTAATAGACTATAATATTACTATAATAATACTATAAGTTTTGAGAGTCAAAAAATGTATACACACTTTCACAGTAGATATCTATTTAATATATTTCAAAGTTGCACCGAAAAACAACAGTAATGTGTAGTATGATGTTCTGTAAACAGATGTGATTCACATACATTATGATAACGTTGCTACGTGACAGGTAAATCAACAATGAACAAATGAAGCCATGATTATCGTATGATGTTTTGTAAACAGATGTGAGTCACATTACGTTGCTACAAGATTATCATTTGAACAGCGGAAAACAATTTTCAAGTGGTATTGGAAAACCGAAAATGTTGAAGTTCAAAGGCAATGGAGACACGTGTACAGAACAGAACGATCAAACGCGAGTAACAATTGCACGCATTCAACAACAAGCCCCGCATCCTCGGCTATGGTTTTGGAACGTTCTGAGCTCTCACCGCAGAAATCTACAAAGCAATGTCCACGTGAGACTGGGATTAGCAGAACCAGCGTACGTCGCATTATTAAAAAAGCAAAGTTGAAAGGTTTCATCCCAAGACTTTTGCATAAGTAACTGTAAAAGTCTAAGATGATTAGTGCTCATCTTTTTCTGTTTGTGTGAATTCAGTTTTATTGTGTAACATAATTTTTTCTTTGCTTGAAGTGTGTATACATTTTGGCACCCTCTGTATTTATCTCTTAGCCGCAAACTGAGCTATAATAACAGTGATAGATAATGCTTTTGTCAAATTTATGACATATTTAGAAATTGTAAGATTTTCTTAATAAAAAACCGCCATATTTTGTCTGTTCCTTCTGCATTTCCTCTCCTCAGCAACTTTTTTGAGCAGTCTGCCTGCATTTCTTCTTATTTTCTACTTCTCCATGCTGTGTCCAACATTTAACTCTGCGTCTACCACAGAGACTGTAATTGCGGGAAATTTCCGTTTAAGTGCTGTTTTTGAGACTTGTGTTTGATAATGGCTTGGATTTAATATTGATGCTGCTTCTGTTGCTACTAATTGTATTTTTTATGTGACACATTTTTGTGGCATTTTGACCAAGTTGCAATGTGCAACAATTTAATAGCATTCTGAGTGATGGCTGGTAAGCCATGTGAGAAAAAGGAATCTGGGCCAAGTTTTCGAACTTCTACAATTTGGGTTTTCACATACATAAAACAGAAACAAAAAATGTTCCATGCGCTAGATCCTCAAATTGAAAGCAAATGACTACATCATCAGTGAAAGTTGAATAACGCCTGTCCATGTGCAGCCTTAAATGTTGTTACGATAGACAATTGGCGTGAGACATACGCCGAACGCTGCGCTCAACTGCGGATGTAGGCTAAAAATAACTCTCGGTATATATACGTTTGCTTAGTGCAACTAGCCTTATATGCTTTAGGAGTTAACTTATATTCCAGGCTTGTATTGTTTCTAATGCAGGAGATACACTAAAACTTTCAGATTCTAATGCACTCTCTTTTGTTTTTATGATTGCAGGTGAACACCCAGCAGCTATGCAACACGGCAACAAGAACTCGGCGAGCGTTTCCATTTCTGTACACATTCTTGTATATAGTTTTACAGTTTTCTTAATAAAACGAATGAGATGAAAAATACGATCATTACACATAGGTTACTGGTTTTATATATAAAAGAAATGTACTTCTTCAAAAAAAATGTTGTTCGTTATTTCAGGTTTTTTTCATGCTTATTTTAACACCTTTCCTAATTCCATAATTTTCCCTTATATCATTAAAATAAAGTAGTATAATTTAGTAGAACATAATTCTGATAATAATAACAGGGACAAAATAAATCACAATATTTAAACTACACAAGAGATAACAGCGAGCTGTGATTGGAATTCAGTACTTGGAGTGTTAGGTAATTGCATACTTTATAGTACAAGCAAGTTGGAGAAGAGCACAGTTAAACATATATTTGCCCTGTTGCATTTGTTATAATTATTGACAAATCTTTAGTTATTAAGTTGTACAATTGAAATATTCATAACCCTTCGATGAACCATCTTTTATATTAACATGGCCTATGACAAAAAGAGGGGGGGGGTTATAAGTCTGTTTTGAACGCTTGGGAAAATCCACGTTTTGTGATTATTCATTGCTCTGTATACATCCAATATCGAAAACTGAACCGTAAGAGATAATGATTAGAAATTCAGCTTAGAACTTCTAATATATGAGGGTAGATCCATAAGTTTCCGGTGTCACAACTTATCTGTTTAATAATTGCAGCTGTAACTTCCGTTTCGCTGTCTTCAGTTGTTCAGGTATAGTTGCATAAAGAAGGCTATGTATTAAAGATTGTAACATGTTCAAAATGGAGTTAGAGCTGTTATTAAGTTCTTCATAAAAGAAGGACTTGCTCCAAATGAAATTAAACAGCGGTTGGACGGTGTATATGGGGAAGCATCCCCCTCATATTTTATCGTAAAAGAATGGACCAAACTTTTTCGAATGGGTCGAGAAAGCATTGAAGACGAAGAGCGTGCATATCTGCCCTTGGAGGCGCTCACTCCTGAAAACATCGCTCTAGTGGAAGGGGAGAGTACGGAAGACCGGCGGCTCAAAGTTGCAGAAATAGCAGCAAATTTGGACCTTTCTAAAACAACAGTCCTTCGAATTATTTATGAACATTTAAACACGAATAAGGTTAGTGCAAGATGGGTACCTAGACTTCTTTCCTCAGTCCAAAAGCAGCAACCAGTCATCTGTTCTCAGGCATTTTTGGAGCTCTGCCGTGGCAACGAGAGAGAAGTTCTGCAAACCATTTTAACAGGAGATGAAACTACGGTCCTCTACTATGATCCCTTGTCAAAAAGAAAAGCAATGGAGTGGCGTAAACCTGGCGAAGCACCGCCTCTAAAGGCCAAGATCACTCAGTCAACCAAGAAGATCGTGGCTACAATATTTTGGGACTATGAAGGAATACTCTTCATTGACTTCAAGGAGAGGAACACTACAGTAAATTGGGAGTACTATGCAGCCTACTGCACAGACTACGTGCTTCTCTCAAAGAGAAATGGCGAGGAAAGCTGAGTGGTGGTGTGGGCCTTCTTCACGACAACGCGCTTGTGCACACAGCAATTGTTGCAAAGGTAGCTGTGAAGAAATGTGACTGCAAGGACATCGACCATCCACCCTATAACCCAGATTTAGTTCCTAGTGACAATTTCCTCTTCTCAAAACTCAAGAATGAACTTCGAGGAAGGAAATTTCTGTGACGAAGAAGTGATGGATGCTGTTTATGCCCATTTTGCAGGCAAGATTTCTGTCAATTTTAGGGGGGGGGTTTGGAAATGTTAATTCAAAGATGTGAGAAGTGTATTGCATTAAAGGGTAACTAGATTGAGAAGTGGTATATAGTTTTTGTTTTTATCATATCTAGAAAATGGTTAAGCCGGAAACTTATGGATCTACCCTAGTACCTTTCACACCACCTTTGACACAAAAGATCGCCGTTATTTCACGTAACTTTGTTCATTGGTTAGATCGTACTGAGTTTCAAAACATCTTTCCAGTTTATTAGGTGTAAATAGATCATGGTTTCTAAGTAGAGGATGCTTCTTTGATTATGCACTAAAAACGTTTGATGGACCTTTGCCTATAGAATATGCAGCATATAGTAAGACAGAATATTCCTACCTCTATTTCCAATTGTGCGGTCTTTGGACAATTTCGATATTTTTCTTTTGACAAAGGTAAGTAGTATTTTTAGCAATAATGCACAAATTTACGTTGTTCGATATTTCTCGTGTACATGAACATTAACAAAAAGTACATGAACAAAAATATATTGCCAATTGCTAATTTCCAAGCAGTACTCAAAAATAATGCAAAGTTGCGTTAAAAGTGTGAAAATTTATGTTTGGATAACAGTGCACTCGCAAGTTAATGCTTATTTAATTTTCCATTCTCTACTACACTGTGCAACTTTTAGCAATATGAGTGCAGAAACATTTCGTATTGTTTAGTTTTTTTAATTTATTTAATGTAAGATTTTCTAACTTTTAAAAAAGTATTTGTTTCGAAGCCAAAATGTTAAGTAGTTATGACATGAACATATCAATAATAATAATAATAATAATAATAATAATAATAATAATAATAATAATAATAAATTTAGCAAATGGTAGCACTGAATTATAGCTGTGAATAAATGGTTCCCATGAATATACAAACTATTTATATAACTATAATGCAACCGCCTTATGTTCTATGACGTTTTGCACTAAAAATAGGTCAGTCAACATAACTAGGATGAGGTTAAACTGTAAAAAGTAATGAAGGAAATTGCATATGAGAGTGGTTAGAGAATTAAGGAGTAAACATGAATAGAAGGAAGGGTATTTTAACAAAAATAATCATTCAGTTAAGTTAAGCGTTTGATTGCTGTTGAACACACCTGTTTTTGCAATCTTAAACATAGTTATATTTTGGTTAATTAATAGCAATACTGAAATTTATGATATTTTATCTGCCTGTCTGTCTTCTGGTGACTAAAACAGCGTAAGGACGTTATATTAGTGTCAAATACGCTTTATCTAATATCTAAAAAATGTATTATGAAGGGGGTGGACCCAAAGAGAAGCCTGGTACTTTGAAATTCAACAACAACAACAACAACAAAAAAAAAAAGCTCATACCACTAATGCCATCTGGCGACGGTTTTTTTGTAAGCCTCTTGTGGATAAACTACATGTTTTTCCGATAAGTTGGTCAAAGGTTATGTTGGCGATACTTTTTCTACATCAACATTCAAGATGTTAGAAGTCCCTGCGGTTTATAGCGAGAGAGCATTCTCACAAGGAAATGTAAATAATAACCAAGTATGTAGAAGTTCCTCTTGCAAATGTAATTTTAGGAAATCTCAAGTACTCGTACAGGGAAAACTGAATACATGTAAGTAGTCTAAATATTTGTAAATCTTTGTCGGTGCTGGTGGTTTAGTGGTTCGTAACCATACTTACCTCGTAGACCCAAGGTCGTGGGCTCAAACCCGGCTATGGTAAATGCATTTTAGGCGTAAAAATCCTCAGTATGATTTCCTCCGGAAAGGGCGTAAAGCCATTGGTCCTGTGTAGCATTTACAGCATCTGAAAGAAGAGGCTTCTAAGCAAAATTAATCAATTGTTTCACGACCTATATTTAACGGAACTCTAATGACCGGAGATATTAAATAGCGTCCTTAAATAAAAAGCAAACAAATACGAAAACTTTTGATATCCACAAACTTACCGAAGGTAGCTTTTACACTTCTGTTTGTGTCGCGTACCCATATTCAATCCCCCCCCCCCTCATATATATCAAGAGTTGTTGCATTAGTGCGGTGTAAGAAGAACTTTCTTAGCATATTCTTATCTTCAGACTCTCAGAACTGTAAAAATTGCATATATTAGTGTATTTTTAGTTAATGCTTGTCTATGCACGTTACGTACTTTGAGAAAAAATATCTCAAGAGTCTATTTCCAAAAACATTAATATTCTTAATAATAATTTGAAATAATCATAGTTTTTTAAAAATACCTGCTTATATCATGTATAAAATAACTGGGGGGAACATATTTTCAATACTATTTTCTTAAATGAATCATGAGAGTGTATAAATGTGTCTTAAACACTATATCGTAAATATTAAAAAATATGCATATATACACTACGGATTGTGATAATTTCTAAAAAAAAAAATTAAGTACAAAGGAAATTAACGTTATAAACTGTTGAGTACCCAAAAAATAACATTTTTCAAGTGTATATGATCACCTTAAACCATATGCCTTCCTTCCATAAGCTATCGATAGTCGTTTCAGGAAGTAAGTTCAACATTTAAGACTCCTCCACCCCGAGATCCCTCTTCATAAGGTGTGTAGTCGGAAAACATTCAATTGGTTTGAGCCTGCCTGAAAATATATGGCACTGTCAAAACTCTTTTAATGTCATTATTAACAGTTACGGAAAACTATTAAATACTCAAAATAAGCTAAACAAAAGAAAACACATAGGCATCTTCACGTTTTAATTAAAGTGGCTTGTATCGGATTTGCCAGGTTATTATTTTTCCAGGTTATTAGTATGTGTGTCTGCGTATAGTTTCAGTGAACATTGTATTAAAAAGTTACTCTATTGCTTAAGTTAAAACTTTAATGGATCTGTTACTCTAGGAAACCACCCTTGCAACGTGTTTGCGCAGAATTTTACTTGAGTGTGTCATTTGCTTTTCGTCAGAACTGTTTCTCTGTTAATTTTTAAAAATATTTCATTTACACAAACGATGGACAAACATCTGTTTCCTCTTTAAGACAACAAATAGAATGAGTTGGTTATATGGAACCCTATACTTTCATAATATTAAATCCAAAAAGAGTCGTTTTGTTTTAGGGTCAGTGATAGGGGACAAGGAATGATATTAATTCGGCATTTCGGCTACTGTGACCGAACTTCCGGATATAGACGGGGTCCCTAACGTTTCCTCAGATGGTAAGCCTCAGACATAGGCAGGCCTGCGGAAGCATCCATGGCAGCCTTGACCAACGGGCGCTATGTCGCCCGCGATGCTGTCGCTAAAACTAATTTACAAATTAGATTTTAATTTCTTTGCGTTTGAATTTCGTTTTAAAATCACCGCCTTCAAGCTTAGGAAATTTGTTATAGCGGCAATTGTATTCTGTAAAACAGCCCGCTTCCTTATGATTCATACCATAAACTACCGACCTTGACAGATGACAATGGGACATCCCATTGGCCCTCAAAATAATTTTAATGCCACCAAAGCGTGCCGCAAACAATGAACAAACTATTTATAACAGTTTTACAAAAGAAACGTTCCAATTCCTTACTTTTAGACGAACATGCAGTATTACTTATGTAAAATACGTTTTGAGTGTCTTGTGTTATGGTAAATTGTACACGACTATATATATATATATATATATATATATATATATATATGTGTGTGTGTGTGTATATATATGACTAATCGTTGATATTTACCTAACTTTCTTCCACATCTACGTGCCTTTGATATAATATTGGTATGTTAGGTACTTAATGTGTTTCCTTACTCATTTATTTTGAACCAGAAAATGCATTTTGATATTTCGTGCTAGTGACCCTTAATACTTTATTTTAGTTTATACACACATTTCAATATACTTTTATTTTATACATTTTATTTGGAGTTGGTTCTCGAAGTTTTCTATAAGTATCGTAGCATCGTAATCATTGGCAAAAAGTAGCCAGTTTGTTTTAAATTTGGAAAAAAAAATCAAATAACCGTCAGAAACGAAAAACAAATTCCTATGCCAGGTAAAAGTATTGCTGGGGTTTGGTTTAATTTTTTATTTTTCTTGATGAACAGCTTTCGAATAAATTAATTAGGATTTCGTTTGCAAGAGGTAAGTAACAAACAAACGGAAAAAAAAAATTACAAATGCTTCAAACTCCGAAAATAAATGGTAAATTAATACATGCACTTTTCTGGCATCTGCTCATATAGGTATTCTAATTCTATATATATAGAATAGTGCTTAACGCCCTTTAACTACTGGGGCATTACATGCAGGGGACTGATCTAGGCCTAAGTCAGGGTACCTCCCATTTATGAGAACCGAGGAAACACTAGAAAAAAAACTCACGAAAGACGGTCCTGTGTTTATCAAATCCCAGATCTCCGCGTCTTAACGACCTCGGTCATCCTGGTGGTCATATCATATAAACCTATCAATTAGGCAACTCAAGAAACTTAATAAAGCCGTATAGAGTTGTATAATGTGTACAATGTGCAATGAGATTAAAAGAAATTTCAAAGGGAACTTTCAAAATCAATGCCTTGGATGTTCTCGTCAGTTATAAACTCGGAGAAGAAATAAGGAAAGCAAAAAATAAATTGCATAAATAAGATACAAATAAATGGAACATTTAAACATAATGTTATACAAATGAAAATACCAAAAGTAGTCCCACTGATCAAACCAAATGTTGAATGACTGTGACAGCAACCTGATGGAGGCGAAAAGGGCTAATTGGCTTAAACTATAACGATGATTTTGGAAACAGCTAGTAAATTTAACCCTCCGCCTCAATAATTAACAAATTATTATGGGAAACGTTAGCTTCCCCTTGTGTTCTCAGAGGTATGTTGTGTTTCAAATGTCAGTCTCTAGAGATTTTTCCCTGAAATTCAGTTCAAGTTTTGTCGTTAGCCTTCAAAATGTGGCAATATGATTCGAAACAAATGTGGCTGAGTTATTTAAACACGGATGTTTTTCAGCTGATTTCTTATCCTACGAATGCATTTAGAAATAATGGTAAATAAAAAAAAAATCAGCATTTACGTAGATACATTTCAAAACTTTTAAAATACCTAAACATAACAGTTCAGCGATTTTCTTATTAAACTTGGCTTGGCTACCTTTACAAAATATAGTTAGCAAGTAAATCATCATTGGTAGGGTGCAACTCGCCGTTTTTCTGGAAAAGGTTTTTAACAATTATCGTCATTGTTCGTTTTCCATCTTTTCCTCTATTCAATTTTAATTCTCGTTTTTATTTGCATATTCAAAATAATAAATGAACAATATAAAGTTGGTAAATAAGTTTCAGCATGTGATCGTCATTTTTTTCTCAATAAAGCACGCTTTACTTGCAGAAAAAGGCTAGCTTTAATAGAACACTTGTACTCTTATTATGTTAACTAAGTTTATTAAAGTTAGTGTATATTTAATTCCCCGCTCTTCTGCAAAGTATGAAAGTGAGATACAAAATGCCATACATTCCCTCCCAAAATTAAAATTAATAATTCATTTACTTTAGTGCGTAAAACTCTCCAAGGATATTTTCGAAATATTCCGAATAAAGAGACATAGGTAAAAATATAATGCTCCTATATTTTTACAGTTTGTTGAGAATATTTCGCAGAATTAGCACTAATCACATGTTCATTGAATTGGATATCTGCTAGCATAGATTGTCTAGATCAGCAGTTTTCGAACTGTCGATCTCGGATACCCGAGTACACGCTGCATTAGTAGAATACTATTAACACAGTTTATTCTTTTATGTATTTTGAATAGTATTTAACGCTGTATTAATACTGGGGCATCACAGGCGATGGATGGATAATACATGTGATGAAATGATAGACTGGGAAAGGATTATTTTTAAGGAAGGAAACGTTCCAGACCTAAGTTTAGGGTTACTCCCCTGCATTTGCCATTTATGAGCACTGAGAAAAACCTGGAAAAAGATCTCAGTCAAGGAGGACGGTCCGGTAGGAATTGAATTCGAGACATCCCACTCACGAGTCCGCGCCTTAATGACTTCGCTCACCCGTGACAGTCTATGAATTACGACAAAACAAAACTATTATATGAAATTTCGACGTGTCTTTATGGAGGTACAGTAAATTACTACAGAATTGACCGCCACGGGTGGCCGAGGTCGTTAAGACGCGGACTCGTGAGCGGGAGGTCTGGGGTTCGAATCCCGGTGGGAACGTCCTCCCTTTTCCTCCAGGTTTTCATCAGTCCTCCTAAATGGCAAATGTCGGGGAGATACCCTAAGCTTAGACGTAGAACGTTTCCTTCCTTAAAAAAAACTGCTTCCCAATATATCATTTCATTTCATGTATCACCAGTGTCCACCGCCTGTGGTACCTCAGTAGTAAAAACGGGCGTTAAACTCCATTCAAAAAAAAAAAAAAAAAAAAAAAAAGATACAATTGAAGGCGATTGTTTCGCAGTGATCTTTCAAATAGGAAAACCCAAGCCGTGCACCAAGCAGAGCATACACATGTACCGTCATTGACTCCCTGTCCTTTCGGCTGCGTAGACTATTTCCTAACAAGTTACTTGAGAGTACCTTTCTGCAGCGGTTAATAACAAAAAGCAGTATAGAAGCCGCTTGGAAAACATAACTTCAGAACTCAGAATACCCTCTGTTTGAGGAAGCTACACACCAACGCACGGGTCAGTCTTCCGCCAGGGAATTATTTACTATGAACATGAAATACACATGAAAACTGAACGGGCTACTTGAGTGGATAGTCAATGTTATGTTAGGGCCATGTCGATGACATTACAAACACAGAAGACGTAGAAACATATAGATTAATGGAATGAAGGTAAATGATGAAATGGAAGGTGAATTCGTGATAGAGAAATCCCGGCACTCTCCCTTTCTTAATGAACTGAGGAAAACCTCAGTCTGGCTATC
Organism: Metallyticus violacea; assembly: GCA_030762175.1. Classification (NCBI taxonomy): domain Eukaryota; kingdom Metazoa; phylum Arthropoda; class Insecta; order Mantodea; family Metallyticidae; genus Metallyticus; species Metallyticus violacea. The sequence continues at coordinate 51,155,829 of CM060837.1, forward strand.
GGTTGCAGGATTTGAACCTAGATCTCCCGAATATGACTCCCTAGCGGTACCGCCTGAGTCAGCCCACTCGGTTCTTATCATTCAGGAATTAAAATTTTCAAGGAATGCTGTGCCACCATATATTGTTAATAATAATGTTTTATACGTTATATATACTTTATTGAATACAATATAATTGTTACAATTATTAGTTTTTCTGAAAATGCATGACAATATTTTGAGTGCACTCCATTATTTATTTCGAGGAAGGAAGCGATACAATTTTGCAGACAAGACTTCTGACTATTTGGGGGGTGGGGGTTAAATGTTAATTCTAAGATGTGAGAGATGTATTGCAATAAAGAGTAACTGTATTGAAAAGAGAAATATAGTTTTTGTCTTTATCATACCTACAAAATGGCTAGGCCGGAAACTTATGGACCTACCCTCGTATTTTGACCACTATATATGGGGCAATGTGGAGAATAGAATGAAATTCTAAATTTTTGCCTAGAGGTTACGCATTTTAACGTCTTTCGGGGCGATGAATAGAATGAATCAATAGATGGTTCCTTGCACTTAATTAACTAATATTCAGCTACACTGGCAAGAAGTCTCGATAATAAGTACATGATATTGTAGGAAGCCTGGGTTCCATTTTCCTCGGTACTAGTTCATTGTGTTTTGATACATAATTCTCTACTTATACTTATATATTTTGAAAGTGGAACTAAAAGCGCACTCACAAATTAGCACAAACGAATGCAGATTTGCTCGAAACAGCACATTATAATATTTTCACACAAAATAGGCGGGTCAAAGTAACCTATCATGCTTCATTTATAGTGCATAGCTAGCCTCACCTTACTACTGTTTCCTGTGAACAAAAAAGCACGTGACAGCGCGTATTGGTCAATTGCTAGAAAGGGGAGGAGAATGTACCCACATGGTCAGTACCGGCAAAAGGAAAAGAACGCATGAAGAAAAAGTTTTCTTGACCTTGACCCCCTATTATAAGTAAAAATATTACTACAAGAAAACCGTAGAGTAAATTATTGATATTTCATACTAATGCCTCAGTGATGGCAGAAATTCCATGTCGTAGATTTACAGCACGTGAAGGAACCTCAAGTCCGAAAGAAGAGGCTTCTTAGAAAAATTTATCGGCCATTTCAAGCCCTGAATTAAATGGCACACTGATTACCAGAAGTGTTAAAAAGCGTGCGTAAATACATAAATAAAAGACGATAGAAGAAGAGGGTGCCAAGAAATACATGGAGAGCTGAATTAGAGGCAGGCCAAAGGAGGAACAAAATAGTTTGGCTTTTGGGAATAAGAGACATCTACTTGACAGTTGCCGGGCTGGCAACAAATGAAACGCGAGCATTGAAGGCCATGCAGTGCGTCGATACATTTCACACTGCACACCGGAAATAGCAAGTAAGCACACAAGAAGGGAACTTGCAATGTGTAGTTTTAGTTTCATTTTTCACGATTTTGATGAAAAGGAGGAGCTAAAATCTTTTGTAGTATAACACATTAATTCTCTAAAAAATATTATTGTAAAATTGCTAAGGAAATAATAGTATCGGCTGTAGGGATTCAGTTTTAATGGGACGAAGAGAACTAGGAAGAAATGTAAGCAAACCGAAATAAGGTTAGTCTCAATTCACTGATTTTCTATTATATATTATAATTTACTTTCAGTAGTTAAACCGAGTTGCTAATCACAAGGCTGTAGATTAATATTAAAACACAAACGACTATTTTTCAAATTACTATAATGTTGTTAAATATTTCATTATTTTTAGTATTGACAATTGAAAGTTACCAATATTTTCTGCAAAGTATTGCATGTAGAAGAGTCTTAATGCAATTTTGAAAACACCTCTCGAGTGAAAGTGTTGTGTGGCAGAATTGTCAATATGGAGATAGGTAACATTATAGAGAATAAATATTAATTTCCATTTCATAAAAATATAAAGAGGGACACTCAATAATGGATTTGCTACTCTTAATCGTTTAAGCTTAAATTAAAACTCTAACCAGTCATTCGCAGTATTAAACATCCAACATACATTGCAAGACGAGATTTACCTTCTTAAATTTTTCTAACATATGAAACATTAAAAAAGTTAATATAAACTAATACGAGAAAAAGAAATGTTATTTAATGATAATTATGTCAATAAAAATATTTTCACCCAATGCAAATTCCAACATTTGTGCCAAATGCCTACATTTTGCCTAAATGATATTTTTAATGCTTCTTCTAAGTATTTATCGTAGTAAAAATTGGTGGTGAGAAATACAGTAATTTTGTATATTTAAGACTATCACAATGTTTTCAAATAGGTGTTTGAACTTTCATGTTTACATTTTAAAATAGTTTGAGAACGTTTCATTGAAAATGTAACGAAGAAAGCCAAATTCAAATTTTCACATATTACGTCCTTTAGAGCTACATCGAATCATATCATACGAAATGCAGTAATTGCACCTAAGAGAACATACCCTGTAGTGACCTTGACCTTGTTATTGTTTACTTTGCTCCTCACGCTGTTACCTTCATGTGGTTAGTGTGGGTAAACATCTACCTGTTAGTAACCAAGTAACCTCGACCGTGCGATTAACTAAAACATAGGCAAAAATTAATGCTACTGGTTTCACATTATTACTGACTCGAAATTACCTACCTGGTTAAAAAAAATTTACCAGGATGTAAAATTTTTTGGTGTCTTAACTAGTTATTTTCGTTGAAATTTTTCGCGTTATTAGTGACTTTTGTGTTTACGTTCTAGAAAAAATACTCGGAGAGACAGACATTTTAGCATGTAAGATATGACGAGGGGCTAACAGAGAATGCGTTAGTATTTAAGTGTATTAACTTATCGATGCACCCTGGACATAAACGTATTGAAACTGAACTGTTAATTGCAATATCGAGCCAATGCGTTCCGTCAATACATACACAGTCGTTTCCAAACTTTTTTAATAGTTCGTGCTATGCGTTGTTCATTATAACTTATACAAAATCTGTTTTTAATTCCGGTTGGTAGTCACTGACCATGTCTTGTGGTTATAAAACAACACATGGGCTGTCACTCGATTTCATTTCAAGTACCCATGCCTCAACACTTTGATGCCTGACGGATGAGGAGCACAAATTATATCATCGTTCAATATTATATCGATCCTGTTCGGGTAATTGGTGAATTCTTTGTAATTTAGCATACGACACCTAATTTTGTCCAGTATGGCTTCTGACAGTCCCATGTGACTTAACTCATGTTGATGACCAGTGCGTTAAGACAAATGTGACCAGGAGTTTTCCATCCTCGGCTTACCTGCCTCATATCTTTGCAGGACATTCGCCACCGATTTTATTGCTTCCTTGCAATTTTAAATGTCTGACACCTTTACTTTTATAAATAAAATTGTCTGAGCGACGACAAACATAATAATGCCTTACAATATTGTCAGAAGAACTGGCACCAGTGTATTTTACAATCATCGACCCCGTTGTCTACTCAATTTTCTGCCTTCAGTTTTTAAAATCATCAAAGAATGAGAAATGTAGTTCTTCCGATTTTACTTTTAGTTCATGTACTGATTCTAAATGTTGAAATAAAAGAAGTCATTGTTTTCTTCGTAGTTGAACCCTCACCATGATAAACTCGCTGGTGGCTTTTAAATATGGATGCATAATTGAAATTCTTGCTGCACATTTCACAGTGATAGACGTACGGTTGTTGTTTTTTTATGGAATAGGTGCGATAACATTAAACTTTTCTGGGTGTACTTTAGAAATATGCTGTCTTCGTCTTCTGTTATAGTTATACTCCTTCCCACATTCCAGGCAATAGAACTGTTTTGATACACTCATTGTTACATTGTCTGCACGCAATAATTGCATTATTCACACTGCACGCAAACAGAAAAGCGCAAAGTGGGCATCTCTAGAATGAACACAATTACACAAGTTCGTGGAGTAAATAAGTTGCAGGGGTATTAACGAAGCGGTAAGGAATTAATTAATAAGTAATGGATAGAGGGAGGGAAGGATTTGGAAAAGGATTTGAATTTGATTATTTTGGACTCTCAAGAGGAGTGTTATTTCTTCCTCTCTGATAATTGGTTTCCACTCACTTATATTTTTGCCACTGCTGCTCAGACTCTTCTGCTGAATATTTTTATGCTCCTGTGACCATGGGGGAAGGAATCTTGGAGATTAATAAGATTTCTCGTTATGGGTCATGAAACACAATTTATTGTTCATAAACTATTCCGCATAAAATGTACTGCTGTTATTTTCTGGAGAGCATGTGCCACTTTCGCACTAACTTGGCGATCACTCTGACGTTTCTTATCTCCTTTTCATACACAAGTACAGATGCATATAGTTCACGATAGTTCGTGTCATGGTGCTATTTGCGAGTATGCTGAAAAATGTTCACAAAGAGAGGTGTTTCGAAATATAAATGATCGGACGAGGACAATAGATCAATTCTTTCGAAGCATTAGTGTTTGAGGAAAGGGCGCCAGCAGGACTCCCGGAATTAAATTCGTTGAATTTGTTCTCTGTGATATCTGAAAGAGCTTGTCTACCGAGAGACTGCCAACACTCCTGAAAAATCCATTACAAAAATTCCTGGGGTAATAGCCCTGTCGCCTTTGAACATTGTTATGTAACGCCTTACAATACAATACGTGATACATAAATATTTCTCCCTACATAACCATATCTGTTCTGTTTGTGGCAATATTCTTTCAGTGTATGCTTGCGTGCACGTAGTCACTATAATATTTTATTTTGACTCATTGGATTCCTACCACCCTGTAAATGACATCATTAATTTGTTTGTAAGCATCTGAGATGTTGATAATAATTTACTTTTATTTTTAACTACATAGGTTTGTTGGTATTTTATATTATTCTAAATTTGATCTTTTTATTACACTAGTAGGCACATCCTTTAACTTTATACCGTGGTTTATAAATAGAACTGAGTTAGTGAGCTTCTAAAACTGAAAATATATTTTGATGTTTTTTTAATCATTCATTTGTTAAAACTAATTTTCACCGTCTAGTAATAAAAGCTACATAAAAATCAAATAATACAGAGGGTGCGAAAAATGTATACACACTTCAAGCAAAGAAAAAACTGTGTTAACATAACAAAACTGAACTCACACAAACAGAAAATGATGAGCACTAATCATCTTAGACTTTTACAGTTACAACAGTTGCTCAAAATGCCCATCATCGGTATTTCGAGTACGTTGAACTACTGATTGAGCAACTTTTGCGAAAATATCCTCAGCGATTGCAGCACATGCCGTTTCAATTTCTTCCCGAAGTGCTGTCAGTGTAGCTGGCTTTCTACGGTATACAACATCCTTAAGAGTTCCCCATAGGTAGAAGTCCAACGGAGTTACATCCGGAGAACGCAGTACACATGTCTCCATTGCCTGTGAACTTCAACAACATTCCTCAAAATTGCTGTCCTCTATTCAAACAATAATTTTAGCTCCATTTTGTTGTAGGCATAACGTAATGTGAGTCACATTTGTTTACATAATCTTGGCTTCATTTGTCCATTGTTGATCTACCTGTCACGTAGCAACGCTATCATGAATGTGAGTCACATCTGTTTATAGAACATCATACTACACATTACTGTTATCTTTTGGTGCAACTTTGAAATATATTAAAAAAGATATCTACTGTAAAAGTGTGTATGTATTTTTGGCACCTTCGGTATGTAACTATATGACATCTTAGTTTTATATCACAAGAAAAACTCACCTTTAATTAAATCATTTTCGAAAAAAAGGAGCAAGAGCAGAAGGTATTTCAATTCGCGAAAATAATTTTCTGCAGAGATGTTCTTTGTATTTTATTCGACGTATCTAACAGCAAGCAACATTGTACACTCTAAATACATTAACTGTTTCTGAAAGAGAACGGGTTGTGTTTAGGTGTGGTGTGGTAAACATTTGAAATATAGCAGAAAATGTGTTGTAACTGATGGTTTCCTTCCTTTCTATAATAGTTTTGTTTTTTCTGAGTGTTGCTTCGTGCAAGCCTTGGCACATCTGCAGTTCAGTCACGCTCAATACAGTCTCAGGAAGCAAGAGTACGTGATCAGTAAGATTGTGGCAGTTCCAAACTGATCAACACATCTACCGCATCAAAACTGCACGTGCAGCAACATATCATATACAGACTGCTGTTGAATTCGATGATTGTTTAATAGTCAATTCGTTCTAGAAAGCGCTCGCCTCTTATATCATCACATGTGTACTTAATAGAAAGTACGTGTTCCATGCAGTTAGCACTACAGGTATACAAAATCCACATGTCTGTGTTTACCACTACAGCATTTGACAACGCTTGTCCAGCAGTATTTTTTTTTTTTTTTTTTTTACAAAATTCCATTTCATAAATGTATTTATTAAGATTAAAATAGTGTTTTAAATACTTAGTTTATTTAAAATTTTATCATAACAACTTAAACTAGCTAAAGTATTAAATATTAGAAATATTACATTCTCTTTTCGACAAGAGATCATAGTAGAGGACCATAGTTTCATCTCCTGTAACAATGGTTTGCAGAACTTCTCTCACGTTGCCACGACAGAGCTCCAAAAATGCCTGACAACAGATGACTCGTTGCTGCTTTAGGACCCATCTTGTACTAACCTTATTCATATTTAAATGTTCATGAATAATTCAAAGCACTGTTGTTTAAGAAAGGCCCAAACTTGCTGCTATTTCTGTAACTTTGAGCCGCCGGTCTCCCATAATTCCTCCTTCCACAAGAGCGATGTTTTCAAGAGTGAGCGCCTCCAAGGGTCGACCTGCACGCTCCTCGTCTTCAATGCTTTGCTGTTGCTCATTCTTTTACGGTAGAACACGAGGGGGATGCTTCCCCATATACATCGTGCAATCACTGTTTAATTTCATTTGGAGTAAATCCTTTTTTTATGAAGAACTTATTAACAGCTCGACACTCCATTTAGAACATGTCACAATCTTCTACACATAGCCTTCTTTGTGCAACTATATCTGAACAAATGAACACAGCGGAGCAGAAGCTACATTTGCAATTGTTTACTTAACAGATAAGATATGACATTCAATAAGAATTTTGTAAAGGCGACATGTGTTGCCATGGAGATTTGTTTACGTTTATCATTTGTTCACATTCGTGGTTTGTCAGTTACTTTCGACTTGATCACCTCTGAGCCATTAACCATGGCAGGGTATTCATTTGGTGAATAAGCAGATAAAGAACGAATTATCAGCAATCGTTTTCCCATGATGTGTGATATACAATATCCTGAATACGTTGAGAATAATAAAGATACAATAGCAGTTCATGGAGTATCCTCCATATGTCATATGAGATTCATCAAATGCTGCGGCCCAATGTCTTGTGCTGATATCTGAATCATCTTCAACAACCTATAGAATGAATTCTTCTTGGTCAGGTCTTTCTCGATCATCAGCAGATTGACTTGTATCGACTTGTATCTTGCGTGTTGAAGGTTTATTTCATTATTTCATTAATAGCACACAAACCAAGCATTTCCGGACGTATATTTGTATAACTTTTTTATTGTTTTGGTGTGAGGAGCTCGCCCCCAGGTTTTGTCCCAGAATTTATGTTACAGACTGCATATATTATATATCAACTATACTAATCTGATTTATACAATCTACTGGAAAAGTTGTATAAATAATTTACGAGTACAAAGAATGATTGCCACTAAGTATTTAGAGAGCGGGAACATACAACTTGAGACGCTTTAATATGGAGCTATTAGTTAAATTTTAATACAAATATTACTGCTTATTTTATAAATTAATGAAACGTGAGCTTTATAAAATTCAAAAAACCCTTACTCATTAGGAAACATATTTTGTGTGCGTACTCTAAAAATAAGGCCATGTATTTCATATAATTATTTCGAAACGACTTACGTGGGGGGGGACTTTTTAATTGTTTTGATGTTAAATTATTGCAGAACAACTAGAAGATGGGAAAGGATAATGTATATGATAGTAACAAGCATATGGTGCTCAACAATAAAATGGAAGATTTATATATCGGCTGCAACTATAACCTGGTGAGTTGTACCACGGTATTTCCCGAAATCTAAGTCATGGTTTTGATTTCCGGTGTGGATATCCCAATAAGGAATATTCCTGTTTTTTAATCACAAAGTCCAATGCCAGATTTAACTTCTTGGTTGCCAGAAATCCCCAAATATTATTTTTACAATTAAGGGTATACGTGTGTACAGAAACCTTTAATTCAAATGTTCTGCAAATTCGTTTATTCAACTTTGCATTTTCTCAGTAATTGTTTTAGATAATGTAAAAAAACTTGACAGGTTTTCAATAATTTTATTAGTATAACGTTTATTTATTTCTTTAGCAATTTATTGACTATCAAAATTCTGTATCACCAGTTTTAATGTTGAAATAGTTATAATATGTGTAAAAATGTAAGTAAAATATGTTCATTTTTTTCAAGAAATTGAATATTATTTTTTTAAACGTATAAATTCATAAAAGAAAAGGCGTGACACCTTTACGCTTGTGACTATTTAACTTTTTTAATTTTCTCATTAAATATCATTCTTGATATTTCAGGTATGAAACCCTTACAATCTTGAAAGGATATACTATTCTTAAGTTAAACAAAAAATCATTTTTGCAAAAATATTACATGTGTCCACCCAAAAACAATCGATAAGAAATAAGACCTGGAAGGCTACAACATAATTAGGGATATTGTTACCGCTAAAAGTCAATAAATACAACAATACAACAGTACAAAATGAGTTCAAATTATCAGAAATAATATAATTAAAAACATGATAAGAAAATAAAGGAACTCTCATATTTCACCTGCCTCTGCAGCTGAACGCCAGCTGCGCTGAACCAAGGTCACTAGTTGTTGGTTCCGCCCTTGGACTAGTTTCCTCACATTTCTATTCTCGCAACTTTGGTAAATGCCTAATAGCATACACAATGCTATTTATTTCTTAAGAAAACTGTAATGAAACAACTATACAACTGAAGTTGTTTAATTGGTGTCTGTCTGTAATGACATATATGAGAATCATTCCTGTAGACTTTACATTTTCTTCTCTGTTCTAGTTATATTTCAATACAATAACTACAGTAAAATTTGGTTCACCAAAGCACTGTAATGGATTAACTCTTGCTCCAATAGCCTGTAATATAACGAAAATTGAGTTATAATAACACAAATAGAGAAACAATGCTTACTCTGGTGTGATCTTAGCCCTACGCACGCTGCGCCAGCTTTGGACGCAAGCCAAAAATAGCTTTCGGTACTAATGCCAGCAGAGCTCAGTAGGCAAGAAGCAGATGTGTAAAAAATGGTGCATTAAAATGTTTTAACTATAAGCTTTAAAGTTTATTGTTTTGTCGTCTTTAATTACAGTAGATTAGCAATGAATGTTAATGTTTCGTGATGTTTATTAATTGTGCCTTTAAATGTTAGTCATGTACATGCTTAAGTTCAAATCATTCTAGAGCAAGAAGATTAAAGTGTGAGCTTCATATTTCAAACTTAGAAAATGACTACAGAGCCAACTTTGATATTTAATGCTGTTCGTATAAAAGGCACATAAATATTAATTCATTTTACTTAAATAGTATTACGGAACAGGAATACAGATCATGAGGGGTTTTCCTTAATGATAGTACGTTTATTAGGATATTCAGGATCTGCAAGTTCTTCATAAATTTGAACAAACGGCTTACCTTTGGTTTCTGGCACATACCATACAACGAACGTGGTTCCAAGAATTCCGAAAATGGAAAAGACAATAAAAGGAAAAAAAGTTCCCACACCATCAGCCATAATTTGGAATAATTTTGTGACTGAAAATGAAGCAACTGAGTGGAACATTAGAGCGATTGTTGCAGCGAGATTCTTTACGTTCGTGGGGAAGACCTCCCCCATCACAGTAAAGGGCACAACTCCTAAGGCTAAGGAATGCAAGGAAAGGTAAATAATGAGGCAAACCATTGGAATCCAGCCCACTGCAGAGACGTGCATATCTGTATTATCTTCTATGTAGAAATATATCCCAACGATAAGAATGAACAGCGTTGTACCCCCACCAGAGATTATCAGCAGCGGTTTCCGTCCCATCCTGTCCACCTGCGAGGAGAGCACCATGCTGGACAATGCCTGAATACCTCCAAGAATGATGACGCACGTGTTTGGATCCAATACGTTTGCTGTAGAGCTCTGAAATATCTGAGTAGTATATGATACAACAGCCAGTTGACCGACAAACACCTGCAGCGCTATCAAAGTGATTACAATAATTAACGCTCTGCGGTTGCCGTTTTTCATGAAGAGGTCCTTCAGGGGTGCTCGCTGGATTTCAAGAGATTCATCAACTGCTGACTGCATTAATTTTAGTTCCTGTTGAACACTACTGCTATTATCGACTCCTCTGAGTTTCATTAGACTTGCCTGGGCTTTATCTACCTGACCTTCTGACAAAAGGAAGTACGGCGATTCTGGCATCCATATCATGACGAGCAAGAATAAGACTGGAAATGCTGCTGATGCGATAGTTAATGATGAATAAGATAAATAGGAACCCAAAGAATACTCGATCAGAGCTCCAATGTTGAAAGAGACTTGGGTGAGTGTACCTAAGGCGCCCCTTATTGCATCCTCAGAAATCTCAGCTACATAGAGAGGCGTGATAGTGAACGATATGATGATACCAGTACCAGAGAGTATTCGCGCAACGTACAGTTCCCATACTGTCGTCCCAAAGGTGAGGAGAATCCAGGAGACGAAGTAAGGCAAAGCTCCTGCTAATATAATGGTCTTTCTGCCGAAAAGCTTAGCCAAGCAGCCAACTGGTATGATGCTGATGATACTTCCCAAGGGCATGAAAGACACCAGCCAGGAACTCTGATCTGGAGTTAGCTGTATGTGGGAGTCCTCGCTCAGCAAATACGGCAAGGTGGGCGATGGCCAGGCAGCCGAGAGACCTGCCATTAGGAACGATATGGAGGCTGCAAGAGAACAAACGTTTCAATTATAAAAAATAAAAACATATTAAAATTACGACATGTATTTATACACGCTTACTCCGCACTCCAAAAATACTGAACAATTTAAGAACAAGAAGACTAGCCTAAAAATCTTTCATACACGAGGGTGGTCCATAAGTTCCCAGCCTTGCCGATAAGGAGCATTGTCTTCAAAAAAGCATTATCTGGTGTCATATCTTATCTCTTAAGTAAATAATTGCAGCTGCAGATTGTGACATGTTCAAAATGCAGTATCAGAGCTAAAAATAAATTCTCCAAAAAAGGAGGACACTACAAATAAAATTAAACAGCAATTGGACAGTGTATATGGGGAAGCATCCCCCTCATATTCTACTGTAAAAGAATGGACCTAACTTTTTCAATGGATCTAGAAAACATTGAAGACGAAGAGCGTGCAGGCCGGCCCTTGGAGATACTCACTCCTGAAAACATCGCTCTTGTGGAAGGAGAAACTATGGAAGACCGGCCGCTCAAAATTTAAAAAATAGCAGCAAGTTTGGGCCTTCTAAAACAACAGTCCTTCGAATTGTTCATGAAAATGTAAACGTGAATAAGGTTAGTGCAAGATGGGTGCTTAGATTTCTTTCCTCAGTTCAAAAGCAGCAACGAGTCATTTGTTGTCAGACATTTTTGGAGCTCTGCCGTGGCAACGAGAGACAAGTTCTGCAAACCATTGTTACAGGAGATGAAACTATGATCCTCTACTATGATCCCTTGTCCAAAAGAGAATCAATGGAGTGGCGTAAACCTGGCGAAGCACCGTCTCTAAAAGCCAAGGTCACTCAGTCAACCAAGAACATCATTTTGGGACTGTGAAGGAATACTCTTCATTGATTTCAAGGAGAGGAACACCACAGTAAGTGAGGAGTACTATGCTGGCCTACTGCACAGACTACGAGCTTTCAGCAAAGAGAAAAGGCGAGGAAAGCTGAGTGGTGGTGCATTTTGAACATGTCACAATCTTCTACACAAAGCCTTTTTATGCAACTATATTTGAACAACTGAACACAGCAGAGTGGGAACTATAGCTACAATTTTTACTTAACAGATAAGATATGACACCAGATAAGGGTTTTGTAAAGGCGATAATCCTTATCGACAAGGCCGGAAACTTATGGACTTATTCTAGTATATTATTCCAGAATTAATTCAATTAGCCTGAAGTGTTTGAAATAGCCCATTAACTCATGCGAAAATAGAAAATGTAATAGCCTAGAATAAAAGTGAGAAATAATGCCTTTATAACTGTAACTTATGAAAGTTGCTGCTATTTGCCTGAAACTTATTTAATATCATATAAATAGATTGTTTAAATGTGTCACATATTTACACATGAGGTCGTATTTGTTAAAACTAGAATAAAAGTTCTTACAAATATTTGTCCGGAAACATATATTTACATGTCAATTGTATTGAGGCCTCTGACCGCAACTTTCTGCTGAATAGTCAGTATAGAGATAACTCTATTAGTGTTTGTTTACCTCGCATTCTCCTGCAATTCTATTTTTCAGAGAATCGTATATTCGTACGAACAGATTTGACTGCTCTCACATTTAATAATACACAGTTTACATCATGCTTTGTTTGTATGTTGTCGATTAGTGTGGTATTAAGTGCTGATATTAGGTGGTCGAGAGGGCCATGTTACTGGACCCTTCATTAAAGGCCTGGGTTAGGTAGTCCCACGATGTGCACTCCATTATACTTTTAATGTGAGAAAGGTCATAGAAAGTTCCATTAATTCTACTTCTATGAGCTATTTGTGACATACCAACAAAAAGCTGATGGAGAAAATTCAGGGAAAGCACTTTTTAGACCGGTTTGTTTATGTGTATTAGGTCAGAAAAGATTTAAAGAAAAAGTTATCAGTTTTGTATATATTCAGAAAGGAAATATTTTTATAAAAATTTGTCACAATTGAGAGAATCACAGACACAAAAACTTTTTCCTAAGAACATCCTTGCACCAAAAATGTAAAATTCAATAAGTATATTAATATGTAATGCATTTCATGTTATTTATTTATAAACTCTTCTATTCCGACCGTTGTTCTGAAAGTTAAATCACAATGTATATATAGAGGAGAACAGTATTAGGCAACATACTTATATTTTAATAATTTAACATCATGTTTCAAAAAGCTTCTGCCTCTAGGGTAAAGAAACTAAAAGCAACAAACATAAATTTGATATCAACATGATGCAAAAAAAAAAAACGAATGTTGACATTTGTTAGGCCACAAATTCAAATAAAGACCTAAAAATCCCTTCCTTCTGGGAACTGGGTTTTGACGCAAGTTATAGGCAGTAGACGGGTCATGTCATGTTGCCGTGGCAACCAACTTCGTTTATGAGAACATTTTATCCGCCCGCTGAGCATTTCGCTTGCCGCAGGCCTAAAACTTGTTAGTGGAACTTAATATCTTCCTCGGAGTCGGTCAGCCAAGCATTGCTGACCCCATCGACCGCTAATCAAATAGAAATTAAACCATGCAGGCAGTGAAGTAATAAAACTTATAGCTGCATTTTATTTTATGGTTTAATCTGCAAAATATTTAGTATTAATGGCATTTTAACATAAAATCCATAACTGCCTTACAAATGCCGAACATAAATAAATTGATATTATTAAGTTTTGACCATTAGTACATAACCGATGGAGCCTCGTTCTTTTGTCGGTGTTCTTTTGTTTCTCTGAACGTGCCAAGTTAATTTTATAGTTATGATTGTAGTTAGTTTATATTTATTTCGTTAAGCATTTAGTTTGTAAAACTTATAATAGCTATTTGCTTTAAAAAGACAGTCAAGTGAAATATAGGCACTTATTATTGCTAAATGAGCTCAAAATAATATATTTCAGAAGTAAAGGTCAATGAAGGCGTAAATTTTTAACTGAATAACTATGTTGATAATAAAAGTTGTCAATTAAAAGGTAAGAATGAATGTATAATTAATCTTACTTCAGTAAGAACCACTTTACTTGGATTATTACGTTGTTTTGTGCACTAAATACAATATATACGTGACCAGAAGTACTGTCAAACTAATGTTACATAAATTTATTCGCTCTATATATAACGTTCCGGAGGCAATTTTGGAAAATGTTTAAGCATTACATAGATAAAAACTCATCGATAAATTAATATTAAGCGCAAATACAAAAAATGGCCGTTGTTTCCTCACATATCGTTACGCTTGCTCAGCTATCTTTATCCAAAACATGTACTGTAATTCTAAACTCTGTTCTTTAGCATATTACATTACGCTGGAAATAAGTTGATCCTCCATAAAAATAATACTAAACTTCACCTATCCTAATGAAGCAAAGCACCCCTCTAGAGTCCAAGATCACTCAGTCAACCAAGAAGATCATGGCAACAATATTTTGGAAAGTACTATGCTGGCCTACTGCACAGACTACGTGCTTTCATAAAAGAGAAAAGGCGAGTGGTGTGCGCCTTTTTCACGACAACCGCCTATGCAAACAGCCGTGAAGAAATGTGGCTTCAAGGAGATGGACCATCCACCCTAATGCCCAGATCTAGCTCCTAGTGACTATTTCCTCTTCTCAAAACTCAACAAGGACCTTCGAGGAAGGAAATTTGAGTGTGATGGATGATATTTATGCCTATTTTGCATACAAGACCTCTGACAATTTTTGGAGGGGGGGATTGAAATGTTAATTCAAAGATGTGAAAATTGTATTACAATAAAGGGGAACTTTATTGTATGGAAAAGTGAAATATAGTTTTTGTCTTTATCATACCTATAAAAGTGTTAGGCCGGAAACTTGTGGATCTACCGTCTAACTGATTGCATCACGCAGCGAGATGGATTATAGTTGACGTCATCTCTCTCTGTCCCACCGATCATCTTTAAAGTTCTGTAACAAATGCTCCCATTACAGCTTTTCAAGATTTCTGTAAGTTTTCCCCTTTATCTTCTCCCTTCAAAGGTCCCGATTTTCTTTTTTTCTTCACCGTTTGTTGTCTTAGGCAGCTCTAGTTGATTTCAATAGATTCGTTTACGACAGTATGTTTGCATCTGTTTGCCCTCCTTTGGTACATTACTAGTCATTTAACCTTTTCGGCATCTGGAATTAATTTCCTTTTTGATCTTGACCTACAAAAGGAAAGTTAATTTAATTTTGATAAGCGCGTGTTATTTATAAATTTTCATTGTGAAAATTTATGAAGTACAGGCTACCCACAATATTTAAAATAAATATATGAAATAGCATAATCACTGTTGCTATTGGCATAAAAGATAGAGTGAGAAATAAAGTATATAATTCAAGATTTAACTAGGATTGGCCATTATGAACTAACATTTTAATGTTTATGATAATGATGAAGATTTGTAAAATCAACTAAATCAATATATTAGAATAGGGGCTAAGATGTTTATTAATGGTGAAGTAGTTTTTGCTTAACAGTAGTGTGGTGATTTCGACATACATTGTTACGGGATCGTCAGATCATCGTGACTTGTGTTACGAATAATACAATACGTACAATACAGTCTGAACCAATACTTATTGGAAAAAAATGCGTTTATTGCCAACCTTACTGCATAAAGGAGTGCCAAAGACGATTTATTTTACAGTTTGAGGTACAGAAAGCACAGACTGTAGGCTTCTCCACAGAAGTCCTTGCTTCAACTGTAGGAAATGGGTTTTTCACAACTACGTGTTAATGAGCTGGGAGGTGTGAGGTGAGGCACGACTGCATTCATGAAAATTCCTGATGAACAGAAAAGACTCAATTTCCGTCATTAGTTCCAGCACATTCGGAAGTAATAGACTACACATGACTCAATAATGAAGTGTAGCTGTACCTAACTGGTCACTATTTCAATTCCCATAACACCCGAACTTGAGCTACTATGCATAAAACTAATATGCAGTACATGTGAATCAATTAGACGTCTACGAACTCCGTGAAAGAATTTCATCTGCCATATCTTCAATGTTAACATGTCTGAAATGTGGACTTTCTCTAGCAAAATTCTCCCTATGCTGAAAGGCAAAATATATGGCAACAAGTCTCGAAACTTTCGTCACAAAGAAAACACTGGCGAAAATTGAGGTTGTAACACACAATATATATTAGGGTCATACTGAAAGTCGTGAGCAACGCATTGTTAAATTTCAAATTCCAACAATGTAACAAAAAGGACTGCAGTATCATAAGCTACAGACTTTACACCACATGTTGCCATATTGTGACGTCATTAGCTTCTATCACGTAAACACAGGCAGTATTTACAAAATAGCGGACATTAATGTTTCGTTTCGACAGCGTATTGTCATTGAATTCCTTGTTAAAAGAGGGAAATCTGCTGCTGAAATTCACCTCGGACTTCAACGTGGCTATGGAAATGACTGCATGGGTACTAGCAGTGTTAGGAGATGAGTGAAACATTTCAAAGATGAGAAAACGAGTATCCAAGATGAGCCTCGTAGCGGTCGCCCGCGAACTGCAACAAGGAAAGAGTTGATGAGCTCATTAGAGAAGACAGGCGTATCACTGTGGATGAAATCGCTGCAAAACTTGCAGTAGGACATAGTGCAGTGCAAGAAATGATAAAAAGCTTGGGTTAACGAAAAGTTTGTGCCCGTTCGGTCCCACGTTAGTAGTATATATCCCTCCTCGCGTGATTTTTATATCAAATTGATATCAAAAGGGGTGGGGGGTGATATCAAAAGTGGTGGGAGGTGGGGGTGGGAGGTGGGGGTGGTGGTGGTGGGAGGTGGTGGTGGTGGGAGGTGGTGGTGGTGGTGGTGGGGGTGGTGGTGGTGGGGGTGGTGGTGGTGGTGTGGGTGTTGTGGGGGTGGGGTGTTGATATCAAAATCTCAATTTGAATTGATATCAAAATTTCTGTTTGATTAAGCGATAGGAAAATCTCTGTTTGATCGAGTGTTGGATTTAAATCTCCCGAAAAAAGTGTGTGTGATCAATTAATTACGTTGTAAAAAAATGGAGAGCCCTTCCGCCACTGCGTTGGCAGTTCGCCACTGCTCGCTCCCCCCACCGCTCGCTTTCGCCGCCCGCCTCGCTTTGTTCGCCGCCCGCCTTGTGTCCCTCGCTTTGTTCGCCGCCCGCACAATGCTTTTGCGTGAATTCGGTCTTCAATGGGTGGTTTCTTATTCGTTTGTATATATTCTTTTTAACAAAAACTCTGTATTTTCTCACACAGGGTTAGAAAAGTCAAAAACAATATGTGTGGGTTTTTCTTTACAGAGCCAAACTAAAAATAACACGTTGGCTCTCTCTGTATTTCTAAAAAGCTATTATTTTCACAAGGAAACAAAAAAACATTCTTCTAAAAATCCTATCTTCAGAGACATTTAAAAAGTTCTTTCTTTCGGGGGAAAAAGACATTGTTAATAAAAGTTCTTTCACATTGGCTCTCTCTATATTTCTAAAAAATCTATCATTTTCACAAGGAAACAAAAAAACATTCTTCTAAAATCCTATCTTCAGAGACATTTAAAAGTTCTTTCTTAGTATGTTCGGGGGAAAGGTGGTGGGGATGGTGAGGTGTAATTTTTGATATCAATTTTTTTAAAATCACGCAAGGAGGGATATATACAGAAAAAAAATTAACATATACAGTTAGATATTTTTTATTGTACACAAAATTAACTTGGAATGGCTGTCTACAAAATTTTAAACACAATTAGATTTTTTATTGTACACAAAATTATACAAAATGACGGTGCTCACTGATCACAAAAATTAACTTGGAATGGTGGTCTACAAAAAACAAGAATTTGTTTTAAATACAATTAAAAATGCAATATTTTTAAAAAGTCTGTCTCACTGGTGAGGGTTTTCAAAAAATGTTTTTATCCCTTCACAAAAATTATTTTAAAATGTGTGGTATATGTTTTTTTGACAAACAACACTTCACAGTCTTCGTCGTTGCTGCTTTCCTCCTCCTCCTCCTCGTATGGTGTGGTGACGCAGGTGAGCGACATGTGGGAAAAGTTGATGTTGAGAGGTTCCTGGGTCGACGGGGTGGCGATGGGGACGACGAAATCGTTGATCGATGGTGTTGTGAAGCATCCTGCCGATGTGACCTTGTACTCTAGGGCTGGTGTCTTGTCGATGGTGCCGAGGTAGATGGTGCAGCGTGCGTCTATGCCGTAGTGAAGTATTTTAGACGGGGTGCACTTGACTTCCACGACGTCGGAGTTGTTGGTTGCTAATTTGACGGTGACAGTTTTGTCATCGCCAAAGAAGGAGATTTCAGTTGAGATGAGTTTGATGTTTGCAGGGTGCTTGCCGCTTCTTGTGACGTGATTTTGGTTGTCAAAAACTAGTTTGACAAACACATTGTTGCCGACCCCCACCGGATCTGTTTGACAGGCCATGTTGATTTATTTCGGTGTAAACTTCAATACGTGTCTCCGGTAGCCGTTTCTGAGGACCTCTTCACCCTGGTACACGATGTAAAAATCGAACGAGTTGAGCTGGTTGATGAGTTCTGCGGAAAGATTGTTAAATCTAGTAGGTAGAAACACTTCTTTCCCGTTTTCGAGGCGAACAAGCGCCCTGGGTCCGTGCTTTGTTGATATGTTCCGGACCCCTACCACAACGTATGGTACGTTCGGTTGTAACGTTGACACTGACACGTACTCCGAGCTGCTCGCTACTGTAGATAGCTGGCGTAACGCGTCGTTGATCATGTTGACTTCTCTGTAGAACGTTTGCTACTGACACACATTGGGCAGTTTTTGGAGAGAGGGGGTGGACCATCGATGTGTGTGGTAGTGGAGGGGAGGTTGTAGTGCTGGTTGCAGCGGCGGTAAGGGGCGTAAATTATTTTAGCTTCAGGTGTAAGCACCGCCCATACAGCGTCCACTTCTTCTGGTGAATGATGTATAAAGATGGCGTTTCCCTCCACGGCAAGTAGATGACATTCATTTGGGTCCATCATTGTGAGGCGTCGACCATTTTTCAGAAACTTTATCACTAGGTCCATGTCCGTCGTCGCAGGCGTGATTGAACTTGTCCATCGTGATCGCACCCTCCATAACTTGTGTTCGTGACGTCATCACGGCCCCTGAACTTGTCCATCGTGATTGAACTTGTCTTCGTGACGTCATCACCCTCCGTGACGTCATCACGGCCCCTGAACTTGTCCATCGTGATCGAACTTGTCTTCGTGACGTCATCACCCTCCGTGACGTCATCACGGCCTCCTGAACTTGTCCATCGTGATTGAACTTGTCTTCGTGACGTCATCATGGTTGAACTTCGCCTTGTTTGGACTCCAGCTCTCTGATGAATATCGGTTTTAGAAAATGCTCCATCTCTAGGAACACTCTAAAGGTTGCGCAACGGATGTATCTTGTGTATTCGGTGTAGTTCATTTTCTCCCCGGAATCGTGGGCGTGAAGTAAATACATGCGATAGGCTGCTATTTGATTTTGTACTTCGAACTCTTCTTTCTTCTTGTGATAGATGATGTCGGTCACCATACGCTGTAGGCTTTCTAGCGTCCTCCATTCCTGCATACTCAACGATGTACAACGACCGTCCATTTTGATGATAATATTTTGTGTGCCAAATAAACGTTTAAAAATTATGGATAGTCGGTTGGTTATCTGCCACTCTCTTAGATGAAAGGTCAAGCTCTGTATAGTCGGCATCGTCTCTGAAAGCTTCTGCCACTCGGTCGAACCCAGGACCACAGTGTTGCGTCGCCCGCCAATGGTCACCACGATCTTGTGAGGAGATTTAGGTGAAAACCCAACGGCTGCAAACTTGGACTGCTTGCTGTTCAGGAAGTAAACATCCGTTAGCGGCCCCATGTCACTGTAAAAACAAGAACACCCCTTATGTAGCACACTCTTTTTTTCATTCGTCAATTAACCACACATACTGAATGCGACTTACCTGTTCAGCTCTCTCGGAACAACTGGTAGAGCGGATCATGTCAATGCGCCTTCTAAAAAAAAAAATACAAGAATTAGCAACATAAAATGTGTCAGAGTTATTCATGCATGATCATCCACAATTTGTATTAATACTAACCTTTAACGATATACATCTCTGATGTGTAGTTTGTGAGCACCCGCCAAGACTGTAGGTTCTTTTAATGATGTCATCGTTGTGATTAAAATCACTTATGCTGAATTTTGAAAAGAATTTCTCCTTGCGCAGACCTTGGAAGCGGTGGGATAGGTAAGCAACGACGTAATGGCCACAGGTAGTGCTGAAATCGCCTTGCAACCTTCTAGTGTTGTGAGACCATCTTGTACCACAACATCGATTTAAAAAATTTAGAATTTCCCCCGAAAGAGGTTCTATACCATAGCTATCGAAATATTCCCCCCGGTCGTTCTTTGCAACAAAGATGCAGATCCAATGTTTCCCTGGTTTCGTGCTTGGGTCAGTGTTAATGACAACTGCTATGGGAAGCTGTCTATTATACAAATTTATCGACGACAATTGGTCGCAAGCGTACACGCCTAAAAAGTGTGGTGTACATTTAGACAGAAGTCGGTGTATTTGCAGCGTATTCATGATACCAAAATGGTCCTGTTAGCATCAATTTCTATAGTGCGATGTACTTCTGCCATCACCAACAGGTTGATAGGTTCTGGAGTTTGATCTTTAAATCCTACACTTATAGACACAGTACCGTGTCGTTGCCCTGAAATGTAAGACTCGTTAGCGCTCATATCGGCTGTAAGATCAAACACCATAATGGTGTAACCGTGTGAATATTGATGTCTGGAAATTGAATGCCCCTCGTCCTTAAAGTGTATTCCGAGACCATCTTGAAGAGTTTGAAAACATTGGAGAAAGTGACCTGCATCAAAATCGGGCTGTAGGGGTTGTGAGGGAAAAGGCTGGCCGTTCACATACAGTTGAAACGAATTCATTTTAAAGTGTTGTAAATTGTATGGGTTTTTGTTAATGTTGCCGTTGTATGCCTGGTCTGCAACCATCGCCACTACCACTCTTCGAGGTATTTGCCCGATGAAAACATCGTTGAAAGTCATATTACTAACCCCCTTTGGAATGTTGAGAGCGTGAAATCCTACATCTTTGAGATGGTACTTTGCATTGTTCTTTGTTAACACAGCCTGATGGGCAAGTTTGATGGTCGGGGACGGCCTCACAGCTTTCAAAATCAGTCTAGCAGACTGAATCTCTGTGTAGGCTTTAAAGTCCTTTATATCCGAAAAGAGATGAAAGTTGGGTGAAGAGGGGGAGAGTTTGATGGTGACGCTAACATTGTTCAAGAGCAGATTTTCCTGATTAAAGAGTGCATTGGAAAGATTGCCCATTAGCTGTACAACTTTGCTTCCTTTGGTATAGTCGTTACGCCACTTAATTCCATCATTTGTTACATACGTGTCCATCATTCCTCCCTTGTCCTTTTTCCAGAGTGTGGACTCTAGTCTGCTGTTCATGACATCTTCCGAATAATTGAGTAACGTTTCAATGTAAGTTCTATAGGGGTAGCCTGGTTGAGGCATGGAAACTGTGACATTGTTGAGTGATACTTCCAATTGTTGAAACAAGGAATTTAGGGAATTGTTTACAAAGGTAACCTGTTTGTCCTCTTTCAAGTCGTTTCCACCGTCATCCACTATTCGCACGAACAGCTCAAGTACTACATAAGTCATATCGAGGTAATCGTCAGCATTGCCAGAGTAATGAAATGTGATGGGGGCATTTTTCATAAGTGTATTTTGTGGATTTAGAGAAATGTAACGGTACTCCTCCACGTTCATTTGAACGGGCAAGTCTTTAAAGATGTCTAGTTCCGAACTCATGTGCACCAACGATTCGTCAGCCATTATGAAAATACGTCTAGCACCTTACGTCTTCGGCGTTTAGTCTTAAACTGATTATATATTTCACCCTTCCTGCGCTTTAATAGACCCGTGCCTATCATAGAGTCTATCTTTACATCAGCTTTCCTTTTCAAGTTAGTTCCCGCCTCCTTCAATCTAGTCTTTAAAGATTCTTTTGGCGGTACCCCCGAACTTGCAACATCTGCAAGCACGTTGGCACCCATTTTCAATGCTTCTTTACCTATAGCTTTCACTCCGCTCTTGAAAAACGGTAGCACAGTTCTGAAAAGACCGCCGAGAGCAGAGAACAAGCCGCTACCCTTTTGATAACGCTTGCCTCTATACAGGTGAAAATCTTGATTGTATAATCCTCCTCCTGCCTGGTTTAAGTAATATCTGGTGACAGTATCCAGCTCCATTATGTCTGTTTCGGACGAAACGTTAGAACTATAGTAGAGGAAAGTCCGTCTACAAATGGCAAGAAATCTCCATAACCGTTCCTTAAATCTATATTCACGATTTTAAAGTCCTGTTGCATCAAAGGTACCCAGTTAAGTGGAATGAACGACTTTTCAATAGTCATGCAGGTGTTGTCACGTTTTTCATACTCTACAGAGACGCTTTCAATGACTTGCACAAACGTGTTGCCCACCACTTGTGGTACTATCAGATTACAGTAAATGAACATTTCGTAAGGGAAACCCATGTACGGATCTACAGGGTGTTTGCCAATTTCCTGTTCAACCACGTTTGTGTAAGGTTCGAACCCCATCATCTTGGCCAAAGATGGCGACAAAACCAGCACATGTATTAGGTTCTTTGACGTGGTTTTAGGAGGAATGTCAGGTTTTTCCTGCGTTTCTACCGTAGGAGAAGTGCCCGGTTTACGAGGGATTGGTGGTTTAGGATTGATAGGTTTTGGAGTTCTAGTAGGAGCAATATTTCTAGCTTTGTTTTTTAACGTTTGGTTCGCGCCTTCAGGGGGTTTAGTTTCTGTTTTCGATCTCCTAGAGGACTCAGCATTTTCTATATATCCTACATATTTGCTGCTGGGGATATGACTGTTCTGTGCGACTTTGATGTTGATGCTGGCAGTATTTTTGTTCTCGTTATAAATGAAAAAGTCTTCGACTTGCAAATTTTCACGTATAACTGAGTTGACAGCATGTACCAAATCCTTAGAATTGTGCACGATGCCATGTGGTAATTGTAAGTTAAATTTTGAATGTGTCACTGGTGCTACCATATTATACATTGTACCAATGATTTGATTTTCGTGATTTGTTACGTTATAGAATTTCACAGGGTACCTAACCTTTTGCAGTGCGACTTCCCATTCTCCTTGCAATACTATTCTCTCGGGTAAGATGTTTGAAAATCTGGAAGTTGTATTGTCAGTGAAATGGTCCATAGAGGCGTTACTCACGAGCGTGAGGGAAAATGGTTTTGTTCTAATCATATCGAGCTGATACTCGAACCCGGTACCCACGAGTTAAACTTGGTCGGATAACCTCTCCACTTAACCAAAAACTGTTTATTTCGACCGCGGCCTTTAGTGTCGAGTATTTTGTCTATTTTGAATGATGCCGGGGGAGCTACCTTTTGTATCTCCTCGGAGTAAAAGATACCGTCTATGGCCTCCCCACCCAAGTCCTTTAATTTATACACAACGGGGGAGCCGTATACCACCTCGTCAATCTGTAAAATTTCGTCCGTCCAATTTTGCTCGTACCCCTTGGCAAACTTCATTTTCTCCTTAGATATACGCACATGGTCTCCCACGTTAAATTTAACTTTACGTGGTTTGTCTGCATTCCGACCATAAAGATTTTCGTAAACATGCAAAATGTTGTCTTCATTGACATCCTTTGGAGCCATCTTTATGGACCTATGAAAGGAACTATTGTAAGACTTTAAAAGTGCAGGAAGCACGTCCACGTATCTATATGTATTTTTATGTGTGAAATATTTCCACATTTTCGTCTTTAAGGTTCTATTGAAACGTTCTACAACACTGGCTTTGACATTATTTTTTGTAGTGTAATACTTTACACCATGTTTGGTTAAAAATGTTTGAAAGGTTTTGTTGGTGAACTCCGTTCCTTTATCTGTTTGCAATATCTTGGGGGTACGATGAGCGAATATAGTTTTAAACGCTTCTGTAATTTCACCCCCTACTTTTGATTTTAATGGTATAGCCCAAGCATATTTCGAGAAAACATCAATAACCGTCAAGATGTAAACGTATGGTTTATTGTGCTCCTTTACGCCACTCATAATATTTAAATCGGCCTCCCAAAGGTCGTCCATGTTAGTCACGTGATAATTTCTGGTGGGGAACCGTTTTCTTATCGGTCTATGAAATGTATAACTATCCTGTGTTTGAAGAAACGACTCGATCTTAGATTTCGGTATACCTGTGGCCTTGCGAAGTTTGTCTGCAGTGCCAAAACCAGCATAGTGTTCAGGATTGAAATAGATTTTCTTCAGTGCGTTCATAGTTGTTCCCACACTTGTCTGCGAAGGTTATAAGACTTTTTTACTGGTAATCGGCTTTTATTTACTTTCGTCTTTGTCGATTTCTCTTCCTCCTTTACCTCGACACCATTGGTTTCAAGGTATGGTTCCCTCACTTGTGACTCGATACCATTGGTTTCAAGGTATGGTTCCCTCACTTGTGACATAAGATCGAGATAGTTGGCCAACTTATATTTTATCAACTGCCATTTTTCAGGGTGTGGTAAATGTGTACGCTGTAATTTATTCATTTCTCTGATGAGTTGGTTAAGTGATTTGTCCACGAGGTGAAGCTTTTCGACAGCTTTTGGCTGTGAAGCTAGTATAATTTGCTTACCGTGCTTCATTTAACTCAAATTTGACACGAGTGCACTACCGAGTGAAGCCAATATCGGGAGTAGAAAAGCAGGTAAAAAACCTCCTCTCTGTACAAGAATCTTTTTCTTTTCCTTTAAGGAAAGTCGTTTGTTAATTAATTTTCTCCAGCTAGCTTTATGCTTCTTTAAGCGTTTTAAACAATTTATAGGTAAACTAACATGACCTCTGCACACGTTGAGTACACACTCGGAAATGGCTTTAATTAGCTGAGGGTTAGCACTTTTCAACAGTTTTTGTCGCAAAATAGGTTTAGCCTTGGCTAGCACTGACAAATTTGCATGTTGCCTTGCAATCAGTGGGCTACTCAGTCTGGCAATGCTCATCCTGTCTATGTCTGTGATTAAATGACTGAAGTGTGATCGTTGCTCGTTTATTTAAACTCTCTGGGAAGCACACAAATAAAACCTTCAGAAAAGTGGTCAACAATTGGGTATAAAATAAGAAGGCGTTTCCCCTGGTAGGACGCCGGTTCGATACCTGTATTGATTTGGCGTGTACTGAGTGCAATCCAACACTAGATACCCGTGTGGGTTTTCAGTAGCTTTTTCAAATGCCTCTAAAAGAAACCTAGAGTTCTTTGGTTCGATCTGTTGACAAAGCCTATGAATTTGCATTTTATCTCTATTGTTTTTAAACACGACAATGTAGTTTGCATTTAGAGATATAGTTCGAAATTTCTTTCCTTGTGGAAACACGTTTTGTAATATGTAAATAATCCCGAAGCGTTTGTGATGTGAATCTCTAGTGAAAAAATTTGACACGTTTTCCCCGGAGGCTTGATACATTAAATCATCCAAAATAACTAAATCCCCCTCGTTAACAGTGTCCAAATCTGGTATACCTGCATGGGTTGCGAAGAACGGGCTTGGTTTAGGAGAATATTCTAATGGATGACACCACAACACTTTTCTCGCGGGTCTGTCAAACATTCTGTCTGCATTACTAATTAAATTTTTCACAAATGTAGACTTACCACACCGCGACGGACCTGCAATTAGCATAGTGCACGGGAAATTAAATTTAAAGTGTTGGTTAGTAGACATTGTGGGCGACTGATGTGATCTCATTTAGACACGCCTTCTTTTATACCCATACGGGTAGGAATCAAAGTTTTCACACTGCACACGTTTGTTGACCACCATCCTATAGGTTTTCACTGAAGACTCAGTTACCACAGTTCCTAGAAATTTCCTAGAAATCTGTGTGCCTTCAAGTACTACCGACATTGAATTATCCCTCAGCACGGTGTTCCTGATAACGTCGGAGTTTACATTTTCCAAATTCCCCGAGTTGAGGGTGATGCCTTTAATTTTACAGACAGAGTGCGTCTTATCTCCACACTTAACCTCTATGGTGTAACTTTTTGGACCTGTAGATGCAAATCTGCAAATATACGCTCCATCGCCGTACTTTTCTATTTCATCTGTCATACAGCCTAAAAATGGTCCCGTGGTTGGCATCCATTCCCCCGGTCTGTACGTGGCTATAACAGAATCTGTGTCGAAATAACACACGCGTTCGCCCAATCTCCTAAGGTAGGAATAGAGTTCGATTCTTGCATGGGCAGTTGTATATGCAGCTATGACTGTGTTACTAGTAAAATTCAATTTAGGATTCTGTTCGCAATGTTTCCACACCACATACATTACCTCCTCTGTAGCGGGCAGGTAAGACTGTACCTCTACACCTGGGTCATTAAGTAGGTCTATGAGCCTCGAATAATCTTTCACAAGCTCGCATGTGGACAAGTTATCTCTTTGGCCGTATTTTCCCCAAAAGGAGTTTAACATCAGTTTGGCCAACTCACGTCTGCCAGGATTGATTTCAATAGCGTCTTTATCCAGTGCCACGCCTTCTTTTTCCAAAAATCGTGCGATATACTCGTTTCTCATGGCAGGAGTGTCGCAGTCTTTGGGCCAACCGGAGGCTTCGGTTTTAATTTTCAGAAACTGATTCACATAGTCCTGAAAAAGCCCCTTTTCTCCAGTGATGGGGTTATAGCGTACCATGTCATATTCCCATATTTCATACACGTGAATCACGCTATAACCTTCCTCTAATGCGACTTTAATCTCGTCCACTACCCAGGTTCCTGTCATACATCTTTCGTCCTCTGTATGCGTGCACTCTGTCTGATTCTCCATCTCTGCACATGTTCGGCATAGCGGAAACATAAGTTTACCGTTAATGCGCGACGGCAGGACGGGGTGGTACAGTCTTTCTGGGGGAAGAATTTTACACTTTACAATACCGCCCTCAACATCTTGCAAATTTGGTAAATTATTCACATGAATTTTTGGGTGTCCAACAGGGTAAGCCTTGGTCTTATTTACGAACGGGTACAAACTGCACACATCATAGTAAAACATTTTCATATCTCCAGAGGCTTCGCAGTAGGTTTTCGTACAATTTGTACGTCCACCAAAGAAGGCATCTCGTGGATTGAGAGGTTCGGGGTAGGGAAAACTTTTGACAAATTCAGCCAAAACCCTATTGGTCTTAATCAAACCATTGAACTCACACTCCCACATCTCGGTCACGTTATACCCAGCATGCCTCATCATCTTCGTGACCTTCACGGTGTCCTCGTATCTGGAACTCATGGTCTGGTTGCCAGTGTTGTATAACCTTGAATTCCTATTCGGGTAACAACGTGTGCAACCGTGGTAGAAGCATCCATGAAAGAAATAGACACATTTCCCTTCTTCTTTGTACCCGTCCACTTTATGCCCTAAAACTTTAATTTCCCGACACCGATAAGCATGCTGTATGATGGTTGATTGCTGCTGTTCCAACCAAGACAGCCAGATACACGCTACCCGCGATTGCTTATCAGCTAAACGGTATCCTCCTGCGGGAATAAGTGGTATTTTATTTCTTGGCATGAACCGTTTCCTATATACATTCATGCATGCCTGAGCTATGGTGACGCATTCTCTAAACGGGTCAATACCGTTCTCGTCAATAAATTGTTTCCTAAATTTGGAAACACCTTGACTCAAGAGATAAACGTCAGTTTTACAGTAAGTAACCATTTCTTTTTTCATGTCAAAGACATAATTTGAGGACAACTTTTCATTATGCCACTGCTCGAAAGTCTTGCGGTCATCAACACTCATGCCATCTGGGCAGTAATATTTTTGCTCTGGTACAGGACCAACATACTTTTCGTTTTCCTTGGTGTTGAACAGGTAAGGAAAATAACCTTTACATT
The DNA here is from genome assembly GCA_030762175.1 of Metallyticus violacea. Classification (NCBI taxonomy): domain Eukaryota; kingdom Metazoa; phylum Arthropoda; class Insecta; order Mantodea; family Metallyticidae; genus Metallyticus; species Metallyticus violacea. Next base: position 51,183,863 of record CM060837.1, read on the forward strand.
CAGGCAGTTGAAAGGTTTTTGAAAAGTGAGACAGTGGCATAGGAATGAAATTCAAAGAGTCTAGAAAAGTTACACTCTTATACTTCATTCTGTAAATTTTGCTTCCATTCATAATCAGTTCGGGGTCCCAATTTAGGGTGCCCACCATGTGTTTTAACAAAAACTGGCCATCATACGACCTCAAGTTGTGTGCTATGACAATAATGTCACGGGATTCGAACCCTGGTTGTGTGATGTGGTCAAACAATTCTTTTACAGGCTCCTTGTCGAATACCCATTCTTTAACACCACACTGTGTACAATAGGGCATCTTATGAGACTTGTCCACACACAGACCACAACTTTTATGCATTATACATAGATTAGGAATGTGTTCAAACACGTCTGTGGAATAAAGCGTGTTCTGAGTACACTCGAAATCTATGAACATGAACACGAAATTCTTTCGCAAATTTGGTGAATTGTACGGCCGAATGTAGCACTCGTGGTTGGCATTCACATGGACCTTACAAGTAACACAATAAATTTCTCCGCACTGGTGAGGAGTTTTCCTAAGCCTCATATTCACAAGTTTGTTACACAACGGGCATACTTTTTCCACGTCGCATACTGACATGGATTTAGGGTAATATTTCCCCTTAATCAAATGATTATTAAAACAGGTCTCCCCGTTGAAATCGCGATGACATGAATCGCATTTCACATACCTATCAAATGATGTTGGACACCTCTGTCGACACTTGACACAGTTTAGATCACACCTGTGAGTTTCTTTTTTATTAAGTGAGGGAAAATTACAATGTCGGCAATACCACTTACATTTGAATGCCCCGTGTAGGTTTACAATTGCATTAAAATGGCTGTCGTGGAATATTACGTCGATGTGTTTATCGGTGTTAATTTCCGACTTGTAGAGGACATTTTTACCATTATGACCACCAAAAACAGTGATAGGATACTCCTTTAGCGCTATTTCAAAGAGTTTCACGTCGTCAAGTGTAAACGGGCCATCGGTTTTGCCTATTTTCTCACACAACTCTACAGCTTTTTGTTTTTGCAGACGGTCATATCGCGTAATAGAACCATAATGAACATCCCCGTCAATTTTGGATTTGCACACTGCGATGGCTCTAGGTAGACAAAGATTGTCTTTGTTTTTAATTTCTATAATACCTTTGTTTTTACTACAGTCGTCGCAGCGTTTGTAACATGAACCTGATATTTCATTTGTCCAAATACACGAAATTTTGATTGCCCCTCCCAACAAAAATTCTTTGTTACTTTGCATTATTTTCTCCATTGATTTCAATACGGCCTCGGGGTTTACCTGATCAAACCTACGTACACTCATGTTAAAAGGTCTAGCAGGATTTTTGGTATCATGAACGGTTATTCCTACGAACCCTGGTTGGTTTTTTAGCAGATTGTCATCAACAAATGATAAATAATCATGAAACACTTTGGAAACCCATTGGTCAGGATCTGCATCTTTAGGCATCGAACTCACCATAATTTCAGTTTCAGAGTACCCAGAATAAAATTTTTTAGTTGCCCTCTGGCTATGGTTAATAATTTCGAAAGATGGTTGCAAGGTTGCACTTACCTGTGGCACAATGCTGTCAACAAGAGAAGGTGGTACACCATTTCCGGTAGAAGGCGAGCCAGCTCCGGTAGAAGACGAAGCAGTTCCGGTAGAAGACGAAGCAGCTCCGGTAGAAGGCGAGCCAGCTCCGGTAGAAGACGAAGCAGCTCCGGTAGAAGGCGAAGCAGCTCCGGTAGAAGGCGAGGCAGCTCCGGTAGAAGACGAAGCAGCTCCGGTAGAAGGCGAAGCAGCTCCGGTAGAAGGCGAGGCAGCTCCGGTAGAAGACGAAGCAGCAGGACGGTATGGTTCACCGTTTCCGGTCTGATCACTTTTGCTGGCCACACCGCCCGAGAAGCCACGTGTTCTCTTAAGAGTGAGCTTGCCCCCATAACGTGTTCTCTTGCGATGATCACAACTTTTCTTTTTGTTGACGAACTGTTCTAAAACCGACGTGAACCCTTCAACTAGACTCCCAGTACCGGAGTTTCCGTTATTCCTCGAAGACTCGGGCCCCTGGTCACTGATGGAAGTGTTTGTAGAAGATTGATCGGCAGAAGATTCGTCTCCGTAGTTGACAACCTTGGCAGACATGATTACCACGTGATATAAGCATCTTTCGTCGCGATTAAACTTTTATAGACAACAAAAGATAACGCCCACACCCAATAGACAACAAAGACCATGCCCACAACCAATGAGAAGGTGAGGTTTCTACTGCGCATGCATAACCCTACAGCCAATCGTCGTACAAATGGTGGGGGAAGGTTTTTTTAATCTTCCATCGGGTACGCGGTGTGAGTTTGCTAGAAGAAGAAAAAAGAATCCCCTTGTTTTTGACTTTTTTCTGTCACTGTGTGTTAGTAAGAAAACTTTTAGTTGGCTCTGTAAAGAAAAACCCACACATATTGTTTTTGACTTTTCTAACCCTGTGTGAGAAAATACAGAGTTTTAGTTAAAAAGAATATATACAAGTTAAAAAGAATATATACAAACGAATAAGAAACAATCCATTGACTCGGTTTTTTAGAAGAAGAAAAGATGGCCTCCGAATTCTTTTATAAACACGCGTGAACAAAGCATGGAAATACAGAAAAAGAAACTTTTAGTTGGCTCTGTAAAGAAAAACCCTCACATATTGTTTTTGACTTTTCTAACCCTGTGTGAGAAAACACAGAGTTTTTGTTAAAAAGAATATATACAAACGAATAAGAAACCACCCATGTCGATGTGAAAGAACTTTTATTAACAATGTCTTTTCCCCCGAAAGAAAGAACTTTTAAATGTCTCTGAAGATAGGATTTTAGAAGAATGTTTTTTGTTTCCTTGTGAAAATAATAGCTTTTTAGAAATACAGAGAAAAAGCAACGTGAAAAAGAAACTTTTAAAATACCCACATATTGTTTTCGACTTTTGAAAACACCGTGACAACTCCCATGTGAGGGAACAAAAAGCATTGTGTGGTGTACAGAGCGAGCCAACGTGTTAAAGAACTTTTTAGTTTGGCTCTGTAAAGAAAAACCCACACATATTGTTTTTGACTTTTCTAACCCTGTGTGAGAAAATACAGAGTTTTTGTTAAAAAGAATATATACAAACGAATAAGAAACCACCCATTGAAGACCGAATTCACGCAAAAGCATTGTGCGGGCGGCGAACAAAGCGAGGGACACAAGGCGGGCGGCGAACAAAGCGAGGCGGGCGGCGAAAGCGAGCGGTGGGGGGAGCGAGCAGTGGCGAACTGCCAACGCAGTGGCGGAAGGGCTCTCCATTTTTTTACAACGTAATTAATTGATCACACACACTTTTTTCGGGAGATTTAAATCCAACACTCGATCAAACAGAGATTTTCCTATCGCTTAATCAAACAGAAATTTTGATATCAATTCAAATTGAGATTTTGATATCAACACCCCACCCCCACAACACCCACACCACCACCACCCCCACCACCACCACCCCCACCACCACCACCACCACCTCCCACCACCACCACCTCCCACCACCACCACCTCCCACCCCCACCTCCCACCACTTTTGATATCACCCCCCACCCCTTTTGATATCAATTTGATATAAAAATCACGCGAGGAGGGATATATACTACTCACGTTTATTGACCGAAGACCACAAACTTCACAGAATAACCATCAGCCAAAACCATCTTCAGAGATTTCAAAAGGAAGGTGATGATTTTTGACGAGTATTGTGACAGGCGATGAAAGCTGGTTCCATGATTACGAACCTGAAACAAAACGCCAGAGTATGGAATGGCACCATTTGGATTCGCCATCGTAGAAGAAAACGAAGACAGTGCGATCTGCTGGGCAGGTTATGGGGTAGCGTCTTCTGGTATGTGCAGGTTTGCATTCTGGTTGATTTTTTTGAACCTGGACAAACCACAAATGCTGTCCGCTATATCCAGACACTTTGGTAGTTTCGTCGTGCGTTGCGCGATAAGCGCCCTGGAAAGAAGATGATCCTGCAACAGGATAATGCGCGTCCTCACACTGCCCGTGTCACAATGGAGAAGATCAGAACATTTGGGTGGAAAACTCTTCCACATCATCCTTACAGTACCGATTTAGCACCCTCCGACTACCATATTTTTGGTTCTGTTAAGAAAGAGATGCGAGACGGTGGAGGATATTCGGAAAGCAGTGCGTCAGAGTCTTCGTGCAGCTGGAACGGAGTTCTATCGTAAGGGTATTTTCAAACTTGCAGAATGATAGAAAAAATGTGAGCAAAGAAATGGAGATTATCTTGAAAAGTAAGAAAAAAGTCTGTAGACTACGATGATGTACTTCGTTTATCTAAAAAATAAATATTAAGAGGTTTAAAAATTGTTGCTCACTACTTTCAGTATGACCTCGTGCCTTCCATAACTTGAAGAAGCTAATAGTAACCACTTTCAACACTTGCTATGATATTATCATGTTTTAATACATTAAGGGATCGGTTCTGGTGTTCTAGTGGTAACCATACTTGCCTCGTAGACCCAAGGTCGTGGGTTCAATCCTGGCCAGGACCGATGGACTTTTGGGCATAAAAATCCAAAGTAGGTGGCTTCCTTTCGAAGTCAAGTAAAGCCATAGTACCGGCGTAGTATATTTCCTGTACGGGAAAAAACCTCAAGCCTGAAATAAGAGGCCTCTGAACAAAATTCATTGACTTTTGCATGCCCTAAATTGAATGGGACGCTTATGACCTCAGATGTTAAATAGCGTCCGCAAATAAATAAAATAAAATACACTAAGGTCTATCCTTGTAAAATTTCACTGAACAAGAGCGAGAAATTAGGGGCCGAGAGCGAGTAAATCGCCTACAACTGAGAATGTATAAAATGCATATAAAACGTACAGTAGGTATTATGAGTTTTCATTAAATATTTAACATAAAACGTTTATCGTGTTCAATACTAAGTTATTATTCCAGGTATTGTTTTATACTATAAATAAGATAGGCTATATAATTATATCATCTGTGAATGTTTATTAATTGGTAAACATATACAGAGGGTGCCAAAAAATGTATACACACTTCAAGCAAAGAAAAAACTGAATTCACACAAACAGAAAAAGATGAGCACCAATCATCTTAGACCTTTACAGTTACTTATGCAAAGGTCTTGGGATGAAAACTTTCAACTTTGCTGTTTTAATAATTGGACGTACGCTGGTTCTGTTAATCCCAGTCTAACGTGCACATTGCTTTGTAGATTTCTGCGATGAGTTCTCAAAACGTTCCAGAACTACAACTGAGGACACGGGGCTTGTTGCTGTGCTAGATCTCCCAGATCTGTCCTTGTGAACATCGCATACGGTACCAGGAGTCTCAAATTTGTGTCTCGAATGCGTGCAATTGTTACTCGTGTTGGCGGTTCTGTTCTGTACATACGTTTCCATTGCCTTTGAATTTCAATAGCATTCTCGGTTTACAATACCTCTTCAAAATTGCTTTCCGCTGTTCAAACGATAATCTTGACTCCATTTTGTTGTAGCAACGCTGTAATGTAATGTGAGTCACATCTGTTTACAGAACATCATACTACACATTACAGTTTGTTTTTCGGTTCAACTATGAAATATATTAAATAGATATCTTCTGTGAAAATGTGTATACATTTGTTGGCACCCCTCGGTATAAACATTAAAACTCATTTTATGAAATTAATTTTAGTATGCTTAGCTACTACAAGAAAAGGAAATATAATTGAAATGATGTAAAAGTAGAAATTATATTGACGCATGAGATATAAACATGCGTAATGCAGAGAGCAAATTCCGTTGTGTCGAATAAAATTCTAACAGAATTATGAAAACAAACGTAAATATTCACACGAGACAAGTTTTGAAATTTTCTGCTACTAAAGTACAATTGGAAGCAAAAAGGTAAGCAAATATATCTACTAAAAGCGAATCAGAACAAAGTATCCTATATGATCGCATTGTTTAAAATAAATGTGTACAAGGGTTAAAAAGGAAAGAAGAAATCTACTGTGAGCTTGAGAAGAGAAACTGATTTCATATTTCGTTTTTGCTTAAACCCTCTTACCTGATACCGCAGCAGTAATTTGGACTAATCTTCTGGTGCTCCATATTTCCTTAAAATGCATTACTCCAACAGCTTCTTCTCTGTTTATACCTGTGAAAACAATTCACTACCTTTATCCGAACACAATAAAAAGAAAGCTCATTATCAAAACATTTATTATCGTTTCACATAGACGCAAAATTAAGAAGTATAGGTTTTAAAATTGAGCAGGTCTTTTTTAAAACTAAATGTCGCAATTTTTAAAGGTAAAGTGATTATGCACTCTTTGCATGTTAGATTTATTTCCATTTTTTGTTTATATAGCTTACCTTTGTTATTATTGTTCATTTATTAGTAACTAATGAACAAATGTACATTGTCGCTTGTTGTTGTGATTTAATAGTTTACGCAGTTGTCTATCTGCGATGCGAGAGATTTGTTATGTGTATATAATGAGGCACGATATATTGGGTCTTCATTTTGTTTTTCCCCGCACGCATACCGTGTCGACAACCGAGTGCACTGAGTACAGTTGCTCATATCTAGCTCGCCGCGCTATCGACAAAGTACTGAAAACGCGCTTACCTTTTTCAAAGAAGATTGAATTTTTCCTTCCCAAGTCGGTGGGCTATAAGGCATGCATCTCAGTAAGGATGACATTTTAGCGATTTTGTAGCAGAATGTGATTATGTGCCAACCACGCAAGAGATTTTCGCAATGACTGTTCTAATCTGCAGCGACATCATTCAGTTTTTCTTCTGTTAACACCTGCGTCTTATTTTCTTGTCAAACTCTGGACCTGTTGTTTTGAATTTAAGCATTATTTGATCTCTTAGGTGGAATAATCACTGGAAAATGTTCTTAGAATTCTGCAGTACATTGAACACTTGATTCAGTTCTTAAAATAGTCGGTCCTGGTGGTGTAGTGATAACCATACTTGCCTTCTAAACCCAAGATCGCGGGTTCGATCCCGGCCAGGATCGATGGATTTTTTCGGGCGTAAAAATCCTAAGTATGGCTTCCTTCGGAAGGGAAGTAAAGCTATGGGTCCGGTGTCGTACATTTAAAGCACGAAAAAGAACCTCAATCCTGAAAAAAGAGGCCTCAGCAAAATTTGTCGGCCGTTTCACGCCCTGAATAGAACGGGACGCTGGTGACCTGTGATGTTAAAGAGCGTCCGTAAATAAACAAATCAAAAAATTTTCTTAAAATGTTACAGAAAATAATAATGCGCTTTTTGAGACCCGCAAGCTTCGAATCCAGTCTGATGCAAGGGAAAAAAAAAAAAAACGAAGGTCCCATTCATTGCTTTTTAATTAAAGTTAGTACCTATAAAGCGAACAGCTAATTTCATATATAAAAAATCGTTTGGTATAGGCTATAACAGAATAAAAAAAAACAATAGGAAAACACACTAAGCGTTCACCGTAAACTTGCATAAAGAATATTAAGAAAACTGATATTAATGGTATATTTTATACCCAAAGAGTCAAAAAAATGTATACTCACTTTCACAGTAGATATCTATTTAATATATTTCAAAGTTGTACCGAAAAACAACAGTAATGTGTAGTAAGATGTTCTGTAAACAGATGTGACTCACATACATTATGATAGCGTTGCTGCGTGACAGGTAAATTAACAACGAACAAATGAAGCCAAGATTATCGTATGTTGTTCTGTAAATAGATGTGACTCACATTACGTTGTGCTACGTTGCTACAACAAAATGGAGCCAAGATTATCGTTTGAACAGCGGAAAGTAATTGTGAAGTGGTATTGGAAAACCGAGAATGTTGTTGAAGTTCAAAGGCTATGGAGACGTGTGTACAGAACAGAACCGCCAACGCGAGTAACAATTGCACGCATTTGAGACAAATTTGAGACTGATAGTGCCGTTCATCAGGGCAGATCTGGCAGATTGCCCATAGCAACAAGCCCGCGTCCTCGGCTATGGTTTTGGAACGTTTTGAGCTCTCACTGTAGAAATCTACAAAGCAAAATGTACATGAGACTGGAATCTAGCTCCGTTGGACTTGTAACTTTGGGGAACTCTTAAGGATGTTGTATACCATAGAAAGCCAGCTACACTGACAGCACTTCGGGAAGAAAGTGAAACGGCATGTGCTGCAATCGCTGAGGACACTTTCGCAAACGTTGCTCAATCAGTAGTTCAACGTACTCAGAAGTGTATCGACGCCGATGGTGGACATTTTGAGCAATTGATGTTACTGCAAAAGTCTAAGACGATTAGTGCTCATCATTTCCTGTTTGTGTGAATTCAGTTTTGTTATGTTAAGAGCTTTGTTTCTTTGCTTGAAGAATGTATACATTTTTAGCACCCCCTGTATAAAATGTACAGATATGCTGTTCCAATTATACAATTAGTTATGAATGTCTTTTGCATATTTAAAAATTTAAAAAAATAAAATATACCTATCTTTTAAAGCAACGTTGACGGTATTTAAATTCAATAAATCATTCAAGTCATTCATCATGTAGACCAGCCCCATTGACCGTAAACAAATTCGGAGTATACTTTCACAGATTTAAAGTTTGATAATACACAAGTTTTATTCGTCTAAAAATGCCACTAATGACATTGCAGCTGCAAGTCTTATTATGAAGTGTTTTAGGACAAATTATGAAAAGAAAGTATAATGTTTTCATAGCTAACCAAAATAATATTTCCCCACAGTATCATATTTTAACACACTAATCTTATATCTAAACTATACTGTAAGATATTTTAATATTAGTTCAACTTATTTTGTATTTTTTATTCATTGAATTTGTGATTGAGCTGAAACATTAATTTCAGTATATGTAGTTTATAACTTACATGAAAGTCAGATGGAAGACAGAGAAAAATTCTTCACAATAATGTGACGAATAATATTAGCACCACTCTCGAGGTTTGTTAGTATTTGTAAACCTCTACTCAATTGCCATCGCACACTGGTGGTGCTCAAAGGTGTGAACAACACGAGGTGCCATGCAGGAGCTTGGAAAACAATGTGGATCAAGTAGATCATTGTAGAGATCTCGGATTTGGATTAAGCAAATAATATACTCTGTCTTTCTCTTGTTTCCTTGTAGAACGCAGGCACTACCCTACATAAATTAGAGGTTACTCCAGGCAGAGATAATTTTATTAAAGAGATAAGATAAAAACAGTTCCACAGCGTATGTTTATTATAGGCTCACAGACAAGAGCAAATCTGAGATTAACATCGCTGCTCAGGTCTTTTTAAGAAAAGTTGTATGTTAAGGCTGTAATATTAGATCAAATATTTAATTAAATCGTAAAATTACTTGGTAAATATTAAAATTGAGCCTTGCATTCGGTCACTTGGAATGCACGTTATGTGTTCGTCAATCATAGGACCTTCGTGGTAAGTTAAAATAGTTCTAGCAGTGAAGGCGCCTCCCCTGTTCTTCCTGTAGGAGAACTGTGTAGTAGTAGTGGTGGTGGTGGTTATAAATACGAGGGTCGTTCAAAAAATAATGCATTCTTTCCTCCCAAGATATTGACATTTGGTGGCATTATAAATCAATTTTTCTTCTGCTCATTCCATTTATGCATATATTCCTCTTTAAGAGCTTCAAAGAGGGGCAGGTCTGAAGGTGACAGCTCCGAGACAAAAAGGTTTCCCCCTCAGCATCAAACAATTCAGAAGAAATTGTCTTCTTCTGAGCACATTTTGAATAACCTAAGGCCTCGATAATTACAAGCATACTTCCAAAAATGATCTAGAGCTGTAAGGCCAATGGTCGAGTGGCATCATCGCGCGGTTCAACGTGTTTGGAACGTCCTTAACTCATTTCACGGTGATCCTATCGACAGCATAGTCCCCATACACTGAACACAAACGCTGGCCACATTTTCTCCCTCATGAACCAAAAATTCAATTACAAATCATTTTAATTGTTCGCTACAGCTCCGCTGTCTGCCGAAATGACTTGAAACTCCTGCGGAAGAAAGACTAAACTTTAAACCCGTAAATAATTCCCTTTTCTTTCTTAATGGCTAAGAAAAAAATGTGACACTACTTTTTGAACGATCCTCTATGACTTATCCATGTTGTATGGGTCCTGGAACCATACGTGCTTTTACAATACATTAAATATAGAGGAGCCAAAAAGAAATTTAAAACCACCTGAGAAGAAACAAGGAAAAGCTCATAGAAAACATTCGTAGATAAAGAATTAGACACAAATATATGGGTGAATGCCCTATAAAATTATTATGAAGAAAATTAAGAAACCGGAAATTCTGAACACAGTAAAAAAGACAATGGGGAAACGACTACAGATTGGGAAAACTCTGTAAATGCTCTTTTGGACAAGTTACTTCCGCTGGATGATAAGAGTATGGATAATATTCTGCATATTCAAAAAAGACTAGATATGAACACCATATATAGAAATAATAGACTACTGCCCCTTTGATATTTTGGAAATTAAACTAACTATAAATAAACTGAAAAAGAAAAAAACAACATTTCTATAATTAATGGAGTCCTGGTAAACTTGGAAGATAAAATTACAACGTTCCTACTTCATCTGGAAATTACTGGACTTCACTTGGAAAACAGCAAAATTTGTAATCTTAATGAAAAGTACTGACAAGGATCTTAAGGAGCCGAAATCAAATGAGGTATGAACCCATTGGCTTAAGTTAGTTTACTTTTCTACTTTCTTGGAAGTTTTTAGAAGAACTCTTTTGTAAAGGATTAAAAGAATTTTTAGATTCGTGGAGGGTATGAACAACAGTCAATTCGGCTTTAGAAAAAGAATATCGACACAAGACGCCATTAACCATTTATTACAAATGGTTTAACTGATGTTTTTTCTTTAATTCCGAAACCCTCATCTGTTCTAATTTCGGAAGTATTTGTTAGCGAACGTTTAATATTTGTTCCAATTACTTCTAGCTTTTTCTTTGTAAAACTATACGTTTTATTTTCCCCCTTCCTTCCCTCTCCCCCTCCTCCATTCCCCCCACTGAAACAGTACATTCAAATTTATGCACTATATCTTTTTTTTTTTTTGAGTAGTGTTTATCGCCCGTTTTTACTACTGAGGCACCACAGGCGGTGGACACTTATGATACATGAAATGAAATATTGGGAAAGGTTTTTTTTTTTAAGGAAGGAAGCGTTCCAGGCCTAAGTTTAGGTACCTCCCCGGCATTTGCCAGGTATGAAGACTGAGAAAAATATGGAAAAAACCCCAGTCAGGGAGGACGGTCGTGGCGGGATTCGAACCGCAGACCTCCCGCTCACGAGTCCATGCCTTAACGACCTCGGCCACCTGTGGCGGTGCACTATATCTTGAATTGCAGCTCTGGAAAGATGGAATTAATCAGCAAAATTGTGAATAAATCTTTCCTTGCACAAGATACTAGCAGTTTCATGTTTATAACGTTTACACATAAAAAATGATATACTTCAAACTCAATTTTCGAATTTCCTGCCGTAAACCTGGCAAGAAATAGGCTGAGAAAGCGACGTTAAAACATGACAAGGGACGGTAAGTAGATTTAAATACGAAGCTATCGGTCGTGACACGCCTAGCTGCCTAAACATAAAGCACATCCTAAGCTGATAAGGTTTATAACTAAAACCCTATAGAATATCTTGCGCAACTCTCTTAAATTTCTTTTTTCCAGTTGGTTCTTCCAAAAACATTTACTGCTAGCAACGAAATCGGAAAAACTGCTGAAGTATTTTCGAATTTCTCTTCAGCAATGCAGAGTAGACTATGCAGTAAAGCGCAGTGTAAATCAGACGTGAACATTTTTTCTTCATTACATTGACTGTCTTCTTCCTGTAAACTATACAAAAAGAAATAGTTTTCCCCCTTAACGTGTTGGGCTATAAATTAAACTTTGAGATTTCAAAAATATTCATAATACCTGAATCTTCCTCGTCTATCTGAAATCTTTTATCAGTAATAACAGGTAACTGTTTTCCTATATAATCCATTTCCACGATAATTTATTAAGGTTGTTCTATCTTTAATACCCAAATTCTCTTTCATCTGCCATTTCCCTTGTGCGAGGGCTGTTGGATAAGTCTTAATAAACTCAAAAATTGGTTGCAGTATATTACTTTCCACATTATGAGATTATTTCTTACCTCAAGAGCGCCCATTATAATAATAATCAAACGAATTAATTAAACAAATTCTCTAACAATATCACTCAGTGCATAATAATTAGCGTTATACGAAGGTAGATCCATAAGTTTCCGGCTTCGCCGATATGGATTACCGCCTTCACCAAAGTCAATGTCATATCTTATCTGTTAAGTAAATAATTGCAGCTGTAACTTCCGCTCCACTATGTTCATAAGGCTTTCACAAAAGAAGGACTTTCTCCAAATGAAATTAAACAGCGATTGGACGGTGTATATGGGGAAGCATATCCCTCGTATTTTATAGTAAAAGAAAGGGCCAAACTTTTTCGAAGAGGTTAAGAAAACATTGAAGACGAAGAGCGTTCATGTCGGCCCTTGGAGGAGCTCATTCCTGAAGAAGGAATTATGGAATGAAATTAGTCCTAGACTAATAAAATACTGTAAAAATGAACTAGCAAAACCCTTAGAACATCTCATAAACTTCTGTTACGGTAAATCTGCACCTTCGCTTAGAATATATATAAATGGTTTGATGAGTTAAGATGTGGCCGAAAGAGCACAAGCGATGCCAACCTTATCTGACATCCTGTTGAGTTAACAACTCCCAAAATGATTGAATAAATTCGGCGACGAAGAAATGATGAGGGCATTTCTGGAGAGCGTGTACATAATATTTTTCACAATCATTTGTAAATTAAAACGCTTTAAGCGAGGTGTTTGCCACCTTTGGTTACGATTAGCCAGAAACGAGAAAGATTTGTCACTTGCGCGCAGAATTTGAAGTAATTTAAACGGAGTCCAAGTGAATTTCGGAGATGATATATGACAGTAGATGAAGCCTGGTCGACCACCATACGCCAGAAACAAAGGAGTAGTCGAAACATTAGGCTGGAACTGGAGAAAGCTCTCCAAAGAAGGGGTGGAAAAAAACAGGAACGATCATTGCGACTATGTACTGGAATTGCCATAGCATAATTTTAATTGAATTTTTGAAAAAGAACAAACCCATAAGCAGTGAATAATACACTATGCTACTGGAGAAATTTCACGACGCGATCAAGAGAAATCGTTTTCATTTAACAAAGGAAAATGTACTTTTTCATAAAGATAAAGCGGCAAGCCAAAGTTTACGATTGCGGCCTCAATATTATTGGGTTTAAGATATGAATTCCTTCCTCATCCCCCTATTCTCCACATTTGGCTCCCATGGAGTACTTCCTGTTCGCCAATTTTAAGAAACTCGCTCAAATAAAGCGGTTGTCGCCGAAATAAACGCGTATTTTGCAGAGCTGAAAAAAGGACATTATAGGAACTGGATAAGCAATTCAGAAAATCGCTGAAATACGTGTGTAGACTTGAATAGATATTAAGTTGAGAAATAAGAGCATTTCTTTTCCAAAAATTGTTGTCATAATAGTCTTTCTTATTATTACACGAATAATCTTTCATGTTTCGGTAACAACCAACTTTTCAAATATTTTTCGGCAATGTTGCTTCAATTGGCAGCATTCTGTATATGTTCCTTACCAGAATGTTTAAGATCAATAGTGCTCAAGTTTTCAATAAGGAATATTAACGCGTACTAATGCCTGGCTTTAGTCAACAAAACTTTCCATGCGATAATTTAAAAAATCCTAACATTAAGGCTATGTTTTCGTCTCGTGTAATCAACTGGAAGACTAGAGTTTGATTCCCGATCGGGACATGTTGCCTGGAAAAGTTTTTTCCCTGAAGTTTTTCTTTACTCTTTTTTTTTTTTAACAGTGTATAACGCCCGTTTTTACTACTGATGCACCATAGGCGGTAGACACTGATGATACATGAAATGATATATTGAGAAAGGGTTATTTTTTAAAGGAAGGAAGCGTTCCAGGTCTAAGTTTAGGGTATCTTATGCCATTTGTCATTTATGAGGACTGAGGAAAACATAGAAAAAATCAATCAGGGAGGACAGTTCTGGTGGGATTCGAACCCCAGACTTCCCGTTCACGAGTCCTTAACAATCTCGGCCGCGGTTTCTTTACTCTGAAAAAAATAAATACCAGGTAACATTAGAGTCCAAGTACGAGATAATTTTCTACACTCCATTCATCTCGAAAGACCTGATAGCCAGCGGGATGTTAAACACTTATAAAACATTGTCCAAACACAACGCAACTTAATTTATAATCTGCACTTGCATTTCCTCTAAGGAGTTTTATGAACAAGCGAAGGTTGTTTTGCAAAAGACTTACAAACATTCCGTCCTCGGTTAACTATTTGTGCAAACACACGTGGGGATTGGTAATGTTGTTTGTGAAAGAAAGGATAAAGCATTTGACTATTTACTTTTAACTTACCTGCGATTCATTTAAGATGTTGCCTCAGGGAGCTATTGGTCTTTAGGATGTTGGTTTACTGAACCTCTCTCAGCCTTTGCTCTGTATTATATTTATTAAGTAATGAAACTCTAAATTATTCTTAGGAATTGATTCTTTGTACCGTGTAGATAAGTGACTGGTTTTTGTATTTTTCGTGTGTTGAAATGATATATGTTTATTCAATAAATAAAAAACTAATAAACCTACATAGTTCATACAGGCCTAAAATATACAGTCATGTTTGTATTTTCTCGCTAATGCAAGAACGTCGTTTAGGTCGCGGACCAATCTAATTATTACGTGAATTAATAAAACAATAATATTAAAATTGTTTGTAAAATACGTTCAGTAGATGTGGAATGTCAGCTATCCTAATATTTACAATAGTTTCTGAACGAGAATATCATTAAAATACAAGCCCCTTTTTATAATGGTACCGTTGTTGATTTGGTTTATTTACGGACGCTCTTCAATATCTCAGGTCATCGGTGTCCCATTCTATTCAGAGAGTGAAACGACCGATAAATTTTGCTTAGAGGCCTCTTCTTTCAGGCTTGAGGTTCTTTTACACGACACGGGACCCACGAATTTACTTCCCTTCCGAAGGAAGCTATACTTACGCCCGAAAAAAATCCATCGATCCTGGCCACGATCTTGAGTTTAGGAGGCAAGTACAGTTACTACTACACTAACAGGACCAACTGTAACAGTACTGATGCAAATGCCTTTCCAAAGCGAAAGCCTCCGCAACACCGCACATAACACCAACTTACCTCTCCTGACACTTTGTCCCTAAAACAGAACCAATGGATTGAAATAAGAGAGCAGAAAAATTCTGGAAAGGAAATATTTAGCCCAGTATTCGCCTAAGCAAACAGGGAAGAAGAAAAAATCCAAGTGCAGTGGCCTGTTCTAAGGAATTTGAACCCAGGACTTCCCAAATGCGAACCGCAAGCGTTACCGCATGAGCCACCCCGCTCTGTTCTTAACTTCCTAGCCACTCTTACTAAAGTGTAGGAAATTCGTGTTTGCTGCAAAAGAGAGCAAAATTGTTTTCAGCAGATTTCTTCAGGTGGTATTAAATGTCAATTGATTTTCTACTGTGAGCACTTGTGTCTTCTTCGTGCCTTAACTTTAGCCCTTCTCGCTTCACAAAATATATCAACCAAGTTTAGGAACCCTAAAAGTTCAACACATTATAATTTCTCTTGAAATAAATTGCTGAAAACGCGTGGGATTCTGTACGAATATATGAATAAAAAATTAACGTTCGTTGCAGAATAGATCAATTAGGTTGTATATTGTCCATTTGAACTTCTCTTGTGGACTGTATGTAAATCAACAAACACCTGCAGGAGTACCACCGTGCTCACTTCCATAGATAATCTAATCACCCAGTACTATCAACGTGTTATCTTTGACCATTCAGTGCTTTGAACATACACATTATCATCTATGACCTATTCTCCATGTGTCGAGGGTGCCAAAAATGTATACACACTTTCACAGTAGATATGTATTTAACGTATTTCAAAGTTGGATCGGAAACAACAGTACTGTAAACAAATGTGACTCACATACATTACGATGGGAGCACTTCGGGAAGAAATTGAAACGCATATGCTGCAATCGCTGAGGACACTTTCGCAAACGTTGCTCAATCAGTAGTTCAACGTACTCAGAGTGTATCGACGCTGATGGGGGCATTTTGAGGAACTGTTGTAACTATAAAACCCCAAGATGATTAGTGCTCATCATTTTCTGTTTGTGTGAATTCAGTTTTGTTTTGTTAACACAGTTTTTTCTTTGCTTGAAGTGTGTATACATTTTTGGCGCCCTCTGTATATTATAGCATACTAAATCCATTATAAAAGAGGACTGTAATGAAATAGTGACAAATGTATTTAACATTATGTCTTGAAGCTATCCATTGTGCACTGTAAAATATAAAACTTTGAATTAATTTCAAAGAACTCATTCTCCTTTTTCTAGAATATATGCACTACACCTTTTTGGCATCATAAGTTAATAATTCGCCATCCGTTGACGGTATTTGTAAATTAACTAATACGAAGCAAGAAAAATGTACAGAATAATTCTATGGTAAACCGAACCCAATAGTTTCACAATAAAATAGATACTACAACATGGATGCTTTTCAAACTACTTTTAAAAGCATGTCATATGTAACATAATCCCATATGAAACATACAAATTTAAAGTATTACATCCAATGAATATGACTATATTTGCTGTACGAACAATCGGGACAGTATTTTTTCGGTTGAAACAGTTTTTTGGAGTAGCTGGAAGGTGTGAAACCAACATAAATTCATTTCAAGCAAGATGGTGCGACCAGCCATTAAGCAACAATGTCAATGAAGATTGCCATTATGATCATCCGATCTTCTTGTGGAACTTTCTTAAAGAAAGATTGTTTTCTGAAACATGCTCTGACCCCTGTCACGGCTGGAGGAAATAGTGGTAACCATACCGATCTCGTAGATCGAAGATCGCGGGTTCAATGGATTTTTAGGGCGTGAAATTCCTAGGTATGACTTCCTTTAGAAGGAAAGTAAAGCCCTTA
Organism: Metallyticus violacea; assembly: GCA_030762175.1. Lineage (NCBI taxonomy): Eukaryota > Metazoa > Arthropoda > Insecta > Mantodea > Metallyticidae > Metallyticus > Metallyticus violacea. The sequence goes on from CM060837.1 coordinate 51,201,066, forward strand.
GTCCCATGTCATAGATTTATGGCACATAAAAGAACCTCAACCCTGAAATAAGAGACCTCTAAGCAAAATTTATCGGCCGTTTCACGCTCTGAATTGAATGGGACATTAATAACCTGAGATGTTAAAGAATGTCTGTAAATAAAATAAATCTACGACTGGAGCACATGGTGTTCGGGAAATCAATGACACTCTTGGGGTTATAAAGCTGCTGTGGTGATATGCATTTATTTTGCCTTCTGTGAGTTTTATCTTTTTGCCTTCTTTATAAAAATCCCGATTTGGTATGGACATGTAGAGAGGATGTCAGAGGAGAGGTGGTCTAGAAAAGTGATACTCTGGTTACCTCAGGCACAGCGGAAGAAGGAAAGATCAAGGAGAGGAGGAATTGTGAGAGAAATGCAGGATTGTAGACAGGCCAGTGGTGGAATAGAGTACTTGGCATTTGGGAATGAGAGACAACTGCTGAAAATGGAAATACCTGATAATGAGGACTATATTTTAACAGTGAATTAATGCATGAAATAATGGATTCATTTTATAAGAAACGCCCTGTATTTACTGTAAGAAGCTGCTTTCCTGAAAGAATGTAAATATTCTTGCTTTGTTTTCATTATTATTAGCAATTGTTTAATTGTAGAACTTGTCGATTGTTTTGGCGGTTCCATTTAATTATTTTTACAATATTACATTTATAAACTATTATCAGAAAAAGAATTAAATGTATGAAGGGGTCATTCATTGACTAGCACTGTCATATATTTTCTAAATTTTACTAAAATATCCTGTTCTATAATAAGTATAAGAAATAAAAGAAAAAGAAAGGATTTTTAAATAGTCCTTGAAATAATGCCAAACAGAACTATGTCAGTTTTTTTGTATATTGTGAACGAAATTCGATTTTGCTTCAAGCACTACCATTTTTCTTGTTTTATACAAGTTCCTGGTATGTAACCAGGAAAAGCAATGGCAGGAAACACATTGTATGTTTGCGTAATACGCCAATCCTTTTGCATGTGAAGATCTTGCTATTAACATGGTAAAAATGCATTAGTTAAGTTTGTTAGCATTTACAATTACATAAATAAAGATCCATTTCATGACACAATAAAAACACCAACCAAGATCTTGACTCAGTTTATTCTTGGACACGAAATCCTTGGGCTTATTGCAAGGAATAATAATGGGAGACCAGCGATTGCTAAGTACCGTAGATAAGAGTGTAGGTCCATAAGTTTCCGGCCTAACCATTTTTAGATATGATAATGTCAAAAACTATATTTCACTTTTCAATATAGTTACCCTTTATTGCAATACACGTCTCACATCTTTGAATTAACATTTCAACCCCCCCCCTCAAAATAGTCAGAAGTCTTGTCCCCAAAATGGGTGTGAACAGCATCCATCACTTCTTCGCCACACTTAAATTTCCTTCCTCAAAGGTCCTTCTTGAGTTTTGAAAAGAGTAAATAGTCACTGGGAGCTTGGGAGCTAGATCTGGGCTGTAGGGTGGGTGGTCGATATCCTTGGAGCCATATTTCTTCACAGCTTCCCTTGCAACAAGAGCTGTGTGCACGGGCGCGTTGTCGTGAAGAAGGCGCACATCACCACTCGGCTTTCCTCGCCTTTTCTCTTTGATGGAAGTACGTAGTCTGTACAGTAGGCCAGCATAGTGCTCCCCATTTACTGTGACGTTCCTCTCCTTGAAGTCAATGAAGAGTATTCCTTCACAGCCCCAAAAGATTGTGGCCATGATTTGTTGGTTGACTTAGCGACCTTGGCCTTTAGAGGCGGTGCTTCGCCAGGTTTACGCCTTACACTCCATTGATTCTCTTTTGAACAAGGGATCATAATAGAGTACCACAGTTTCATCTCCTGTAACAATGGTTTGCAGAATTTCTCTCTAGTTGGCACGGAAGAGCTCCAAATGTGCCTGTCAACAGATGACGCGTTGCCGTTTTTGGACCGAGAAAAAAAGGCTAGGCACTAACCTTATTCTTGTTTAAATGTCCACGAATAATTCGAAGGACTGTTGTTTTAGAAAGGCTCAATCTTTCTGCTATTTCTGTAACTTTGAGCCGCCGGTCTTCTACAATGTCTCCTTCCACAAGAGCGATGTTTTCAGGAGTGAGCACTTCCAAGGCCGACCTACACGCTCTCGTCTTCAAAGCTTTACTTTTGACCCATTTTTAAGGATAGAATATGAGGGGGGATGCTTCCCCATATACACCCTCCAATCGTTATTTAATTTAATTTGGAGTAAGTCCTTCTTTTGTGAAGAACTTAATAACAGCTCGACACTCTATTTTGAACATGTCACAATCTTGTACACATAGCCTTCTTTATGCAACTACCGGAAGTTACAGCTGCAATTATTTACTTAACAGATAGTTATGACACCTGGTAAGAGGCGATAATCCTTATCGGCGAAGCCGGAAACTTATGAACCTACTCTCGTACTCAGTTGTTATTAAATAATTTATGTCGTTCTTTATTTTTATGCAATAAACTAAAACTTTTCATAGTATTTTGTTCACTTTACACTTCATTGAATACTGTTTTAACTATAAACTGTTTAATAGTTTTGTTAATAAAGAAATTCTGTTCTTTAATGAGTTACACTATAGCCTAAAATACTATTTAATTGCTTTTAGGCGTGTATTTTTTTCATATAATTTAAATATATATTTTAAAAAGTCTCCTCTTGTTTATTTATATTGCAAGGGAAGCGTGATGGTTCAACGTAAACAAAGGGGAATATCACATCAATCATTAAATATATAATCAACCATGTCAGTGTAAGACGTTAAGTTTTGCATTCCCCTGAGCACTTAGTTTTTACGTTTGCACAGAACACTTATCTGCTTTACTAAAGCATATCAACATTGTCATGTTTTAAATATATGTACTCCTGATTGTTACTGACGTAAAGAATGATATGTAACAATTGCAGAAGCTGCAACACTTCCACCACTGGAACTTAGTGCATATTATTTTTAGAAGAGCTCTCATTATTCATGTCGTTAAGGTTGTTAGAAAGGATAATGTTATCATCATGATCCTCCTCTATGATATCGTCTCCATGTGAAACTAAGGATCTCTCGTCTGTGTATTCATCGCCTTGCATTGTGACCTCTGATTGCATTTCTCTTGCGGAATAAAGTGTTTCTAAGCTTAGGTTGTCTGCATCATTTTTTGTTTCAAGAATGAGACCTTCCTCGGTATGCAGAATAGAAAAATGTCTTTCAAGTTCATCAATGGCTTCAGGTGCACATTCCAGGCATCCAACGTCAGCCTTTATCACTTCATCCGGCACAAAACTTCTCAGCTCTATTAGGATCTGTATCAGTGATTTCCCTTTTGTTTCGGGTACAAAAAAGATTGTAAAAATTACGCCCCAGCAACAGAATAGGGCGGATATCCAGAAAGAATAGTAGATGCCAGCTTTAAGTGCAATAGTCTGATAAATGTTTGTGGCAGCGAAGAAACCTAAGGCAATAATCATTGACCCAAAAGAGGCTGCCCATTCTTTCAAGTTGGTGGGAAATAATTCTCCAACCATTGCTAACGGTATAGGTCCTAGACCTAAGCAATAGACTACAATAAAAAACATAAGGCAAAACATAGGCAACCATCCTGAAACAGATACGTCTGTTTTTCTTTGAAGGTATGTGCAGAGTCCCACTACAAGCAGAGAGAGTGCAGTTCCAGAAGTGGACAGCAGAAGAAGTGGTCTGCGACCCAACCTATCCACTAGCACTGAAATACCAATACTGGCTACCAGTTGAAGAGCTCCAAGAACCATGGCGCCCTCGCTTGGTTTTAAAGTATTTCCAGTAGCTTTAAAAATGGTCTCAGCTTGAGATAATATAACCATGATGCCACTCAGCTGCTGGATTAGAGCTAGTGCTCCAACAATGCACAAAGCCTTTCTGTTGCCTCCACTTGCGAACAATTTCATCATTGTCACTTTATGTCTTTTTTCGTGTTCGATCTCGTTTTTAATATCAGCAAGCTCTTCTTGAACATTTTCTTGGCCTCGAAGAAGACTTAAAGACCGTTCTGCCTCATTCACGTTATCTTTCATGATACAGAAATAGGGAGTCTCTGGCATGAATAGCATCAATATTAAATAACAAACCGGAACTAAAAGGGAAACTACGCTGAGCATCCTATGGGACATGTAAGGACCCAAACAAAAAGCAAACAACGATCCAAAATTCTGAAAGAGTTGAATGAAAGATTCTAAATTTCCACGAATTTGTCTGTCTGCTATTTCTCCTATATAGATAGGGCACACTGTTATGGATATGCCAATACCTATGCCACCAATTATCCGGGATACGTATAGAACTGGTGCTGTTTTGGCAAATATCAACATTATCCATGCAACCAAAAAAGGCACTGCCGCAGTGACAAGCATTATCTTTCTGCCATAAAAGTCCGCTAAACGCCCTGCTGGTAACGGTGCAATCACGCAACCCACACCCAGCAGTGAAATAACCCACTTGCTTTCGCTGTGCGTAATTTGCTTGTACTCCTCCATCAGTTTGGGTAAAGCTGGCGATGTCCAACATGTGAAGGATCCAGACATGAAGAACGTCAGAGATGCTGGAATACAAACAAGAAAACGTTTATAAGCCAATGTAAATGTTTAACAAATGACAAGTGACATTTTGTTTGTAGAATTTATTCTGTAGTAGAACCATAGCGTCTCAAAACCATGAGAGAGGAAATGTTGCTCGGAAATTTCTTAAAAATACCGCCACGAGTGACCGAGATCGTTAATTTTTTTGTTGATTTGGTTTATTTACGGACGCTCTTTAACATCTCAGGTCATCAGCGTCCCATTCAATTCAGAGCGTGAAACGGCCGACAAATTTTACTCAGAGGCCTCTTCTTTCAGGCTTGAGGTTCTTTATCGTGCCGTAAATGTACGACACGGGACCCACGGCTTTACTTCCCTTCCGAAGTAAGCCATACTTAGGATTTTTACGCCCCGAAAAAAATCCATCGATCCTGGCCGGGATCAAACCCGCGACCTTGGGTTTAGAAGGCAAGTATGGCTACCACTACACCACCAGGACCGACCCGAGAACGTTAAGGCGCGGATTCGTGAGCGGGAGGTCTGGGAAAGACTGTCCTCCCTGACTGGGATTTTGTTTTTTTCAGGTTTTCTTCAGTCCTCATAAGTGGCAAATGCCAGGGAGGTACTCTAAACTTAGGCCTGGAACATTTCCTTCCTTAAAAAATGTATCCTTTCCAAATTTAGTAAAAACGGACGTTAAATATAAATAAACATCTGAAGATGGGTCAGTGTTCTCTTTAGAAAGGGGAAAATTTTAAAAAGATATACGAGAAGAGGTCTAAAAGTTCCCGGCCTGACTCAAAGATGACAGGAAGATGGCTAAATTACTATAATAGTTGTTAAGTTCATCCATTAGATGGTGCGCTGTAAAGTTTCAGAAGCATAATGTAGTCACTTGTTTGTGACGATCGTGGGGACAAAAATGTTCTATAAAATCCATAAAACTGAAATACGAGCTGTGATAACTTCGTTTTGAAAGCTTCAACTCCAACAGAAATACATAAAGAGTTAAATTCCACATTCAATAATTCTTTCCCTTTGTTTTCGACGGTTGAAAACTAGGCTGCTGAATTTAAACGCCAAGATAATGAACACTCAGGGCGTTCTAAAGCTGCTGTGACCGACGAGATTGTGATAAAAATTCACAATGCTACTCAATGATCGCCAACTTCAGGTGCGCAAGTTGGCGCACATTGCAAAGACCTTGATTGGCCGTGTCTGTTACATTTTACACGAAGTTTTTGTATATGAGAAAGTTTTCCGACGGAGGCCAAAAACGCATTCGAATGAACATTTTGCAAGATGTTTAGACTTATTTAAACGCAATTACAGTGAGTTTTTCGACGTTTCATAACAATAAATGAAACATGGTTTCATCAATATACCCCAGAGACGAAGGGACAATTCAAACAGTGGGTGGCAACAGGTGAAAGTGCACCAAAGAAAGCAAAAACGTACCATCTGCACGAAAAGTCAGGGCTACAATTACCGGGGATTCTCATGGTATGATGCTTGTGAACTATCTCCAGAAACGGAGAATCGTCATTGGGGAGTATTATGCATCACTATTGAACCACTGAAAGATGCCGTTCAGCCTAAACGTCCACAACTTGCGAAAAAGAAAGTCTCTTTCAACACGATACTGCGCCTTCACACACGTCTGGGATTACTGCTGCAAAACACACGATCTTCGCGTCCAATTGCTTCCACATCCGCCATGTTCGCCGGATATTGTTCTCAGCGATTACTTTTTGTTCCCAAGCCTGAAGAAATGACTGGGTGGACGTAGATTCACGCAAATGACGAGGTTAAAGCTGAAAAGATGCTTATGTTTCTGTTTATGTTTCACAGTTGGACAAATCTTATTTTACTGAGGGTACTGAAAACTTGGAAAGTCGTTGGACTATTGAACTACAAGATGACTATGTTGAAAAATTTAAAAAAAAAATCCTTAAATCTTGTGTTTTCTTGGTCAGGCCGAGAATTCTTTAGAACGCCACTCGTATAATATTGGCATGTCACAAAAAGTACATATGCTTCATGCTGAGCATTAAATTTTAGGCTAATAATTACAAACTATTCATGAGAAAAGTATAGTTATAAGTTAACTCATTAAAATGCGAAGTACTTAAATATCCATTAGTTTGCTTAATGCATGTTATTTTAAATAAACAGTATTTTCTCACTGTGAAGGCATATTTACTGCAGCATCAACGGTTAATAAAATGTTCCCCTAATCTTTTCCTTCCTTGTGTCACAGTCCATGGTTGTTGCCGTTTCCCCTCCCCCTGAAATAGTTATTAATATTTTTGCCAAGAATCGACTATGAATACCAAAAAACGTCAATGCATTAAAAGAAATTACACGGAAACTTAAAGAGACCAGATGCTCAATATAACATTGAATCACTTCTTAGGAAACTACAGGAGCTCAAAATAGTATTAATAAAACTATTTGCAATATTATTCTTGAGCGTTTTCGTGCTGCGAGTATCAAACTGCAGTCATCTTATATTGATATAGTCCTTACAAGTTAATACCTATCCAGACTTTGCCAAAAATACAAAAACCGTTTAAATACGATTAAAGTTTTCGCTTTGCATTCACGTAATAGAAAACGGCATTTTAAAACAATGAAAGAGCGAAGATATACGTACGATTAAACAATGGAATAGGGCGTTTCTTTTTCTAGCCATGAAGATTGTGTTTTAATGCGAAGCTCTGCATTAAAATTACTATAGATTTAAACAAACCAGTCATAATGTATAGTGCTATATATAAAAGCCGTGCCTTCCTTGAAAAACTGAATTCAGCATACTAATGTTTTCATTGGCGTCAATAAATCTTGTTGTTTTACATCGCACTGGGAAAGCATGTATAGGTTAACGATCAAAGTAGAAAACCGGCTAGTGTGAACATTGTCCAAACAAACTGGCAAGTATTGGAAACATTTTTAGTTTACAATTCTTAAGGGAAATTTAAACAGCTCTTCTTTGGTGAAAGTTATAAGTGTACAATATTTCTGTTCCTGGATGGTGCTATTGCACTAGTATCTGCTCAAAAGAATAGTTGAAGTATTCACGTTAGATTTGAATTTGTGCAATTGCATGTTTTATTCAATGATGTCTAATAATTTGTTGTCAACTTACGATTGTGTTTTGTTTCCTTGAGAAATTTATTTAAATGACAAAAGAAATATGGTTCTAGGTTAAAACGATGAAATTCTGTTGAACATCTTATTTTATGTTATTTTAGTAACTGGTTCTTGGTGTTTTCACAAACATTAAATTGGACATTACCTTTATTTAAAAAAAGTTAACTTAGATCTTTGCACTAATGTATGGTCCATATTGCTATTGCCTGAAAAGGTATCAGCCAAAACAGATACTAATTATATATGCTCATGCTGCCCTATCACTCATAAATAATGAGATCCAATCAACCTTCAGCTACAACAAACAACCTTTACATAAACATAAAACTAATGTAACAATCAAATTTGGAGGGAAAACTGATTTAATTAGACCTACCAACATAATATACAAAAATACGAATATCACAAGTTATTATATATTCCGTTCGGAACATTAACAGAAAAGTACCGTTGCAAAAGTTTTAATTAAAAAAAAATCTTGCTATCACTCTTAGCAAGTCTAAGTTTTGCAATTTTATTTATAATTTAATTGTATTGCATCCTGGGCATATGAACCATAATGCAAATTTTCAGTTCAGAACTTCTTTTTTTAAAATAATTCATTATTTTAGAATTACATTGCACTACCCAAAGTTAAATTGTTAGCTTCGCAAACAACTTCGCTGAGGTTGCATATACCAGAAAAGAGGGTTATACTATACTGCACAACTGTGTTTGTGTGGTATATATATGTTTAAAGATGATCAAATAATGATCATGAGGTCAAACATTTCAGACTTACCTATCATTGCAGCTGTATATTGTACGAATCTACCGCTAAAGGTCATATGAATTGACGCATTTCCATTGGCCTCGAGGCACACAATCAATGCAAAGCTATAGAAAATATCAGTGCTTCTTTTTCTTTCCTCCGTTTTGAGTAATGAATATGCACATCTCCTACATCGATTAGTAAATTTCTTTTGATTCTAGCTATACGATCTGCATTTCTTATCGATAGTTTTCATTTGTTTTTGTTTTGTTACCAACTTCAGCGACATATTTTTATACAGTTTAACACCCCGCATAGTAACGACGGTCTTACGAGAGGGTGAATGAATGTTATTTGATGAAAATGGCGTAAATGAACCCCAAGCCCACAGAGCCTAAATTTACTTAGTATTCTCCTTTTCAGGTGAGGAGAAATTCCGGGAAAACCCCTTATCTTAGAGATTCGAACCCGAGACATGATTTGTAGGCCATAACACGGAGGCGTCCGCCGTATTACACGAAATATGATTTAATGAAGATAATAAAACACTTGTATCTTATTAGAAAGACAACAAAGCTTAAAATAATGAATTTAAAATGTTAGAGGTGTTTCTCTGCGGTGTTGCTCATCTGAACAACTTAATACAATCATGAAAGCAAATTATTGATTTCATAATGCTGAATATGCTAGAAGTGTCACGGCATATTCGCCGCTCAAAATAAATAGCTATAGTATGAAAGTTATGCGTAAGTTGAAAACAAACCTATTACATTAATGAACTTAAATTGTTAATATGAAATCTAATGTGGACAAAATCTTATTTTGAATTAAAAAAAAACACACACACACACATTTATCTTAAAATTGAATGTTACTGAATAGGCTCAAAAGATGTGAACTGAAGTATGAAAAACGCTATGAAACTACAGAGTGGCCCATTTTGTTCGTTTGAAAAGGTGACGTGTTTTCGTTTGTTTAGTAGAATAATGGACGAAACTTGAGTATTGGTTTGCAACACAAATAGAAACCTGCAATTAATAACAGTCGACCATCGGACTATTGCTTCAGATTAGAGCTAGCATTTCCTGATTCGTGTCTCAGATTTTACATTGTGTCTGTTTGCTGTGAATTTTGTTTCAATATCTGGCTTCATCGTGTGCATTCTCAAAATGGATTAAACTCCTCCTAAAAAGAAAGGAAAGTATCTACATATGCTTATACTACAAAAATGGCAAGAGAGTTATGATTGGCTGAATCCCGTCTAGAATAACAAATACAACACCTATTGCTTATTTTTAAGGAGATATTCAGCCAAGGAGGTAATCGGATTGCGTCTAGCATGATAATATCAAGAGACATAAAAACAGATATAGACGAATGAACGAATCGTCAAAAATGTGCAATTATTTTAAGGCTCCTATTCCAAATAGTGCTAGTGAACTCAGCAAAACTGCTAGCTGTGGTACTCATGCAGTAAAACATAACCTCAGTTACAGCAGCTGTATGAATAAACTTAAGAGGGGCATATTTGCAAATTCCGATGCGGCAAATTTGGATTCTATTAAAAGTTATTCAATCGGTGAGGACTTTGCTTAGTTTACGCAGCTCCGTGTGACGGGCTTTTTTTCTTTTGCTACAGATAAGTCAAATTATAAAAACAGGAAGATGTTTCTTATGATAATTATTCATTTTGAGCATTTTCACAGCATTCAGAACAACTGTTGGATTTTGTTGAACAAGCTAATGAGACAGTTTGTGGTATTTATAGTTTAATAAAATCTAGCTTAGAATACTATTCTTTAAATACAAAGAGTGTATGAGCTTAATGTAGCCACTTGTTTGTGACGATCATGTAAAAAAAAATAGTGTTAATGCCATGGGTAACTGAGGTCGTTAAGGCGGGGACTCGTGAGCGGGAGGTCTGGGGCTCGATTCCGACTAGGACCGTTCTCCCTGACTGGGTTTTTCTATTTTTTCCTCATTGCTCACATATGGCAAATTGTGGGGAAGTACTCTAAAATTAAACCTGGAACGCTTCCTTCCTGTAAATTTAAAAAAAATCTTCCCAATTTATCATTTCATGTATCATCAGTGTCACCGCCAGCGAAGCCTCACTAGTTAACGAACGTTAACACTTCTCCCCCCCCCCCCCCCAAAAATTCACATTTTTGGAGAATTTACCATTAGCCGCCACTGTGCGTTTATGCACAGCTAACGCCTTCCGTGTGTCATAAACAATGTACTTGCCTGTAATGTGATGGCATGTTTAGGTTTTGCAGCAATTTTTGAGCATGTATTTAAAATAGAATTAACTTAAAATCAAATGGAAAAAATTGAGTTCGGATAATGGACGTTCTATAGCAATTCTTTAATTTCGCGAACGAAGCCCATAACTACTGAAATACTCAATCCCAAACTACTTATCCCCAAATATTTTATTGCATATCTTTCGAGACCTGAGTGCACATGTATTAATAGCATTGACGAGGTGGAAGAAGCCGTCTTATCTCAATTCGCCCAGAATATTATGTAATGTTGGGTATCCTGATCAGTTTCGCGCAGTGTCATGAAACCTTGTTTTCCCACGTGGTTCAAGTGTACAGTCGTGAAATCGTGAAGATTCGGGATACATAGCTGTTGTATAACTCAGCTCTTTGTTGTTTATTCGCATGGCAAGAAATCGAGTGCTATATGCGTCAGCTATCGCTACCTAAACATTTTATGGTTCAAATTTAATATTTGAAACTCATGCCCGGCTTTTGAGGTTATATTCTTATTTATCTTGCTAGTTAAATTACTGCTTATGCTGTGATACGAAACGTGTTGAGTTCAGAAATGTTGTGGAATTGCTATAAAATGTGTAGCTCTAATGCTATAATAAGGAGCAGGTAATGAACTATCATAATTAGTGTTAATTATAAGAAAGTAGAATTTTAATATGATTCTCATTTGTTTACATATACCTTTTGAACAGTTTATTCAGCCCATTCCAAAATTAATATTTTAGTTATGCTAATGTTTTCACGATAAATAGTGAAAATTCTAAACTGCTAAACCAAAATACTTTCCATCTATTGTGCACAAATATCACCTATAAACGGTGACCTTTACTTTTGGCACTATATCAAGGTTCGAATGTAGTAATATTTCTGAACCAATATATTTCTGCATCCATTCATAAATACATGTAACATGTTAGGGTAGATGTGAACTGTTTCTCATTCCACTATCTACATGTGTTTTGATATAGTATCAAGAAACATGAAGTATCATTCGCATTTAGGTTTCATCATTAGAGTGCAGAGTATTTACAATTAAATTTTAACTAGTGGCAAGACAAATGTAATTATTACTAACATTCTTTTTCTTTCTTACTTTTTTTTTTAGTTTTTTTGTGTTTTCAGGTATTATTTTCACTACAAATGTTTAATAAATGTAATGTAGTTTATTTTCCGCTACCTAATGTGCTAAGTGTTACCATAAAACTTAAATATCACAATAGCCTCAATTACATTTTAAATAAATTTATTAATTGCCTTTAAAACAAAATGTTATGTAGGTATCTCTCTGTGTAATTGAGTTACTGTTATGGCAATATCATAAATTTTTCTTATTCACATATGAATTGTCATATAAGAATAAGTCAAAATTACTCTATAAGGAAAGTGACAGATGGGATATGTCTTATGCAATCCACAGGACAAAAGTAAATAAATATTTTAATAAGAACCTGATATTTAGTGTACCAGTTACCCTTTGCATTTTTCTTTTATATGTTAAGTTTATGTGATCTTTTTACATTATAAATGGGATTTATTATTGGTACATAGCATTTTCAGTGTCAAAACTTTAGTGGTTCAAATGGTTTTCTGCAGGAACAATCACAGCTAGAAAGCATTCCAAACCATTTATTCAAATTTAATACTACAATGAGTTATTTTTAGCCTGCATCCAGAGCTGAAGGCAAGTTGCACAGAGGAAATATGGTGCACTTGCGGCTTAATGGACAAGTTTTCTCACATTTTCACTAATATAACTTTGATCAACATATTAGTTTTATTTTATAATAAGTACTAACTTGTGTTATAGGAGTTGTTTGAATTTTATCTACAGTCACATTTCTCACATTTTTCAATGAAATTTACATTTACTTAAATAAGGGAGTTCTCTGCATTCTATAGTATGAAGGTTATTCCTTTCTCTCTGTTCTAGTAGTGCCATTTCGGTATACTACAGTAAAATTTACTCATGAACACACTATAAATAATAATACTGGTGCACCAATATCCTGTATTAATATCTAATTGCATAAAGACCAAAATAGTGCTTGCTCTCATAACAGCAAGCTGATATAGCCACCACTATTGGAGCTGTCTGCTGTTATGACAGAAACTGGCTTGATCTTGCCCAGCAAATGCTGTGCTCAACTTCGGATGCAGGCCAAAAATAACTTAGGTAGAAGGTATTAATGCATTTGATTTCAGCATTTACAGTTATTTTATTATAAAGCAATGGCATTATTTTCTCATATTTTAACATTAATTTACACTAATGTAACTGACAGACTGTATCTAGTTGATTTTTATAAATATTGTAAATAATTCCTAAAAGCCTGCATAACTTGCTTTCCCACTCTTCAAGTGTAGAATTAATAGCTTTATATTTAACCTCCCAACTTATACAATGAGTAGTTGAATAGGTTTTATAAGATAAATTAAGCATACCACTTTTATGTAATCAGAATTGTTTAAGCTTTGTTGTTGCTGAAATTCTAATACCAATATCAATTATAATTTCAGCCACGCAATTTGATTTGATTTATTTTGGATGCTCTTTAACATCTCAGGTCATCAGCATCCCATTCAATTCAGGGTGTGAAATGGCTGACAAATTTTGCTCAGAGGCCTCTTTTTTCAGACTTGAGGTTCTTTTTCATGCCGTAAATGTATGACTCAGGACTCACCACTTTACTTCCCTTTGAGGGAAGCCATACTTTTTTATGCCCAAAAAAATCCATCAATCCTGGCCGGGTTTGAACCCGCGATCTTGGTTTTGAAAGCAAGTATGGTTACCACAACATCACAAGGACCAACTTAATTTCAGCCACAATAACCAATTTAAAGTATATGGTATCCATTTCACCAGTTTCTCTAAAAGTTAATGAAAATAATTATAAGTAATTTACAAATGAAACATGAAAGCTTTTCTAGATTCTCTCAAGTTTTTATATAAAAAATTAGATGTGGTATGTAGAATGGAAGAACAGGAGGGATCGAACTTTTCATCTAAAAAGCTCTTAGCAGGCAATAAATAATGGAAGAACAATTAATACAATAACAGCTATATCTAAACAAACCTTATGGTTACAGAGCTAATTAATAAAATATTCAAGCTGAATTTCTCATTATAGTTTGTAGTACAGTGCTATATTAGATAAGAGTGCATTTACATTTGCAAGCAAAACAAAATAATTATTGTTTTAGTAATATGTTAAATACCTTAATGTATGGAACACCGCAAACTTGTCCTGTTGCACTAATTTTTTTCATGTAAGTATTTTAACATGTTGCCACTGCCAGTTTTTCGAGATAGTGAATGAGTGAAATGATTGGCCACCCAAGCCCAGAGCTCATGGTGTCTAAAGTAGATTGATATTCTAATTTTCATTGTCAGGGAAAATTATGAAAAACTTCCCCAGACAACAGTTCCCAAATAAGACCAAACCTTGATTCACAATTGGCAAGCATGCATGCTAGGCATCTGAGGTATTATGGTGGGGATGTACCTTATTCAGTGCATAATTAAAAAAATTGTCTAAGTTAGGGTGTTATGTTATTTCATGTCTTTTGTAGTAAATTAAGCACCTGACACTAAAAATTCACCAATCATATACTGGATGAAATTCTCACTTAAGTTACTTATTATACTATTTGGCAACTTTGTAATAGCACTTATTTTCTTGTAGATACTTATTACCAAAAATAGGCAATAGTGTTATATTAAAAACATGTTTAAACAAAGTATTATATCATAAATATTGGAACTTTTTTGTACTTTAGCCCTCTTGACAAACTGAGAATTTCTTTGGATTCATAGACTTTTGTCCATTTGTATTTTCTATAGTAAGATCTTGCCTTATGATACTTAAACTGAATGATATAATCTTTAATAAGTTTTCAAGGACGTGCTTGTCTTATTGTTATTTTCATGTATTATATGTGCAGATCTATAGACAATGGATTTCTTAGAAGAAATTGTATACCCCTGTATTAGTCTGGGGATCAGAAACTTTAAACCTATTCTGTGAGTACAGGAAAAACCACAGTAAAAACCTCGGCCATGCAGGCAGCTTGAGCCAAGTAAAATTCAATCATACATCTTAAGTTTTTACTGAGAGCTTTAACAAGTGCCCCAATTGAATGAACCACAGAAGTGACTATATACTAAGTGAATATTTTGAGATTTACTGTATGTATCAGATTTCCTGTTTAACACACAATAATAGTTAAAAGTATCTTAATTTTTTATTTTCATTTTAGATTTGATTTATTTTTCAAAAGTTTAAGTTAGTGTTATTAAAACTGTCGCATTTTTATTATTTAAGATCCCATTGGATAACAGTACATGACAGGCCTGTTAACAGTCAGTAAAGCAGAGTTTGCCAGAAGAAAATGTGTCTATTTACAATAGGAGACGTGCCTGCGTAACAGCAATAAAATACAGTTATTTACATTGTGAATGTGAAGTTCGTTTACTGGAGAAAGTTAGAATATTTTCAGCAGGTGGTTGCATAACAGCAATAAAATACTGTTTTTAGTTAAAATGCAAAATTTTCTTACCTAAAAAATTTTGCTTAAATATTTACAATAGAAGGTTGCCTGGCTGCCTGCTTAGCACGAACGAATACACACACACACGCGCGCGCGCGCAGAGGGTGCCAAAAAAGTATACACGCTTCAAGCAAAGAAAAGGCTGTATTAACATAGCAAAACTGAATTCACACAAACAGAAAATGATGATCACTAATCATCTTAGACTTTTTCAGTTAACAACAGTTGCTCAAAATGCCCACCCGGTGTCGATACACTTCTGAGTACGTTGAACTACTGATTGAGCAATCTTTGCGAAAGTGTTTAGCGATTGCAGCACAAGCCCTTTCAGTTTCTTCCCGTAGTGCTGCCAGTGTAGCTGGTTTTCTACATCCTTAAGAGTTCCCCATAGGTAGAAGTCCAACGGAGTTAGATCCGGAGAACGCGGTGGAAACTCAATCGGACCTCTTCGTTCTCCAGTGACTTGGAAGAGTGTCATCAAGGTACGCACATACATCTCGGTGGTAATGTGGTGGTTAACCATCCTATTGAAAGTAAAACTCATTTCCATTGAGTGTATGAAAGACGGATAAGACGAATGTGCGTATCATGCTCAAGTACACTGGGCCAGTTACCTTCAGTTGCCTTCAAAAAAGAATGGTCCAATTAGACCCCTAGATAACACCCACACCAAACATTAATTCCAGATAAATTAACAGCCTTTAGCAAAATAGCATGTGAATTGTTTGCACACCAGTAGACACAGTTATGCCGGTTAATAGTTCCGTTCA
Organism: Metallyticus violacea; assembly: GCA_030762175.1. Taxonomy (NCBI): domain Eukaryota; kingdom Metazoa; phylum Arthropoda; class Insecta; order Mantodea; family Metallyticidae; genus Metallyticus; species Metallyticus violacea. The sequence goes on from CM060837.1 coordinate 51,217,155, forward strand.
ACTTAAATTGTGCCTTAACGGACCAAACAGCTTTCCCTACGAAGGCCTCATCCTCTTGCACTATATTCCGAAACCACTCACAGTACTGCGTTCTCCTATTAGGATCATCTTCATTTTATGCATGCAAAAGTCTTGGGATGAAAACTTTCAACTTTGCTAGTTTTAATAATACAACGTGCGCTGGTTCTGTTAATCCCAGTCTCACGTGCGCATTGCATTGTAGATTTCTGCGGTGATTGCTCAAAACATTCCGAAACCATAGCCGAGGATGTCTGGAATGCGTGCAATTGTTACTCGCGTTGGCGGTTCTGTTCTGTACACACATCTCCATTGCATTGCATTTCAACAACTTTCTCGGTTTTCCAATATCACATTTTGTTGTAGCAACGCTAGCATAACGTAATGTGAGTCATATCTGTTTATAGAACATCATACAATAAGCATGGCTTCATTTGTTCATTGTTGATTTACGATCATTTTTACTTCATTTGTTCATTGTTGATTTACCTGTCACTTAGCAACACTAGCATAACGTAATATGAGTCACATCTGTTTATAGAACATCATACTACACATTACTGTTGTTTTTTGGTTTAACTTTAAAATATATTAAATAGATATCTAAAGTGTGTATACATTTTTGGCACCCGCGGTATATATGCACCATTATTGCTTATTCTCATACAGGGAAAAATATATTTGCCAAACTACAATTCTGTAGTTTGTAACTACCACTCGTAGTTACAGAATTTTCTTAAAACAGAAAAATACGATTTTAGTCCGCTTAAGGGGGAAGGGAGCAGGGCCCTATAGCCCGCCTCTAAATCCGCCTCTGCCCCCAGAAATAAAAATCTGGGGACTGAGGGGTGCATATGTTAGTGATTACTGATAACTGTATTGTCGAATATTTCATGAATTGCACACAAGGAGACATGAGCTTTATTTGCCGTTGCAGAGATTTGTTAGAAAGTTGCGAACCTACATTACCCCACAGCTAAACCTTGGGAAAAGAATTGCAAATTCTGCACATATGCATCTATCACTATTGTTTCGTCAAAATAAATAAATAAAATAAAATAAAAAGGGGGGCCCATTATTCTGTCACTGCTAATGACGCATCAGCCTTTATCTTTTGACCATGCAGGGATTCCTCGTGAAAGCAGGTTAGGCTTTTCTGAACCCTGGTATCAGTTGTTTTGTGAATCAACAAACCCACTTAGATAGATCCGAGATTTGTTCGGTAAAGAAAATTAAATTATGGTCAATTTCTCCGTCATGCATACAATTCAAAATCCATTCACAAAATCTACTGGATCCAGGGTCACCCGACTACACTACAGTAATTTTATCGGGTTTTAACTTCAGTAGCTCTGTAGCGTTCGAACAGATAAATAGGAAAGTCCCGTTTGCTGAGAAAGGCAAAGAGTGTTTTTTTGGGGGGGGGGGCGCGTTCCAGAGTGTGTCCAATGTCATCTAGATTCTTCTCTGAATGTTATACAACATTCCTGTGCACACTTTTTATCAAAGAATACTTCCCGCTTTTTTAAATTTATTTACCAATCTGTGAATTGAACTTCAATTTGGAAATTGAATATCAGGGAATCTCTCTTGGAACAATCTCCGTACATCACAAGCTGATTCTGTACGCACGCACAAATTGAAAATACAATTGGGGAATAAAACGCTTGAATTTAATCATATTAACCTAAGTAATGTACTGTATTACGCCGCCTAATCAGTAGGTAATACATTGTCACACAACACACAAGGACAGGGCAGTATGTTCCTAGAGTTAAACTCGTACTGACCATCCCTCCTGCTCCCCGGCCGGCTTTCAAGCGTAAGAACGACGAGAACCGCAAAGCTCTGTCAACTGCGGTCAATCGCACTGGAGCGATTCTAGACTACCAACCTACGGTTTGCTGCGGCTGAAGTCACGGACGGTTGCGAAGAAAGCCGATTGGTTATAATTATGGTAGTAGGGATTACTAGGGTAAATAAATTCCTCACTAAGTATACAATCTAATTAGTTTATTTGGTTAGAGCGTGGTTCTACCAATGCGCAGGTCATGGGTTCGAATCCTTACGAATAAATTTAATCATTTGTTCTCCCTTTTAATATTCATAATTTGTATATACTGTTCTTAATACAATAAATGTTACTTTTTCATAGCTTAGGTTTATATACTGTTCTTAATACAATAAATGTTACTTTTTCATACCTTAGGTTAGTTTAATACTACCTTTCGGGCGGAGTTCGGTTCTCTTCGCTACTGTTCGGGCATTCAGCCGCAGCAAACCGTCGGTTGGTGAACTCAAGAGGAGCGATCCTGCTAAGGAAAAAATCAACTAGTACTTGTATACCTGACAACATAGTTTGTTGTAGGCCTTTATCTTAAACGTAGGCGAGAACACGGAAGAATAAGTGACTTAATACTATTGCTGCAATAATAAAAGGCAATAGAAAGTTGCATTGCTTGCTACAAACCCTCCTTGTTTGCCAGCTTAAACAGCATTCAGGACAAGCAACTACCTTCCGTGTTCTAATTATGATTTTTTATTTATAAGGTTAACATTTTTACTTTTCATACTATTTGTTTTCAGAGTTCAATATTCTAATATTCTATCATGTACATTATAAATTATTGCTATTATCATAGATACGTTGATTAATTTTAATAATTTTTCTTAGCAGACTGTAAAATAAAGATTCTGGACAAGTAAATCAAATAATGAATAGCTAATTAAATTTTCTTGTGTTATTGTAAAATTAGTATATGAGTACTTGTAGGATATAGATAGATGTATGTGTGTGTGTGCATGCGTGTAATAAATGCATTGACATGCTATTACTAGGCATCGGAATTTCAAAGCACTAAAACTACAATGGAGCTCATGTTACACCTGTCACGCTTCAGTTCTTGTTTATCGGTCAGACAGTGACTCATACCTTGTGCTCTTGCTTTGTATCGATCTAGCAGTTTGAGTGTGCATTCTCTGTTGTTAAGTGCTTAAGAATTCCGGTGCCTACTACAATTGCTCCATAACCATATCTATCTCATTTATCTCAAAAATCACCCAATGCTGTTTTTATTCTAAAAGTTTAAATGTATATTAGCATCTTTTTTTAGATTTATACAATAAAAAAATTGTGGGAAATTTCATTATTTTCCTCAGACTACCTAGAAATGTTATCTTTTCTTACAGGAATGCTCTTAGTTTGTGGCAGAATAACTCTCATATATATGTGAAAGCTGTGCAGGACCAAGTGCTACTAAGTAGAAAAAGGATCCAGATTTTTGCAAAAAGAAAAGCATGCAGTGCAGAAGGATCGCAGAAATCTATTGGTATAGTGCAACGTCTGTGTTTTGGTGTTGCTACATCTTGTGGGATAAAAGTCATTGGAGGAACTGTAACTGTATTTTGCAAGGCACCCCAGAAAACAAGAATCTCAGAATTGATTTATGAAGATAGTGATAGCCCAGGACCAAAGTTTGATTGGAAAAAGTTCATATCAATGCTTTGGCCCCATATATGGCATCTTCTAGCTGCAACTTTGGTACGTTCCATCCAGAAAATGTGTAAAGTCATTGTATTATATCTGGATTCTCTGATCAGAAACTAAAAGTGTTTTTGTCATTTTGTCAGTGCACACATTTCAAATATGAATTACATACTCATAAACTAAGGGATATGCACTGTTGGGGCTTGCTATGTAGTTTAGCAATAGAATTTTATAATTGACATTATTGTATGATTAAGTTGAACTACACACTCATTTAAGAAGCATTAAGAGTTTGTAGTTAACTAAATCATACAATAATATCATTATATGATTGGCTGCACAGTGCAAGTTCCAATTAACATTTTAATAGAATTTTAACATAACTATATATGGCTTGTGCATTGATTTTAAAAATATATCAATGCTTCACTCGCTCTTGACTCCTGATTTTCCTGTGTAACTTTCTTATTAATTAGTGTAATTCGTTAAAATTTGACAGAAATCTTGATATGTGAGAAGCAGGTTATGGAAGTACATGAATAATGATGCAGCCTTTAGCTCTTTTTTTTTATTATTATTAGTATTATATGGCATACATATGAAGGCCGATTGTTTTGTTATCTTCAGCACTAGTATAACCCATTTCACCCTGCCTTCATTGAGTCATAGATTTTGAATGGCGTGTGGCTCGACATTCTTGGGATTTTACAGAGTTGGGGAGTTCAATTGAAAGAGGGCTGATCCTATCAGCATTTCCTGAGAGCTGGGCCAGATAGCCTGGCATGTGCAAATTGCATATAAACTTCCATCTCTGAAAGTGGGGTTCAGTTTAAAGTTATAAAGTACAGACTTAATGGAAAGTCTACGGAAAGTGGCTCTGCCACGTGGCTTTGGCAAGAGGAAGGATCATGTATTTATGTTACTTTGTGTTTATTGTCCGCACTTGCTGTAAAGCTGCATCAATAGAGGAGAACCAAAAAAGTTTATTGGGGCCCAAAGCCTCCATTCCATAACTGATGTACTGGAAACCATGTGAACAAATCAGGACATCCGAAACTATCAGATGTAACTATGAGGGAAGGAAAAACTTGACTGCAGACTCCCCATAGAAGTCTTTCCCTGAACTGTCACAGGAGATGGTTTCCACAAGCAAATATCAAAAGAACTGCATTCATAGGTTAAGCTATGCAAGAATTTAAATCTCTGGATATACAGAATTACAATGTAGCATCTTTTTTATGTAAATAGGCATGTCAATTCTCAGAATATCAGTATTTGGGATAGAGGGAATTCTCACACCTGCATGAGACAGTTCTTAATTATGAAGAAATTGACTTTAGGTGTGTGTTGTCACTACTCCTTATTATTGGTATCATCTTCCATACAATGGTAGATACCACAGTATACATGGAAATCTTCATAAGTTTGCGAATTAGTAATATGATGAACTTTGTACTGGTTATTTTCAGTAAGATATCATCAGTCATATTCAGCATGGTTGAAAATTGTATTTCTTTGAAGATAGTGTCATTTCTAAATAGTTTTTGCCATCAGGTAGCCTGAACTTACCGCATCACATTTTTTTAATATAATTAGGGCATTGATTAATCAACATCATTTACTACAAGCTTTGGAGTTTTAAAGGATTGTATCCTAATAGAAATGTTCTTTGTCTTTTCAGAATTTCACACTTTAGTAATATGCATTTTGCATTCATCAAATGTTCAGATTCTAGTGGGGCATGCTAAAAGGTAAATTAGCCAGGGACTCTTGCGGAACTATATTATTACAATCTCTCCATATCATAGTATAATTAATTACAGTGTTAGTGAATTAAATTTTATTATAGTGTAATGAAATATTACCACTAGAAGTGACAGTTTCTGTATGACTTTTGCAATAACAAGCTCATGTGGAAGACACGTATGCAAAACATGTAAGAATTACGGAAGCAAAGCTGTTGCAAATAAATGGAAATTTCATTAAAAGATATCATAAATATGTGATTGCAAATGTACCGCATTTTTTTTTAATAACTTGTAAGTTTTATTATACAAAATGCATTTGTTGGTAAGGTATAATGATCTCAATAGTAACAAGCTCTGGCATATCAAACAACTCCCTTTTAACAGGTCAGCCATTTCTCATGCATCTCTAGCTTGCACATAGGGTATCATCCTGCAGGTACCATTACAATCATTTATTTATTTGTTTATTCTGGTAGAGCTAAGGCCATTAGGCCTTCTCTTTCACTTTACCAATCTAATAATAATTACATGGAAGTTATAGCAACAATATTACAGTCACAACATTGACAGTAAAGTTGACAATACTCGTACACATATAAACCAATGTAAAACATTATGTATATAAATAAATGTATGCTAATACATAAATTTTGATAATGAAAAATAAAAAATATTAACTTAAGAGGAAGAAAAAAATAAGAAAATAATACACCAAGCATCAGCAATGACAATTTATACATATATCAACATACGTAAATCCTGAAAGTGAAAATAAAATAATTGATCATCCCAATTGAGGAAAACCCTGTCTTCCAAATATAAATATAATGTCTGCTGCACACTATTTTCATAAACTCTCCAGTTTCACTTAGTGCTGAAATTTGGATGATAGATTCAACATGCCCACCTCCTTGGTCTAGTGGTTAGCATTGCTGACTAAGTTAGGGAGTTCAGGAATGGGGTCCACCCAGATTCGTGAGGACAACTGATGGAGAGATGGCAATCTTCCACCTAGTAAGCCGAGATATAGTGACCGGCGAGATGCAGTGTGCTGATCACATACCCCCCTGCAATACTGCACTCTACCAATGATATCACATGATGGAGGTAGAAGATGCAGTGGTCGTCGCAGTAAGCCAAAGGCCCACATGGGGCTATGGGAAAACCAGGCTTAGAAGAAGAAGATTCAACATACCTGGTTTCTTACAGTTTTTTTTTCTCTCTTTTGTTCCTGAATACTAAACTGACTTTTGTGGGTTTATTATAGTTTTTTATAGAAAACATATTCTGTTAGCATTAATGGGCTGGCATTCCATGTTGTTTTTAGGTAACACACATTTCTCTTGCTCTTTCTTTCCTTCCCTCCTCCTCTCTGTCCATTTTTTTCTTTTTTTCATATTAGAGTTGTGTGTTAAGCACTGCATATTAGAACTTTTTTCGGTATTAATAAATGCAGCAGTTGAAAGCCTTAGAGCAACAGAGGGTTCTTTTGTATGTTAACATTCTCATTTGTACATGCCAACAAGGTAACTAGCATATTCTGGAAATTTTTCTGGCAAAACCAACTTCATGAAAATGTCAGCAATTGATGAACGTTTTAAGCTTTTTGCTTTCAGTTATAAACCCTCAATCGTTTTTATTTATTTTTAGTAGCACTAAGTCTCTCTGAATCTTCAACAAGTGATAATGCTGTATCATGTTCTTTTCAAAACTTATATTAACCATTACTGAAACAACTGAATTTTTATCAGGTACATCTGTTGACAATACCATTTAGCTCATAGCCATTTTACAAGATTAAGCCCTTTGGTAATGCCTTATTAGGGTTTGCATTACATCTTTTTCTTCTGAATTTGTATAAGACTTGATTGAAACCAGAAGAGATATATTAAAATTTAATTATTAACATTGTTCATTCATACTAGACAAAATGCAGTCAGTAGCTTGCACATCCAACTTTATTTAACCTCTTTTTATCCCATCCTTGAATATCACTTTATGAACCTCAGTCTCATGTCAGTAAATGCTCAATTTGGAAAAATTGTTAAACCATTCATTATTATTGTGTAAGCATTATTTTAAATATGAAATAAGCATATACTGACATGGGTAGCCGATATTGTTAAGGTGCAGACTCTTGAGCAAGAGCGCTGGGGTTAGATTCCCACAAGGACCGTCCTCCCCGACTGAGGTTTTTTCCAGGTTTTCCTCAGTCCTGATAATGTTAACGGGCAAAATAACTTAGGAATCCATTTTTTATTAATTACAGTAAAGTTAATATAATTCTTTATGCAATTGGCCAAGTATTGTTTGCAGAAACAGAAAAAAAACTGTAAAAAAATACAGAAACTCAGCACTATTATGAAAAATTATCATTTTAAAATACCTAATAATAAAACAAAAATCCTAGCATTTAGAGGACAAATCATGTTAGAAGCAAACCAATAATTGATGGAAACTAAATAGAACAATTTCCTACATTCTATTACTTAGGTTATAATTCACAAATTCCAACATATGTTTGGAAAAATAAAGCGAACTCTTGGGTATAAAACCAGTAAAGAAACACAAATTAAATTTTATAAGATCATGCCAATACTAGTAGTGAGCAAATGAAGCCAAAAAGAACCAGAAATGAGTTTCTTGCACTTAGTGGCTGGACACTCTTTATTAGATCATAAAATGAATGATGACATGGGAAACAAATTACAAGCATATAATTTAGTAGAAAGAATATATGGAAACGTAGTACATTGGAGGAAACATAGAAAGAATGAACAGTTTCAGACTGCCAGAGATTATGATAGAATACTAACTATGAATTCCAAGATGTGATAAGATCCAGAAGACATTGGGTAGTAGACTTTGACTGATCGGGTCAGAACAGACTGTAGAAGTTCAAAACTTGAGTGTTGAAGATGACAGTCCATTGTAAATCAAAACACACGAACTAAAATGCAATTTTAATAGATGAAAAATTAAACAAAATTGCCACAAATGTTGAATGTTCATAAAAAAAATCACTCTCAAAATAAACACAAGGGAAGGGGAGTCTTGAAATGTAAAGAAAAATATTAACAGTCAAACCAGAAAATTACATGGCCAAATTTATTTACATCAAATTTTCCCAATTCATTTCTTGTTTAAACAAGGGGAAGGAATACTGGCATGTTCTATAAGGTAAGATTGTATGCTTTTAAGTCAATAGATTATGAAATGCATATTGTGCATTTTAATATAATTTGATAAATGTTTTTGCTAATTTTTATCACTTTTTTCCATATATTATTTAGAAAATGCCAGGGAACACATGGTGGCAAAAACTTTTAGGACAATCTACCACTTTTGAATGAGTATAATTTTGAATTTGCATAGAATAAGGTATTAGTAATCTAATGTGCATATTAGCTGTATATTAAGTCAACAAAGTAATTTTTCTGTCTTGTCTTTTTTTTATATAGGCAGCTGTAGCAGTGGCAATACTGAACATACAAATACCACAATTATTAGGAAGTATAGTAAATGTCGTGGTTAAATTTATAAAAGAAGAGGGCAGCAGTTCATTCATTGGATTAGTGAAAGAGCCAGCAACTTGGCTGGTCTACATGTATGCAGCACAGGTAAATTAGGTCCGAGTATATGGCTTAAATTCTGCTTCATTGTATGCAAGAAAAAATGCAATGTTGTCTAACAATTTCATGGTCCAAGTATGCACCAAAAATTTGTCACATATGTAATACTGCATAAATCATTAAAATGTTATCTTTTTATTCAGCATTTACTTTCTAGTGGAAGATGTTTAGATGATTTTCAGTTCTGCTTGGTTTTGCTTTATGATTACAATGATTTGACACCATAATTATTAGAAAAATATGGAATTTATATCTCTGAACATATAAACAAATGGCAAATAATACAGAATGACTCATGACTCATTTAACTATTTATGTATTGTTGTTATTATTATTATTGTTGTTGTTGTTGTATAATTAATTGACTGGAAATGTTTACAGTTGCACTTAATGTGCTCTTTAGAAGTTATTATAACATAAGGAACTACTGAATATAATACTATAAATCGAGAAGACAATGTTTGCTCTTAGTGTACAGTTTGCACACAAATCAGTGACATGAGCTTTATAAAAACATTCACAGCAATTTATTTACTGTCAACTGCTTGATGAACAAATTTTATAGTGAGCTCACTTGATAGCTTTTTCATCTTGTTGCCAATCTGATACTATAACCACAGTTTCAGGCTGTTGAAAGTTTTCTTAAATACCAATTACAACAAGTCTCTGAGCAGTATATTCATTGAATCAATATAACTGGCAACATCTGATCTGTAGAGTAATTATTATTATGGCAGCCAGCTTTATTTAATACACAGTTCATATCAGTTGAAGCATTATATAAATATTTTGATTAAGCATATACAAAGAAATGAGACTGTCATTCATCAGAGCAAGGCAATAATGCACCATAACAAATGACAGACAAAGTGTGAATCCATAGAATATGAACCTAAAGACTTGTCCCGAAAAAGGAATTCAAATTGTAGACTTTAGTTGGAAAACTTATTCCAAAAAATGTTGGGTTGCTGATGGTGTTATCCATATTGGTTTCCTGGAACAATCATCTAAGAATGTTCTATTTTGATGCTTCAAACGTTGAACAGGGATTAAGGAGAATTGGAAGGGCAAAGGGAAATGTTTTCCCGCAACTCAAAAATGTGAAGCCATACACTTCATACCGACTGTAGCAGCTTCACGCACATAAGTATTTCAGAAATGAAGTAAAGCCTTGGGTCCCTGTCATAGATTTATGGCACATAAAAGAACCTCAAGCTTGAAAGAAAATGCTTCTGAGCAAAATTTATCTGCCATTTCACATCCTAAATTGAATGAGACACTGATGACCTGAGATGCTAAAGAGCATCCATTAATAAATAAAAATAAAAATATGCAGCAGCACTTGAAAGACTGAATCTCACAACATTAATGCATCCATTTATGGTTCAGACTTGGCACTCTGCGATTTTCATTTTTTTTTTTTCTAAACTTAAAGAACATCTTGGACATCACTTTCATCCAATGAAAAAGTTGAGATGACTGTGAGAAACTGTTTGTGTAGAGGAGGATTGGGGAGGTTGAATTTCTTCCATGATATTTCACAACACTTGGCAGAAGTGTATTTAGTTATTCAAAGACTATGTTTGGTAATACTATATATAATTAAAAGCCATATTCAAAATTTATTTATTAAATAGTATCCTCCAATCATGAATAAAAACTAAGGTATTCATTTTTTACACTGAACTCCATTTACTTACATAAAATAAGACGCGTTTCGGGAGAATCTCTTCCATCTTCAGTTGCTCACTGAACTCACTTCAGTGAGCAACTGAAGATAGAAGAGATTCTCCCAAAATGCGTCTTATTTTATGTAAGTAAATGGAGTTCAGTATAAAAAATGAATGCCTAAGTTTAGGATATATTATCACTCCATTGTCAACAGCTTCGTAAGCACAAATTTATGAGTGATATTTTTTGTTTATTAAATGGAAGTCATCAAATGAAATCTCAATGCTTTCCATTATATGAATGTGCTCAAGTTTTATGCTTTCAGAATTTTTTTAGAATTTCAGATAAAATTTCAGATTTTCTTGTTAATGATTAGAATTTTTTACTTTTTACTAATCACTTTTCTCTTTTAATTACGTTGAATGGTCTTGAAAGATGAGACATCTATAAATGGAGATGTTTACAAAATTTGTTTTCCAATTTTGATGACAGCAATTTAAGAAGTTTAATTTTCAGTATCATATTGGAACCCTAGAATCCGGACTAAATTTTCAGCATGAGTAATATGTTGCACAGAAATATTAAATCAGAATGTTTTCAAATTGCAATTTAAATTTTTTATTTAGGCTATCTTCACCTTCACATACATCTACCTTTTGTCATGTGTAGGCGAAAGAGTGGCAACTCAGATGCGGCAAGAATTGTTTGGTTCTATCATGAAGCAAGACATCGAATTTTTTGATAAACATAGAACAGGAGAAATAGTGAACAGGTAAGCATTTTGACCTTTAAGGTTTGATTTTGTGAGCTTGTAAAAACTTTCTACTTTATGTTTAAATGCAAAATAAATGACACTAAAGAGTAAAAACAATAAATAAAAATTAAATAATTATATTGTATGTGTTTGAACATAATCATTTAAACATATAGGAACTGCCAAGCAAATATAATTAAAAACAGTTTCATGTACTGCAGTTAAGAACATAGTTTCATTTATTAATTTATTTCTGTAATATGTATAGTAGTAAATGAGCATTTTTTTTTCTTAAATTATTATTAAACTTCAAACTAAACTGTAGTAGAACTAGAAGTTTTCCAAGCAGGAACAGCATCTCTTACAGCTCAAGTTGTATATTATTCTTCTACGGGTATTTTTGTCTATTGAGCTGATCAGAAATCCATTTAAATGAAAATCAGAGAATGAGTAGACAACAATGGTAACTTTAATAATAATTTGGGACATGCCAACTTAAAAGAATACTGCTCCAGACAGCCTTAATCTCAGCTTTCCAGAATGAATTTGGATTCTCAGATCAAGTAGCTGCAATTTGTTCTGATGAGCCTAGAAAAATTCCCAAGGAGAACTGGAATCAAACCCAAGACCTGTGGATTATCAGGCAGATATTCAGGCCACTAGATTTAGTAGGTTATTAGTGATAACATATAGATTTGATAATCAACAAAATGTAGGAAAGTGATAATAACTGCCAAAACTGCTCATATTTACTAAATAAATAACTGGCAATAACTAAATAACAAAATAATAATGTTTATTTGGGTTTATATAATTTTTTATTTAATTAATTATTAAACTATTGTAATCTTACATTTGTATTGATTGTAACTGTTTTTCCTCCTTTTATCTTTTTTCCCTTCATACATTTTGAATATAACTAAAAATAAGCAAACCATTTAAAATATATATCTATATAAAATAGAGAATATTTCTTAGCTGTTAGCATTTTTTGGCATTTGAGAGTTTCCTGAAAATTCCATAAATTTTCACAAAGTCTATATCATCTGCCATTGAACATACTTCTTTAACACTCCTTTAAAAACAAAAGTATAGCAAATGTGGTTTACACTCTTCACTGGCTTAACTGTTTACATAAGAAAGATTTCAAGCAGAGAGTTTTTTGAAAGCTTTGATATATATTATTTTTAAGTGAAAATACACAGTAGTCAAAAACAAAATAAAGCTAATTATTTTATAAAAGGTTCAAAATCCACTAATATCAGATTTTCGATAGATGCAGGATCACGAGGAGAAATCCTCAAACTGCAATCTTATTTCTATACATATGCTTTTTTAATGAACTTTAAACAAAACTGAGAAACTGCAGAAAATATTTTTAATGACAGAATGCGATTGTATAAAGATTTGGACTGCAGGTTGTATTGTTATCCCCTACAAAGAAACATTTAAAAGCAGAAATATTACACTTAATCTGTAGTGGGAACATAACCAATTAATATGCTACATTTATATGCCAAGCGCTTCACTCTCCCTCATCCCCTGATTTTTTCCTTATAATTTCCAAACTAAAGTATGTAATTCAATAACATATGACAGGCATACCTTGGTATGGGAAAGGCATGATGATCTCATAACATGTATTGAAAGTGTTTATTGTTATCCTCAAGGCATGCCTGCACACACCTGTGCATTTTACCAAAGGTATTCACAAATATATTCTTAGTTATCTAGTGAGTCGATTTGATAATCTTGTGCTCCACTTACTGTTGAATTATGCAAAAGCCTACGAAACTATTTTTGCATAATTCAACAGTAAGTGGAGCATAAGATTATCAAATGAACTCACTATATATTGATCGCTTCATTGTATTGGTTCCAACATGAAATTCTTTTCTTCAATTCTTTTAAGAGATTCCAAAATTTGAGAGCATTAAAAATTCAGTTGATCTAGTTAAAAAACTTGAAAATAGCAGAATTACGGCTGGAGATATAATGAACCAATAATGCTAATTATGCAAATTTCTTTGTCTCTTGCATGGCAATATACAATATGCATGCGGCTTTGCCTTTTCTTTTTATAGTTCATCAACATATGGAAACCCAATCTCTTTTTACTGTTACTTCTGATAGTTTTGGACGTCTTTCTATGAACTTCCAGTATCATTACTAGATACTGAAAGAACAATTTTGCCATTGGTTTACAAAACCCAAATTGCACAATAAATTGTCTTTGGCACTTTTCCGTTGTGTGCCAGTTCAGACTGCATATGACCTATTGCTGACAACACAAAGGCACAGTGACATGATGGTTGATAAGAACAACACAGTCAGATGTGTTACATACTGTTAGGGTCACCAAATATGCTATCAGTCTGCAAAGCATGTGGGACATTAAGGTTAGAAAGTAGTATTGCCATTTATTGCCTTCTGTAACCTTGCTTTTCATATATCAAACTTCATCAGTCCTGGTGGTGTAGTGGTAATCATACTTGCCTCCTAAACCCAAGATCGCAGGTTGGGTCCCGGCCAGGACTGATGGAGTTTTAGGGTGTAAAATTCCTAAGCATGGCTTCAAATAAAAAAAAAATACCAAATTTCAAGGAATTACCTCTTAATGTGAATGTTATAATGGAAAATCAGTGGCCAAGAGGGAGTGATAACATTTACAGCGTTCTTGAAAGTATTATTATTATTATTATTATTATTATTATTATTATTATTATTATTATTATTATTATTATTATTATTGAATGCTTAACATCCAATACCAATTGTTAAAATGCTCAAGACTGAAGGAATGAATAAATAATGATGCAATTAGCCTGGAGTCTACCAATGTTAAAAATAGCTGATATTCCCACTTTTCACAACAAAAGAAAACTTTAGAAAATTGAACTTAAGTGGGATTTATAACTGCACCTTCCACTTTTGCAGCTGGTTTCAGACTAATGTCTGAATCAAGCCATGAACAGTATTCTAAATGTATTTCAAGAAAAACAACAGTTTATTCACTTACCATATAATCTGTAATAAAAACTAATAGTTGTTGATTGCAAATTTTCTTAGGCTTCCAGCCAGGTGAGAAGTTGGTGTAAAACCTACATTTCAATATTCATTGTCTTCACTCTAAAGATAAAGATCATGAGCAATGAAAGCCCAAGAAAATTTGGAGTCACACCAGGAAAGCTTCAGTTCATATTTGAAAATAGTTGCTCTTCCAAGCACAATATAGTGGCTGCTATTCCTAAGAATGCTGCTAGTTTAAAGCAGTTTTATATGATAGATTTTTTTTTTATTTGCTTTTGATCTCTGTCTTTCAGGCTAACCACAGATGTACAAGATTTCAAAAGTGCTTTTAAGCTTTGTATCTCTCAAGGTCTTCGAAGTAGCACACAGGTAAAGTGCTTACAGGTAAAAATAGTTTTAATCTTTGACTTGGGCTTATACTCACAGAAGTATAAGAAAAAGCACAGAATGATGCAATAAAAATCATGCCTAAATAAGAAATGTGGAATATGTGGATCAGGTGAAAGTTTCATTTTCATTTCTTTTCTGTACAATATTATTTAAAGCTAGAGACCACATATGTATTAGCAATAAAGATGACAAATCGTTGATTAAAAGGAAAGTTGTTTTTCTTTTGTGAATAAGTGTGTAACATTAGCAAAAAGGCAATATTTTTATTACAGTTTTTTTTAATAGCTGTGTTTTATAGCAAAATTATAATTATTGAAACTTGCATGTCATTATTTTTATAAATATTTCATGCATTATTTAAACATCTTTAACTGTTGAAAGAACATCCTCTGTTCTTTCAAGCTGAAAAACCACAGGAAATAGGAAAAACCACATCCCAAAGGGGATTAAAAGATCATCCTCACTACTAAACCTAGTCAGTAACGTGTTAGAAAATTAATATAAATACTATTTATAATTTGAACAGAATCTGGAGACATCCCCTGAGCTAATAAACTCAAACAGAAATATATTCCTCACTGTATCAAAAAGATGGATGAAAAATGAAGGATTCTTTAGATGGCAAGCAAGATTTAGTCATAATTTGTAAAGAAACAGATTTAACATGCATTGAACATGTGCTGCACTAATTAAAACCCAAGATGCTTCATTTCCTCAAGAAATTTTATCTTATAGAATGTGCATTTTTAGACCCTACAAATAGTAGGATTTATTCAAGGGCTACCTCAAAACACTGAGAGCCAATTTCAATTGACCAAGAAAATGTGAAATATTTTATTCTGCTCCATATATGATAAAATGTTTTGATTATTGAAAGAAATCTTGGGAAATCATCTGATACTTGTAACTTGATCAGAGGTTAGATTGTCACCTGCTAGCATTATTTGGTCCCCAGCTGAAGATGAGAGTTAATGCTCTTGAAACATGCTCTGATAAATTAATAAATTAGTAAAATATGGTATCTCCTAATACCCACCTCTTAATATATATATAAGTTGTTTCAAGGATATCAAAAGTATTTATTGTAGTATACCATTTCTTATGTTGAAAGTGAACAATCATCCTGCACTTATAATGTTAAAGGTAACATGATTAAGATTACAAGTCCTCATTTAAATTACCTTGAAATTACATCTGCTGTGTTGAAATGTGTCTGGATTCCTTGTGCATCTGTTGATGGAAAACATTTTCCTAATATAATTGTTAGTAACGTAGGCAAGGAATGAAAGAAAACAATATTGTGACTTCTGCTAAGCTTTCATCCCACAATAAAAACAGCAATGTTACATAATATGAATAAAATTTTTTTCTTATAATGTTGAGCTTGATTTAATATGTACAAAAAACTGATGTATAAAACCTTTTTAATCATCATTTTGGTGCCTAATATATATTATAGCTATAATTAATTATTGAAAATATATATTATATTAATCTTACAACTAATTAGCATTAAAACCCAAAATATAATTCTTTTTATCATATTTTTTTTTCAATATTAAAATTCTGTGGTGTCTATTTATAGCCATTAAAGCTTATAACACTCCATTCATCATGAAAAACACATAATATATATCAAGAATCTTAGAAGAATATAATTAAGCAATAATTCACAGCAATTATTTCAAGGCATTAATTAAATCATTTCTAATATAGATATGCATATTTCTTGTTGCAGATTTTTGGATGTGGAGTTTCACTGTATTTTATATCCCCACAAATGACCTGGGCAGTTATATTTGTTCTCCCTAGCGTAATTTTAACAGGGACTTTATTAGGAGCATTATTACGCAAACTTTCAAGAGATGCTCAAGCACAGGTATGTATTATCTTTTCCATGCACTGGAGTGCATATTAATAAATCCTTTCTGCCACATTGGCTTCAGAGCCAATTCATCAAGTCTTCACTACTGCAGTGTTTTAAGTTCTTGAAAACTACTCTAATAATCATTTGATCTTCATTCCTTTCTGTCTCACTCCCCCGCTTTTTATATGTATTAACAATAACTAGAAAAACAGAAAAGGATAAAATACTATGAAAAAGTTACAGAATTGTAATCACTATATTTCTGTGACTATTTTTTGGTTTGTGTTTTACCCTTTTCTGCTATTCTAGTTCTTATTTTAGTTACATTATAGTGTTAAATTATTTTTCATTTATATTGTTTGTACCTCTGGTTTTGCTTTTTATTTGGCGTATTAATTTGAAGTTGCTTTTGTGTGTTTTGCTTTTGACTTCTTTACTATTTACCTATTATTCTTTTAATTTTATTTCTTACTTTGTGTAAGTTATGCACTTTATTGTTATAATTAAGTTTTTGTTATTTAATACTTCTTATACTATGACACCTATCAAAGGTAATGTTATGAAGTTTTGGTTTAATAAATGCAAGTACCGCTCTAAGCAATTAGGTAAATATACAGGGTGTGTTGGCTTTCTTTCTTATTGTGCTATGACTATATTAGTCCTAACCCAATATTAATTCATTTGCCATTGTCCGCTATAGCTCCTAGCACTCATAGCCGATTTCATTTATTTAGGTACCATATCTCCCAGCAATTTTTACGGATGATCCTCAATAATTATCAATATTTGCAGCAATTTCATTTGTCTAATTTACTTAGTTTTATTAAAATAATTTTGACATATTCTCCTAAATATATTACCACAGTTAATAGTATCTTGATGAATGTGAATAAATTATTATATTCTCTCAATCAGAAACATCTTCATAAACTATCGCGGTTATATTTACAATATTTAAGAGCAGGTATTCCTATTCAGTTTGCCGCATCCTTCTTCCAAAACTTTTCACTGCCACTCGTAGCGTCAGCTCCTGACTTGGCTTCTATTCTCAATTTATCTCATGCATTTAAATTTTACTCCATTACTGCATACCAGCAGCCTAAGAGTAAATGTACTCCTTGTACTTCTCCTGCTAGTAATTGTGTTGTTGTTAATTTATCTTCTTTTCCACTTTCTAATGCTGATACATTGCTTTTGCAAAAAGGATTATATTTTGCCCCAACTTCCAAATTCAATCATCTTAAATTTGTTTCTGATGGCTCTAAATTTTGCTGGGAATTAAGATGGTATTGCTATTGGCAAACTAAATCTTCTCAGCTTACTTAAATGTTACTCCTTGTCTTCTCAATTTTCATCCTCTCTCCAAACTTGAACCTCCTTTTTTATCTTCTACTCATCCTTTAGAAATGTTTATTAACCGATTTTAACTTTGATTAGTGATTCTAAACTTCTAGTTAAGATCATCCAGAAAAGTAACTTATTTTACACGAGAAATCAGCACTTAAAAGGTTATCTAATAATCCTGCTGTTATTATTCTTACAGCCAATAAAGGATCCTGAGTATTACTGCAGGAAGTAGTACTACTTTTTCTTCTTACAATGCTGAAGTTTACCGACAGTTTGATGATGTCACTTATTATTAACTATTGTCTTCAGACCCTAAAGTCAAGTTTAATCAAGATATAGCTTCTTTTATTGCTTCTTATAATATTGCAGAAGGACTTAATCCCCAAGATATCACTCTACTGTCTCTTCATGCTCCTTGTACTCCCCCTATATATTTTCTCCCTAAAATTCATAAAAGGAACTGTCCAGGCCACCTGATAGTAGTCAGCTTCAATTCCCCCACTGAACGTATTTCCAACCTAGTAGATTTTTGGTTACAGCCATTTATTACATCTAGACCATCCTATATCAAAGATTCCTTACATTTTTTGAGTTTGCTTAAGAAAGTTGACCCTTTGGTACATTTTAATGTAATTCTGGCCACTATGGATATGACGTCACTCTATACCAACATTCCCCATCAGGAAGGATTAGCTGCTGTTAGACATTGCTTGTACTCTCGAGCACCTCCTCATACCCCATCCACAGATTTCATTTATCATCTTGCTCATCTGGTTCTCACTTGCAATGCATTTAGTTTTGATAATAAAGATGGGCACTGCAATAACTATTAAAGGCACTGCGATAGGCACCAGAATGGCACCATCTTATCCCAATCTTTTCATGGCTAGCTTATGGCTTAGATATATTGATGATATATTCATGCTTTTGACTCATGTCTCAAAATCTCTCGAACAGTACCTTACTAATCTTAACTCCAAATTTTCAGTTAAGTTCACTTTTTCTGTCTCTCCCAATACTGCTACGTTCCTAGATATTGGTATTTCATTATGCAATGGCTCTTTTCTTGTGTCTGTGCTCATAAACGTACCAAATTACAACAGTACCTTCATTTTTATAGCGATCATCCCTTGCATACCAACAGATCTATTCCTTTTTCTCTTTCATTCCATCGCCACCATCTTTGTAACAACGTTTCATCTCTTGACCTGTATATTAAAAACCTAGCTCAAAAATCCCAAGACCAAAAATACCCTTCCTCTCTTTTAAAATTCCGTATTGTTCCAGCACACAAATCTTTCCAATGCAAGCTTCTTCTAATGAAAACTTCGTTAACCTTGTTACTATTTACATGCCTGGAATTGAAAGCATCAGACCTATTTTGAAAGAATGTCACAATATATTATTAATGCATTCATCTTTCAGTGATCTTTCTAAATTTGTACGCCGCCTTACTTTTAGAAAACCCTCTAACGTTAAAAATATATTTTGCTGAAAACTTTTTCCTTCAAATTTACCTCATCCTGTTCCAGGCTCATATCCTTGCTGTTAAATGTAAAACCTCTGCACTAATTATGCCATTTCATTCATTCTGCAACCCTAATTTATCCAGAGAATTTAACTTTTTTCATTTGCTACCTGTTTCTCTAAGAATGTTGTATTATTTTATCTTGTAAACTTTGCAAAGCATTTTATATTGGTTTGACTTCTGCTGTTGCTTTGCTCCGTATGAACAGTCATAGACGTTCTGTTAAAATCAAGTATACCTTGCCAGTTGCCCAGCATGCCCTATCTCACTGTAAGGATTTTGATGATGCTTTTAATTTAACGCTCATTGATGCATCATTAACTCATAACTCTGAAAGTTTAATCAGAGACAGAGAAATGGCAGCTATATTTTTGCATAAAGCATGTATACCATGGGTTTAAATCTTAGATATTCTTAATTTTTTTTCCTCCTCACTCACTCGTGTTGCTTGTTTTATCTTTATCTGTTTCCATGCATAACGCTACCTTTGATATTCAATATTTATTTTTAGCACCATCACTTGTCTTCTTGCCAAAGAAGAACTCAAGCAGTTCGAAATATAGTGACAATTCTGTGACTTTTTCTTAGTGTTATATTCTTTTCTGTTTTTCTAGTTATTGTTATTTTAATTACATTATAGTGTCTCATTATTTTTCATTTATATTGTGGGGTGTGTGTGCGTTATAAAACATTTGAGGAAATAAAATCAAACTTGCAATAAAATGTTTTATTTTTACTGCGGAATTAATAGTTTATTCACTTTAAGAAGCAACCATAATAACCATCCTGTATTAATTATGTGCATGTAATTGTACAGTTTGCCAAGGCAACAATTGTGGGAGAAGAGGCTATAAGCAATATACGTACTGTGCGAGTATTTGCAATGGAACAGCAAGAGAATAAGATATTCTGTGAAGAAACCGAAAGAGCACAGTGCTTCAATGAGAGACTTGGCCTAGGAATTGGACTTTTTCAGGTAAATAATGTCATTTACTATTTCAAGGTAAGCAAAGGTATTTTGAGATAGCCAAAATGAGTTAATAATAAAGATATATTTTCCTTTCTTCCTCCAAGCATAAAGAAAATTAAAGCTGCAGCAGGAATGAAAATGGTTTTGTTAATTAATGAATTGGGAGGGAAGTAGAAGGTTTGATTAATTGATTATGAAAGTTGGTATTTTGATAATGACTCAACTGTTAAACGACAGTTGGATCATACATAGAAGCTGGGTAGGTAGGTATCTGAGTTGAACTCTGGTGGTCTAATGATAAACTTAAATGTGCATTTTATGTTAAGTTTATCACTAGACCACCAGAGTCAACCCAGATACCTACCAACCCAGCTTCTAGGAATGATCTAACAGTTGTTTAATAGCTGATGATATGGAAGAAGTTCCAAGAAACATATGTCTGAGTATATCTCATGTAAGTGACACCATAATGAGTGTTCTACATATCCTACACAGAAGAGATTATATAATTATGTGTTAATACAAATTATACTGAAAAAATATGGACTTATGTTCTGGTTCTTGGAAAAATTCTGCAGAAAAACCAAGAATGAAAGTTTTTCTTTTAAATGCCAAGAATGAGAGGGAGAAAATTATAACTGTTAAAATTAAGGCAATCAAATTCCAACATGTAAATGATGACAAATCACCTTTTGTTTTTGAACAACATATGAATTGAAAGCAAGAATAAAACATTAAATGATAACCATACAGCAGTTTGTGAATAAAGTGCACTTTATTTTGTTTTTTAATATCTAATAAATCAAGTAGTATATATTCTCTTTAGAAATATATATAATAGCAATCTTGCCACAGTTGATATAAAAAATTGAAGGCTTGACTAAAAATAAAAAGAAAAGAAAAAAATGCATACATATGAATATACTACTTTATGTAATTACTTATTTTGAATCAGTAGTTTATTTTCTTACCACTGGAAGCAATACTTTTGTATATACATTATTATTTCAATGTAATTGCCAAATAAAGTTAAAACTTTTTGATAACAAAGGTCTGCATTAATATTGTTGCCATAACTCTCACAATCAACAACTTGTTTTAAATGGGATGATAGTGCATTTTTAAGCTGTGCTCTTTTGACAGACTGCAATACATTAGAGATGATGCAAACATACTGGAGATGAGGATGGCAATGCAATAAATGTTAGAATGAGTGATGGGGAAAACCTTCCTAAATGACTTTGTTGCCATAAATTCCACTTCTGACTGCTGGATTTGAACTTGAGTCATGACAGAGGAAATCTGCATTCTTACTAAGTGGTTGTGAAGCAGCATGATTTTGATGTCAATGATCCAAATTCTGCAATTGGGAAATATAAAACAGTTATACATTCAGAATCATTCTGGAATAAAAAGCATTCTAACTTCTTTAGAGTCTGATGCTTAGAACACTATGAGATGAGATGAGATTTATTAGTACATATGTTTTGTGAAACTATTGTCCACGTCATCAGCTGTTAAACAACTGT
The DNA here is from genome assembly GCA_030762175.1 of Metallyticus violacea. Lineage (NCBI taxonomy): Eukaryota > Metazoa > Arthropoda > Insecta > Mantodea > Metallyticidae > Metallyticus > Metallyticus violacea. The sequence continues at coordinate 51,239,126 of CM060837.1, forward strand.
TGGATCATTCATAGGAGCTGGGTAGGTAGATATCTGGGTTGACTCTAGTGGTCTAGTGATAAACTTAAATAGTCCTAAATATTGTACTTACACTGTTGACAATGAAGTGGCAATATAACCTTAGGTATTCATTTTTTACACTAAACTCCATTCACTTACACAAAAGTAAGATACGTTTCAAGAGAATCTCTCCCATCTTCAGTTGCTCACTGAACCGCCGTTACTCGAAACTATGGCTAGACAAACGGATGTTCCTGTGGTGGCCTCTGTTGGTTGAAATGGAAAGTTGCTGAGCTCATCCATAGGAGGAAACTCGATATTCATTAGGTTTTCCCTATTTTTTAATATGAAAATTTTTTCCCAAGTGGATAACTCCAATGGGTTGTGAAGATGTTTCAGCAGTTTAATTCCCGGTTTTATTTCATGTTTTTGGTCCAAAAGTGAGCTGCTACTGCTGATTTGTCCGCCTGTTTAAACCAAATATTCCTAAAATGTTCTTTCCTCCAAATTTCCAAATTTCTTTTTGTTTTGCCTATGTAGCTCTGTTCACAATCTGCACATTTTATTTCGTAAATTCCTGATTTCTGTTCTGTTGGTATGGAGTCTTTTACTGTGCAACCTAATAAATTCTTGATGTTGTATCTTCATGTTGTTTATTAGGTTGCAGAGTAAAAGACACCATACCAATAGAACAGAAATCAGGAATTTACGAAATAAAATAAATTCTTGATGTTGTTTATTACGTTGCACAGTAAAAGACACCATACCAACAGAACAGAAATCAGGAATTTACGAAATAAAATAAATTCTTGATGTTGTATCTTGATATTGTTTATTAGGTTGCACAGTAAAAGACACCATACCAACAGAACAGAAATCAGAAATTTACGAAATAAAATGTGCAGATTGTGAACAGAGCTACATAGGCAAAACAAAATGAAATTTGGAAATTCGGAGGAAAGAACATTTTAGGAATATCCGGTTTAAACAGGTGGATAAATCAACAGTAACAGCTCACTTTTGGACCAAAAACCATGAAATAAAACCGGGAATTAAACTGCTGAAACATCTTCACAACCCATTGGAGTTATCCCCTTGGGAAAAAATTTTCATATTAAAAATTAGAGAAAACCTAATGAATTTAGAGTTTCCACCTATGGATGAGCTCAGCAACTTCTTACTTCAACCAATAGAGGCCACCACAGGAACATCTGTTTGTCCAGCCATAGTTTCAAGTAACGGCAGTTCAGTGAGCAACTGAAGATGGGAGAGATTCTCCCGAAACGCATCTTACTTTTGTGTAAATGAATGGAGTTTAGTGTAAAATATGAATGCCTAAGTTTAGGTTAAGCTGTTGGAACATTCATAGGAGCTGGGAAGATAGGTATCTGGATTGACTCTAGTGGTTTAGTGATAAACTTAAATAGTCCTGTCTGCTTCCAGGATGTCAAAATTCATAAGGTTATGTTAATGTTTTTTTATATAAATCCTTTCACTTTGTTTAGTTCTTTTGGTTGTTGAACAGTTTTTAACAACCTGATGCCTTTTTCTATTTCATGGTTTTCATTCCAAAAATGTGCTGCCACAGCTGATTTATCTATTTGTTTGTAATGGATGTTTCTCCAATGTGCCTTCAACCTAATGCCTATATTTCTCTGTCTTCCCTACGTAGATTTTTTCACAATCCTTACAATTAATTTGGTAACTATTATATTTTTTTTGTTTGGGCCTGGAATCTGTTTTGTTTAATATCAATAAATTTTTTGCACTATATCAGTTTTGTCAGTTTTGAGGTGCTAAGACGATGATGTACTGCTTGAAAATTTTTTAAAATTTCTTATTGGCTAGTGGGTGATAAGTGAACTTTTTATGTTTTTTCCCCTGATAAATCATCCAAGTTGTTATTTGTTTAATTCCTTTTTGTTTCTGGAATCTTTTGATTTTTTTGGTTAATTATCTGTTTGTTGGACCCATTGGATTTAGAACGTTGGATTTAGCTGCTTCTGTTATGTGTAGATATTCATTCTTGTATTCTTCTTTACTCAATGGTATATTTATTAGTCTGTATATCATTCTGTTGAATGCTGCTCCCTTATGTGATCTTGGATTGAAACTATGGGCTTTGATATAGTCGTTTGTATGTATGTCCTTTCTATAGATGCCAAATTCAAGTTTATTATTACATTTTATTATCTTCAGATCCAAACTTGGTAACATATTATCTCTTTCTGTTTCTACAGTGAAGATAATTGAAGGCTCTTGCAGGTTTAAAAATTTTATTGCATCTTCCAAGTGCTTATTTTTTATAATAGCAAATACATCATCTACATATCTGTGCCAAACCTTTAAAATGTGGGGAAAAGCCTTAGTGATGTGCATCTCAAAATAGTTCATGAATAAGTCAACTAAGAAAGGTGATAATGGACTGCCCATTACAAGCCATGTTTTCTGTTTAAAGAAATTGTCCTGAAATATAAAAAATGCTTGATATATGCATAACTTCATGAATTTAGTGTATTCTTTGTTGTATTCTTCTGTTAGGTTGACTGATTGTAACAATTTTCTTAGAAAAATAATAATTTATTCTGTGGTATGCCTGGAAAACAGGGCTTTGACATCAAAAGAAACCATTGGGTCATTTGGTGATAAGCTTTTATCATTAATTTTATTGATGAGTTCCATGGGGTTTCTTAAACTCAAGCTATCAAATTTTGGTAGTGAATGGAACTGTAATGATAACCAGTTTGCTAAACAGTAAATCAAAGTATTTATGTTGTTAATAATTGGCCTCATACTTCTCCTAGGTTTGTGAATCTTCTGAAAGCCACATATCCTGGCTAAAGATGGGTTGTGAACCTTAATTTTGTAACTATGGATTTTTTTGAAATTAGGATATTATTTTCCAAAACTTCTTCCATGGATTTAATGCATTTGTTCACCAATTGAACAAGTTTTACTGAATTATTTAAATTCCAGACTGCAAATTTATTTGCCAAAAATTACTATATGCTTCTTTATTATATCTTATTGAGTAATTATATTGAAATATAATATGCCAGTATTCCAATTATTGAGACCACATTCCACAAATGGCCAAGGGGGCAGCTTCCAGCAGTTTCAATAATGTTTATTTGAGGAACATCTATTGCACCTGCCCATCGGAATGGAGAGTTAGCAGAAGTGACCCAATAAACATGTTTATTCACATAAATTATAATTAATCTGTCGTTTAACACACTCTTATGCTTCACTTACTTTTAAATATGGTGGGACTGGTTTCAAAGAGACATTCTCTCCATCTTCAACCAACTTGACTACTGGTATGAGAAACTAACATCTATGAGAACCTGTGGCTCCGTCCTGGTGATGTTTTTTCCTTATAAACTAGAAATTGGTATTACATTCTTCTATAATGTCGAAATTCACAAGATGATCCCTATGTTTATGAATGTAAATCTTCTCCCATGTGTCCAGTTCTGTACGTCTGTGTGCTTCTTTTAGTAACTTTATTTCTCTTTTTATGTCGTGATTATTTTTCCAAAAATGGTGTGCCACTGCTGACCTATCAATCTATTTGTACTTAACGTTCCTGAGATGTTCCTTTAACAGTGTTCCTATGTTCTTTTTAGTTTTTCCAACATATATCTTATCACATTCTTTTCATGTTATTTTGTAGATGCCTGGCATAACATGTAAAGAATGTGATAAGATATACTTTGGAAAAAGTAAAAGGAACATAAGAACACGGTTAAAGGAACATCTCACGAACGTTAAGTACAAATAGATTGATAGGTCAGCAGTGGCACACCATTTTTGGAAAAATAATCACGACATAAAAAGAGAAATAAAGTTACTAAAAGAAGCACATGGACATACAGAACTGGACACATGGGAGAAGATTTACATTCATAAACATAGGGATCATCTTATGAATTTCGACATTATAGGAGAATGTAATACCAATTTCTAGTTTATAAGAAAAAAACACCACCAGGACAGAGCCACAGATTCTCATAGATGTTAGTTTCTCATACTAGTAGTCAAGTAAGTTGAAGATGGAAAGAATATCTCTTCGAAACTGGTCCCACCTTATTTAAATGTAAGTGAAGCATAAGAGTGTGTTAGACGACAGATTAGATATAATTTACAAACACATTTATGTTACTCCTTAAGTCTCCTATCAATTTCCACATAAAATTGTGGTTTATAATTATTTTCATTTCTTTTTGTACTAGTTATAGCATCACTTTCATCATCTCTGTGCAGAAAGGTGGTGTTTACAGACACACAGTATTTGACTAAAAGCCCTTATCTCAGTGCCCCCCCCTATATTTTATACAGAGAGCCTTTAAGCATGGTGTGTATATTAATATCTATTAGATTATATAGTATAAACAATAGTTGAACATCAATATAATTAACTTTGCAATAGATTAAAAGATCTTTTAACAAAGAGTTAAAAGGGAATAACTTTAAGCTGTGCTGTCATTGAGTAAAGTTTTTGAATGTTGGGGATGGGCATTCATAATAAATTAAAGCTTGTTTTGTTTAAGCGTCATTGTATCCTAATATATTAATGTTTTGTTTCAGGCAGGCACAAACTTGTTTCTGAATGGAATGATATTGGGAACACTGTACATGGGAGGTTACTTACTTTCAACTAACCAAGTGACTGCTGGTGACCTCATGTCATTTATTGTGGCCTCTCAAACAATTCAACGCTCTCTAACACAGATCTCTCTTCTTTTTGGTCATGTTGTTAAAGGTGTAGGAGCAGGAGCAAGAGTATTTGAGGTAAGCATAATAGGCAACCTTATTTTTGTAAGTTATTTTTTCAGTTTTATGAATTTCAGGTATTTGTACTTTGATATTTTTCCCCAAGAGGCATTAATAGTGCAAGCATTTATTTTTAGGCATTTTTGATCTAGATAATTATAGCTAGGTTTCAGTAAAAGAATGCATGCACTTGTTCTTGAATGGACATTACTCCTGAATATTATAATAATGAAAATGAGGATGGTGAGGTTAACAGAAACCACAGCTTAAGGTGGCTTTGAACCATTTAGGGTATTGTTTCACATGAATTTGTAAGACTTAGGAAATTGTTAGCTTTAGTTGAAGCAGTAGCAGTAGCAGCAGACCTATAACTTAAATTGAAGATTCTCAGAACAAATACAGTACACATTAGCAGTATGCTGCTTACTTTGAATCGCAAGTTTTATTTTTCTAATGTAATATCTATGTTGCTAGAGTGAATTTCCTTGCAATTCCTTATGTATACTGTAGAACTTTGGTAATATATAGGTTTTTTGTGAACAATTTTAAAAATGTTTATAATGTGTTGTTATTGGCATTTAATATACAAGGGTAGGTTCATAAAGTTTCCGACCTTGCCAATAAGGATTATCACCTTCACAAAACCCTTATCTGTGCCATACCTTATCAAAGTAAATAATTGGAACTGTAACTTCTGCTCCACTGTGTTCACTTGTTCACATATAGTTGCATAAAGAAGGCTATGTTTAGAACATAGTGACATGTTCAAAGTGGAGTTTCGAGCTGTTATGAAGTTCTTTGCAAAAGAAGGACTGACTCCAAATGAAATTAAACAGCAATTGTATATGAGAAAACATCCCCCTCATATTCTACTATAAAAGAATGGGCTAAACTTTTTCCATTGGGCTGAGAAAGCATTGAAAATGAAGAGTGTCTACGTCGGTCCTTGGAGGGGCTCACTCCTGAAAACATCGCTCTTGTGGAAACATAAATTATGGAAGACCGGCGGCTCAAAGTTACAGAAATAGCAGTAAGGTTGGTCCTTTCTAAAACAACATTCCTTTAGTCCTGTGGATTATTCATGAACATTTAAATATGAATAATGTTAGAGCAAAATGGGTGCCTAGACTTATTTCCTCAGTTCACAAGCAGCAACAAGTCATCTGTTGTCAGGCATTTTTGGAGCTCTGCCATGACAACGAGAAAGAAGTTGTGCAAACCATTGTTACAGGAAATGAAACTTTGGTTCTCTACTATGATCCGTTGTCCAAAAGAGAATCAATGTAGTGGTGTAAACATGGCGAAGTGCTACAGTTTGCAAATATACATTGATCCAAAAAGACATAATATTATTAGGCACAAGATACCAAATTTTTAAACTGTTTTTGTGGGAGTATATTCCAAAATTCTAAAACTGGATTAATGTTTTGTTTCTCTTGAAAAATATCTTTTAGTTCCGAATTCTACTGGAGATCAATAAATTCGTTTCATTTCTATTCTCAGGTCCAAAAATGGACAATCCAGTTACATCTGCTGTCTTTAATGACCAGAGATTTTTGACTAATCTAAATGAACTTTAAAACTTTTGAAAAGTGTTAAATCTCGTGCTGGAATCATGGCTAAGTGAGGTGAGCAATTCTGTGAAGGATATCAAGTTTATTTTTTCCTTTTAGTTTTCTTTGATGAGATGTTGAAAGCATGGAAAACTAGTAAAGTTATTATTGCACAGTTCTTCTGTACATATTTTTAATTTATGTTCCAAGGAAAAACTTTGTACTTGTTAGTTGAGTTTTTAGTTTGTTTTTACTTGCATTCGAATTTGGACATCATTCAGTATTCCTGTTATATTAGCTAGAAAGACAACCTTTGACTACCGTAAAAATATGGTCTAGTGTAGGTTATTGTTTATCTCGTTCACATAAAAATAGTTTTATTTCATGACAAATATTAAAAAATCATTTTAAAGCATTTCGTGCTTAACCACCTTACCTTGCTGTGATATATAACATCACCATACTGTGAATTAAGTACTTTAAGAAATTCTATGATCTAAACTACAATAAAATGTATTTCATTATTTCTAACAAGGTCCCCCCTGCCAAACTTGCTAAATTTGCACTGTCCTTATATATTGGTTCACATGCTATTATAATACACTTGTAGCTCAGGAATATAGCATGAACTAGTGGTAAGTACTTAACAAATGGATGTCAACAGCATTGGGTTTTTTTAAAACAAGTTGTTCTAAAGCATACTGAATTTCATGGAATATATTTTCTCATTTAGAAGAAGCATTAAATATTTATAAATGTTCTTAACATGTGTGACAAGTCTTTTATTATTGGTAATTATTCCTACATAGGTGACAATAATCGACAAAATATGTGCTCTGCAGTGAATGTATACTCATGCCCCCTTTTTTCTGATAATGAGTATGGAACCCAGTAACAGAACCACTAAAATTAGCAGTATCATCAAAAGAGCATCTTACTAATTTCTTGTAAGAAAATTCTAATTTCTTTGGTTTACTATCAGTTGCTTGGAATATAGATTCGGCTGTAGCACTTTTCAATTCAATCAGACATTAAAACCCTTCCTTCACTTCAAAGGATGGAGACTGCGCAGCATAAACTACAAAGATGGTTCACTTTGGTTACAAACATTTCTAGATTTACTTAAATGTAAAATTGGAACTTAAACACAGTGAAGCCAATCATATTAATGGATATCATTGTATGATTAGTTGAACTACACACTCTTAAAGCTTCACTTACTTTTTATAAATGTATGGAACCGGTTTCGAGAACATTTATAAAAAGTAAGTGAAGCTTTAAGAGTGTGTAGTTCAACTAATCATACAATGATATCCATTAATATTTCTAGATTTATCTGCCTTTAAAGATAGGCATTTACCATGGAGAATTGTTTCATTTCGACTGTCTAGAACCTTGCAATACAAATGAATAATTCTGAAGCAGTATATGTGGACCTTTCACTCTGAAATTTACTGTACTTTTCAAGAGTAATATGGTTTTCAGTAATAGCTTACAGATTATAGATTAATATTTCATTATGTAGGGATCCTCTCCCTTACTAAGAAAATACCACTTTGAATTAAAGAAGATGCAGCTTGCCGATTTAACACTTTTTCAGTTTCATTTTGTTTAGCTATCTGCATATGAACTGGAGTGTTTAATCCCTGTAATATACCATTTTCAAATGCAATGACTTTTGCTTTTTTTTCTGACTTGGCATCCTTTTCTAGTTTTTCCGTGCTTCTGGTACTTTTTTAAATTTAGTCAGAAATGAACACTCCACCTGTTTTTTGTAGAACTTCAATATCATTTTTTAAATGCATTTCACATAATTTGCAAAAGCCCTACACCAATTGTAGTCAAAGTACAACCAATTGTACTTGCACTCCCATTTTTGCAGGTATTTAATTTTATCATATAACAAATTATTTATGAGGAAGTCACTCAAATTTCACTATTTTTATTCCGCTTACTTGGACATGTTTCAAAGGCAAATTCCTTCATCAGCACTGTTCCACTGTCAGCTTTCCAGCGTGGTATTGAGATGTCTCTCTTTGGATTTTATAAGCTTTTTGATGAGGTTTATAAAATACAAAGAACGACATCTAAATACTAAGCTGGAAAGCTAACAGTGGAACCATGCTGACAATGAAGGAAATTTACCTTTGAAACATGTTCAAGTAAGTGAAATAAAACTAGTGAAATTTGAGTGACTTCCTCATAAATAATTTCTTATATGATAATATATTTCACTGTAAAAACCCAAACTATTCAAATTTATATTTAATTTTATGTTCAACACTGTTTACATTTTGTTCAGGATGGCAACTTAAGGATGGATCAAAAATAGTTCATTCAAAGACTGAGGAAGGGTAACTGTGGAATCACTGAGCATTTCTTTCAATAGACAAGTCTTCTGCAATACACTTTCTTTTATTGTAAAAGAAAGAAAATAATATTTGTTGTTTAGACATTGTATTTTGGTAATGCTTCATTTGATAAGAATGCACCAGCACATCACCTTTCCACTGTTAGAATAGCTGCAACTACAAGAAGTAGAAATGGATGGTAATTACATTATACTGTCCCTGCTGCTCTATATGTGCCCATAGTTCAGTTTCAAATGGAATTTTATTACGCATTACTGATTAGCAGTTATCAAAAGGATTGTAATTTAAATTATTTTATTATTTTGATGTTTGATTATAAATGGCATATATGTTTACCAATAGATTTTAAATTGGGGGGGGGGGGAATTGACACCAGGTGACCCCCTGAATTCATCATTATCTATATCTGCTTAATAGCATTCTTAAGCTGCCAAATAAAAGACAAGGCTAAATCCTCTTAATTTAACGTGGAATCATTTATGACCTAAATTCCACATTAGACTATAAACCTTTCCCTCATTAATATCATTATCAGCATTATCATCAATAAACATGGGTGGCAAAGGTCAGAAATTATCAGACTCTTAAGTAGGAGGTTGATGGTTTGCAACAACCCTGAATCAATGGCAAATGCCAGTGACTTAATCCTTACACACAAACCTGGAATACTTCCTTCCCTAAATTCTTTTCCCAATTTCTCATTTCTTTTCATATATCATCAGCATCCTCTGTCTGATGCCAGAGTAGTAAAAAGTGAGCATTAAGCACATATGAAAATGATCAACTTCATTGTATCATTGAGAGAATAAGCTTAGTTTAATAACCTGAATTTCTTTTAGTAATAAAAATACAATTTTATATTTTGCATGTCTTCAATTTGTTGTTCCTCTTGTTAAAGACTAAATCTTGTGTTATGGTATATAATGTTTCTGCAATGGCACTTTACTGTAATATTTTGAGTTTCTTGTAATATACCATAAAAGTCACATCTGACAAAACAAGTGAAATATTTAAATGTAATTTTTCACAAAAGAAACGTGTCAAACTAAGAATAGGAATCAAAGTCAGATGGGATAAATCAAGGTCTCAGCTAAGATTCAAACCACAGAGTTAAAGTGTGATTTTTCACACAAGCCATGAGTCAAGCAAGCTAAGAATTAGATTCAGAGATAGGAATTTGAATTTCTGCTATCTGACTCTGATTTCAGTTCTTTAGCCATGAAATGATACATCTAAAAAGTGCATTTGAATATAAATTAACTCTGATCATGTGGTTAACTATAAAGTCTGGGCTTTGAAAGGTTTTGAGTTGCCTCCTAAGAATAAAATTTCTGTTTATAAGATAATCTTCCAGGTTTTCCAGTATAAACACTCATTGTTGGAGATTCACAGTTATGGCCTGACACAGTAGCTCAGATGGTTAAAGAATCACTGTGGTAAGCCAAAGGATTTCATTTTAGTTGTTTTATGCTGTTCTTGTAAAGTTTCTAATGTTATTGTTTTATTTACAGTTCATCAATCTGGAGCCATCTATGCCTCTGACAGGTGGACAGAAGATACCTTTTCATTCTCTAATAGCTGATATTAGTTTCAAGAATGTTTCTTTTGCTTATCCCACCAGACCAGAGCAGGTGAGATATTGAGTGGTATAAATAAAAGCAAGCAGTTGCTCAAATCTTACTACATCCAAGTATTTGCTAAATTTCCTATAAATAAAAATGTTTCTCCTCAGCCTCCTCAAAAGTTGACCACTGAGCAATTGCTCATAGTTTGGTATAAATAAAAATAAGCCCTTGCTCGCTTTTAGTTAGCATTTGCTTGCTATTTTTTGAGGTACCTCCGTAGGTAACTCAACTTGCTCATTTGCAGTTTAGTATTATGGCAAAATTCATGATGGTAATTCCTGAGTAGAAAATAATTTATACAAGATGCAGGGTCTCAGATGTGAGTAGATATAAACAATTATATCGTTTTAAAAGAGAAAATGTAGACTGGCTTGTGCAACACTCTTCCAGAGGCAAATGAAACACAAGGTGGAACTCTTAACAATGCTGAAAAGATGCTGATTTTGGTATATGGAAGATCATTGCGGAGGATCTTGGCATTACACGTGCTATGGTCTCAAGTAAGTTGTCAATGTAATCAAGGATAAAATTCTTCAGAAGCCAATGTGGAGTGGTCAGAACAATATAATTTCCCACATGCAAATTGGTGCAGTGAATTGTACTCATATTCTAATAAGAAAAGCGCTCCCAGGTTACATGCAGTGCTAGTGAAAGATTTAGGAATGTTGTTGCTAGGTAGCCTGGTTCTGTGCATGATTCTCTAATATGGAAAAATTCAGATCCTTATCCAGTGAGGGCCTACTGCTAGATAAACCAGGTCAAAATACTACTACTCCAGAACAGAGAGCATTCATTAGGTGCATTACAAAGGAGCAGGTAATCATTGAACAATGTTTAAAAAGGGGTTCCTGAATTTACAAATTACATAAATTACCCACCCAGAAAATACCTTTGTAATAGTATGTTATATAACTCTGCATAACGTAGTTAAATATCTAAAAGAGAAGGACTTTGACATACTTAAACTATAGGATGATGGTGATATCGCAAGAATAATTCATTTGACGTGACTCTTCACATTACTTTATTTACAACTCAAATTTCACAAAGGAATGTTCAGATTTATAAATTTCATCACTGTAGTTCTCTGTGTTCCTTTTGAATAAAATCGTGCAATATATGTCACACTAAACACTCGTATTGCTTTACTTACTTGTGTAATATTTGCAACTGGTTTCGGAGACCTTTGTCTTCATCTTCGGCCAAGGGTATGTCTGGTTCGAGAATCCAAGGACTCTGTAGAGATGAAGCACCGTCCTGGTGGTGTTTTTATGTACTTAAAATTGGTACCTTTGTAATATCAAAGTTCATCAATCGGTTTCTGTATTTATGAATGTAAATTTTTTCCCAAGTATCCAGTTCTATATGTCCCTGAGTCTCTTTTAATAAATCCACCTTCTTCACAATCTCATGGTTTTTAGTCCAGAAATGATATGCCATAGATCAAAAGTTTTTGTATTACATAATTTTTTGGTAAAAATGAGTTTTATTTCAGTGAATGTGCCATCACTGCATACTACTCAGGTTGAGCTGATCTGTTTCTTGAGCATTAGCATAAAAGTTTAAATTCCTTTATTTTCAAGCTCTGGTTTTCATTAAAAATGTAGGTTAATCTGTCTTTTTTTATTAAATGTGAATGTTCATTGTTTTGTAACAATTGTTAACTCTCCCCCTTTATAAGTTTATATATTTCATGACATTTTATTAACATTATCTGCATTCTACTTACTCTCTAAACATTTATTTTTTCCTTTATTTATGTATATGTTTGTTGCAGATTGTATTACAAAAGTTCAATCTCAAAATTCCTGCAGGAAAAACAGTTGCAATAGTAGGTTCGTCAGGAAATGGAAAATCAACAGTTGCTGCACTCTTAGAAAGGTAATGTAACCTAAGTAACTATTGTAGGTAGAGTGAAAAATGCACTCAGTATGTAGACATAAAGGAATATCATGCCATTGTTCTTTGCCAGAAATTTAATATGCACAGTTTCAGTACTTGTTTTTGCTGCAAAACATGTTGAAAAAAGTTGAAGAGGTAATCATAGCCTAAGTTTAGTGTTATTTCTTTACTTCTCAGTTTTTTTTTAATTTGAATCTTTGTTATATGTTATAGTATCATTTAATATAAGGTAAATTCTTGCCAGGTACCTTTTATATAACAACGAGGGCTGCAAACAGTGACAGCACATGTCACAATTTTCTGTCAGATGTCTTTCAGACTTTGTTCCACCATTTTTCACAAGTTAACTGCTCCATAATTGCCCACAAGAATAATGATGCCATTATTTCCACTGTGTATTTAAATAAACATTAAAAGGAAATTAATTATTTATAATCTTTTAGACACAAAAATTCAGCAATGTTAATATATAGGGAAAAAAGCCATATATGTTACTAGCTATAAGAAATACACTGACCATCCCTGATTACATTGTTTGTACTAGTTTGATGGTTACAACTACAATGGAAATAATATATCTTCTTAATTGTGGATATTTTTGAAAGATTTAATTTATTTTATAATTTATTTTACAATATTGTTTATAGTGAACCAGTATATGTTTTCTAGTATGTTTGCATTTTCATACAGTCATTCCATAAACATGATATAAATGTGAATCCAGCTGTATGATATTAAAATCTTAATTAGAAATTATAGATTCATAATTAGTGGTAGTTGATTTGGTTTATTTAACATCATGTTCATGTTCATTTTCGAAAAATAAGACATTTTTTTTAAAAATTCTGTTGGAACTCACACAGTGAAGCTTGTTAAATGTAAATTCTATCTAATTAGTCATCTAAAACACTCTTATGCTTCACTTACTTTTTGTAAGTGAAGTAAAGTAAGTGAAGCCTAAGAGTGTGTTAGACGACAGATTAGATAGAATTTACATTTAACATCATGTGTTAACTATCTTATATCATTATTCTTCTTTTCATAGTTATATTTAATCTATTATATATTGTAAATTAACTTAGGTTAAGTATGTTTGATATCTAAATTGTATAATTATAACTATTGACATATCCTGTATCAAAGTACTGTGTGTAGAATTGATTTAAGAGGATTAATATATTGAATTGTAGTGTCCCATTCAATCCTGGACCTGAAATAGCCCATAAATTTTGCTCAGAGGCTTTTCTTTCATGCTTGAGGTTCTTTAATGTGCCATAAATCTACAACATGGGACCCACAACATTACTTCCCTTCCAGAAGAAAGTCATACATACGACTTTTATGCCCAATAAAATCCATCGACTCAGGATTGAACCCACAATCTTGGGTCTATGAGGCTAATTATCTAGTGAGTCAATTCAATACTCTTATGCTCTACTTACCATTAAATTATTCAGAACATGTTTTACAATGCATCATCTGTTGAGTTGATTGCCAGGTTCATTGATGGTTGGATGGATTTGGTATAGCTGTCAGGAACATTTTATTAATTTGTCTTTTTTGGGTCCCGGAAGTTCAAATCTTATCCTAATATTTTTTTTTTTTTTTTGTAAATGTTTGATCCCATATTCCCAGCTCCAAATATTTAATCTATGAATTTCAGTAATTTGAATTTCCATTTCTGTATCATGTTTATCTCTTCAAAAGTGATGTGCAACCACTGATTTTTCTATCTGATTGTACTTGATGTTTCTCCAATGTTCTTTGAGCTTAATTCCAATGTTTCCTGCTGTTTTACCAATATACATTTTATTGCATTCTGAGCTGTTGATTTAATAGATTTAGGTTTCTTCTCATTAGGGATTCTGCCATTATCACTGGAGTTGAGCAGATTATTTTGGTAGAATTTGTTCACTGGAGACAAGTAATGCTGAACTATCTGAGTATTTTCCTAAATTTTTTTGGTGGTCCAAGGATAATGAATAAATTCTAAGTTAATTTCTTTTCTTACTGTCACCAGTTTTAATGTCTTTTTTTTTTTTTTGTCTATAATTTTTTTGTTGTATCCATTAATTTTTCCATTTGTATTATCTGTGAGTACTCTTAGTTGTATTCAAACACATTCATGGGTTATTAGAAATTATAGATAATTTTTCTTGTCAGTTTTGTGAGAGAAAGTATTAAATTAATAAAAAGAGGAACAAGGGAAACTGATTTGCTGTAATAGCATTTACCAAATTTGGAATGGAAAAAAAATGCTATGTTCTAGATATTGCAGGTACTTGGATATATCCATAAATGGGCTATAAAATTTTATGGATTGTTAAAAATTATGATAATTCAAGATCAATGAAACCATGTTTTGATCATATTTCATAAGCAAAGTCTACAAGAACAGGAACTATCTTACCCTTCTCACAAATCGAGAATAATGTCATATGAAGTGCACGTTCCCAAAAGATTTATATCATACATTATCAAACAAATTAAGGTTTGGATGCTTATGAAATGCACATTGAACAATTGCTTGCTGTTCATCTGAAGGAAATAATAAAACGAAAATCAAAACAGCTTACAGTATAAAGTGAAGAAAAATGCAAAAGAATTGTCCAAAAAAATAGCATGATTATTGCTTTATAGTTGATACATAGAATTCAAATTTGACACCATTCCACATCTATTGTATTTTGATAGATATTATCAATTACAGCATCATATATCTTTGTTTTTCTAATCAAAAAATACTACATTTCACCCTAGGTGTATTTGTGAAGCAAACTGCATTTGCAAATATAATTAAAATTACACAATGCATAATAATAGCGTGGCTTATTTTATTAAAGTTGAATTCCCATCTGGTACCCTCACATTAATCCATTGCATCAAAAATTTAGTTAATTTTAAAGTGCATGTGTTTGATCTGAAATGGACCTCATTTATGAGTTTTTAAAGACATGGCTTATGAATGAAGTTAACAGCTTCTCAAAGTGTGAGGAGCATGCTGTGATAAATGCATGTTCAGAACATCTCAGAGTTTAGAAAGCTAACAATTTTAATAAACATCAATTTTATTAATTTTTTATTGACTACTCAATGAATAAATGTTTTAAGTCATTGTGTTTTTACTCTCATACTTAAATATCCATGTTCCAGTATTTATGGTCCTCTTACAACTAATCGTGAAAGTTGGTTAAAATAGAAGAAATAATATTTTCCTTGTAATGCAAGTTTAATATTTTGTTTAGGTTATACGATGTTAATGAAGGTAGCATCACAATAAGTGGGGTGGATATTCGTGAACTTGATCCTTCTTGGTTACGAGGCAGAGCCATTGGATTCATCAATCAGGAACCAGTCCTCTTTGCTACTACCATAATGGAAAATATTCGATATGGATGTCCTTCTGCTTCAGATGATGAGGTACAGTTTATAAAATATGTGGAAACAAATTATAATTCCTTTATTTTTCACTTATTTGTATTGTTTATTTTTGGGGGAGTGGTTAATCAGTCTATAGGTTGTCATTGTTCCTTGCTTAGAGATGTATTGGTACATTTGCTTATGCTATATCCTTTATCACTCTGTTAAAGAAATTCTCTCATATGCTCCTCCCATTCATACAAAATAAGAAATCTGCAAACTTTTTACTGGATCTACCAGTAAAATATGTATGATTTAATGCCATCAATTTTGCATGTCATTATATTAGCTATGATAGCTTCTTTAGCCATAATTCTTTTTAAACTTTATTATTCAGGGAAAAAATCAGTGTTTTATTGAATAATACAAGCCATTATCTAAGATAAACATAAACTAACAAACTCTTTTTAATATTCAGGTAATAGACCATTCCTCAAAAAGTAGGATACAATATAATAACAGAAGGTTATTTTGGTATTGCACAGGCTGTGTACACAATGTTTCTTATTGCTAATGGGCTTTCCCACCACTTCCTACCCAGTTAAGAAATGCATCTCAACTTGCTGATATTTATGTTACAGAATGAACTTTAAAGAAAGAAAGAAAGAAAGACTATTTGGTATAATGCTCATATTAGGTCAGTGTAGAGTGAATTTCTTATTTTTGTGTCACATACAGGGTAAAACACCAAATAATTTTCAGGCATGACTCGGGATGTATTTGAGTATTTTCACTGCCATGTGTGGCCAATGTCATTAAGGTGCAGACTCGTGGGCAGGAGGTCTGGGGTTCAAATCCAGCCAGGACGGTCCTTTCTGACTGAAATTTTTTCCAGGTTTCCTCAATCGTTGTAAATGGCAAATGCCATGGAGGTACCCTAAACTTAGGCCTGGAACTTTTACTCCCTTAAAAAATCCTTTCCCAATTTACCATATCATTTCATGTATTATCAGCGTCCATTGCCTGTGGTGCCTCAGTAGTAAAAACAGGTATTAAATACCATTAAAAAAAATGAGTATTTTCATAAGAAATATATGCCTTGGAAAAAACATCTTGTTATCGTGCTAATGAGCATTAAAGTTATTAAATAGCCCATCAGGTTAGATGAAATTCCACCAAACAAATCACTATGTGCTGGTGAACATTCATAATGACATAACATGATAATATACTTACATTGCATTGTCCAATAGCGATCAAAATTTAATGCAATATGCAATAATACAATACTGCAATGACAAAAGTTGGAGTTAGCTTTTACCAAAAAGCATTGAGAGATTTTTCTAATATTGCATATCTTTGATTTTAAGCAATGAATAATATAATTCATCAGTAAATGGAGCCCTTTAGCCTTCCTGTGTGTGCTGGGTTTACCCACTCCTCTTATAGGATTCACGATGGTGCGATATGTGAAGCAAACTCTTTAACAATTAAATGTAAGCAAATTTTAAGTTAGTGCAGTGTTACTTTGATATAAACAATGTTAAAAAAGTAAGTAAAATTCCAAAACCATGGGAGCACAGCAATCTGCTTAAAAGAAATTCATCTAATCCAATGCAGCTGTTTAATAATTTAGTGTCCTACAGCATGAAACAAGGCGTTTATGGGTATATGTTTCCTATATGAAAATACTCAAAGTATGTATACTTCTTGAGTCATGTTTGAAAATTGCTGACACGTCTTTTATTGTCAGAAGAGCAAAAGTTTGACACTGAATAAATGCAATTTAACACTAAAATACATTAAAGCTTATATGCAGAAGATGCCAATAATTACTCAATAGAAAATTTCCAAATTTTTCCATTCCTTCTAAGAAAACAATATATAGATTGGTGAAATTTAAAATAACAAATCTTGTTTAGGTGAAGAAATAAAAAGAAAAATGGCCCATTTCAATAAAGGAAATTTGGGAATTTGATGCTTGTTTAGAACTAGTCCAAAAAGGTCATTGAAGAGCATTTTCAACATTGAAGAATATCATATCCTAAACTTAGGTATTCATTTTTTACACTAAACTCCATTTACTTACATAAAATAAGATGTGCTTCTGGAGAATCTCTCCCATCTTCAGTTCCTTACTGAACCGCCATTACTCAAAATGATGGCTAGACACCCAGATCTTCCTGTGTTGGCATCTGTTGGCTAAAGTAGGAAATTGCTGAATTCTTCCATAGGAGAAAACTCTAAGTTCATTGCATTTTCTTTATTTTTTAATATGAAAAAATTTTCCCAAATGGATAACTCCATTGCATTGTGAAGATGTTTCAGCAGTTTAATTTCTGGTTTTATTTCATGATTTTTGGTCCAAAGTGTTCTTTCCTCCGAATTTTTAAATTTCTCTTTGTTTTGCCTATGTAGCTCTGCTCACAATCTGTGCATTTTATTACATAAATTCCTGATTTTTGTTCTGTTGGTATGTAGTCTTTTACTGTGCCACCTAATAAATTCTTGATATTATATCTTGGCTGAAGTTATCCCATGTTCTTTGAAAATTTTCTTGAACTTGTTGTGGTAAATTGGATGATAGGTGAAACTTTTGAATTTTTATCCTTCTTTTGTGTTTTTCAGTGTGGAAACTTTCCTTGTCTCTTTATAAACAGAAATTATGGCCATAGCTAGAAGGGTTTGGGAAAAAAAACATTTTAGATTTTTTATTTTTTTTTTTTATCATAGCATGCTATATACTAGACAAGAGTTGCTGATGGCAAGTGGAAGGAGGCAGGTGTGATTTCTTCTCCTACAAGAAGAAATGGGTGCAAGCATTGAGATATATTGGACAAGAATTGGCTTATTTAATGTGACAAGCAACTGTTTAGAAGTTGGAGGACATAATGATAGCATTCATTTTGGCGACATTGTTGGTAATAGCAATTGAAGTAAATCCCAGGCTGGAAATGGACCCGTTCTAGATATGTTAAAAGTTATTATGGAAGATTTGACAGATATAAAAGCATTGGAAAAAAAAATGATGAGAAAATAAATAGAAGAATGGATGGATTAAAGGTTATTACAGAAAATTCAGCAGGGCAGACACAGAACAAAGTATTAGAATGCAAGAGATAAATGGGCATGGCAAGTTGAGGAAATTATTTTGGATAAATTAGATATTCAATTGGAGGGTTAGAAAATTACAAATGTTTTTGGAGTCAGCAAAAAGATATCTAATCCAAGACCAGTAATGGTGAGGCTCACCATTATTAAATGCTAAAAAGTTAATGATTATGGGAAAGAAAACTATGTGTTCAGAGGGATACTGTTAAGGGAAATGAAAAAGTTCAGGGCAGAAGAAAGAAAGGCACACATTCTAGGATTATATTTATGAATAGATAGGCAGGAAGCAGGAAATTAGCAGAATTCAGGTCAGAATTTAAATCAACAAGAATTAAAGCTAGCACCAGACATTGGTATGGAGAAAACACATGACAATGTTGAAGGAAGGTATAACACAGGCAGAAGTGAGGTGATAAGTGGAAAAGTATGGATGATGTCACCATCAAGCTGAGTGATGCCAGAGAGTCACCTGGTAGAAGATAACGACAATGACCTTGGGAGCAGTTGCTGAGTTGTACATTTGGAGAAAAGGTGTCTTTATCTTCTTGAAGCCATATTCCTTCACAGCTTCCTTTGCAACAAGAGCTATGTGCACAGAGAAGGCGCACCCACAACTCAGCTTTCCTTGCCCTTTTCTCTTTGATGAAAATACAGTCTGTGTGCAGCAGGTAAGCATAGTACTCCCCATTTACTGTGGTGTTCCTCTCCTTGAAGTTAATGAAGAGTATTCCTTCACATTCCCAAAAGATTGAAGCCATGGTCTTCTTGGTTGACTGAGTGACCTTGGCCTTTAGAGGCGGTGCATTGCCAGATTTATGCTGTTAAAGAGCATAAATAAATCAATCAAAAAAAAAATATTTGACTACATAGCCAAGAAACTCCATAAATATTCAAATGAAAAAAGTCATAACCTTGTCAGTTGGTGGAAAAAAAACAAAAACAAATGATGTAGTTTTATAGTTGGGTTTCCAAGTTGTATCATATAGGCATTCATTTCTAAGCACATTCCTATCCAAACATGTCTTTACTACTGCTATCTATCACATCATATATGCATTTAATAACTGTACTATTTCCCCATTCATTTCACTATACCAAACTCTTTTTATCAAGTCTAAACTTTAGTAATTTGTCCCTGCTCCTGGTCACCCTATCAGCAGCCTCTTCCCCTCTCAGATGATTCAGAACTTCCACTATGCTGCCTCCAGGTGTTGATACATGAAAATTTGCTTTTAGGGGACTGCATTTTAAGCAAAAATGTTTCAAATATGAAATAGAATCCCATTTACATGTATATAGTTGTTTTCATTAATTTGAATAGTCATAGTATTTTAGATAATTCCTTGAAATGGCATTCCTATTATATAATAGTTACATTTCATTTCATTTCATTTTGTGAAACATAGGAATATTCACTGAAATATTTTATAAGTGATGCATTGTTAAGCATTAGTGTGATTCCATCTTTTGCAAAAGCATGTAGATTACCTCATCATTTGATAGACAGTTTACATAAATTAAAAATAAGTTTATCTTTTTACATTCTTAATACAATGAAAATGATCTGTTTATCTTTCTATACCTTATTCTTAAATGTTCTTTGTTTGCATTATTTGTGTACAGGTTATTGCAGCAGCTATATCAGCAAACGCAGATGAATTCATTCAGAGCTTCCCAGAGGGCTATAATACAGTGGTAGGTGAGCGTGGTGTAACCGTATCAGGAGGACAAAAGCAGCGCATTGCCATAGCAAGAGCTCTTTTGAAAAATCCAACAATACTGATACTTGATGAAGCTACTAGGTATGGCATATTCATACTAATATTCAGTGCAATTTCATTTTACACATTACCATGTTTAACAAAATGTTTATATTATTTAACACTGCTGTTTATAAATGCTGCTTTAAGGAAAAAATTTGCTGTTGTAGAACATGAACTTATGGATGTGCATTCTAGTTAAGCAAACATTTGATAATTTTTTTCCCTAAACTATTTGGTTTGATTTGGTATTAATTGAAAGATCATATACAAAGTAAAAGCATTGTGATAGAAATATGTAATATACTGTTATAATCACAATCACTACTATTTATAAGCCACCGCCTATGGTGCCTTAGTTGTAAATATGGGAGTTAAACACCATTGAAAAAAAACTATTATTTATAAATCAGTTGTATCAATAACCCCATTCCACATGAATACGCAGTGTTTCACAGCATGACACACAGATTGATCCACTCACAGAAACAGAGAACAAAATAGAATACCAAGAGATAATAAAGACAGCTATAACCAAGAGTTTCAACAAAGACACAGTGATAAAAATTATCAATAAATCTAAAAGACAAAAAGTGATAAGGGAAGTTTTCACACTGAAAAACACAAAAGTAGGATACATATTCAAAAGTTGCACATACTATCGAATTTACCACTACAATAGCATACACCAGAAGGCAGCAGAAACAAAGGTTATTGAAATTGAAAAGAACTTACCACTACAAGTTCAAGAAAATTTTCAAAGAACATGGGATAATGTTAGCCCTAAAGATCACATATAATATCAAGAATTTATTAGGTTGCTAAGTAAAGACCCCATACCAACAGAACAGAAATGAGGAATTTATGTAATAAAATTGCACATTGTGAGCAGAATGAATGAATAGTGTTTAATGCCCATTTTTGCTACATAGGCACCACAGGCGATGGACACTGATGATACATGAAATGAAATGATATATTGGTAAAGGATTTATTTTTAAAGGAAGGAAGCATTCCAGGCCTAAGTTTAGGGTACCTCCCCAGCATTTGCCCCTAGGCTGACTACACAGGGACATGTAAACACAAAACAAATCAATAACAGGCATAGTCAATACAACATATAGCTCTCACTTCATTGTGTAACTGCCTAGATAGTGGACAGCTGCAATGCATCAGAAATGTCTGCAAATAATTTTACGTGCATGACTGGTTACCCAAAGACCAAGACATTTTATTAGGTATAATGGATTAATATGTTCTATATGTCTGAAAACTTTTGACCTGCACTATAGTAAATAAATGAGATCAGTTCAGAGTTTTGATTTTACATTTTATATTTTTATATTTTTATAAATTGTCAAAAATTTGCATAAAACCCAGTTTTTGGGTCAGAGATTCTATTTGATGTTCATTCAGTTTTTCTCATTTCTTTTTCAGTGCTTTGGATGCTGAGTCTGAAAAAATAGTACAAAATTCTTTAGAGAGCGTGAGCAGAGGTCGCACTGTTTTGGTGATTGCCCATAGGCTTAGTACAGTGAGAAATGCAGACTTAATAGTGGTTTTACATAATGGACTTATTGTAGAGGTAAGTACAAATTCTTGCATAATGCTTGAGGTATACTGGAAAAGTTCTTAATTCAAGCCTTTTTTGTTTCTGCTTTATTCCATTTTGTTATCATTAGAGTGAGATTTTTATGTACTTATATATATTTTCCTTGGTATATATCTTCCTGAAAACTAAAAATATTGAGGAATTAGGCTACTAGGACCATCATATTTAATTTTCTAGTACCATTGTATTTCATTTTAATGCTATATATTTTTACATAAAATTAACATCCATGACAGTTTAAACACATTGAATTAAAATAAATTATAAATTAAATATGTTACACAATTTTAAACCAAAAGTTGTAAAATTGGATCTCAAATGGAACGACACACATAAAGTTACATTCAATTAAAAAGTGGATTTTGTTAATTCAAATGCATAACATTTCCTCTTGAAATTAGTTTCATAAAGAAATGTGTTAATACAAGAATGCCCAATGTTGGTCAATTGACTACTTTTGATTTTTGAATGCGCATATTTTCACTGTTTTTTAGGTATTTTTCTCTGGTTTTGTGAATTTTAATGCCTTTCAATGATGTTTAGCTGACCAATATTTTTTTGTGCATTTCAGACATAACTTTTTAAAATAATAGCAAATTTACCATCGGTTCCTGGAGGTAATCAATTACTGCTTCCTTACCTTCGTTTCTTACGATGTGCATTGCATATTTGTAACGACAATAATCATTACTGCACAAAAAACATGTTTCAAACTCATTGTAGCTCAGTGCGTGTGTCACTGTTTATCAACTCAGACTTGTATCCATGTGTAAAATTTCACTTAGCTTTTCATTTTCACATAGCTTTCATCGATTACTGTCACCATCATTCATGGCTAGTTTATAGGGAAGGAGGAACATCTAAAGGCACTAAATGCAAGACATGTCAAATAGGTTTATGTAAGAAAAACAAAACCAAAAACAGTTGTTCAACATAAAAAATTTGTATGTGGTTCTTGTATAATCAAAAACTTTGCAATCAGGGTCATTCCAATATCTCAGAGAATGTTTCAATGTAACAGCTTTCTTTATAGATATAATCTGTATTTTATAACTTATGTCTTTTTTGTACAAATAATTTGTTACTATATAGCATAGAGTAAACCATATTCATATAATAAAACATTTCTTATTTTTGAGAAAACATTAGCTTATACTTGAAATAAAAAAAAAAAAAATAATAAATCTTTTTTATTAAAAAGCATTTACCCTGAAAGGACCTATAAAACATGAACAAAAGAATGAACAAACAAATGTGTTAATGCATCATTGAATTAGCAACAAATTAAATGAATAGGCAAAGGGGCCTGGGAACATAAAGTGCTAAACATACACGATATGTGAGCAAAAACCATGAGCACAAAAATATCTGAAACCAGAAGCTCGATTCAAGCTGGATTCAAACCTGGTTCACAGTTCAGAAGGCATATTGTATCCTCTACAACACAACAATCCTCTGGTAGGTAAGAAATTTCATCGGCCTGAGTCAGAGGAGCACATGTGATACTGAGCAGACACCAAGTATATACAAACTCACCCTGAAAGCTAAATACAAACTGAATTCAAACCTGGCTTGCAATTTAGAAGCAAAATCATTCCCTTTATACCATCACAGCAGGCTAAAAGACAATAGGCAAAAATTTCATAGTTTTCAATCAGAAAAATTATTAAAAGTGCATAAGAAAGTAGTAGCGGACATTTTAGGGGGTACATGAAGCTCTGGTGTTGTAGTGTTAAGGCAAGATCAAAGGAAACATTTCATGAAACAAAGTTCAGGTGCCAAAACACCTTCTTTTCTCAACAATAGCTTGGTGCTATTGTTGAGAAAAATCTATACTAAACAAGGGATAACTTGTAAGCTATGAGCAAGCTGTGGAATCTGTTAGCCTAAACATAGGTTCTTCCCATATGTGAGTTGCTATGGATAAACCCACCAATGTTTTGGGTTGCTATATTACTAATTTGAGTACAGATAATACCATGTCATTGCCAGCATATTTCTAGAATGCACAGGTCATACAGCAATTGCCCTATTCATTAACAAAGAACAAAAAATATTTTAGTCTGGGGGTGTACAAAATAAAATGTTCTTGTAATGTGCACAGAGAGAGCAACCTATATGTTGAGGCTGCAACTATATGTTTTGTTCACTGTTAGCCAGATCCTCAGTGGAGAGATGAGAACCATTCAGATGACATTGCTACCATCTATATTTTTAAGCATACCAGTTATATATGATATTGATGGATCATTTTCACTATATAAGAATATGCTTTTTAATTACTGACAGAACCTAACTCTAGAAAATATAAAGAAATATATGTGTATAGTGTTTAATGCCCTGGTTGACTTTAGAATTTAATCAAAAGTTAACGTGATGTTTAAATTGCAAATTGAGTCAAATTAGTCTTACAATTACTTTATATGAAACCATTTTTGGATAAATTGTTAAGTTCCTGTGCAATTTTGAATATAACATATTTAACATATGTTTTGAGCCATGACTTGGGGCTTTTCTAATGGCAAAATGAGTAGAAGTTTTCTCAAGCTAGGTAAGTTTTGAAAAAGCTTCCAAACTTTCGAGAGCTATTGTTGCTCTCTCATCATCAGGGAATGATCATCTCAAGGCCACAGTCCAGCCAAATGGATATAGCAAGTACAGCTTCAACAAAGTCATCAATTTGACCATTTCTCCCTCGGGTGATACAGCAAGAAAGAAACATCTCAACCCACAAACCTCTAAGAGAAAAATCAATGAAAGGACCTCACAGAAGAAAAAAGCAGGCATTTACAGAATAACTTGTGCATAGTGTGGAAAGATTTATATTCGGAAAACAAAAAGAAATGTAGACACACATTTACAAGAACATTTTAGGAACATAAAATATAAGCAGATGGATAATTCGGTTGTGGCTTATCATTTTTGGACTGAAAATCATGATATTATAAAAAATGTGGAATTGTGTAAAGCAGCACAAGGGCCTATAGAACTGGATATATGGGAAAAAATT
The DNA here is from genome assembly GCA_030762175.1 of Metallyticus violacea. NCBI lineage: Eukaryota > Metazoa > Arthropoda > Insecta > Mantodea > Metallyticidae > Metallyticus > Metallyticus violacea. The sequence continues at coordinate 51,264,207 of CM060837.1, forward strand.
TACATTTATAAATACAGAAATTGGTAAATGAACTTCGATATTCCGAAGGAAGAAAACACAAACTTCAAGTTCATCAAAATACCACCAGGGCAGAACTTCCCTTCTGCATAGCCAGTGGAGTCTCCTCTCCAAGGCCGAGGATGAAGACAAATGTCTTGAAAACTGGTACCATACTTTGCAAGAAGTGTTTAGGTTGACATATCTCAAATGATTGTAATGAATGCAAAGCCTTTATGTTGTACAGTATTAATCTTCTATTAAAAATCACTAGCACTTGGGAAACATAATATAAAAATCATCCACAAGCCGTTCACTAAAATCAAGAACATGTTAAGATCAGCTAAAGATAATTTTGGAATCAAGATTCTCAAGATCCATTCATTTGCATATTACAGAGCTCACATTGTGCAGACAGGCAGAATATAAAGCAATGGAGCAAAAAGCATGAAAGCTATGTCCGCCTGATATATCTAGTAAAACATTGCATCAGTGAAGGCCACAGATCAAATGTCTTGAATGCTGCTATCATCTGCAAATCTGGAAGATACTGAAAATGATCCATAAGAGAGGCCAGGCAATCCAGGATGAAACCAACAACATTAACAGTGCCAGTGGTTGGCAAATTAGCAGTATTTGTGCTTAAACCAGCAACAAACACTCACACAAGCTGAAGCAGCAAACTGCAAGATCAGGGCATTAGTTTTAAATATTGTACTTATGAAGCTGTTGACAATGGAGTGGTAATATATCCTAAATTTAGGTATTCATTTTTTACACTAAACTCCACTTACTTACATAAAAATAAGATGCACTTTGGGAGAATTTCTCCCATCTTCAGTTGCTCATTGAACCGCTGTTACTTGAAACGATAGCTAGACACCCGAATGTTCCTATGGTGGTCTCTGTTAGTTGAAGGAGGAAATTTCTGAGTTTATCCATAGGAGGAAACTGGAAGTTCATTAGGTTTTCTCTATTTTTTAATATGAAAATTTTTTCCCAAGTTGATAACTCTTAAGGGGTTGTAAAGATGTTTCAGCAGTTTAATTTCCAGTTTTATTTCATGATTTTTGGTCCAAAAGTGAGCTGCTACTGCTGATTTATCCACCTGCTTAAACCAAATATTCCTAAAATGTTCTTTCCTCCAAATTTCCAAATTCGGAGCAAAACAAAGAGAAATTTGGAAATTCGAAGGAAAGAATATTTTGGGAATATTTGGTTTAAGCAGGTGGATAAATCAGCAGTAGCAGCTCACTTTTGGACCAAAAATCATGAAATAAAACCGGAAATTAAACTGCTGAAACATCTTTACAACCCCTTAAGAGTTATCAACTTGGGAAAAAATTTTCATATTAAAAAATAGTGAAAATCTAATGAACTTCCAGTTTCCTCCTATGGATGAACTCGGCAATTTCTTACTTCAACCAACAGAGGCACCACAGGAACATCCTGGTGTCTAGCCATCATTTCAAATAATGGCGGTTCAGTGAGCAACTGAAGATAGGAGAAATTCTCCCAAAGTGCATCTTATTTTTATGTAAGTAAGTGGAGTTTAGTGTGAAAAATGAATACCTAAGTTTAGCATTAGTTTTGTCTCAGCCCAAGTGCAAGGTCCAAGCCAGTCATCAGACTTTTCTCTGCAGTATCCCACGTCATTGGCCAGCAGTCACTGCCCTGTTTCAGCACCCATTTCAATCAAAAAACTGCTCAGTCTCTACCTAAACTTCTTCCCCCCCTTCACTGTTAATGAAATAAATAGCACAGATTTCAAGTCTCAGCACATAATTTCCTGATGTGCAACTTTCGATCATAAGTACTGGGATATGTAACAAAAAGAACAACAATAGAGAAACAATATAGCCATCAGGCTGTATCAGAGACTCAGGAAGGATTACATTGCTAAAGGTACTAGACTAGGCAAACATTTGCACAGAATTGGCATACAGCATCAAATTGTCTTTTATCTTCCAAAGAGAACGGAATGGGTATGAAACATAACATGTGAAGCAATATCATCTGTAAAGTTTGGGAAGCCAGGAGAAAAATTACCTCATTTTTCAAGCTTTAACATTAGATCTCTCTCTCTCCTCCTCCTCCTCAGACACACCCATCCATCCAAAAAAATTCAGGGCAGTGAAAAAAACAATTATAGAATTGAATTCACTTAAATAAAAGCATGCAATATTGCACATTAAAATCTATTCTCTGGCCACAACTGAGCAGTAGACTTTCTATATAGGTGACCAGAATTCAATCCCAGAGTTAGATATGGAATTTATGAATTGAAACGAAGCTTCTAGGCACATTTTCTTATGTAATTTGGTTTCTCCTAATTTTTCCCCCTTCCCCTCACTCTCCCATTCTATATCCCTCCATTTCATGCATGAAATTGAGCAATCCAAGAATTTAGCATGGAGCTCTAATATCATTCAGACAAATTATACATCGGTCCTCGTGGTGTAGTGGTTACCATACTTGCCTCCCAAACCCAAGGTCGTAGATTCAAACCCAGCCAGGACTGATGGATTTTTTTGGATGTGAAAATCACAAGTATGGCTTCGGAAGGGAAATAAAGCCGTGGGTCCCATGTCATACATTTACAGCACGAAAAAGAACCTCAAGCCTGAAAGAGAGGCCTCTGAGCAAAATTAGCTGGCCATTTCACACCCTGAGTTCAATGGGACGCTGATGACCTGAGATGTTAAAGAGCGTCCATAAATAAATCAATCAAAAAAAAAGACAAATTATTTACATTAATAATTCTCTCTTCCTCCATCCTGTCATCATAATAATAACTTTATTAATTAATTAATTTTAATTAAACTTAAGGTAGTGAAGTGTAATGAGTTATAAATGGGCAAATATAGGGGTTAGTAAATTTGTTCTGGATTTGCAGAAGGCACTGTTCCTATTTGATATATTTTAATTGTGCATGTATGTCCATTTTGTAAGAATGTTTTGCAAGTTATTTTAATATAATATATAGGGGTACATTTGTATTAAATTTCAATTGTAATAGAATACCAGAACCCACATCTTCTGGATATTTCAGTAGGAAACTGCTGATGAGCCAAAGACAAGGGTTCAGGAATTAAGTAAAATTAAAGGAAAATGTATTAAAAAAGTTATACATTTAAATTGTAATGTTATTTGTGGAAATAAATTTATTCATTCATTCATTATTGATTAAATGTTTTTATACTTTTGCAGATGGGAACACATGAAGAGCTGAAAAATAAACAAGGACTCTATTGGAATCTCATTCGTCAGCAGGAAGTGTCAGAAAAATTATCGCGCACCATGGGTTAAAGAGAGTACTACTGAAATAAGCATTTTATTTAGTGAGTACAATATTTATGCTAGGATAGTGATACTGTTGTTGCTATTGATAATACCCTAATTGGTTCATATCAACTTGGTACTGTTACTCTGGTCAGTTACTGTCAGTAACATTATCTATCAGTAAATTTTTAACATTAAATCTATTAATTGGTGCCAACCTGATATTAAAATCTTTAAGAATATTCTGAAAATTTTTTGTGGATGATATGTGAATTTTTTAAAAATTAGTTTATCTTTTCTTGCTGAAAGTATTGTGGTTTCTTTGATATGTTTTTGTCTCTTGAATTTCTGCACCTTTTTATGTACTAGTTCTTTTTTAAAACCATTTTTAACTGCTGTTTCTTCTATTTGTGTGTATTCATTAAAATATTCTTCTTTGCTAATTTGTAGGTTAACTAGCAGGTGTGTTAAACTATTAATTACTGCATGTTTGTGCACTGTGGGGTTAAAACTGTCAGCTTTGATGTGAGTATCTGCGTGTGTATTCTTTCTGTATATTGCAAATTTAAGATTTTCTTGGCATTTCATTATTTTAATATCCAAGAATGGCAGCATGTTATCTGTTTCTATTCTATTACTGATAGATAATGTTAATGACAGTATTCCACAAGAAGAAAAATCAGGTATTTACAAAATAAACTGTGCAGAATGTGAAAAAATCTACATTGGAAAAACAAAGAGAAACATAGGCACACGGTTAAAGGAACATTTCAGGAACATAAAGTACAAGCAGATAGAGAAATCAGCAGTACATATCATTTTTGGACACAAAATCATGACATAATAAATAAAGCAAAATTATTAAAATCAGTACAAGGACCTATGGAATTAGCATCCTGGGAGAAAATCAACATCTACAAATACAAAGACAGCATAATGAACTTTGACATTGCCGGGGATGAAAACATAAACTACATAAACATAATGTGTTTATGTTTATGTTTTCATAAACATAAACACTGCCACCAGAGTAGAATACACATTCCCACAGCTCAACGAATGATCTGACAGTTGAACTTTAACCTGGCTGAAGATGGGAACTAAATGTTCTGGAAATCAGTTCCATACATTATGAAAAGTAAGTGAAGCTTTAAGCATACAACAACATTGTCTTACACCACCATCACTCATGACATTTTTTGCCATAAGAAATCTTATCAAAGAGCTATCTCACACATGGCAGGGTTCTCAATTGCAGGATACATTTTGAACATGTGCAACTGAACAAAAATAACTGTGTGACCTTCACTATATGTGATGAAAGCGTACTAAACAGCTGCTTAAACATGGCATTGCTATGGCAATTACTGTACACTATTTATGGAAGTAACTTTATGAATAGCCCTCATATTATATTTATGTCTGTTTCATTTCATTGACTGGTTAGAACATTTAAGAATGGTGATTCAATATACTTCATGAATTACATGCTTTGTGTGTCCAAAAATTTATGACAAAGCTAATAGAAGGGAAATGATGTAGAAGCCCAGTTAGTCATGTTAGATATTACAATTTTAGTAAAGCCTAAATGTAGTTTGCTAATTTGTAGTTTTATTTTGTAATATCTCCCAACATTTTTGCACATACCAAAAATTAAATTTTAAAGAGAAAATCATTGTACAGCAGTGTTTTTCAAATAATGATGTCACAGCTACTTTGACATATAAAGCTGTAATTATGATTACTATTTATAGAACTATTCCTCTGCTGCTCCCACCTGTACTTTCACCATTACCACTATTCTACACATAAGATGTTTTTGCAGATTATGTAGTTGCATTCAAGTGCAGTTTACTGTCTCTCTTTTTTCTTTCTATTGTTCCACAACAACCACCAAAAGTTGAGGAATTAAATTAATAAATAATGGCATAAATGAGATTGAAATATGTGGGCACTTAAAAGCTCCAGGAGGGGGAAAAAAAACTTCTCAAATATCCTGTCCCAACTGATATCAATCCTGGGTCTGTTGATATGCTATATTAAAATACTGTGCTTTAATACAGTTGATGTTAAAAATATATTTTGTGCTCAAATTAAGTTCTTAAATAAATTAAGCTGTTAGCATTATCCTTCTCAGAGTTGCCCAGAGCCAACTGACACAATTTCCAAAGTCTCTCTTATTAAATTCATTTGCTTATGAATTTTTCAACAAATAATCAAAAGATTGTACAATGACATTTAATTAGTCTCTCAGTCAACAGCTGATGATGGAAGCATTAGCTTCTGAAACATGTCCAATGTTATGTAAGTAAATGGAGTTAGTGTGAACAGTTTGAATACATTAATGTAGGATACATTACCATTCAATTGTATACAGCTTTTTTAAGTACAATTTATTCTCTTAATTTATTTGCTTAAGAAAAATTTTGCTCATAAAACTGCAGTTGTTCATACTTATCTTAAATTATCATAGGTAAATAACTATATACATAAATTTCATAAACTCATATTCATCATTGAGGTCCAGCAAAGTTTAAGATTGGAATTTTGACATGGATGGGTATTGTGGAATATTAACTTGTGGTGCTCCTAATATTATTTGCATGGCTGAGATGTCGGTCCTGGTGGTGTGGTGGTAACCATACTTGCCTCTTAAACCCAAGATTGCTGGTTCAGTCCCGGACAGGGTCAATTGATTTTTTCATGCATAAAAATCCAAAGTATAACTTCCTTCAAAAGGGAAGTAAAGCTGTGGGTCCCGTGTCATAGATTACAGCATGATAAAGAACCTCAAGCCTAAAAGAAGAGACCTCTGAGCAAAATGTGTCGGCTGATGGCCCGAAATGTTAAAGAGTGTTCTTAGATAAACCAAATCATTGTTGATATAGTACAAAATTTTTTCCAACATTGTCAATTTCACTTTGATCAGTGATAGTACTGCAACCTTGAAATATCAAGGTCAAATTTGGGAACAGCCTTTCATGATATCTAGTTTCATTCAAATAAAATTCAAATGCCAAAAAGCTGTTACCTCAAGAAAATGTAAGGCAAGTGAAGTTTTGCAGCACCATGCTCAGAATCATTAATGACAAATGATGTTTTAATCACATTTTGGTGATTAATGAAGTGCATTTTTACTTAATGTCATCTGTAAATGAACTTATGCTAGGTGCTGATGAAAACCCTAGAATACTGCAAAATCAGCAGCTGCAGTTTGTTACAATGTGGTGTAATGTGGCTGTGTGTAGAATTGTTGGGTCATTTTTCTTTGATGGTGATAAAACTGCATGTTTCCATTCCATTCCATTTGTTAATTAAAGTTTTTGATAATTTTGTTTATCATATAGACAAATGTATAGTATCTTATTGATCTGGTTTTTCAGGTATCATTTTTACAGGTAATGAAAGTGTTTACTTAGCACAGAAATTTTGCATGCATCTCTTTATTCTCTTCTAATTACTTAGATGGTTACTGCATATTATAATGTGTCACTTGGCTCTTGGCCATCATGTATACCAAACATTTATGCCCTGGGATTGGGATGCAGCTTTAGGAAATACTGCTGTTAATAGTGTTACAGGACAGGATTAAACTGCACAAATTCAAAGAATTATGGGATTATAGGCAAGCTTTTTCAAATACAGAGGTTGTGGTTTGCAGGTTCAAAATTCTATATAGTGGCTTAAAATTAATAGATGATTGATTGCATGCATGCCACTGATTCAGCTTCTATGTTGTGCTAAGATGCATACTGCCATTCTCTTAACTTTCAATGTTGCCCTTTTGCACATTGAATAAAACGAATGGTTTCTAATTGGTATATCATTACATACATAGAACAAGACCAAAGGATCAATTAATCATTCTTTGTTGTTGCTGGTTTTTTTTTTTTTTTTTTTTTTCAAACTTTTGTAGTAAGGAAATTTCTCTCTCTCTCTCTCTCTCTCTCTCTCTCTCTCTCTCTCTCTCTCTCTCTTTTCCCTTAGGATTTACTGTGTAGTCATAATAATTCATTGCATCTAAGTATTACACAAGAAGTCCAGCTTCCACATTATGAAAAAATTACTTTTATTGAAAGCTTTATCAGCTGACTTCAAACTTAAATGAAACTACAAACATTACATAACATACAGTAAAAGAAATAAGAAAAGGAAAAGACTAAAGGGACTTAATCTTGATATTTTTTATTTATCCAGCTTAAATGCTGTCATCTGTGTTACAAGTTTAATACAACATATTACTGTAATAAGCCATAACATAGTTGCAACAAGCTCAAAATAGTAAAACCTTTGAAAATTGCAGTGGGATTGGTGATACCACGTTATAAAGATAAATGCCTTGTGATTGGGGTTTGCTAGTATTTTAGCGATACGTTGGTGTGCAATATGTAGTGTTATTTTGAGATGAGAGTTGGTAATGACAATGTATGATGTGATAATTGGTAATAATGCAAATTACTTCTAGATTTGTCAAGTTAAATTAGACTAGCCCGGCAATGAGAAGTAAATGCAGTGTTGTATCTCCTTTCCCACTCCACCTTCAAAAACAGCTGCGTAATCTTCCTGTTTCCCAGTAGATTCTGTCATTTTGTTAGCTGGATATTTTCAGATTTATTATCTGGAGTGAAAGGGTTGAAGAATGAAATTAATTAAAAAAATGACACCGGTTGCTGAATAATCAGTTGGTGAGGTTTATTGTTGCCCTCGATAAGTAAAATTCTTACAATGAGAGATTGTTGGAATGTTAAAGTATGTACATTGAATCGCAAGACGGACGTGATTGTATATGCATCTCACCTCTAGCAAAACTGATAATTATTACAATATTTCTAAGTCTATTGAAAAGTATAGCAATACTCAGTTTTAGCTTAACTTTACAACTCTCACATATTTATTCCCTAATACTTTCACGCAGTTTCTGAAAGTGTTATATTTCCATTTAACAATACTCGCATTCTAATTCAAAAGGGTTAATTATGTATGCAAACTAGACTCAAACTTGAATCCTCCAATAATCAACAATAGATTTCCTACTACTGATTATGCAAACTGGGACAAGTGTGTAAAATTTTTTAATCTTGCATTGATGTTTGGTATGTCTGTCAACCTTGCATTTCATTCCAGATAGCATTGTTGATGTTATTAGGCACTTGCCATTTATCAATTTTCTTAACTTTATGTTGCTTCTATCTCTGATTGGTCTATTCATAATTTTTAGGGTTGTATGTGCCTGAATGTTACATTTTAAATGTGTGTGTATGTACATACACGCTAACAAACAAGTTTTTTAAGTATACATCATAGGAACTCATATGATTTACAAACATGTATGAAAATAAGCCTATGAATACAATATATTTAAAATGAATATTACTTATGGGCTCCTGGGGTTTGAATTGTGGATTTTCCTTTTCAAAATGCAGCTTAGTAAATACCCATACCATTGGTTCCAAACTTATGAAAGAGAAATAAATATTTGTTGCTGAATCGCAAGACATATTTTACATTAATTTTCATTTATCAGTACCGGAATGCATTTTTGAAATTATAACACATCTTTAAACATAAGCACCATAGACTATAAGTAGCCTGTCAAAATGTTCATCCATGACCCACATCTGTATAAATCTTTGGATTTGTGCAGGTTAATTATGTAATAATCCTTATACTGGCTATATGGAAATGTACTTTTTATGTGTTGTTGGTTTTCAGATTTATATTGCTGTTAAATCATGAGCATGAACAATATTATTGTTTATAAATTTTATAAATAAAAATTTATCTATATTAGTTTGTAAAATGTATTATAAATTGTATGATATATAATAAGATTTAAGTTTTTAAGTTAAGATGTTAAATAAGATATCCAAAATAAGCAGAAATATGCACATTGAACAACTACAAAATTGTAATCATCCCACTTAAAATAATATTGTTCTTCTGCAGAACTAAGTCAGCTGCCCAGCTTAATTTTCTGCATTGAAGTCATATTCAACAAGCTTTCACTCTCACTCACATCTTAGCTGCCTGGCTTGTTCACTCTCAGTGCCACAAGGAAGACATGGCATGAAGTAGTCAGCGGTAGCTTATTAGAGTACTCTTGAATTGAGAATTATTAATTATTGTAAGCACCAAAGTCTGGCCACAAATAAGAGGATTGAGTCAGGTAGTTTTTATTGACTAAAGTATGGGTGACTTAATAGTTCAGTAAACAAGTTGAACAGAAATTATATAATGGCAGTTAGAGAAGTCTGATAAGCAAATTAGCAGCAGTGCTTGCTAGTGAAGGAAATTTTAGCAGAGCAGGATTGGTTGAATCAGATAAACAAAGTTGTATTTTTTAAGAGAAATTGAGTCGAAATAGTAACATACACACCACTAAAATTGAATTAAATGGAAGACTAGTTTCGGGAGCCATCGCTCCTATCATCAGTTCCTGGTCGACTGCCGGCCTCGTTGTTTGTGATAGATCGATTCGTCTCTGGTGGAGGTTTGATGAACTTTTGTATTAGTACATCACTTGGCGGGATTTCGAAATTAAAAACTTTCTCCTTATTCTTCCAAATATAGATATTTTCCCAGACTGTAAGTTCAGTTTTTCCTTTAATATATTTAAGTAATTTTGGGTTTTTATTAATGTTATGTTGTTCTTTCCAAAAGTGCCAGGCTACCGCCGATTTTTCTTCTTGTTTTTGATTTATATTCCTAATGTGTTCTTTGACTCTTGTTTTTATGTTTCTTTTGGTCTTTCCAATATAAACTTTATCACAATCATTGCAGTTCATCTGATATATTCCTGATTTATCTTCATCTTGTAGGCTATCTTCTTTTTGTTTTGAGTTAAGGATATTTTTAATGGAATAATTATTTTTTGGAGTCAGAACAATGTTGTATCTTTTAAAAATCTTTTGAAATTTATGAAAGGTTGATGGATGGTATGTGAATTTTTTGTATGTCCTGTTTTTTTCTTTGATAGGAGTAAGTGTAGTGTTGTCTCTAATTTTCTTTTTCTTCTTCTCTCTGTCTATTTTCTTGTGTACAACTTCTTGTTTGAAGCCATTCTCTGTAGCTATATGTATTATATTATTCATTTCTAGTTTATATTCCTCCTTGTTCATTGGAATATTAACCAGTCTGTATGCAAGACTATTTAAAACTGCATGTTTATGGGGAACTGGATTAAAACTGTTACATTTAATGTAGTTATCTGTGTGTGTAGGTTTTCTGTATATGCCAAAATTTAGATGATTTTCTTTTCTAATTATCTTAATATCCAAGAAAGGTAACTGTTCATTGCATTCTCTCTCCATGGTGAATTTAACTGTTTTTTCCTGTAAGTTAAGCAACTTTAGTGCATCATCCAAGTGTCTTTCTGGTACTATTGCAAAAATATCATCAACATAACGGTACCAAGTCTTAAATATCCAAGGGAAACTATTTACTATTCTAGTTTCCAATGCACTCATGAAAATGTCTGCCAATATTGGTGATAGTGGGCTACCCATTGTCAGACCAAAATTTTGTTTGTAATATTTGTTATTGAATGTAAAGTAATTTTGTTCTAGACATAAGTTGATTAATATGATGTATTCTTGGATATCTTTTGTGGTTATTCCTACTTTTTGTAACCACTTTTTTATCAGGGAGTATAAATTTAGTGTAGGAATACTTGGAAACAGTGCTGTAACATCAAACGAAACTAAGGTATCTGTTTTTTCTATTTTTATGCCTTTAATTTTTTGAATAAGATCTAATGAGTTTTTTATACTAAGAGATTCAAATCTTGGAAAAGTAGAAAGTTTGTAAGTCAACCATTTTGCTAGTTTATAGGTTGGAGCATCTATGTTATTTATGATAGGTCTCATAGTTTTCCCTGGCTTGTGTACTTTTGGGAGACCGTAGATTGTAGGTATTGCAGGGTTATCTACTTTAACTTTATAATGTTCCTTTTTATCTATTAATTTGCAATCAGTAATTGTTTTATTAAATGTGCTTTTTGCATTGATTTAGGGGATTTTTTGTTATTATTGAGTATTCAGTGTTTTTTAGTAATTGTTCCATTCTGTCTATATAGTCATTCTTATCTAGAATTACAACAGTATTTCCTTTGTCTGCTCTTGTGTAAATAACAGGTTTGTCTTTTAGTGTCTTTATTATCTTTGTGTAAGGGTTGGTATTGTTTTTATTTCCAATTTGTTCGATAATATTACAACACTGGCTTTGAATTGTATTCTTATCTATTTCTGTAAGGTTTTTGGTGGCTATCTGTATGTCTGCTACATAATCTTCAGTTTTATTGGAGAAATTTACACAAGTTTTTAAACCTTTATTCAAAAAAGTGATTTCTGCATCTGTGAATTTTTGTTGTGATAGGTTATAGACATTTTTTGTGGTTTTTTCCTTGGATGGTGTTTTTATTTCTTGTTTTTGGCATAAATTATCCAATTTATGTTTAAGTTTGTAAGTGTTATTTTTCATATTTAGGTTAAGTATTGTCAGAAGGTTGTTTTCTAAATTTTCCCAGATTAAATTGCCTAGAGCTTTAGTCAATTTTAAATGTAAGTTATACAGTTGCAATTCTATTTCAGTTCTATTTTTGTAATGTTGGTTTTTTTCCATTTCAAGGATTTTTCTCTCTGCTGCTTTCTGTTGTTTACTATTATGATCAAATTTAACTATTTTCCTGACGAATTTTGGTGTTACATTTTTAATTCGGCACAAGTGGAGAAACCGTATATTCGCGGCTATTTCTCGTTTTTTCCTTTGTAATTTTTCAAAAAGTTTAATTTCTTTCTTGTACATATTTATAACGGTGGAAGTAGATAAAGTAGATCCTACCTTACAGGAGTCCATTTTTAAGGTTAGCGTAGCGATCTTCACTATATTTTATACAAACAAAGTTGTATTAATCCTGATTGTATAATTGATAATATTGATTATTATCAATTATATTGATTATTGATAATAATAATAAAATATCCAGTTGAATGGACTTCAATGCATAATATTGCTAAAGGAATGTTATATGAGAAAAATAAGGTATTAACTGTTTTTCTAAATTAAAACTTTTTTTTTTCATTCCAAACAATCTTGGAATATATGTTACTTTTAACAATATATGGTATACTGTAGAGTATGTAATAATTACATGGAAAATCCCATATAAAATTCTCCATTTATTTATTTATTTATTCATTTCTGAATGTGCTTATTTGTTACAATTGTAATTTAATATGCAATGATTGTTGTACTTAATATTGTGGCAGTGCAGCAATAAAGCAACAACAAGGTATAGAAACATTTTTGAGAAATATGTTGTAGAGGGATTGTTGATGCATTATCACTGTTGGTAGTGTAAGTAAGGGAAAGGATGTTTTAACAAGCAAGCCATGAGTTAAGATAAGAAACAAAGGGAGTTTAGCATAGCTTGGGTTAACAGTCGAGTGAGAACCGTCACATCAGAAAGACATGTCTTAGCCACCGGTCCGTCCTACATTAAATCTATGCACATGTTTTGGTAATGTAAAGTTGTAAAGCATATCTCTCTATTAAATTATACTTTATTTAACACTTAACATGTATGAATTAGTTTTATGATCCCAAAGACATTCCTTCCTGGTTTTATAAAGCTATGGGTAGCTTGCAATAATTACAGGAATGTATGTCACAGAATGCCCCCCCCCCCCCTTCAGGCCAGTTAAGGTTTAAGAAATAGCTTTGTACAGTTGTGAAGGCCTGGGTTGCGACATAATCACAAGGTATTTGCATTCCTAAAGCCTGGTTCAGATTTGAGGAAATTTTTTTCGTTGAACTAGTTTGGAAGATGATTCTAAAAATTGCACCATTGGTTGATGTTGCAGAATATGTTATAATGCATACTGTTTACTTAAATCTTGAATACTAGGGAATAGGCATGCCTGATTGTTATCTTTAGATTTGAAAATATAAATCTGTTAATCTTGTACTGTGGTCATGCATGTCACATAGTAATAAACAGGAAGGGTTCCGATTCTGAAGTAACAAGCAACCAAATTTATAACTCGTAAAAACCTGTTATTTATTTGTTTTTATAATAATTAACATTGTGTACAATTTTCCTTGAACTTTACAAAGACTATGGAAGTTCTTCGGCAATAGTGACAATATCTTAAAACTACTGGAAACAAAAGATTTCAAGAAACTGTAATATGATTACAATGACAATGATGCAAAAGATGATATTGCTATTTGTACTCATATCATTTCATTATCAATTTGGATGAAATTTTTATTATTTTTATTCAGTATAGTAACAGCTATGATTGAAAAAGATATTTTTGTGTTCATACTCTTTCATTACTGCATGAAATTTTCCTTCCTGTCCTATACTTTGGTAGCTCGTGTATTAGCTGAGAGACTTCTTGAGTCACTTTGTTACCAAGAGGTCACTCTAGATATATAAGATTCTGGTAGCAGCACACCTGTACAGCTGCTTTTTTATAAGAACTAGGAGAGAATAACCTGGCATTTGATCACCTTTAATGAGGGCGCTCTTCTTTTCCTTGCCCCCAGTCTCTCATTCTCATTTCTTTCCTTTCTTATTGTGAGCTTTTCACTTCAAGGAGTTAGCTGGAAGTTCTGTCTACTAAACAGATGTTCACCATATCCTTTGTTTTCAGTAATCCTGTCAAAGGTTTTCATTATGCTTATTCTTTTCATAGTTGCTCTTCTGAATTACTTCATTTCAATGCATTCATTTCTATTACACCTTTTGGTGATCCACCCCAAAACCAACAAATCAAAATGGTATCTCCACTCACAGCAATATGATATATTGTCCCATTTGATGGAGTACGTGCTGTTTCAGGCTTCTTATTTAAGCTGACATTTACGTTCTACCCAATCATTTTCACTCTGACTGTTAGAAAATTATTTTTTAATCTGTATAGGCAATTTATAATAATTTCAACATTCACCTCTCTCTTACCGCCACAGGTGGCTGAGGTTGTTAAGGCACAGATTCATAAGCAGGAGATCTGGGGTTCAATTCCTACCAGGACTTCCTGACTGAGGTTTTTACCAGATTTTCCTCATTCCTCATAAATGGCAAATGCTCGGGAGATACCTTGAACTTAGGCCTGGAATGCTTCCTGTCGGTCCTGGTGGTGTAGTGGTTACCATACTTGCCTCTTAAACCCAAAACGCGGGTTCGAACCCGGCCAGGACCGATGGATTTTTTCGGGCGTAAAAATCCTAAGTATGGCTTCCTTCGAAAGGGAAGTAAAGCCGTGGGTCCCGTGTCGTACATGTATGGCACGAAAAAAAACCTTAAGCCTGAAAGAAGAGGCCTCTGAGCAAAATTTGCCAGCCATTTCACACCCTGAATTGAATAGGATGCTAATGACCTGAGATGGTTAAGGGTGTCTATAAACAAACCAAATCAACCTATAAAGTTTCTTTTAAAGACTCTTGCACTTGCTGTAAGTGATATAGAAATTAGAACTTGCAGATTCACTAAGTAATTAGGGTGAAAAATACCTCTATGAACAAGGACATAGGGATCTTTCATATCTTATCAAATTAAATACAGGAACAGCAATTGTGATCCAAATCTTATACTGAATTTAAAGGTTACATTTTGTACAGTGAGGTTATTTGAGTTATGCGCAGGTAGAGCACGGCTGCATACTGGGAGAAGATAGTCATCATATAATGCATGTGCATTATAGCAGCTTGCAGTTAGTTTGAGAGAAGCTTTGTCAGTGATTGGTTATGCATTCATGTGTTACTTAGTGCTTAAATTGTGTGTAAATGGTATGCTAATTTTTCTTTGTTATTTGTGCCATTTATAAATATAACCTTGACCACCTCTGTAGTCTGGTGGTAACTTGACTAGTAATCCAGAGGTTCTGGGTTTGATCGTGATGAGGCCATTTTTGCCATCAGTAATTCATTTTATTTGTGACTACAGACTTGCACCTACAGTATTCATGTTCAATCTGCAGACATAGCTAGAAGACCAATGTAGTCAAAGCAACAATAAATAAAACAAACAAAAATATAGTCTTGAACAGTTTTTATGTACAATACATATGTGAAAATGGATTCTTGCAAAGAAGTAATAAGTGATCCAAAAGAAAATATTCTGACAATCATGTTCTAGGTAGTAAAAGTGTTCACCAGCTTGTTAAAAAAATTATAAGAGACAGGTCTCTCAAAAATAAGAAAAGTGCTCCGAACTGCCTAGTTGGCTGAAATACAGGAATTGACTGCAAATGCTGACAGTGTATTTCCATTGAGAGGCATCATTTTCAATATCTCTTATGACACAGTACTAATTTTAAATAAAATAGCATTTTATGCTTTCAATAAAAATATAAATACTAAAAATAAATGTACTAACTATTTCAAAATAACTCATATCTTCCTTTTTCCAGCCACAGTGGCTGACTTCCCCAGTAAGCGACCGTGCTCAGGGGACCCAAATAATCTCTCTGTACAAGTAATCAGATACTTTATATAGAAGTGTTTTTTATAATTGTTCTCTGTTGTCAAATAGCCAGAACACATTAAAATCA
Organism: Metallyticus violacea; assembly: GCA_030762175.1. Lineage (NCBI taxonomy): Eukaryota > Metazoa > Arthropoda > Insecta > Mantodea > Metallyticidae > Metallyticus > Metallyticus violacea. The sequence goes on from CM060837.1 coordinate 51,280,043, forward strand.
CCAATTTGCTCATTCTCTAATGCCCTTCATTAGTTTACAATATGATTTTTTGGGAAACTCTTTGTCTCTTTTTTACTTATATAAGTTTTTTTATTATAAGATTTGTATGAATTAATGTGAGTCCCAATTATATTATTATTTTGTGTATATTTCTTAGATAATAAACCTAACCAAATATTTATTTATGTATAAATTTTACTGTTATTTAATACTAAATTACAAATTTCAACATTTTGCAGCACTTTCAAATAAATATATGTGCAGTAGGCTTAACACTGCACTTCCATAAGCATAGCTTGTGATAACAGCTATCACCTGTTGATTGACATGTAAATGAAAGAAATTTTAATGTTCCTTCTTTGTAAAAACATGAAATTTCACAATGCTAACTCATTTATATCTTGTACTCTACCAAATTTGCAAATCTGCTTCTGTGTAATAGTATGAAGATGTGGTCAAAGTATATCCACAATTATGGAATGAATATGCTAGCAAATGCTACCACTTATTCTTTCCATCTTGTTGATGCACAATTTTTCTGCTAGAGTATCCTGAAATAAACAAACACACAGGTAAATAGAGGCCACCATTACTTGCATTCAGCTACATAATAATTTAAGTATTGCACTTCATTTCTTCAAAAGTCATACACTAATCTTAGTTATATGATTTGCTTCACTGTACAAGTTCCAATTAGCACTTCAAGTAAAGAATGAGTTTATGATAATGTCATTAATGAAGTATGGCTTTTAATTAGGTAAATGGCAACCAGTTAGCAATTGAACTCCAATCACATGTGATATTACATTTTCAGAAGGAAAAATAAATATAGTTTATTCAGAAATTGTTAAAAAGTGGTTAAATAACATCTCTAGCCTGAAATATTGTTTCACAAGATAATCTCAAAAAGACTTATCACAAAATGCTGGACAAAGGAGAAATGAAGACCAATAAGGACCTAAATGAAACTGAAGCAATTACACAATTTTCTTACTTTGAGAAAAATATCCACAGGTCTAATTATTTACTCTTAAGAATGAAAGAAATGGAATGAGAAAAATATACATATAACTAGTCTTACTATAAATACTGTTACAGTGTTTTAGTTAATGAACTGCAATATATTTTAATATTTTTTCATTTGATTTTGATATGTTGTTTTCCCGTGTATTCCAAACATTTAGCCCCAGTTAATTATAGAATACTCTCTTTGCCCTCATACATAACCAAATCTCTCTGGCCATTCTTCTATAGCATCACACACAACACGTTCAAAGGGAAATCTGCACCCACTGCTTCAAGAACTGCTTGAGACTCTCATTAATAGGGTCCTTTTTCTTGCAAACTTTACCCTCAAGCCAGACCACAGTTTGTATGTGTTTCAGGTGGGAAAGCTATGCTTGAACTCTTAACAAAATTTAGAACATTTCTGCCAAGCCATATCTCATTGCATTTTGCCTTGTGGGCTGAAGCTGAATCTTGCTGGAAGCTCCAATGTTGTTCATGTTCTTCATCTTAGGTTCCAGTAGAGTGATTTCACACACTTGGCTACACTAAGCAGCATAATGGCTTCTCTGGGTTTTCGCAACCCTGTAATAAGTTTCTCACGAAGTTGAGGTTACATCAATCATTTTTATAATTGTAGGTTTCTTCAATACTTTCTAGTCAGTAAAAGAATTTTCTGGTGGCCATTATTAGCATAATGCTGTAGCAGCCACTTGCATCTCAACACTCTCTGCTGTTTCAATTCTGCAGCTAAAAATGGCTAGTACTGTGACAAAAAGCTCTCAGTTAATGATTTTGTCTAAGCACTTCAGACATTAGTTAAATATGGTGGACGTTTGTAACAGTGATGTTTAATATAAGTTTAGAATAACTGAGTCGACTTTGTAACACATCACTAATAGTTTTTAAAAAAGGGAAACTAAGTTTCTGGAGCTAATCGCTCCCATCTTCAGTTCCAGTTCGACTGCCGGCCTTGTTCTTCGTGGTGGTTTGGTTTGTCTCTGGTGGCGGTTGGACGAACTTCTGTATTAAGACGTCACTTGGTGGGATTTCAAAGTTGAAAATGCTACATTTGTTCTTCCAGATATAAATGTTTTCCCAGATGACAAGTTCTATTTTCCCTGTAATGTTTTTAAGTAGTTTGGGATTCCTGTTTATATTATGTTTTTCATTCCAAAAATGCCAAGCTACTGCTGATTTTTCTTCCTGTTTTTGTTTTATGTTCCTTATGTGTTCTTTTGCTCGTTAGTTTTCCTTTTTTAAAAACTATTAGTGATGTAAGTGTTACAAAGTCGACTCAGTTATTCTAAACTTCAGACATGATTATTCTGGATTTGTTGAACTCAGAGGCCATCGTTGAAATCTGCCCTACATAGGCTGCCACTGTTTTATCAACAGCTATTGTCCCCATAAAACATAGGTATCTAGATCAGATTAACAGTACCGTTCTCAATAAAGTTTTGGATGATGTGATGCACATACATCCTATTGATTTCCAGCTTTTCAAGGATTGGTGATTTTCCAGATCTATGAAGGGCATCAAGCAACATGGTTTTGATAATCTCCCCATTCCATTGTTAAACCTCAAGTAATGTGCTCTTTCTGGTAGCAAAACTTCATGATTGCCAGAACACATGGTGCAGTTACTTTCAAAAGTTTTTAACAGTATTTATAGCAAAATTAATATAATTAAAGAGTTAAGCAGCTTTACTTACTGAGGCTTTAAGCTGATTTTCATGATACTGAATTCCTCCTTGTTGATCTACTTTCTTCATATGCATCCGTTCTGGATCTCCAGGTACGAGCACAGGTTTCTCTGGATCAGCCTAAAATAATTTAGATGATAAGTAACAAAAAAAGGTATATTGTTATCTGAAATTGAAACAGCAAAAAGTAATAGAAACCACTTAAGTAGAACTGTATAAAAATTAATCTGAAATTTTAATGGCAATTGGAGACCTAGATGAGAAGCAGTAAAATTACTACATGTGTACACCATAAATAGGATGTAAGAGGCTTCTGAAGAACTGATAGAAGACCCAAAAACATGGAAAGATTGTAATGTAAACATACGATTAGTTTTTTAGTTATAGTCAGTTTGTGATGTACTGATAAAACAAGTCACGGTATTTTTTGAGTTTTAAGAATTGGTGCTATGCTGTGGTTTGTAGTCAGAGCCATCTGTCATCTACCATACTAGCCATGATGTGCAGAATTTTACAGAATAGGCTGATGAAAATCTGATTGCAGTTTTGCAATCAAGACTCAAAAAAAGTTTAGCATTAATGTATACGCTGGAATAATTGGCAACACATTAATCAGTACATAATTTCCTGGAGCATCATGCTGTGACAATGTAACAGATCATTGAAGCACTGAGGCACTGCCTCATTTTTCTTGTGCTGCTGGAGCAATTCCCAAATAAATACATCATGACGACATCCTAACCTCTCATTCTCTTGACCTCAATCCCTAGATTTCTACATATGGGAACATTTATAGGCCATTTTGTATCCCAGAATCACTGGCAATATGGAAGTTCTTCATAAGTATGTTGAACTAGAAAAGGAGTGGCAAATGCATGCTCAAACTAGAGATTTTCAACCTTCATCATCTGTAGGTGGCTAATCCAGAGTCATTATAAAATAGCGCAATCAATTGATTATGCACTGAAATCCTTTACTGCTGAGCTTTGCAGGCATAGTACAAGGGATGTCATAAGTCATGGAAACTATTTTTTTCTCACAAATAAGGATCAATATGAAAAATCTAAGATCTACAATTGAAAGTATATGGCATTTACTGCCAAGTGATGCCACCAATGGAAGGCTGGATGTAGGCAGCCCTCATAGGAAAGAAGCAAAACACAGGCAACCAGACAACATTGGTTTATTATGGCATAAGCAAAAGTAACACACAACTACTTACACAGAGTTACAAATCCATCACGAGACAGGTCTCCCATGTAATCCATGATGTTTAGCAGACTTCAAAATAGCCTATAAGTACATTAAAAGTTCATTGCTAATGACGACGAAGGCGCTGAATGCATATGAATTAACATGAGCCTACAATCCTTTTTCGCACAGGCTTAGATTTCTTTTAAATTAAGTTGAAATAAATAATTATTTTCACATTCCCATGTTGTCCACTCTTTGTGACCTCATTCCTGACCATTATCGCTCACCAACTGAACTTCGGATCATGCTGAGACACTCAGCTCTACTCACATACACAATCTGGTGGCTATTCAAAAGTACTTTCCATACACTTTCAATCATATATCTTAGATTTTTTGCGTTATCCCTTGTTTGTGAGAAAAAAAAAATAGTTGCCATGACTTATGGCTTATCCTTCATAAAATCGCATTCAGTCAGGAAACAGTCATCGCTGAACTGGATGTCAGCAGCTATGGCAGACACTGTAATGTGGAGAAGAATAAAACAGTCCTTGATGCAGCACCTGGAAATCTGTAGAGCTAATGCTGTAGCTCATCCTAGGTAATTTATCAGTTCTCTGGAGGTTTTCCATGTGTTAAGTAACATCCTGAATGAAATATTTCTGTAACCCAATAATAAAAGTTAATTCTGACTTATATGCTTCTATAGTTGGTGTTTGCATTGTTCTTGTCTTCCAATTATCAAATGAATGACTAATAAAACTACTCTTATATTTCATGCATATTGCTTGACTAAAGTGCAGCGCAGATGGATAGGTTGGTCCTAGTGGTCTAGTGGTAACCATACTTGTCTCATAGACCCAAGGTAATGGGTTCAAACCTGCCCAGGGCCAATGGATTTTTAGAGTGTAAAAACCCAAGTATGGTTTCCTTCAGATGGAAAGCTGTTGGTACCATGTCACAGATTTATGTAAAAGAACCTAAAGCCTGAAAGAAGAGGTCTCCAAGCAATGTTTACCTGCCTTATCATGCCTTGAATTGCATAGATACTAATGATCAAACCTGTTAAAAGTGTCCTTAAATAAAATAAACCTAACAGACAGATGTAAAAATATTTTATCTGTAATGACACAGCAATAGTCCAAAGCTAGGCACTCAGGTTCTGTTAGGTATATCATGTGTATTTTAAAAATTATTATTATTATTATTATTATTATTATTATTACTTAATTTAAAATCAAGTAACATTGTTGAATGTTGTTACTTTGATTCTTCATAGGTCTTGGACACAGTGAAGAGAATGGTTGAATTTGCATCTATTTATGAAAACATACAAAAAGTTACTCTCATTTTGGCTTGGAAAATATCAATGTTAACGTTCATAAGAGCCGAAGTGTTTAAACTCTCTCTTAAAATCATAACAATTAAAGACTAATAATAAGTAAATATTGTATTTATGAAGCTGTTGACAATGGAGTGGTAATATATCCTAAATTTAGGTATTCATTTTTTACACTAAACTCCACTTACATAAAAGTAAGATGCATTTTGGGAGAATCTCTCCCATCTGTTTCGAGTAACAGCAGTTCAGTGAGCAACTGGAGTTGGGAGAGATTCTCCTGAAACGCATCTTACTTTTTTGTAAGTAAGTGGAGTTTAGTGTAAAAAATGAATACCTAAGTTTAGGATATAATAATAAGTAATTCACAATCATTATACATATGCTAGGTGTGTATGTTAAAATATAAGCTGCACAGTGTGAAAGTTTACATCATACACATTTGTATCATAAATAACAGGAACAAAAATAGTTTATTGATAAGTTTTACAAAAATATTGTGCTGAAAATGATTATCCATCAATCAAGCACTTACAGGTGCCAATGCTCTGAGTGTATCCATCATACAGCTCATGCGATCTTCGAATCCTGGAGCAAAGCATTCAGGGTCAATTGCAATGAAACACTGTCCCAAGTTTGCCACTGTTCCACAATTTGCCATCCAGCGTCGTATGTTTGGACCATATGCAGAACCTAGAGATGAAGATACAGATCTTCCTTCAGTTATTGATATGAAAATTTTCAGAAATATTACAATATTATAGGAGTTTATCTCTTATCACATATGTACTTAATATTCAAAGCTACTTTGAGAATATGGAATCAAAAGCCAAATGAAATGCAATGGAGCTATTGGATATATTTTTGTGCTTTGCCTTTATCACTGGGATGCTAATTAAATGCTTACAGCTAATTTTCCTAGTATTTTCTTAAAAAAATATCAATTTGAATTCCAGAGCAGCATATAAAGTTAATTCAAGAAACTCAAGGATCATTTGAACAGTTCTTGAAATGAAACACAAAATACATTTGAAATAATGCTCTTGATTACTTAAATGTAAATTGGAACTTGCACAATGAAGCCAATCATATTTATTGATATTATTGTATGATTCAGTTGAACTACACACTCTTAAAGCTTCACTTACTTTTCATAAATGTTCTCGAAACCGGGTCCATACATTTATGAAAAGTAAGTGAAGCTTTAAGAGTGTGTAGTTCAACTGAATCATACAATGATATCAATTAATTAAAATGCTCTTGATACTAATGAACTTTGTCCAACAATGTTCTAAAGCCTTTATATCATTACAGAAGTCAGATTCCTCCAGGCCTGCAAAATATTTCTTAACTGATGTTGCAAGTTCTTCATTGGATGAAAATTTCTTTCCTTCAAGGAATTATTTGAGCATTGGGAAGAAGTGGAAGTTAAATGAAACCAAGGTGGATGTATCAGCACACCATAGTCTAAGGATTTTTAAGATTGCAATGATACTTGTATAAGAGGAACCTTATCTTGATTCAAGATCGCTTCCTCTGATAAATCCAGAAAATCTTGTGTTTCTGCCTTTAGTTGATTCAAAAGGTTAGAATAGTATGCTCCAGCAATAGATGTTCCACTAAGACAGTCAATCAGTAGGATATCTTTAGCACCCCAGAAAACTGATTCTCTATATCTTTTGGGTTGACTTCACACATTTGGCCTTTTTGTGCATGAAGGATCATGAATGCTTACATTATTTCATTTCCAGTTGCAGTAGGGCATCAATGGACATAATCAGTTGGATCTCTCTGAAAACATGCCAGAATTTTAATTAAGATTATTGTATGACTGAGTCAAACTACATACCCTTATTGACTTCATTTATTTGTTTATATTCAGAAAATTTTCTGCAGACCATTGTCTGCATCCTCAGCTAACTGTTAACTGCTAGATAATTCATGGTGTACCTTCTGGATACAAATTCTGCTCTGGTGTAGGTGTGATTGAGCTTAAAGTTTCTGATTTCATCCCTGGAAGTGCCTAAGTTCATTAATCTGTCTCTGTACTTATATAAGTAGATTTTTTCCTATGTTGCTACCTGTGGGTGTTGACTCTAATAATTTTGCTTTTTTCACTATGTTCACTATGTTTTGCTTTTTTCACTATGTTCTCTGTAGAGAAATGAGATGCCACCACTGATTTCTCCATCTGTTTGTATTTGATGTTCCTGAAGTGTTCTTTTAATTATCTGCCTATGTTTTTCTTTATTTTTCCAATATGGATTTTTTTCGCATTCTGCACATTTAATTTTGTAAATATTTGCTTTTTTGTACATCCTAACTGTAGTTTCACTGAAAACTATTATGCTAATCAAGGATAAAAAGGAATTTAACATGCTCAATAAAGACTGCCATACATATGATACAAGAAGAGCAAAAAATTACCATAGGTGAGCTTGAATAAAGCTCAAACCAATAAGGACGTTTTGTTTTTTGAATGTTTCTCTACAGGACTGTTGATATTCAAGGTTATATACTTTTAATATTCTGTCCATATTGGTTTTACTTGTACACCCCCAGATTTTGATTCCATAAATGTGTTTAAATGATGCCATAATATGCTGTTTTTAGGATATTAACGTTCCCATATATTGTATAGCTCAGTAGGTATAGCTCTTGAGTTCATTTTGTTACAGACTATTTCTGCATGTGTGTTGTAAGTTAAATTTTCATCAACATGTAAGCCCAAAAATGTACAGTTTGTTACCAGTTCTAATGTGATATTGTTAATGTTTACATTTAAGTTATAATTTTGAAATGTCATGAATTTTTTTTTTTTTTTTTTACATATGTTTAACTTTAGTTTATTATTTAGTAAATACTGTGATATTTCACTAATTGCATTCTTCATTTGTCTTTCTAAGCTTTCCCTACCATCACTCCAACATATTATAGACGTATTGTCTGCATAAGAGATCACCTTGATGTTTTTTTGATAGGGTAAATTATTTATATAGATTAAGAAAAGCATAGGTTCCAGCACTGACCCCTGTGGTACTCCTGATTTCACAGTATTATAGTCAGATTTAACGGTGTATACAAGGTCACCTTTTTTTCCAATTTATTTCTGTATATTGCACATAATTTTTAGGTATGTTGCTAGTAATTTATTGATTTGTCCTCTAAAACTATAATGTTCTAATTCTGAAATTAGGTGATCATGAGATACAGAGTCAAAGACTTTAGAGAGATCTAAGTAAATTCCTGCTCTTGTTTATGGATATCTTTTCAATTGCATCAATTCATGCACATATGCTGCTATAGCTGTGATGATCAATAATTTATTCCTTAAACCGTGTGGAAAATTATTAAGGATGTTATTGGGTTCTAAAAACTTATTCTTAATTATCTAGTGAGTCGATTGGATACTCTTATGCTCCACTTACTGTTGAATTATGCAAAACTGCATTCTCAGTTGCATTCATTAGTACTTTTTCAATTAATTTTCTGAAAATAGAAGCTAGAGCGATTGGTCTGTAGTTACTAACATCTACTTTTGATCCTTTTTTGTAAATTGGTCATACCACAAATTTTTAAAACTTCTGGAAATAAACCGTCATCTATTGAGTAATTTATTAGATATACCAATGTATTCAGCAATACTGTTTGGAATGTTTTAGTACTATAGGTGACACTCCATCCCACCCAGATGTCAATTTTTTAAACTGTTTATTATTTTGTGAATTTCATCAGCATTTGTCTCATGCAAGTACATGCTGTTCACAACAGTTTCATTTTTAGTTTTATTATTATCTTTGTTCATAATTTTAATATCATCTTAGTATTCAGAAAGAAGGTGTTAAATAGCTTACAGATATCAGAAGGATCATTACTGTCTATCCATCTTGACTGAAACTTATATTTGTGTATAAATATTGTACTTATGAAGCTGTTGACAATGGAGTGGCAACATAACCTAAACTTAGGTATTCATTTTTTACAGTAAACTCCATTCACTTACACAAAAGTAAGACGTGTTTCTGGAGAATCTCTCCCATCTTCAGTTGCTCACTGAACCGCCGTTACTCGAAATGATGGCTGGACAAACGGATATTTGTGTGCTCACTTATTTATAATATTTCATACTGTTTTTGTAGTATTTTTGGAAGTTGTTATTTTCTTTCCTGTTTGCTCTACCTTTAAATAAAGCAATGCTTTCCTGTATTGTTTTTTATACATATTATAGGTATTGTTGTAAGCTCAGTTTAGCGTTCTGAAAGAATTCATACATACTTTTTAAATTTATTAGTTTAGGTGGCAAAGTAAAAGTGTCAGTGATTTTATGTTGGAGGCAAGCTTCATCAAAGTAAGATGAACATTTTTGCAGAAAAGTCTTCCTTTTTTCATGTGTATTGCAAGCATTATATACTTCTGTCCATTCTTATTTGGCAAGCATATGTTTTAATTTATTTAGATTATATTGTTGTGTGTCCTTAACATACTTATTTTTGTTTGGCTATGACAATTGTAAATATCTATGATTTGATACATGAAATTCATTATTTACTGTGGAAAATCTGTATTTATTTAGATTTGTTATTATGTGATCTGTTGTGCTAATTGAGCGATCTGTGATTCTCATGGGCCCTTGAGAGACAATTTTTAAATTGAAGCTACCAAGCATGCCATGGAGTTCCATGTTGTCCGCATCAACATTAGAGTTGCCTAGGATTATGTTATGTTGGTTAATTGTAATTTTGTACATCCAGGTGAAGTAGGAACTCTTGTATACCTGAGTTAGGGGATCTGTAAATGCCTATAATAAGTATTTTCCCCATTTTGGTGTTTAGTTTTATTGCAGCTACCTCAAAGATCATCTCTAAGTTGAAGTTTTCTACCACTCTACCCTATTGCAAATAATATCATTCCTGGCATACAATAAATATCCTCTGCTTCTATGTGTCATATGACAATATTGGGAGATTAGTTTATAATTGATAAGTTTCACAAGTTGATAGTCAAATCACTTGGCCACAGTCCCACCTTTTCGAATATAGTGATAGAAAAATGTTTTTAATTGTAGAAATCAAGACAGAATTGAAATGTAAAAATACTGTGTGGTTTAAATGTCACATTGCTAGATCTTATGCCAATCCTTTAATTTTCAGAATTTGCATTTAGTGTTGACATTACAGTTAAACATGAATAGAAAATACAATTAAAAATAAAGACAGCAATAGTAGTAATAAAATTAATAAACTGTAAAATATTTCACAGTATTTTTATATAATTTTAATTATATTTGCATTATAAAGCACTGTTTATTATGAAAATAATTATAATTTATGAAAATGTGCAGTATTTGTTGGTTGATTTTTAATGCTTAGCATATTGGAGTTCTTTCACTTTACTGCTTGTTTCCCAGTGGCATAATGAGAGATCCACATCTACTAAATTTTGTTATCAAAGTTGTATCCATTATAGTGTTTTCTTCTCTACAGAGTAAACAATTCTCTTAAAGTTTAATGCTACACACATTTTTATGCATAGTTTCTCAAATTTAAGGATTAATGCATAGGAAAGACACAGTAATGAGCTTATGATACTACTTAGGCATGGCCAATGTTATAATTAAAACAGTTAAAATCTTCTAGGCTGTTTGCCATGGTCAATGGGTTTAATGTGCTACCATAGCTATCACGGACTACTGCAGTTGGCATCATCAGTGGACAATGAACAACAGCTGACTGCTAAAAGATGACACTATTGATCTGTCTCTGTCTGGTTTTAGAAGGTCAATCAACATTAAGTGTCTAGTGGAAGAGAGCTAAAACCATCACAGAACCAGAACATCTTAAACATGAGCTAAACAATCTTCACAATGTTTTTAAGGCAAATGGATATAGTAACAAAGATATTGACAGAGCCATCTGTCCTAAGCAAACAACAACATCTAACACTTAAAAAAAAACCTTTCTAACATACATACAAAGAAGATGTTATTGTGTGTATCGCACATATATTAAAGAAAAGAGCATACAATCTATCTTCATACTAACTGTTAAATTAGGGCAAATGCTTGATAATCAAAAGACCCTAAGCACCAGCTTGACACGACAAAAATTTATAAAAAAAACTATGTGAGTGTGGCAAAATGTACATAAGCATGACCTAAAGATAATTAAAAACGACTGGAGAAACATAAGCAAAATCTTCGCCTTAATCTGTGGTAGCAGAACATTCCATAAATAAATGCCATGGCATACATTTTAATAAAACAGAAGTAGTTGCAAAAACACAAGGTTTTTTTCAATCTAGCTAGGAAGGAGGCATTGAAAATTCAATAACATCCAAACAACTTTAACAGAGACGGTGTATATCACCTAAGTAGCACATGGAAACCAGTTCTTAAAAACAAATAACTTTCCCCTTCACTCTCACCTTCCACTATACACGTAATATTAATCACTAAAACCAGACAAAGACAGATTAATAATGTCATCTTTTAGCAGGCCAACTGCAGTAGTCAGTTGTTGCAGTAGTTGTTGAAATCTATGGTAGTACATTAAAGCATGGAACATCTGGAAGATTTTAACTGTTTTAATAATAAACTTAATTTAAAGCTTAGTACAATAATTCAAAATCTCTTTTTACCTGCAAGTATACCACATAAAGTTTCAACAAGCAGTGCTAATCCATAACCCTTGTAGCCAGAATTCTTTTCTTCGCCTCCTAAAGGCATAAGGCAGGCTGCTTCAAAAGCTACTTTTGCATCTGTTGTACTGTGACCTTCAGAATCTTGTGCCCAACCAGTAGGAATAGGTTCACCCTTTCTCCTTTGTATTTCTATCTGAAAAAATAAGTTCCTTGCAATCACGTTTTATTTTTAATATCTTAATGTGATATTCAAAGAAAATTTTGGCCATTGTTTTATAATATGTTAAGTTCCGTATATTTAAGTAGGGAATTAAATGAGATGATAATGGCAATAAGAATGAATTTATATTATATAAGAACTCAGTTGTACAGAACACTTTTTTTTTAATGTCTATTAATGTTACACTGTCCATGTAACTATGGGTGACAGTTATCAGGTATGTTGGTAAACAGTAGATAGCAAAAAATCCAATTAATTTTCCCTGCCTTGGATTGTTCCAAACACTCATTAAGTGACACTGGACCAACCTTTCCCACGGCCAAAGATTATTTGCCTTTCTGAGTGCTGAATGGTAAATGGGATAATTCATTTACAAATGGTGTCTCCTGATATCTGGTGACCTCCAATAGTATTTATCCTTGCCTATAAGTAGTGAACTCCATAAGATCCACGTGAGTTCATATGTAATCTCAAATAGTGGTAGGACAGAGTAATATAAATTCCAACTTAAAATGATTCTGTATCAGAGACATCATCCTTTCTAACCCAGAAAGGTGTTAAACTAACTTCTGGCAACCCATTAAGAACTAGCTGATCAGTAAAGGTAGTGGACATGATCCTTCATCTCCTACCCCAAGTCCCATGGAGGAAGCTGAAGCCCTGACTGGCCAAATTGATAAGGTCTGAGTGCACATAACACTCTTTGGAGCAAAGGAATAGAGGAAGAAAAAAAGGAAGCAACAAATGAGTACAGTTACTGGAAAAAAAGAAAGCAACAAATGAATACAATAACTGCATTTTCTGCTGAGCTTTCTGCAGTTTCTACCCAGACTTCCACTCTATATGAAAGAAGGAAAGAACATTATATGAGGATCCGGTTAAAAGGACCAAAGTTTCAGCTGATAATTTCCTGAGAAATCTTATACTAAGAAAAAAAAACAGTGATAGGAAGTGAATAAAGGTATATACTGTCAACTTAAGGGTTTTATAAGAGTAGTTTAGGAGACTTCTTACCCAGAAGATAGACATGCATAGAACTTAACCACTTCACCAGCTACATTTACAATTAGAGCAATAAAGGATTCTTTAACTACTCAGGACTAGGGGAGTTCGGCTCAAGCAGTCCGTGAGAGAACGTGTGTGAGTGTCACTTCATGTGCGAGAAAGTTCAGGATGGGCGATAACATAGAAATATATCTGGCCAGAATTGGACATTATGTAAATAAAAGAAAGAGAAATGAAGGGAAGGATATATTAAAAAGTAATAAGTTGCTGGGGTTGTTAGCTATATTAGCGGTAATGCTGATTATTGGGGGCATTGAGATAAACACAGGTCCCGAAGACATGAGTCAGATAAAGAACATGTTGAAAACCATATCAGAGGACATCGCTGAGCTAAAGAAAATAGAAAATAGAATAGAGATGAAATTAGATAAAAAGATACAACAAGTTAAAAGTGTGTTACACTCTATGGAAAAAGAAATTTACAAAGTGCCTCATGTATGCAAAGAAAGAATGAAGAGGATGAAGAGAAAAATGGAAATAGAGGTAAGAAGACATAATCTGATATTATTTGGAATCAAGGAGAATAGAGTGAAAAGATTGCTACAAATAGTCAAAGAGATAATTGAGAAAGTTTTGTAGGTTAAATTGTTTGGGTGGGAAAGTGTGATATGTTTCAGAACTGGAAGAAGTGGAAACAAACCCTGACCAACAGTGGTTAGGTTGGCAATGAACAAAATTAAATGGACAATGTTGAGAAATGGTAGGAAGCTAAAAGGAAGGGAACTTTTATAGATCAAAAACTAAGGAAAAGAAGAAAAGAGAGGGAGCTCAGGAACTCATTAATAAGGAAAATGAAACTGGCACAGGAAGAGGGAAAAAAAGCATGTGTAAAAGGCATGGGATTATAGATTGACATAAGGAAACAGGAAATGCATCAGTGGCAAAACATGTAAGAACGAGAAATAGCAAGTCAATGAAGTATCCAGAACTAGAAGTTGCAAGGAGTTGGAGTGAGAGGAAAGAAGAGGAGACACACAGCAAAACATGGGCAGCATGAGGAGAGAAGAAAAGAAGGGAAAATCACAAAATTAAAGAAAAAGTATAATTGTAAAAGGATTGAAAGGCATACAGAACTGAACATGTAGGAAAACATTTATGTCCACATTGTTAAAAATTGGCTAATGATCTTTGATATCCAGAGGGAAGAAAAGACTAATTTCAAGTTTATCAGATTTATTTTTACCAAAGATTCTTCAAGGATATACTACAACCCTTTCAACAGTCGACAAGTAGCTGATGATGTGGACAGGGGTCCATGAAACATTCTAATAAAAAGTCAGTTAGTGAAGCTAAAAGAATGTTTAGTTTGATTCACCATATTAATAATTATGCTTCACTGTGACAATTCCAACTGTATGTTATATTAAGAATTATCACTCATGTTAGTATGTCTTGTTGCAGCTTTAGGAAAAGCAAAACCATTACCAGAATTGAGGACTCAATGTTATTTTGTAAAGAATTAAAGTCTTTTAAAAGTTCCTTGTGTCTGTAAAGGTGACCATCTTCATCAATAATAATTGTTATAATCAAAATTATCAATACTAAAGCAAAGTAAAAGTTGTCATTGTAAGCACAGTCATATACTATATTGTAGAAGAAAACTGCCTTATTTTCATCTGCAAGTTCAAATTAACAATAGTTCCATTTACACCAACTTATTTTGTAGATCACTGGATTAGAAACAGTATATGATGTTATCTCCAGAATATAATTATTAAAAAATATTATGCATTAAAATGTATGAGTAGCACCATCAAGTTAAGTTGTAAGACAAATTAGATCCCAAATAATATGAAACATGGAAATTATAGAAGTGATACAAAAAAGATGAAAAACAGAAGAACAGTGCAAGAAAATAGCATTGGTGATTTGACAATTAGAATAAATAAATTAAATACTACACAGTTTTATGCATTTGATTGTCGGGACTGTTTATCACACTGCCTTAAATTATTATATGAATTAGGTAAAAATGCCCAAGTCTCTCTGTTGGTTAAGCACATTATCACCCACTTATAAACACAAAATCCTCAAATAAGATTACGGATTATGAGAATGAATATTAAAACATAAGAGACAAACGTATAATTTTACAGGAAAAATTGTAACTACCAATAACAAGAATATAAAATCATAGATACAATCAACTCTTCTGCTCTTCAGCAATCTTAAGAGGTATAACCATTCCAACTTGGCTCACCTGAACAACTTTATTCTTGATGATCAATTTAACATCATTAGACACCAATCATGAGCTCATCAGTAGACCTAATCTGTATTAAGTGCTTTACACAACTTTATTTGTAAAAAAATAACATATTTGTGAGCAATCACTGCAGAAAAATTAATAGGCAAATCTAATTTTATGGATGCTCAAACAACCTTTAATTAACAAAAAAAAAAAAAATGTGTAGTTCAACAAAATTAAACAATTACCTTGCCAAGTGCAACAGCAGTTGTAGCCATATCAAGCTTAAAATAATCTTCATCCTTTCCAGGTGCAGCAAATGAAAGAGGATTAGTTCCAAGGGCTGCCTGAAATTATGGAAGTAAAACTTCTGTCAAAAATATTTTCAGATTAGATAGCAGTAATGTTGATATAGAGTTGGTTTGGTGATCTTATGGTTCACTTGGTTTTTAATTAGACATGTTTCAGGGACATGCCTCCCATCATCAGCAGTCGGTCCTGGTGGTGTAGTGGTAACTATACTTGCCTTCTAAACCCAATATTGTGGGTTCAAACCCAGCCAGGATCAATGGATTTTTTAGGCACAAAAATCCTAAGTATGGCTTGCTTCAGAAGGGAAGTAAACCAATGGGTCCCATGTCTTACATTTACGGCACAAAAAAGAACCTCAAGCCTGAAAGAAGAGGCCTGTGAGCAAAATTTGTGGGCCATTTCACGCCCTGAATAGAATGGGGTGCTGATGACTTGAGATGTAAAAGAGCATCCATAAATAAAACAAATCAATCATCAATTAACTGGTTGGGGTTGAACCCAGAATCTTGGGTTTAGGAGGCAAGTATGGATACCAATACACCACCAGGACTGACATGAACTGGCAGAGAATAATGTAAACAAAAACAGTTTATTCTATATGGTTACGAATAAAACAAATTCACTGTTATTGTTACTCATTTTGGCACAGGTGTCTATGCATTTGCTAGGTTGCACACAGAAGCTAATGGTCTTAAGAACCTTTTTTAAGATTCTGTTTTTTTATATTACAGAAACATATTCAATTATTATTTAAATTACGGTTTTTATTTTTAATATTCTTAAGAGTATTTTATATCATAGATAATTATTATTAACATAAAATTTAAATTCCATATAAAGTGAAAACTTATGACAGAAGTAATTGCAATATTTCCTAGAAAATGCACAAATGAACATCTATTAACTGCCTTCTTGCATTAGGTTTCCTATTCTAGAGGGAGCTTTTTGCTTGTGTGGTGTAAGTCTGCAGTCTGCAGGTTCAATTCTTGTCATGCCATGTAATTCTTTTATTTAATATGAAGTGCTATGATATGCATACTAAAGAATTAAGAATGAAATTTACTTAATGCTTTTAAGTTTTATTCTTTCTCAACAATGTATTTCCAATGGCTAATAATCTTACTACTCACATGATGCCCAAAACTTAATTTACGTAACACATACTTAATCACCTTTTTTATTTATGTAGCCTACTCTAGAGAAAGCTCTTTAATTGCTTGTTTGACGTAATGCATAAGGCAAAAGTTGATGTTCTGCATGCCTCAAGGTCAGTTCTTGCCATGCCGGTAAATTTTTTATTTAATATGAAGTGCTGTGATACACATACTAAAGAATTATGAATGGAATTTAGGTCATCTTTGGACATATGATGCCCAACTCATTAAGATTGCCCATAATTCTACCTTTTGTAAGCAAGGGTTGTTTACATCTCCCTTGCAATATATTGAAAGAATGAATGGCACCACAAATGCCACATGAGAAATCTCAGCAATTGGAAGGGGTAGGTCTGCTGGTTGGCTGATCTAAGCTGCTCTCTCTGTATAATCATGCAAACATCAATCCTATATCTCTCGTGTAAGATTAAATGTTATGTAAGTCATATAGAAGAAAATTGTTCCCTTTTAGCATTCCAGATGGTATCACCAGGTAAGATAAAGAGAATTCTACTCACATTGTTCATTATTTCAGTAACTTCTACACAATATCCCATAAAATACTTGGCATCACATTGGTTTCACATGAAGTTTGTGCTGAGAATGCTAATTTTCCAAAATTTGGGCTATTGAAAAATTATCAACATTTTCATGAACTGTCATTTTGTTAAAAAAAACATAAGCTTGATAAAAATTATTGGTTGTACTTTCTGCAGAGGAACATTGCAAAATAGCAACATACTAGCTGATCTTAACAGTTTTTTGAGCCACACAATGGGGTATTGATATAGAAATTCCTGCAAGTTCCTGTTGCAATTCTGCATCAAAGCCATGCAGAACAGGCAATGGAAACAATTCAGAGCTACACCCCCCTTTTTTTTTCCAGGCTGTGCAATTTTCTAGGAACTGTTGCTACCCATTTGCCTAATCTTTCAAGTCCTGATTACTTCTTGTGGGACTTTCTTAAGACATAACAGATCCCAAGCAGTAGATGACTTAACAGTATTTATAAATGAAGTTAGAAACATTAGAAACACTTTTCAGTGCTATATCAATACATGTTCAGCATTTGTTGTGAGATATAATTGTTGAGTATGAACTAAGGCAAGGTCAAATACTTGCATTAATTAATTTATTCATTTGCAAGTATATCTCTGAAATGAAAAGAATAATTTTACACACCGCTTTTGCTCTAGTTGGACTCATCAATGGTGATGTGTTAGTGAAGGACATTCCCTGTAACAGAAAATATGATAATTTGTAATTAATTTAACCATACTATGGCATATTCTTTATCATTAATTCCAAACCTTTACCCTGTTTTGAAAGCATAGCAATTCCTGGTTTAAGAAAAATTTTACATATAAACCTTAGCCAGGCATCTGTGACAGGCAAGGTTAAGTATTATATGTCTTTATTGTTTACTATTGATTAATATATATTACTATAAGTAGTGCAGAATATCAACTCATATATAAAATAGTGTATGATCATAATTAGCAGTGCCAAAATTAGGATTTTAAGTTTATGAAATATATTTTATTCTCTGTTTCTATGTCCTGTAGCATTAATAGATGAAGGATATTATGCTTGTAGCTTAATAATCCAAATAATAAAATATTCATCTCACA
The DNA here is from genome assembly GCA_030762175.1 of Metallyticus violacea. Lineage (NCBI taxonomy): Eukaryota > Metazoa > Arthropoda > Insecta > Mantodea > Metallyticidae > Metallyticus > Metallyticus violacea. Next base: position 51,298,495 of record CM060837.1, read on the forward strand.
AATATGATGTCAGTTATGTTAGGTATAGTTGAGCCTAAAATTTAACATCTACTATTTAAAAACTTACTATTAAGCCATTCTCCTGAGCAGTTTTGGTATACCATCCTGCTATTCCAAAGTGATTGGATCCTAAAATGAAAATGAACATAATTATATTTATAATTTATTTAACATGTTTCTTATGAATATATTTAATGAAATTTATTCCAATCCTTTTTTACAACATGTTCCATTACAGTGTAATTTTACATGTTTTAATTCTCTTTTAGTTCTGTATATTTAAATTTAAAATGTGCATAGCTAAATTATTTGATTGGCTGAAATTGCTTTAGTAAGAATTTTCAAATTATGGAGAGTATTTAGTAAACCGAACCAAACTTCAATGATTACACATACCAACAATAATAGACGAACAAATTATTAGTTCAAAGTAGGAGAGGCCACCACAGGAACATCCGGGTGTCTAGCCATTGGTTCATTGAGCAACTAAAGTTGAAGATGGGAGAGATTCTTCCAAAACGCATCTTATTTTTATGTAAGTAAGTGAAGTTTAGTGTAAAAAATGAATACCTAAGTTTTTATATAATTGTCCGTGTGTGTATCCTTTCTGCAAATACCAAATTCCAGTTTATTATTGCTTTATATTATCTTCAAGTCCAAAAAAGGTAATATACTATTAATTTCGGTTTCCATAGTGAATTTGACTATGGGTTCTTGCAAATTTAATAATTTTACTGCATCTTCTATGTATCTGTCCTGCACAATAGAAGATGATTTTAAGTAGTTTTACTTTTAATCTACCTAAGATTTTAAGACGTTTCACTGTGTTGATTCCTACATTCATCATTAAGTGCCCAGAGAAAACCACAAAACGATTTCCACTTACTGCTGCTGTGATCGAACCCAGGCTGCCTCATTGGGGAGCAAACAGTCTAACTACTAGGAAACTTTCATTTGTTAAAATTGTTGTTTTTGCAACACTGTGTTGCATTTTGCTGTAAGCTGGAGAGATTGCTAATGGCATATGCGGGGGGAAAAGCTTTATCTGCCATGTAAAGCATTATGCACTGTATGTGTATCATCTATTCAAATACTTAAGATTCAATCCATTGCATTAATGAAAGAAGAATATTAATAATTCAACTGACTAGCCATCTCTTCAGCTCTCAGCAACAGTACTTGCCTTTTGCTACAACTACTCCTACCCCAGTGCATTTGGCCTTCTCCATTGCTAGATCCATACAGAAGTTACCAACAACAGGACCAAGACCATTTTTGCCATCTACCCATGCTGTTGATGGAGCTTCTTTCAGGACGAGCGGCTTTGCGTTAGGATCTGTTGTTTTTGTATTCTTGATATCACCAATATACATTTCTGCAATGAACATGATTATAATGAATGAATTAAATTTCCAGTAAAATATATCAATTTGATGAATCAAAATTAGTTTACTAATATTATTGCACCAGTATGCTAACATGAATCAAACACCAAATATCTCTTTCTGCACAACTTGTACTAGTGTATTATTGGTTAATAATTGGGAGTCAGAAAGGAAATACTAAAGACAATAGTTTCAGAAACTTTTAGGCCTAATAGCCTACTCTAATAAGTAGAATAAAATAATTCCATTTCACACAAATAGATTTAGTTAATTATTGCATTTGCAGCCATTCAATGGAATCACCATCTATGATTTAAATGGCCTACTATGTGCTTTGCATGGTTAGATTTGGTTCCATTTGCAGCTATTTTTTCAATATTTTAAAAAATGAACTTCTTTTGCCTGAAGTGCTAATGGATTCAACTCTTTGGTGCATCTAACATCATTAATTTCCCCGGCTGTTCCAAAAATGTTTGAACCTCCATGAGTTACAAGCAATGGATGGAACATCTCAATGCACTCTTCTTGTTTCTCCATTCAGCATTTTTAATAAAGAAATAAATAATTAATACATATTGTGGTATATAGACAGACTTAATAATGAAAATTGTGCATTAATAATGGGGCTTAATAATTGAAATATTAATAATGAGAACAATGATATCAATTATATGATTAGCTTCACTGTGCAAGTTCTAATTCACATTTTAATGAGAACCTCATTGTTGTAAAAGTAAAATATTCTTGAAGTAATTGTGAGCTAATTGCATCCTTATCTGGCATGTGTGAAACATAGAAAAAGCCAAGTTCTGTACATGCACATAGTGTAATTCTATTTAATTCAGCAAGTAAGAGCCAACTCTTAGGGAGCACCCCCACTTATCCATAAATTATATTTTTGTTTATTTATAAGGGTTGATTTGGTAGATCATTTACCTATGAATAATTGTAACCGAATGGAATTTCTCTTAGCAGTGCATTTAAATGGGAACTAGCAGAAGGGGCCACACCAAATCAAATCGAAGGGAATTCCTGGCAAGAATATTTGTCCTGCTATCGGAATGAATGATTGATTAGTGTTTAACGCCGTTTGTGCTACAGAGGCACCACAGGCAATGGACACCGATGATACATGAAATGATATATTGGAAAATAATTTTTATTTTTTTTAAGGAAGGAATCGTTCCAGGCCTAATTTTAGGGTACTCCCCGGCATTTGCCATTTATGAGGACTGAGGAAAACTGGAAAAAACCTCAGTCAGGAAGGGCAGTCCTGGCGGATTTCGAATCCGACCTCCCGCTCACGAGTCCGCGCCTTAACGACCTCGGCCACCCGTGGCGGTCTGCTGTCGGAATGGAACTTATGCTGTGGTAAGTAATCGTGAGTTTTCGAGGCAAACAAACATAAACAACACTGCAATTTTCTTATTGGAGATATAGTGCTATTGCACATTAAAATATAGAGGTTAAAGTATAAACTACGAAAAAATAATAACTCTGAACTATCCACATCTGCATGTTAAATGTCACAAATATTACTGCAACAATTAGGCCCGTGATAATGCTTGGAATTAAATAAGCAAATTAAATGGTGAAATTCAACAATATCTCTTGTTAAAATATCCAAGAATCCATTATTTTGTTTCAGCTTTGGGATGCTCATTCAAAAATATTGCATAAATTTTATTTCATCCCGCACCAGGAGGTTAATGCGAAATTCGTCATACATATCGTTGTTAAAAATGTCCTGTGCCCAACATTTGCGGGTCTTTTTATTTGTTATTTTGTTTCTTCCTTCCGCCCCTCCACATATGCTAGTCAGTGCTATTATGCAATCCATTTTCTAACACCACGAATTAGTTCGGTTCGGTACTGCTAAGAGAGAGCGGGCTCTGTTTTTTACGCTGATAAAACGATAATTAATCGGGAATTTTCTTTCGTAAAAAAAAAGAATAAAAAATATGGGAACAAGTGGCTTGCCCCTACTTCCGTTTTTACAGACTTAGAGTGCCGTCAACCATCTGCAGCGGAATCAACGAGGTGTGATGTAATGGGGATGTTTTGTGGAAAAGGAATTAATTTAGATTTTCAGGAATAATGTTGTTCCTTACTCGATATTATTTCCGCCTCGGCTGAGACACTTCTCTCATGGTCTTCTTGATACCTCAGGGGAAGGAGAGAGGAAATGAACCAGATGGTTAACAAGATTTGCAGCGTTATGATATGTAGCAGAATTTATTATCAAACTTTGTTCCATTTAATGAGACACCGTTACTCCTTGGGAAATTTCTCGTTCTTGACTTTTAGCACTAAATATTACGATTATGCTCCAAAACTTACTGTTAACTCAATAAAATTGATAATGAAGCAATGTTAAACTTAACAAGACTGATCAAACTATGACACGCAACTGGTTCCGTAATGACAAACAATCGCTGACTTCAAGATGGCTACTCCTAAACTGAGAAGCTACCTCTGACCAAGAACCGCAAAAACTGGTGAAAGTAAAAGCGGGGGTCGTCAGTCTGTCTGGAGCTCCCGTTATTCTTGTAAAATATTATTTAAGAAAAATCCAGAATATCATCTCTCAACTTCTCGTTATTATTGGATAATATTTTCCTCCAGTCCTTTTCTGCTATATTATTGGTTACTAAAGCGTACGTAACTTTCAGCATGTCACACATATATACAGTTAGTTTCTACCCTTCAAGAGGTTATCAGCGTGTCATTTTACTTCCGTATCTGGAATAGTTTTATTAACGCCTATCCTTGCATAATATAATAATAGCAAAGCTTTCAGACAATATACAGAGAAACATCCTTTCCACGGGCCCTGCTTTAGAAATTTCTGCAAGTAATAGGGGTCCGCTTGCTTCATATATAATAATACTGTTTACAATAGGCGACAGTCAGATTTTATAGGTAAGGCGGCTTTCTGCACTCTGGTACGAGAAAATATTTTACACACAACGCATCAAAACAAGTACAAGAAATAAAAATGACACTGCAATCATAATTAAAATTAAAAAGTTACATAAAATTAATTAATATAATGACTATAATTTAATTGGAAGTGGCAGCTCATAAATTCCACTTAGCATTTATGTTAATAGCCTTTTTACCACTAATTGCTAAGCGCTGTCGATCTTACCATTCGTAAATAAATGCATTGTCAATTAAATAAATCATTACGTTTACAATGTCAATATTGTGGAATATTCAAATCTGAAGAAAGGCACAATTAATAGAAAATCCTTGGCAAGCTAGAACAACAGCAAATGCCAAATTACAACATATACTTTAAAGTAATTCTGGATGAAAAGGCATCTTTGTAATTATCAGAATATTGCAAGGGAGTTCAACAACTTCCGACAATATATCTGCAGGAAATTGTGATAGTTACACTATTACTGTTTATGCTTTTTTTTTATTTCACTTTTCACAAGTGCATATGTCTTAAAAGTTTAACGTAGTTTACCTCCACTGTTGAAATGTGTAATGTTTACAATCCGTTTCCAGCTTTACGATAGTGTAAGAGATTAAATGAATCCACCTACGGTTTTTATTCCGACATAAAATACACAGAAATATATTCATCTTCGTTTGCCACAGAGGTTGGAAATAGTTGCGTCCTTTGACTCATCTTTGCCGACAAAATCCATAAATACAAAATGTTTTCCTTTCTACTTCGAATCCAAGGCAGGTATTTTCTGCGGGGAGGAAAAGTCGGAAATTGTATTTAAACAAAACAATTGTGCCAATCCTGATTTTATATACTAAAACCAAGTAGCATTAATAATAAATACTATTAAATAAGATTTGATTACGATATATCATGATAGTAAGTTTAGAAATTCACAGAAGCGTTGCACTTAGAAGTCAATCTCACTTCGACAGTGTGACCGAACATACTGCAGTGCACTCTCGTGCATGTCATTTAAAATGAAATCGAAAGGGTACATTAAATTTTTTTTCAATCCGAGTTTATCGAGCAATGTAAAAGGTGTGGTTTCACCATCTACATAAGGGACATTAGCATAGGTACAAAAGTAAGGCCAGAATTGATTTATTCCAGAAGGCAAGAAACAGGTAAATCCACAACCAGCCACCAGCCATTATTTCGAAAGGTTAGGGAATTTCCGTTAAAACTATAAGCATCATGTTATCAATCGAAATGTGTACTTAGGGATCAAGAGAGAGAGAGAGAGCAGGAGGCTGTATTAATATAAGACTTCAAGCCATATGTTTACTTACGTTTATTTTTAGGATATGGAGAAAGAGGAATTCCATCCCTCATAGCGATGTCCCTGTAAAATCAACAGATGCTCACCAATGAATTTCTATGCTTTTGAGCTATTGAAAATGGGTCTTGTACCAGAAAACCGATAGTGTAGAAAAGACAGGGTTATTTGACAGCATGCATCCTATGTGTATTGTTGCGTTTTGTCTCTATATGTAGTGATGTAATACAATCTGAGTACAGAATCTGGCACTTAAGTCGTTTTAGCCTGTGTGAACACTCTCAACACCCACCTTCTGATGGTATATTACCCTTGCGGGCTACAAGAGTGACTTCATAATAATGTTTGAGGTTAATGTTAACTAATATTGCAGCTGAAATTAAAACTGTTTTCGTGACTAAAAGTGCTCTCTAACAAGCAGAGGTTGTTAGGAACATGTTATCTTCTTATGGGAGCAGACCTTATCTCTCGAGTATGTACATAAATGCTCGTTTATTGTAGCTGTGAAAGTATGTTATGATAACCTCTCATTTCATTCCAACGAGGATGATGTGATGATTAAAACAGCTGCTTTATGTAGAACGTCAACAGATTAAAAAAAAAAAAAAAAGCATTTGGTTCACCTACTCGTACGTTAACGAAATGAATCCACGGGTGCTTTGAATTCGCCCACAGTCAAGGATTTGTCAATAGTTAAAATGATTACAATATACTGTGTTTCTAATTACTTTTCTGGCTATATATACTAAAATGTACAAAAGACCAGCTCAATTAGAGGATCGCTGCAGGAAATGAAGAAGGCAAAAAGAAAAAATTAATACAAAAAAATATATTGACCATTGATGTAAAGCAAGATGCGCTGATCTGCCTGGTAACTAACAACTTATTCTTCCTTGGGGCAGTAGCCGATCAGTAAAGCGGAAATTACGGCAGAAACCCAATGTTTTTGCACTATGAAGAACACATTTTTTGTTTTGTTCTTCATATGAAACTTTAACAGGGCAAACACTGATGTTAAAATAATTGCTGATCTAGAGCGAATTAAAAAAAATATGTCTCTTTTAATCTTATTATGATTCGTAACAATGCCATATTTGATTAAATTTATATTTGTTGTTGATGGACATAAGGAAAAAAATTTAAAACAAGCAGAGGAAGATATTTCCGGTACGAGGCACCTCCGGGAGGAAGGGATAATGGGGGAGACACCGGACGGCCAGGATCTACGGGCGATGACTGCGCGGACGCAGGTGAGAAACCTAACATAGACACTCCACATGTGGAGTCCCTCGTAATTTCCGCTTCCTTTCCAGACGCCGAGGCAGAAACCTTTTCTAAGCGCAAGCCACCATCACACCGCACCGTCGAACATGTCCTGACGTTTTCGACCTGTAAGAGAACCAACGAAATGAAGTTATATGAAATGGGGTGTACATAACCGTCTCAGAAATCGCCGAAGGGACCAGCGGAAATCATAAACAGATCTAAGATCAGGATGGTCGGCCCAACGGGAATTCATCCCGGAACCTCCCGAATCCCAAACGTAATCATGTGAGCCATTTCGATCGGTGTTTTTATTTATTTCTCTCTCTCTCTCTCTCTCTTTCTGTCTCTTTTTATCTCTTTTCTTTTGTATCCCTCTCTATCTTTATTTCTCTCTTTCTGTCCTTCTCTCTCTTATTCTCTTTTCCTTCTTTCTCTCTTCATTTATGAATTTCTCTCTTTCTTTCTTTCTTTCTTTCTTTCTTTCTTTCTCTCTCTCTTTCTTTCTTTCTTTCTTTCTTTCTCTTTCTCTCCTTCTTTGAAAAGGCACGATAAAGTAACAAGGCTGCTGGAATATTTTCGTCCATACACTTATGCGCCTAATGTGTTGGAACGTAAGCAAACGAAACGGTATTGAACTAAAGTATAGGATGAAATTAAATGATAGTATTTAATTTTCCTTCAACATATGCAAAGAGTTAGTGCAAGCTGATAAGATATTCTCTTGTGTGCGTAATTTATTCATTCTTGTAATTTTTCCTTTCTGAATTAAATATATAATACGATTCTACCATTCCAATATTACCCTACGAGTGGTATCCAAACACAAGCTCACGTGTGAGTACAATAGAAATCATAAAGCACTAATTTTATTGACATTAATCGATAACAGATAGCGTTATTAATCACAACGGCATTGCCTCTCCTTATCATTATTTATCAACAAAGTCAGGTTATTAGCCTCAGGCCACTTACGTTTAGAGGAAAATTATCTAGCTTACGCAAATATAAACATTTAAGGCCCACTCCAACTTAGGGAAGCGGATTGAACAGAACCGAATGGAACTACAGAAAAGAAGCGTGTTCGTGGTATCAGAAAATGGATCGGATCAGAGCACTGGCTCGCTTATGTGAAAAGGCATAGAAAGAAGGAACAAACAACAGCTTTAAAAACACTGGACACATGACACTTTCTTCAGGTTTGTGACATTCCCTAAAATTGACATCGTAAACATGCTCAAGGATGGAAATAGTTCGTGCATGACGAATTTCGCACGCTTTATAGCTTCCTGCAATAACTACAATAATTTCATGCAGCTTACTGCAGGGTTACTCCCGGCCAGGGCCCTGTTTCACAAATGTATGGTTTAATACGTGCAGGTGTATTAGTGTAGGTTTTTGTAAAGTATGGTCTTGTAACTTTCTGTTCCACGAAAGAAATGCCACACTGGTAAAGTATTAGTAAGGGGTTACAAGTGATGTCATGTGGACGTCATATAAAAGCAAGATGGAAGAACAGCTGTTTGCCATACGTCACCATATCTTGAATTAGGTTATGTCCACTCTTTAGGGATTTTAATGCACGGAGCAGATCATTATTATTTCTGCAAAATGAGTTTTTGTCCCTCAAACATAATGATAATTTAAATGCTTTATTGTGTATTTATCGATATTCAAGCTAATAATCCACTTGTGAGACGACGGTCCCATAAGACTACATTTAGGAGCATCAGTTTCAGCTGTCGAAAGATATCAGAAGAAATGCACTTCCCAATTGCTTTCGGGCCGTTTTTTTAGTCGATTTGATGTTTTATATTTATTTATTTGTTTGTTTATGTTGCTTGACAATCACTTTCTCATAAGTAAAAAAACCTGGGAACATTGTGCCAAAAATTATTTTAAAAGAGAATGAAAAGAAATTATTTTCCTGCAGGTTGCAACGCTATACCAAGGAGGCGGTCGAAACAAGTCTTCTTTGCCGTAAAAATCACAGATGTAACATTTAACAAAGAAACTAAGGGAGCAAGTTTGCATAGAAACTTTACAGTCAATACAGACAAAATAATTTAACATCTGTATGATGGCATAAACACCTCCTCCCCGCTTTTTAAGTATGTAGCACTAGTACTTTTACCGGCAGAGTCTTACTTCCGAGTTTCAATCAAGCGAGGTCAACTGAGGCTAATGCTTTAATTAACGTCATGCCCATTTGAATGTAAACCAGACAGTCCCACCAATGTCCAAGGAAATTTCAACCTTTTAATTTTTTTTATCTTGTTTGCTTATTTTGCGCACATTTCCCGTGCGTTGGGAGACATTCCCTCAAAGTTATTGACATATTTTAATGCATTTCTTTATGTGCAGGTGTATACACTCCATTTTCATATTTCTACCTCAAAATAAAGTTTTGACAACTAGAAACAGGTCAGTGGTGGAGCATTAGAATTAAGTCTCGTAACTATCTTGTTAACCTTCACACTAAACACGAACATCCCACCTAAAGATGTCTCTAAAAGCGATAAAGCTTCGATAAGATATAATGCAAGCGTAAAGTAAGTCCATTAGATGTTAATGTTGTTTACAAGTCCTTGCAAATAAAGTTAAAATGAAATTAAATAAAATAACAATTGACTGATTAATTTTCTAAATATTTTGTTCTTAAATATTGTTTTGTAATTTTGTTGATTGTTAAAGAAGAAGAAAGCTATTATCTTAATAGAGCAATAATGTACCTTTAAATCCGTATATCTGAGCTCTTCATTCCAATACCAACTCAACTCTTGATTTTAAACAAAGGTGGATTTACTGGTAAATATAGAAAAAGTGTATTACACCTATGTATATAAAATGCTATTGGATGTATATAATTCCTTAAAGATTATCATTACGTTTGTTTAAAATATTACAATATATTCTAAAAGTGCAATTAAAAACTAAAATTGAGTTATTTTTGAATATGTAATTAAGAGTAAAAATTTTAGGTTAAGTTCGCCCATTGTCTCTGAAACGAACCCGGCCTTAAGCAAAACATAAATTACCTACCTAGTCTGTTTAATCCATGGCTGTAGTGTCCCTGGTAATCTGCTGCTGCTAGGACATCGGCCATTTGCTCGGCGTGGTCCTTTAGGGTGCCCACAGCTAGCATGGCATCAATCATGAACCTCTTCGCTTCGTGCAGCGGAACAAGACCCGGTTGTGCCGCCATGTGGATGCGTGCTGTAGTAATACCTCTCTGTCCGCTGACTGGCTTGTCAGCGGAACTCCAGCGAGCGATGGATATTATTCCTGTCTGAATTATGATGTTGACTTCTGTTCGTAATCTCCACAGATATCTTGAAGTCAAGGCCATGTTGCTATTTCAAGCGAAAATACTTTGAGTTGATGGGTTATGGTCTTTAACACTAACAGCTTTACACACTTGAAGGTCATACGTTATAATCTCTTATCACTTGTTCTTGTATTGTGCGACTGTTTGTCCTCGAAAGGTGCTAAAGCAGGAACTCGGTTATGCTTTATCACAAACGCACAAAGCTTCGCACGTTAGTATATTCATAAGTATTATATTTTATTCGCTCATATATTCTTTGAATTATATCGTTATTTACAGTAGGCCAAGCATAAAACAACGTAATGATACTGCATGAAGTTGCTGCTTTCAGGGCCAGTTATATAAAAGTTGCTAACTGAAGATTACTTTTATCTGTAATTTAAAAAGTAATTAGAGGTTAGTTATTCTATTGCATAAAAATAATCTCGTACTACGTAACCTGGAGTTTGCAATAACCGTCAAACCTTTGGCAACTCGCGAAATAATAGAGAAATTCGTGTTTAAAGCTTTGATGTTCAACTGTTCAACCTGAGAAAATCAATAATTATTCAGTTTTCCCGTCTCCTATACATATTCTTCTTTATATATATTTAAACTGAATAACGAAAAGACAAAGCGAATGCGAGCGACAAAAGCTAGCAAACTAAGAAGGATATTATTATTAATCTAGTGCTAAAATATAAAGGGATAATTGGGAAAAAAATAATAAAAAAATAAAGGAATAATTGGAAAAAAAAATATATATAAAAATAGTCGATCTCGTATAAGGATAAAAAACGTGGGGGAAATTTGCAAAAGAGTATAATTCTATTCTGAAGACTTCTACATTATTACATCTACGTAATATAAAGGTTATGCGTGTGCAGTCTATAGCACCGAAAACACTAGAAAAGTTGCGAATGTGTTAGAAGTCTATAGTGTCGTTTAAAGCTCTCTCTGTATGTAAGAGAGCTTTAGTGTCATTTTCCTTACATCATCCTCTACATCCGTTCTTTCACATTTCGTTACAAGCAGGGCTGAAAGCACTAGTACCATCGCGCTGCTGGTGTAACTCTTGCTGCTAGCACTTGAGCGGCCAGACCCGAGCGATAGCGGAGAGAGCCGAAGGTAGTGAACCAGACGGTTCACGAACGACGGTGCGATAGCTGGAGAGTGGCGTGGAGTACGGACATACATTCTAGTTACTGTGCTTCGTTCTGTGCTATTCGGTTTCTGTCATTTTCCTTTAAATTCCTTTTGGGGAACAATTTCATAGTTATTCAGTACATTGTAATCAAGAACAAGATCACACGAGTAAACACTTTGAAAGCTACCTTCGCCAAATTAAGCCTCGTTCTACGCCATTAGATATACATCTCTGATTGGAGACTACTCCATGTATAGCCGAGGATCAATTGGACACGCTTCAATTAATTGGTAAGCAAAATGCAATATTTATCAGTTACACAGTAGAGTGGTTTTCGAACAGCGATTAAATGTACATGAGGGCTTAACTCCCTTTGTAATTGAAGACGGATCTGTGACTTCCGTAACGATTAGTGATGCTAGTGTAGAATACCCGTGTGTTCAATTTACCCCCAGAATTATCAAATGATAAAATAACCCAAGGTTTACAGTTTACAGTAATGTGGCTTTGTAATTAAAATTAAAAATGAACATTGGTCTCTCGGCTATAAGTATCGGGTGCAAAATGATATTCATTCCATTCAAATTGATTTGAAAAAAAAAATCCATTTAATTTTAATATTGCTGATCACGAGGCTTAGCATCAGTTACGCTCGGCAACCACCCACGTGCAATACTGTGGTAAAACCACTCATTTCCATGACCATTGTCCTTACAAGAAAGTTACCTCTAAGATCGCACAAGTACCTCGTCCAACATTTTTGAATGATCTATTCTCTAAGAAAAATGTTATTACTCCTCAGGAAACTTCTGCTTCCAGCCCCATTCAACTGAACAGCGGGCTGATGTTCTCCCCCCCCTTCCAAACCCTCAACAGCCAGCGTCTCCATTGGAACGTATGAATCTAACCTTGCTGTTGTCGCAACGGCATGACATACCTCCCTTATCCTTACCTACTAGTAATACTGACAAGAAGTACGCGAAAGATCCCAACCTACGGTGACCTCTTTGAATGGCTTTGATGCTCATTTTTTACTAATAATAAACCCCGAGATCCGCATTACAAGGTGGCTGTTATTCTAAACGCTCTGTTAACAGTGACAAATATGGGAAATGTCTGACATTATCTGAAAGTCCTACTGAGCCTATGTGGGAAGACACGTCTCCTGAAACTTTGAAGCTCACGATTGGATATTAATTTCTTATTACTCTCCTGTAACTGTTTATTTCTTTTTAATTGTTCTTGGAATCCCTTATCTCTCTTTGTTTCACACATAAAATACTTGCATTGAATATTAATAATATCCAAATTCCCAAACATTTTCGCCTTCTTGCAAAAATATTTCATTCCCTAGGTGTTGATATTGTTGTTCTTCAAGAGGTAAATTCTCCGCTTATATGCATATAGTGCTGAAATTAATACTGATTTTGTTAACAATGGTACTGCCATCTTTCTTAAAGATCGCTTGCAATATACGGATGTGCGCATGACCGCAAATTTTAGAGGCATCAGCATTATCCTAACGGACCTCAATATTATCAATATATATGGCCCTTCTAGCACACATATGCGGAAGGAGAGACAAAAATTTTGCTGAATATATTGCTTCTTTATTCTCCAATTCTCCACATGTGTTATTAGTTGGCGATTTTAATACTGTTTTATCTCCTAAAGATTGCACAGAAGTTTACTTGCCTTGTCCTGTATTAGTAGTTTCAGTTCATCGACTTAAGCTACGCGATACATGGGAAGTCCTGAATCGCGACGTCCGCTTTACACATTTCAACGCAATCTCTCGGGAACACTATTAGATCGCATTTATGTTGACCGCGATCTTTGTATTAGCACTGTGGATATATGTCCCATAGAGCTCTCTGATCATTGTGGGTACCTTACTTCCATTGCGCTACCTGCATCCTCTCCCCCATATGATCGTGGTTACTGGAATCTTAATGTGACTCTTTCTGACAAAGATGTTCAAAAACTCTTTGCCGAGTGGGGCGATGTTGGGTTTAATAGCAACGATTTTACTCTACTAAACTGGAGTGTCATCAAAACAAAGATAAAACGGTTTCTTCAATATGTGTGTGGTGACAAATATAGCAGAAAACAGAGTTATCGATAGCTTCTTTAGGGGTTATTGCGAGATTTGTACAATCGCCCAATGATTGATACACAATGTAGTATTGAGATAAAAAGAATTAAAGCTCGGATTCTTAAACTTCAATTGGACGATTTGAGGGGCACTCAGGTGCGTTCCCGAGCTAAGATCATTGATATGGAATGGTCAATATAACATGTCCGTGAACAACGGCGTGCTAAGCGAAAATAAGTTGTATTCAAAATAGTTTCCTGTTTCTGTACGTAGCCAAGTGAATATGCGTTCTATTGTGCACGAGTACTTTCAAAATCTATAATTCTGATATTACACCTAAAGAACTCCTTACTACAGAGGAAGTTAAGGTTCTAACCTCTTCCGGCCCAGGTGATTCCTTCTTGTATCATTGCTGAACTGAAAGCAGCTTTAGCTGCCTGTCCTCGAAATAAATCACTATTAGTTCTTTTATTTAAAAAAAATAATAAATAGGGTCTATTATTCTCTCGCCGCTAATAGCGTACTGCACTTCTAACTTTCGATCATTCAAGGAATCCTCGTGAAGCAGATTAGGTTTTTCGGACTCCAGTAATGACTTTTTCACCCACTTAGGTGGAACCAAGATTCTTCCTACAACCCGCGAATTAACCTGTTAGACAACATAGGTTCGCGACCCTCGAACAGGATTTTGCAACAGCATTTACAGCCCATGAATTCTGGCTTGCAATTTATGAAATATTGAACGATAGTCATTATTAACAAAATGTGGTTCCCTCGGTCCCTCAATTTAACGCCCTAGTGGGGAGTATTAAAGGGAAAGAAAGTGTACAAGACAAATCCACACAATTAGGCGAACTCAAAACTAACATTCGTAAATAAATTTCCTCCACTTATCAGAAGGAACTGCAGAGAATAATGATTCATTTCATGAGCTGATACCAATGTCTAGAAAACTAAGGGAGGCATTCCAGCATCTTCTTGCTTGGAATTGTGAATAAATATACCTTTTAAGTGTTAGTAATAACTTACGCGACAATCCTAGCTAAGGGTTTTCCAATTTCCGTTCACCGTGGTACCAGCTTTAACCGATCGACCAACTGTTACGCGTGGAGCGGTCCCTCGAAGGAAATATCGCTCATAAATCGACCTATCGCCGCCAAAAACAAACAAACAAAGATAAATGCCGTTCCCGCATTTCTCCACTGTACTTTTACGAATGCAGTTCAATAAAGAATTGTCATTATTTTTACAGGCATAATTTCTTGCGCTAAAATTTCACTTTATGTTATTAGCTTAATGTATACATGGCACTAGTTTCAATGTTGTCACTTCCGGCGTTCGCCTGTGAGAGATGTTGAGTTTGTGCTCTAACGGAAGAAAACATCAACACCAATACTGTCATTGTAATGCAATGTCGTCGAATAACATTAAGAATGCTTTCAGAAAGTGTGAACATTTCTCTGGTTGTCACCCACACGTTACGTTGGAAAATAAAAAGTTGTATATGAGAGATGTTTGTGTATGATGGTTTGCAAGACAAAAAAAGAGCGTATGCGGTAAGTTTGTAGTTAAAGGTGGTGTTAGAGGAAGATGCGGGGTTTCAAAGGTAAATCACTGCTGATGAAACTTGATTCATCATGTTTTGACTGAGCTCGTGTTTGAAATGGAGAGTTCAATAGGGTGAAGACGATCACATTGTTGAAATGAATGAAAGTAATTTTGGTAAGGGCAAATTTGAAGATATTTTGTTAAGATATTCTGCGGAATCTGTATTTTAAATGCAAATATTTTCTATGTCAAAGTGTATGCATGTTTTGTGAATCTACTGCATTATATACTCTTGAATACTGATGTATATTCATTTATGGAATTTCTTATTTTTGTGCCACTTTCCGACGGGAATTGTGTTGGGTTAGGTTAGGTTATCTTAGGTTTTGCTCGCATAGTTTTCCAAAAATCTTATCTGAGTTAGGAGTACAAACAAATCAACAATGATAATTTAAAAATGTTTTCACTTAATTTCAATTTCATTGTCCATTCTTGTCTATAATCACAGTAAAATTTGTTTTATTATTACTACTTGGTGTGGTTGTGAGATATTGTGTATCTAAATTCAGCTAAAATTTAATAAACTGTACAAAAGACTTTAAATATATATAAATTTCTCGCAGTACTTAATGAACAAAGAAGTCAATATGATACCTCTGATATTACTTCAATTTGAATTTGTTTATTTTGATTACCGTCAGAGTAACCGAATATTGCCCTCCTTAAAACCACTTCCTTTTAACGGTAACAGGGACATTACGGTGGATATATTTAGCGGTGCCTATTTGTATCACAATCACAATGGAATTAAGCAAATCTGACAGTCTAGAACCGCAAGACTTTTACGTCGCGGAAGAGCATTTGGCGTTCGTTAATTCCATTGATTTAATAATAAGTAAGTAACTGGCAGAAATAAATGCATTGGCCACAAACATAATATTGTGTGACTAAAATTTCGCCCCCTTATATGTATTTGTTTCCTGATAGATACGATGATTTAAGATAAATATTCCGTGCCGCCTACCTTTGAGTTCCCCATGTCTGTCCTGTTTACTCTTTGGATAATGCTTGCTAAGTTTCCTGATGAATGCAATGTAGATAATGCAACAATCACTCTCTTTACATACTTGAACCTTAAACGTGTTCAAATTGCACTTACGCGAACTTAGGTGTTTCCATACTCCTATGAACGATGTAAACACTGCTTGAAATGTGCGAAACGCTTCCACATGCCTGACCATGACCAATATTTGATGAACTCAAAACTAAGTCAAGGTAACACTAATTCCTTTACAGCTGCTACTCAAGGCCGGGGTTCCCATAAAATGCCTAAACTACTATTATTTGGTGCTATAATGCTATTAGGTGCTTTTTATACATATCTATCACCGGAAATTTGGTTTCCTCATTTACCACTTTATTTATCGATCAGTTATTGTATAAATAGCTCGTAAGCTGCAGCCTCAGCGCACATTTCCAGCGAATTTAAATTGCAATTGTTTGTCATTGCCTGCCATCTGTGTGCTGCTTGTGCCCGAAACACAGCGAACCCAGCGCACTCTGTAATTACAATATTGTACTCGAACTATTTTAATTCAGAAACGCTCGGTAGGGTGCATTATAGCAGTGCGTATCGTTTTCAAATTGTCTGCACAGGACATTGATGTAAAATATGGTTCTTTTGCAGATTAGAATTCTGCATTGTCGATAATATGCTAATAATACACAGTGGCGGCTTTTGGCAGCTGCGCGCAAATGGCGTGTTCGTTTTAGGCGTTGGAAACAACCAAAATACAATGTCTGTTGGACGGCATTTCAGAGATATCTGCATAACTGTTTCTACCAACGCCCGTAGAGAAATTTGGTTGTAATTACTCAGAACAAACAAGCTATTATTATTATTATTATTATTATTATTATTATTATTATTATTATAACCTGGACACCAAATTATTATTTTCCCCTGTTTTGTGTTCTTGAAAATTATTTTTATTTATTTATTTTTTCGTTTCTTCTATTTCTTTCCTTTTATAGAAATTAGCAGTATTGTGAATAACCAATAATATCTTATACCAACCTCAAATAATAATATTTATATAACTAAGCTTAAGTTAATTCTGGATTTTCCTCTAGCCTAAGGTTCTGTGATTGAATTTCTGTTAACCAAAGAATGCAAAACTTTGGACTGTTTTCTTTGGACGATCATAAGCGAAAGTTTTCGTGTCAAAGAAACAAATTTTCTCTCATGCTATAAAAAGAGGCTTAACGCGCTGCACCCTGAAAAAAAAATATTTTAAGTGTTTTATCATCAAGAGTCAACTATTCACAGAAAAGTCGAGCTATAGTCCTTTTCATCGGCTGCCACTTTTTGTTATCATCAGGCAGTTCATTTCATGTACTGGGCAGGCCGGTGGCAGGATTTGACATTCGCAATTATTTAAGTAATTGTATCAAATAACATTGTTTACTGACTCTAGCAACCAAATAATTTTTGATTAGATAGTTATCTACCTATAAGTACATTTCTGGGATTTTTAACGACGACATTTTATGTCAATAAATATGCACTAACAAACAATTACGTTTTCCTTAACAATATGAATGTCAAGTGAGAGTTATTTTTATTCCTTAGAGCTTGAAGTAGAACTAATTCCCTCGTCTAAAATCAACAGTGGCTTGTAATTGACGATTGATAACTTCACTGAAATTTACATTTTTTTTATGTATTGAATGTTTTCTCTATACGACTTTATTAAGGCATATCCAAATGACATTAAAAACTTCACAGAAGTAGATAAATATTTTGGTGATAGAGGGAATTTTACTATTAAATAGCTAACATTGCACTTTTATTGATATACAGAATTTTTAAAAATTACTCTAGTCCTGTATCTTTATTTTTTCCCTGTACTAACAGAAACGGAGCTCAGACCATAAAGGCTCCTTGCCTAAACAAGCATTAAAATAATGACGAGTTGATAAAAATTAAAACGGTGCACTTATGTAAGGTGATGCTAGTTGCCTGCCTTTATTCGAACATTTCTGACATCAGTTTATAAAATTACCTGTTATTATAAGCCTTAACCATTTTTGATAAAATAAATTTATTATTTTATGCCTTACTTTAAACTCTTAAACTTACTAGAACTCCAGCATCTATGAATTTCTCTTCAAATAGTCTCTCGATAGTACAAGCGGATATAGAATCATAGTAGAATAAAATAATTAGACCTACTACATATTTGGAATTTAATATTCTTAAAGAATTCACTCTAAGACTTAATGTGTGTTGTTTCTTTCATTGATTAGAAGACTCTGACTGAGGCGCGCGAGATTCAAAGCCAACGTAGCATCTCGGTAAGCCTATTGCATTCTCGGACTCGCGTGTCCTTGAGCGATGGCATATCGGCTGATATAGTCTCTCGCGATCGCATGGATCATCAAATAAATGGGTGACCCAATATTTGAATTGTTTATTTTTGCTTTATTAAAAAGATTTATGGATTAACATTTTTTCTGTTTTAAAAAGATTAATGTATCGTTATTTCCAAAACATCAGGGTTAATTTTTTACTGATTCTAATATATTTAACTTAAATTATTGTACTCACGTTGTTTGGGCTTGTAAGAAATAAAAATCCAGCAGATTTTCTGAATAGTCCTCTAATTTTTTAAATAATTTACACTCTAAGAATTAAAAAGCTTACTTAAAATAATCAGCGGCTATAGTTAGGTTCTTTGAGAAATTGTGTTTATTTAGGTATTGCTTGTTCAAAAAAGAAATATAGGAGTATTTTATATTAATATATGGTAAAGCTATTCATATGTAATCACCTAATATAAAATGGCGTATATATATATTTTATCTTAGCACATTAATTCAAGATAACAACATGCATAGCCAGAGTTTAGTGTAATATTTTTTTGTTACCGTTTAATAATTTTCAGCATTTCGGATTTATTTTCTTGATTTGCCCTCTTCAGATTTTTTTTAAATTATGTTACAAGACAAAAACATGTCACTAACATTGATGAAAATTATACGTAATAAAAGGGAGTCAAAAATTGTGCCAATGAATTGGTAATAGTTTTTTCTATCCATAATTTGGCTTTATTGATTTAATTATCTATTTTGTAAACATCTATGCCGAATATAATTCTAGAAGCTATTCTCTATCATATTAATATATTTATTGAGTGGGTTTTATCTATGAAATTTTGTATTGACGGAAAGTATTATATGGGCGACGGAGTGCATGTTTTCGCCTTCTTTTTCATACATTTCCACCATCTGTTTAGAAAATTACCCATTAACTTTTAATTCTTTTTAGTTTTGGGGATATTGATTTAATCTCTTGACGGAAATTATTTTTCAGTACGTCGGGTGTTCGAATCTGTCCTATACTTTGTACATGCTATCTTTGTGTCGTAGTACATTTAGTGATGACAGTGGAAAGACATATTAAGTTTTGCAAGTATTCTAACAAGGTAAAAGGATTCATTACACTTTGCAGCATTCAATGAACTCTACTAGCATATTCTGATATCGCTAGCGAAGAGAACGGAAGGAAAAAGGGACATTTTTATGGTAGATATTAGCAGTATAGTAGAGTAGGCTGTTTATTCCACATGATCTGTTTTTGTTTTAAATGTTATATTTGCTTGTACCATTACTAATAGATATTCTCTTGTTTGTTTGTTTGTTTTTTTCTAATTCGATTTATAGGTTTATATGTGCTCTTATTTAATAGAAATTCGTGTTTTCAATCGTGCAAGTCCTATGTGGGGCAATATATTACACTACAGCCAAACTTTATTGGTGGGATTTTAGTTTTTAAATTGGTTTTTCCCCCCTTTGTTTTTTCTACAGCGATCTCCAAAGACAGATTTAATTACTGTTTCCTACTTTCTCTTTATTACCCCCTTTTCAAGGATATTGATGTAAATAAATCTTATGGTGTAAATAAATATTATTTTATCATATCTATTATGGCTGTACAGATAAATCTCAATAATACAAGTATAGCTGCTAAATTGTGGGGCCGAAGCCCCGATGGGGGTGGCGTGGGCGTATGTTGTTCACTGTTGGTCGTGGTCTCGATGTTTCCCCGGCTGCTCGTTGTCACTTCACTTCAATTCAGTTGGGTTCAATCTCAGGGTCTTCTGGAGCGTTTTGTGGATCAGTATAGATCCACGGGAAGAGAAATGTATTGCCCAAAAGATACACCAATTTGACTTGTTCCAAATATTTTATTCACATATAAAAAATACTGGGGGTTACTTCCTGACACCGCCACGGGTGGCCGAGGTCGTTAAGTCGCGGACTCGTGAGCGGGAGGTCTAGGTTCGAATACCGCCACGATCGTCCTTCCTGACTGAGGTTTTTTCCAGGTTTTCCTCAGTCCTTATAAATGGCAAATGCCGGGGAGGCACCCTAAATTTAGGCCTTTCCTTAAAAATAAAACCTTTCCCAATATATCATTTCATCTCATGTATCATCAATGTCCATCGCCTGTGGTGCCTCTGTAGCAAAAACGGGCGTTAAACACTATTCATTCATTTTACTTCCTGACTGCTCGTTGCCGGCTTCACTACTCACTACTAACTAATTATTCTTCTCAGGACTTCCTACGAACTATCTCTCACCACTCACTACTGAAAATCTCTCACTGTTAACTTCTAACTGCCCAAAACTCATGAATAAAACAGTCCAGAATAATAATCAAGAATCACCTGAATTAACTTCTGATTCTGTACTCCAGTTTTCTATAACATCGCCACGCCTCTCGCTAAATTAAAGTTTATTATCCTATTTATTAAAGTTCCAAGTTTATTATCCTATTCCCGAGTTATATGTTCACCATTGGCTATCTTAAAATATTTATTGTATCCCTAAGTTCTTCTCATTCGTTGATTTTAACTCGGTGCCCATCGGCTAAAATTATTCTCCCCCTTCTGCTCTACAATATCTTCCCACGAGCCTGAACTTTCCAAGAACAGCCTGTCATAAATTTCGGCACTTTCCTTACATGTTGATTTCTAAACTAACAACTTTTGCCTCTCTTAGTTATAGATTGCCAAATGTTCTCAGAGATAAAGCACGCATTTACTTTAGCATACTTACTCTTGGGCGGCATAATACTTTGTATCCCGGCTTGCCTGTAATAAAACATTTTCGTTTCCGTTCTGACATTTCCATTCCCTCCTATTTTGTTCAAATTCTGTCCCGTTACGGTCATGTGTTTTTCTTACTGCGAACTTCTTCTAAGTATTCACATGGGCAGAAATTTTCGTGACCTGACAAAGGAATCTTTTACCCTTTTATTTTCCACACTAAGGAAGGGTCAGTGGACGAGCTGCCAGTCAGGTACATATCTCTGTCTCTTTCTCACATCTTTCACCTAAAGGTGACTCCAGCCAAAATATACAATAACTTTTGTAAATTACTATTACCTGCCACATGACATACATATAAATACAAGTCACAAATGATATCAATTCCTGTTAAACCTATCTCTAAATTATTTCATTATGCAAATACATAATAAACATCCTTATCAAATCTAATGTTTTTATAAATATAACTCTGTAGCCTCAAGTTATTAATTTAATAAAGGTAGCCTTATTTTCGGCTGCAATTATAAATTAATATTTAATAAAGTAGATTAAATTATATCAATGAAACTAGATAGCATGTTAACAAATCGTTCGACACTAAACGAAAGAGAGTGTTGGAGACAAATGAATCGGCAATGATGGTGAACACTGTGAAGTATGATAATATTTCTAATTGTGATATTTGAAATAGCTCGAACAGTCTCTTTATTTGGTTATTTTTCTGTGCAATCGTAAAAAAAAAAAAAAAAGTAATTGCAATCTATTGTATGGGAACCTAAATTTCGAAACTATCAACAGATCATTTTAACTGCATAAATATTATGCACACCAGTCAGTCATCTGCCGGCCACGTGCGTGGGCCGCTACGGCCAGCCGACCGACCTGATCCCGGCCCTATTGATTCTTAATATCCCCACGTTATGCACTCATACAATTTGACTAACAAAAGCATTTAACATTATATACATGCGTGGCTTTAAAATAAAACAATATCACTTCGGAAAAATGTGCCATTAAGGGTGAAAATTGCCGCTGATGATAAAATAACAATTTCATTTATTTACTATTTATTATTTTATAACTATACCAGAGATATGAGAAGCAAGTGTTGGCCTTAATCCAAGTGTGACAGGGTTCAAATTCCTGCAAACCAAAATCATCACTCTTGCTGCTGCTCGAGCTATTGTCGACTCCGTTGTCCACCATATCCTCACATTTAATTTTCCTTGGCAGTTACATGGATGAAACACTCTTTAAACGCATCACTGCTAATGCTTTGCGGCCATGACAGACAAGCTTAAACGTTGTGTTGTTCCTTGCCACAAAGTCTTTAACCTGGCTCCAAATTAGAACAGTTGAATTAAATATACAATTATAGGGGCTCAATCGAAGCATTTTATACCCTACTTTGTATGCCATGTCATACATCTTTTCAAAATGCTTTCGGCAACTTTCTACAATTTGTAAGAAATCTAATTTTACTATATTTTCATCAAGAATAATAATCTAATCCAAGAATTGGCATTTTTCCCACCTTTTGTTTGAAATTCGTTCTAATTTTACATTATGATCACACTGTTAGGCATAAGTTTTGGCAAAATACTTTTGAAATATTTCTGTATTCATTTCCTCATAATAATTGTAGAACATCATCCCCTTGTAGCAAAAGTCAAGCCGATTCCTTTTTCGCAAAGCAAGAGTATTCGGTGACCATTAAAGGATACAATGTCTTCAAGAGCTATTGTGCGAGAAGGTAAGGTAAACATTGTGTAAGTCGGTAGAAAACTGCATACATTTCAAATTCTTTAAACTCATTCTGGTATCACTGAAAAGTTAAAAAAACAAACATAAATATTCTGTGAATGCAACAAAATATATAATAATATTTCAGTAACATTTATGCGAATTCTTTGAATAAAAATATTTTTTTAAAAACATTACAGATTTTTATAAAAAAAATTAAACAATAATACCAGTCCCTAGTAAAAGTTTTCCCCCCTCCCTCTTATTTCAGATTATTTCTTCTTAAACATGCTTAGTATTACATCAGAATATTTTGATAAAAAACACGAGACAACGATACATTAAGAAACATTTATTTTAAACAATGTTTACAATTGTTGGTGCTTGTAATTTTTGCCGTTGCTCTTTTTTTTTTTTTTTTTTTTTTTTTTTTTATACAGTACATTCGATGCTCAATATCAATATCAATATGTATCTTACATAGTCCAGGTATATACAAAAATATGAATTCATGAACAGAGATAACGTGACTATAAAAACATGTTATCTTACACCGCTGAACACTTTTACAAAAGCACACATTTCTCTCAGTGTTTTTATAGAAAACTCATTCCCTTACAGTCATGTTTTAAAATTAAGTTTTTGATTCCTAAGTTATACTTCTCTCTATCTTGTTCACATAAAAATATCTATTAGCTAATCTTTAAATACAGAAGGCTGTCAAATAGGCAAAAGTTCTTTTTAGGCCAATAGTTTGCATGCATAAACAGCCTAAAAAGCTTTTTGGAGTCAATCAATAGAACTGTGTGTTATATTGTTTTCTCTAATAAGCTATTTTTGTGTTGAAGTGTAATATTTTTATACAAGTTGGTAGCTATTTACACAAAGAGAACTATGAAAAGATGGAACAAAAATTCAAAACCAATTTCCCTTTGCTACTTAAACAAAATAAAAGCTTTTCTGTATATCAAATCAAACATTTATAATGACATAAAACAGTGTCGACTGTTCAAGAAGAAATATAGGTAACATTAAGTTTCAGTCATTCTTAAATAGATACGATAATCTTGGAATACACCCAAAGCATGGTTGTGAACGATATTTGCATACGAAGTTGGCCTCAGTTCCTGAACGTGCCCAGAGAGAGAAATTGTCATTGAAGATGGGGGAATGTGGCATGTTAAACATCGAACCGTCTATCTATATCTGTGGACCTTGGCATACTATGCAAGGCGAATCTGAAATAGGCAGTATTACTCGTAAGTGTGCGATCTTTGAATGCAAATAAAATAAAATCATTTGCACTTTAGCAGCTTTAAATTTAATATTTTTCATCCTGTGTAAGCATATGCTTTGTGCTGTTCCCCCCCCCCCTTTTAATGTCAGAAACATTCTGTTGTGCTGGAGTATTTATAATAATATGTGCCATATCCACATGCCGATGGTGCCAAATAATGTATACACACTTTCACAATAGATATCTATTTAATATATTTCAAAGTTGCACGGAAAAACAACAGTAATGTGTAGTATGATGTTCTGTAAACAGATGTAACTCACATATTATGATAGCGTTGCTACGTGACAGGTAAATCAACAATAACAAATGAAGCCAAGATTATGGTATGATGTTCTCTAAAAAGATGTGACTCATTACGTTATGCTAGCGTTGTTACAACAAAATAAAGCCAAGATTATCGTTTGAACAGCGGAAAGCAATTTTGAAGTGGTATTGGAAAACCGAGAATGTTGTTGAAGTTCAAATGCAATGGAGACTTGTGTACAGAACAGAACCGCCAACGCGAGCTACAATTGCATGCATTCAGGACAAATTTGAGACTCGTGATATCGTATACCGTAGAAAACCAGCTACACTGGCAGCACTTCGGGGAGAAATTGAAACGGCATGTGCTGCAATCGCTGAGGATACTTTCACAAACGTTGTTCAATCAGTAGATCAGCGTACTCAGAAGTGTATCGACGCCGATGATGGGCATTTTGAGCAACTGTTGTAACTGTAAAAGTCTAAGACTTTCATCATTTTCTGTTTGTATGAACTCAGTTTTGTTATGTTAACACAGTTTTTTTCTTTGCTTGAAGTGGGTATATATATTTTTGGCATTCTCTGTATTATTGCAATATATTTTGCAAGGTGTGGTGCGCCTACTAACATTAGTCGTGATGGTAAAGAATTTTTAACCTACAACTATCCACGAGACGGAAGTACACCCTCAATATTATTTTAATTTTTAGTCGGCTAAAAAAAAAAAGTCCGCAGGCAAATTTCTGTGAATGAAGCGATAATAATAGATGGAAAAATATTCAGGAAACGCTGACTGTCTAGCGTGCTTGATACTGTTGACACTTCCAGCATTTTATCGAAGTATGTTTGTCACCATTTACTCCGTCTGTTAATAACTTTTCTTGGAATTTTATTATTTGCTTTTTGCAGTTAAATTTGAAGAAAAACTAACAAGTGTTTTAGGTAAACTTCCTTTTTTTATTATTGCTGTTTTACAGTTATAATTTTGCAATTTAATTTATTATTGATGATAAAATTAGAACCGCTCGATCTAAATATAAATAGTTTATTATCTTAAATAAATATGGAAGATCTCTGGTGGTGGAAGTCCAGTGCAATTTCACGGTGTATCCTAGGCTCTATTTCGGAAACTTTACTGACTCAAAGAGATTAATTCCTACAGAGCTAATGAAGCAGTCAAAATAGGCTTAGTTTCTAAAAAACAATGGCTGGTAAATTGATGTGAGTTATGAAACATTGGGAGCACCGTGGTATTTCTAACGTTACTTGGAGTGTACGGAGCTCTTGCGGAGTCCTCTGTATGAAGTGAACTTGGATGGCAGCATGTTTCTGTGACTCAGTGGTAATTGATGACTGATTCGGCCATCTGCAAGTGGTACTGGTAGCCTTCTCGGATGGCGTTGTCGCGCTTGAGTAACGCACCTATTTCCAGGAAACTAAAATCCGGCCTAATGGAAAAATTGACTTGGAAGAGGTCATCACTGAACTAATTGTGTACTCTTTTGATCAACATTTACATTTTCTTAATTTTGTTTTTAATACAGTTTAAAAATCCTCCTGTGTTGGTACGCATTTTTCTTGTGTGCTGGAAAATGTTACTCAAATGTGGCATAATTAGCATTTAGGTTTTTTGATCCACATAAAAAATGTAACCTTGTAAAATATTCTGTGCCATCCTGTATAGCCATTCAAAAAAATTACGAATAAAATTAAAGCATCTTTAAAATATGTTTAAATATCTTAGATATCTATGAAATACGGAGCTATTACAAAAGGAATTGCCGAATTTTAACGTGGTCCAACTTACCAACTCGTGAGATTGACACGCCAGACATGAAACGAAACACAAACTCTCCAATTCTGAAACGCACGAAGATTATCCTACGACACTCTACGTTAATTGTGATTACGGGAACAGCTAAGCTTTAGTTTCGTCAATCAGAGGGCCGATCTCACTGAGCTCAATTAAATTTTAATTCCTATTTAATTGGGGTATTGCGTCTCACTATCAAACAATTGCATGCTAATCCGTCATTAAACTGCAATTAAGTTAATTGGCGTATATTTGGTCATTTAAGGACTTAATTCTCAATTAACTTTTCATCACGGTAAGGCGAATGTTGAATATGTTATTTGAAGACCACATTATTCCAAGAAGGCCGAGGATAATTTCCGAAAGAAAGATTTATATAATAATGTGGAGAAAACAGACTTGTAAATGCTGAGTAAAGTTTCGGCATTAGATATTTTAAGTTCTATAGAATATGAGTAGAACTCCCAACAGATATAAGAATTTTTATAATATTTAAATAATGCTAAAATTCCTATAATAATTTCGCCATACATACAACATAAAACAGGAATCTTTATGTTGTAGGTTACGTTAAGTTACACTAAGAAGGTTATGTCTTCCCGTATTTCGAAAGTTGTTTATGTGAACTATCAAACATTTAGTAAAATAAAATGTAATTGAAGGTAGCGTATTCTGTTCGCTTAAGGATTTTCCATGAATGTACATGGAGTTAACAATAATTATATGCATAGTAGCAGATGATTTCAGTCAGTTTATTAGAGCAACGTCTTCCTTCTTTACACATTAAACTCTCTTCTTTCCCTCCATTTCTGATGTGTAATTGTCATGAAAAACAAATGAGTAACGATCTCCGGTATTTTACAAATGATGCGTAGAGTAATCTTTGCTGTGTCCATGGCCTTTTAAATCACAATTTTTCTATAATTCTGAAGGCCGTGATGACTTAATGTTAATTAGCTAATTAATTGCGTGAAATGCAAAATATGTAATTAACTTCCTCAATTAACTTAAATCTTATTAGTTAATCCTGAATTTCTTATGAAACTGTGAACAGAATTCGGCAGAATTTTTAACGCAGTCCGCAGTTCGAACTGTCTGAAAGATTTTGCAATCGAGCTTGCTACCAAAAAGTTAGCGTCTGCAATTATTGCAGCATTTAAAGGAACAGGACGATGTCATATTTCATGTAGAGCGTGTTGGAGGACGAATCTACTCCTGTTCATAGACCAAATCACTTTTTATTTAAATGGATAGATGAACTTTTACAATGGAGATAGAAAATCCTCACTACTTACCACAAAATGAGCGAAGCTCCTTCAAGCTTAACGTATTTTGCTATCTTTCCTACACTAAGTAGTAATGACAAATTCAATTCTGATAGCTTCTTCAAGCAATATGTGACTCCACCTCATTGTTACACTGAAGTAGCATAGCTCTCACGTCACTAAATTGGTTACATGACTCATCGTTGTTTACATGACCTCCCAGATCTCGAAACCTTATGTCTTGTAAATTTTGGGGGGGATATCAAATATTCTGTTATACTTTAGCCTGTGACTAGCTTGTATGCACATTGTTTATGAACCATCATTACCCGCTGGACGTGTGTCGCTCACAAATAAGCATACTTAGAACATTTGTAGTCCTGTAACAAAAACTTGTAATGTATCATTCATTGTTGAAAATGTAGTTGCTTGTAATAAGACGATTCTTTTGTAATAACCCTGTACATAATAACTAAAACTTGTGCAGGGTAAAGACATCACTAAGCACGCTCAAGTTAACCTGCAAGACACAATCATTTTTGTTATTACAATCATTTTGTAGCCCCCAGCAAGCTATTATTTTAGTCCAAAACGGACGACGCATAAAAAATGCGTTTCGTTCAACCAACCAAATTATTCAGTTTTTACAAAGTAGGTTGAAAACATTTTTTTTTTTTTCGTTAAAAATTTGGATAATTTCCTTTTCATGATAGAAAATCACGTGTGTGGTTGCGTAAATTTGACATGACAGTTTGCTAGAATTACAAAATAGTCATATTTCAGATACCCAACATTTTAGTGACCGAGGTCGTTAAGGCGCGAATTGGTGAGAGGGAGATCTGGGGTTCCAATCCCACCAGGACCGTCCTCTCTGACTGAGGTTTTTTCCAGGTTTTCCTCAGTCCTCACAAATGCCGGGAAGGCACCCTAAACTTGAGCCTGGAATGTTTCAAATGCTTCCCAGTATATCATTTCATCTCATGTATCACCAGTGTCAGAGTAAAGACGGGCGTTATACACCATTAAAAAAAAAAAAAAAAAAAAAAGCTTTAAATTGACGCCAACTGTCAAGTGCAATAATTCGGCGGCCGGGTATAGATCAATATTTACATAGAAATTTGCATATTAGAAATAAATGATTTTTTTTTTTTTTTAATAAGAAGCAGATACTACTTTCATTATGGAGCAGTTTAAATTTAACGTTCGTACATTTATTACTTTTCATTTTATGGATAGCATTTGGAAGCAATACAGTTTATGATCTCCATTTATGACCTATTTCTAAATTATTGTTAACGTTTATTTATTTTCTTGGCATAAGAATGTCTGAAAAATGTAAACGTCGCTTTCGCAGTTTCAAGTTCATACATTGGTGCACGGTGTCATAACAATTGAAATGATTGAAAGTGCTGACTCATTAGAAAATTGGAGCATAACTAGCAAAAAGCTACGATTTATATCCACAAAAAATCCTTCTATGTTAAACTTTAGCAGAATATGATATAGTAAACGATGATGTCTTGACTTTGAATGTGATTCTGTGAAAATGAGATGAAGGTTTTTCTAGGAAAATTGCCACAACAGCAGAAGACATGATGAAGTGCATGATTCAAATGTTGCAAGAATCACAGTCAGAGATAATAGAGCAAACAGGCACATTTCATGTGAAGAATTAGAGTTAAAAATAACTGCAAAATGCTGATTACTATTGAAAAAGTTTTAGAGATTTTAAAGCTGACGAAAAGAGTTTCCTGGATTTTTAATGTGGTTAAGTCGTGGGTTCATAACTGTATTTCTGAAATCAAAATACAAAGTATGGGATGGAAACATTAACAATTCGCGGCGCAATTTTTTTTTTTACAAGGTGTTATTCTGGTTGATTGTTTGCAGAAATAAAATATCAGGTCATTATTATGCAAATTTAATTTCTAATTTATTAAATGCAATAAAGCATTCGAGGAAAGTTGAGGCAAAACGTGGTCTTTTTTTAGACCAATGCTTCAAGTCACAAGTATTGTGTCTCAGTTTAAGAGAGCGGGGTTTAAATTGCTGCATCACATTGTTTACCTACAGATCCAGCTCTCAGCAACTTCAAGCTATTCTTAGAACTGAAAGAAAGCTTTCGAGGCAGATTTTTCATCAGTTATGAACTCGTAAACAAGCACTTTGAAGAGATTAGATAACCTTTCTTCCACGAAGCTGTACAGACAATGGAGCATCGCTCAGTCTTCAAAGAGAACATGTTGAAAATTGAGATCAAGTAAAAATGGATCAGAGTTGGAGAGTAAAACTCTCTATTATACAAGTATGGACACGCTCCATTTTGGGCCTAACCGTCTCTAACTCCCATAAGATTACGTGTTAAGTTTCTGTCGTTATACTTGATTGTCATACAGTTAATTTCTAAAATAGTTGTGTTATACTGTTTAACCTTCTGCTTCTGCTCCTGCTCATGTTCTTCTTTTTGCATTAGAAGGCCTAGGTCAGGCATAAATTGCAAACATTTGAGACAATGTCAGTTATAGTTACGGCACTTTCGCCTAGTACCGCATCCGAACTCGGCGGCCAATGACGGATCATTTACCGGCAGAGAAAAGGGCTGTCATCGGTTAAAACAGAAATCACAATATTAAACGTAAGCCTTATTAATTACATCCTTATAACACGTGAAACTTAAAATAAGAATTTCCCATTTTAATTTGCTATTCACTATTTAAATTATTGGTTGCAATGCATTTGTTATATCAGTTTTGATATAAACTGTATAAATTAACCTGTCAGTTAAGAATGAATTATAAGAATTATAGGGCTTAGAGGGCTTCCTACCATATTCAATTTAGAACAAAAACTTTATATAATTTAACATTTCTCTACTCTAAATTGGTCCAATGAGAATGGCTATGACAACCAGAAACCTATATTTTTAATTGGTGTGTGAAAACAAGAGATAAATAAACGAAATGATATGCCTGAAAATTTAAAGTATTCATAATCCATAGATCTGCATTTTATATTTCTTTTCTTCCAATTATGAACGAGCATTTAGTTATCTTACAGTAGCGTGTTGCATTTTTTAAATTATTTTTTCTGCAATAGTGGCATTGCAAATGAACTACATGACTGGAAAACTATTTTTATGTAAAAAAACTCAAAACACCTTCACACATTACATACATTCATCTAATTTTTGAAAGCAATGGCAAATGTATTTGAGAATAAGCACAGAGTATACTGTAATACAATAATTATATTGCAAGTATAATACACTTAGTAATAGCCAACGTAGCCATGTTGACAAATATTTTATTACGTGAGTGATTTTGAATGCAGTTCACATGTCAAATTAAACCTGAATGCAATATAACATCACGCCTTTCTTTTCTTGAGTTGTACAACCAAATGCACAACACCCAGGCATATTAACTAGATTAAAATACAATTTTAAAAATGTTTTTCATATAAGCATATGGCACAACACACAAAAATCGGGCCTAAAATGGCGGCTGATGCTGGCGAACCAATCACGAAGCTCGGTTGTCGGCAAATTCCGCCGCAAAGCGTGTCCATACTTGTATAATAGATTTAGAATTTATGAAATGCATTCAAATAGTATTGGTTTTAAACATCTTAATACACAAACTGCAACCAACATTTGATTCATTGCCAGTGCCAGGAACAGAGACTCAGTTTACAGTAATTTGAACATTCAGGGTCCGGCTATCAACTTCTCTAGCGCGCAGTATCTAATGCAGGGTAAAAGTTTGTTTCAAAACATAAAAACATCACGCTCTTCATTGTCAGGCTTTTTCAAATGACCTTTCCTGTGTGTTTCAGTCTACATAATGCTGTCTGAAGTATCTCAGGTGCTTAGAAGTGCTACTCAGGTGTAAAATGGCTGCAAGTCGAGTGTGCACACTACTCACAAAAAGTAAGTAGTGGGGAAAAAAGGTAAAAAGAAAAGTACAAGTTACGGTTCATGAATAGTACCATTAGCTGCAAGAAGCTCTCTCCGAGCTCGTTTGGAGGGCTACTCCTTGCCCTTTTTTTTTTAAGTAACGTCCGTTCTAGCTGCACTTTATGTAAACTTGACTTCCCTATCTTCCTGTATTGTAAATCAGAAAGTAAAGACAACCACGAAACTACATACTAATAGCAAAATAATAGAATTTATCTACATAATATCACACAGGTTGCTCAATGCTTTTTGGAATTAGGAAATAAAACATAGTTACACAGTGGTTTCTATGATATCAGTAGCTTTTTGTATCTCTATTTCACACAGTTCTCAAATTCTATTCCTTCCCTTTAAAATAATAAACATTTATAACAGCTTCTATCTTAGAATATGAAATATGCTATGGAAATATATATATATATATATAATTTAAAATCTAGCAACGGTAGTAAAAACTAAATCCCCAAATTTTGAAGCCTTTTTTATTTCTATTACCTGTTAATCGTTTCCCATATAACATTTCAACTAAACCCGTGTAGTACAAAAGATAGCACTTTCGTTAACATTTGTGATAGGACTCAAAGTGTACTTGCAAATACTGCTGAAACAATCAAATGATTTAGTGTTAATAACTTATTAATGAATAAAGAGATGACATAGCGTGCTGTACTTTGAGGCCTGCTAATATTATTAATTAAATAAGGTAGTTAAATTTACTAAAAGTTAAATTTATTAAAAGGAAAGCAAAAACTGTGTTAACATAACAAAACTGAAATCACACAAACAGAAAATGGTGAGCACTTTTCAACTTAGACTTTTACAGTTACAACAGTTGCTCAAAATGCCCACCGTCAGCGTCGATACACTTCTGATTACGTTGAACTACTGATTGAGCAAAGTTTGCGAAAGTGTCCTCAGCGATTGCAGCACATGCCGTTTAAATTTCTTCCCGAAGTGCTGCCAGTGTAGCTGATTTTCTACTGTATACGATACCATGAGTCTCAAATTTATCTCGAGTGCGTGCAATTGTTACTCGCGTTGTTTGATCGTTGTTGATTTGCGATAATCTTGGCTTCATTTGTTCATTGTTTGATTTATCTGTCACTTAGCAACGTTATCATAATGTATGAGTGTCACATCTGTTTACAGAACATCATATTACACGTTGCTGTTGTTTTTCGGTCCAACTTTGAAATATATTATTACATAGATATCTACTCTGAAAGTGTG
The DNA here is from genome assembly GCA_030762175.1 of Metallyticus violacea. Lineage (NCBI taxonomy): Eukaryota > Metazoa > Arthropoda > Insecta > Mantodea > Metallyticidae > Metallyticus > Metallyticus violacea. The sequence goes on from CM060837.1 coordinate 51,331,146, forward strand.
TATACATTTTTTGGCACCCTCGGTATATACATACACCCTGACCAGCTGTCTTGGGAATACTTTGAACACTTATGTGGAAGTGTATCTGAAGTGTTTGTTTTAATTATCAAAGTAAAACAACGTCTTTCATCTAGTTTTTTAATACCAGCTTATTTCCTCGTCTTTCAATTAGTAATGAAGTGGTACCCAACCTTTTTGATTGACGATACATTTTACTGAATGTCCGCAATATCGCAACATATTATTATTATTATTATTATTATTATTATTATTATTATTATTATTATACAATCATAAATATCTTTGCCTGTATTGGTTTTGAGTTTTTGACAAAATAAAACTTGTTCATTAATATCTCAATTATATTTGAACTTAAGAAAGGTAATTAATTGGCATTTAGCATTTGTTTTTCGTCCAACTGTAGAATAAACACAGTGTCCCCCGATAGTGTATTGTTAACATTAATTTGCATGCGATAACACATTTCTTTTGTTCTGCGACTAATAATGTAATCCAATAATGGAATTTTGGATATTTCTTCTTCCACACAATCCTCTTCTCATTTGGAGCTACAGTCCGGGGCGAGTTTTAGCCTACCGCAGCGACCTCTGCATCCTCTACCTCCGTCTTATGACTTCTTTGGTAAAGGGCAGCAAGGGGGCATGTGTCGGAATCACGCCGCTTTCGCTATCGAAGAATGCCACCTTTCCATTCCCAATTGTCCTCACGAGGCTGAGTGGACCCCGTTCCAAACGTCCCTTACTTAGAAAAGTTTCTAAGTAGATACCAGGAATCAAACCCGGTGAGCATCGCTAACCACTAGACCGAAGTGGTGGTCCTTCTTACTAAACTAGTTTTCACCCCACCCCCTTTTTTCTGATAAATATTAGCTCTTCATAAACATTATGAAATTTTTTTCTATTGGACTATTGATTCCAGAACTACTCATAAAGCATGCAATGCTTTGTTAGAAACAGAAATCGTTTTACTAACGTACTAAAGGATTTTTACTGTGTCTTCAAAAGACGTTCAAAATATTTTCTTCGTTTTGAAGTTTCGTGAGAATAATTACTTTCTAAATGTCTTTTTTAGTTTATTCGGCACCATCGACTGATTTGACAAAACATTTCCGCGTATCCGGGAATTTGTTTGTGTTCAACTTCATGCCACGTAAAACCACATCATCACTATATATACGAAACGCAGTGCATCTTTGTGAACCTTGAAGGGAATTCTCACTCACATTATTTGATTTAGCGCCGCTGTCATCTAACCCAGAACCTCATTTAGATTGTCTTTTTGGAATTAAAAATGTGCCCATTAAACAAAGCACATTTCATAAAATAGTCGCACTATCACCCCTAACACCTATATACTGAAACTGTCCAATGTGTTTGACGATCCTAACTCTGTTTATGACCAAGTGGAAAAAGTAAACGAATTACGAAGCATTTTTACAGGTGTCCACCTTCATGCAAATTATCGCCAGGCAGAAAAATTAAACGCAGCATTGTTGCAGCTGTTCACGTTTCATTACGAATAGCATGGCAATTATTTTGCAATTCCAAAATTTCGTGACACACTCCAGATGTTAAGAACCCAATGTAAGCCAATTTTCAGTGATTTAAAAATGTTCAAGTGTTTTACATTTTGAACCTTTATGACTAGGAAACAAGAATAAAATAGAATATTCTCATATTTCGTTTACTTTAAGTAAATCTTTTAAAAAATCATTTTTAAGAACTAAATGTTATAACGAGCTTCCGGAATTTGTTTACATGGGGAAACTTGAGAGGTTCAAAGAATTATTTCTCAGTAGTTAGTAAATATAGATGCCTTTTTAAGCTCCAGTTTTAGTATCTAATTTATGTATATCTTTTTTTAAAGGTTTAGTTTTACACTGTCTAATGCTTGTTTTTGAGCCAAAAGCTTATATTGTATACATAAATAAAAATAAGTTCCCAAGATACCCCCTTAAGCAATTACATGTTTTTTTTTTTTTTTTTTTTTTGTTTTTTGTTTTTTGTTTTTTTGTTTTGTTTTTTCCCTCGCTGTAAACTGTATTTACAGATTTGAAACGTGTTTTCAATTTTCTACTACTTCATATGCGATCATGTCCATGAATGGTTTAATATTTCGGCTGCTTGTCGGAAGTTTCGTCCCATAAATATTTATTTTGTGTATCGTTGAGTTGCAAACACAGATAGCAAGATGTTCGCTTTCTGCCAATGTTTAACAAAGTTCAGATGATTTGCGTTGAACCAGAACATGTTTGAAAAGCAAGTACAGCATCTCAGCTAATCATAAAGGGGACGGTGGAGCGTTAACTTTCTTTTCTTGATTTCCTGTTTAACAAAAAGCATAAATGACCAATTTTGTTGTAGTTATTAAATGATCAAATATTTCTAAAGATATTATTTTTAAGAACAAAATAAAATGCTAAAAATGCAATAGAACGTATCAAATTTCATGCAATATGTCCTATAAGTAGGGCTTTAGTTAAAAATCTTGTCCGCTCTGCAGTGTTTTACGTCTCGACTTCTAGATATACCATAATCGGTGGGCTAGTTCTTCAGCTGCGCTTCCCCCTTGTTATGTTCTAGAACGGCGCTTTCAGAGCTTTTTCCTTGCCGGTCTCACGGCAGTATATATTCTCTCGTGTAAGAGGATAGACTGTTGACTCTAGAGAAACGCATTTTTGGGTGTAAGTTTTATTTAAATATGAATCAGCTTATGCTTGTAGAATTTACTTACAACTTTCCAAATCAATGGCCTCCTTCCAGAATTGCAATTCGTTATATTCTGCACAAATTTGATTCTGCTGTTTGTGTTAAAAATAGCAAAAATTTAGTTTCAGACAGAGGGGGTACTAGACGAAATTACAAAAAAGTTTTATCATTCGGCAACATAATTCCTAAAATTAGCACAAATTGGTGTTTTGGAATGTAAATGGAATTATTAGCAAGAAAATCAGAAACTTAAGATTGCGAACTGAATCATTTCAGTTTTTTCAATAGAAACAAACGTATGTTTAGCCGAGGAGGACAATAATTGCAGCATTCCTTATCATGTAATATTGTGTATGCGTTTTAGAAGGTGATATTGAAACATGGGAGTCGTCGGCTGGTGTAGCCATGATGTAAAAATACTGAGTGAGCGGACAAGGTTTATAACTAAAGCTCGTAATACAAATACAAATATATAATTTTTGAAAAGTGTTTGTAGCAATATTACATTTTCATGTTATAAGTATCCGTATATATTCGGCTTTACAATCTGTACATCATGATTATAAAATTTGCGATTTTCTAAATAATTTACTTTCCGCTCTTCTCTATATGTACACATTTTTCTTCATTGTTCTATACCCTCGTTGTCTCGATGTTCTGCATCCAGGTAAAAGGTGGCCTTCCTCTTTTTTCAATCTAGTATCATTTTGGTATTACATTTTGAAATATCTCAAAAACTTATTGATGAATTTTCTTCCAAAGTTTCATTATGTACAAAAATATATGCGCCTTTTTAATATTAATTTTAAATATTAATCATATAATATATAGATCATAGAAAACTGTTTTGTTAAAAAAACTTTTGAAAATAATGTAACAATTTTTTTCTTGTGCCTTATCTGAGAAATTATTGTCTGCACACTACTGCTTTTATAAAGGTTTTAAGATCCTCATCCATTATTATTATTATTATTATTATTATTATTATTATTATTATTATTATTATTACAGTGGTGTACTGACTACAGTTTCTGAAAAGAAGATACCTGAAAATATCTCTGTTTTTGGTGCATCATTTCCAAAAAGTATTTATAATCGACTTTCCTGAATTGATTTTTGTTTTTATTTTATTTTCCTTGTTTCTCATAACTTTTAATTTTTACTCCAAAAGATTTATATTCTTCTACCATTTATAACTATACCCTCTCTTGCCAGTATGAAATATTGTTTATTTTTCTCTTCTGACCATAATATTTTTTCTTTATTTTTCAAAAGAGTATATTTTGAACACTCCTATATCAATTCAAATATAAGTATTCTATATATTTATATTTCTGGGATAAAATTAATTGATTACAACAAATTGTAATGAATATGGAGGTTTTTTTCCGTCATTAGAATTCCCAAACTCTAAAACTTTTTCTTCCAGATCTTTAAAATGTTCTTGTAACTTGTAATTAAGATGAAAGATATTTTTGATTACAATAGAATATCGTTTCCTTTATTAAAATATATTTATTTGAACAGATGCACTTGGCGCTGTTTTCTTTTCAATTGTGTGTTTATTGTTTTGATTGCAAAAAACAATTTGTTTTTTATTTTGTCCTCTCTCCTCTGAGTCAAAATTTTGTTTTGTTTTTAATTTAATAGTTATTTGTAAATAAAGAAGCATACTTCTTAAGGACGTAAAAGCGTCCAGCTATTTTAGAAATTTACAGAATATCAACATATTGACTATGGCTTATCGGAACAAGGCTCGCTTAACCATTCGCGAAATGCTGATCTTTTTTTTCCCATTCCGCGGTTCAGAAGTTAATTTCTGTCCCTAGTGTGCATAAAATCTGAACTTTAACAACTACCATAAGTTTCACATTATTGGCAAGTCATATATATATTTAAACGATAGAATATTTAATATAAAGTTAAGAGATCCCCCCCTTATGGTTACATGGATTGAAGTTGATAAACCACCAGATGTTAAAAAAACCGCGACTCTGGAGTTCATTTTCTACCGAAAGTGCTAAGCAGTGAAAAATGACGTTAATTCTTTTGAAGTAAAAATGTTTCCTCTCTTTCAGCCAGTTCTGTAAAATCAGTTTAACTTTGTTTCCTGGAAGAAAAAAATCGTGCAATGCTTCCATCCACCCTCACGTAAAAGACCATAATAAATGGTTTTTTTTTTTTTTTTTTTTTTTTTCTAAAGAGCGTATGTTAAATATGCACATACTAATTTTAAATGCTTTCTCCTCAAATCCATTTTCCTTTTCTGCATTTTTCATTTATAGCACTTTCGGCTTTCAAAAAATACACGTTATAATTTACGAACTGTACCATACTTTACATAAAAAAAAGCATTCAATAAATAATTTTCGAACTTCACGAGCGAACTTTGTTTGCACTTAAAACCGTTTATGATACATACGATATTCTAAAGGAAACCTATATACACTTTTTAAACGAATAATGCACTGTGAATGCAAGCACACCTTGATACAAATATGAATCATTCGGACTAACTGAGAGCCAGCCGCACAGTGCAACAAATTCCTGTGAGGGCCAGGTTTCTGGGACATTCAGTACATTGGCATTTTAATTCCAATAAAATGTGGTTATAACAATGTATGCCTCAAAATAGATATAGCATTCTTGTTAAATGATTAAACTTCTTGTCCTTAATCTATTTTTATTGTCTTCACCTTATATCCCAATATTTAAAAAGATATGGAACAGACGTTATAAATGCGTTCCCTGTTCTGCGAATGATTGCTCAGTAACTTTTATACAGTATAAGAAATAAGAAGAAAATAATCATGTCCGGGTGTTTCTACGCGTTTATGAAATTTTGGTTTTTACACCTTACTTCAAGCAGCTCTTCGTTGTAAATATGATTATGTGTGTAATGCAATTATGACAATATACTACGGCCGGAAATATCTGTACCCTTTGAACATATTGCTTTAATTTTGCCTTAATTTCGAACTAGATAACGTCTTAACAATTTAATTCTCTACTAAATAGAATTTCCTTCCTTCTAAATAGCTACATTACATTATTTCACCTTATATTCGGTGCATAGTTTAATTCATTGATGGTGAAAATCATAGGATATGGTGCCAGTTTCAATCATTGCAACGAAAAATAATGTCAGAAACCAAGTTTGTGAGAAAAATGGCATTAGACTAATAAACTAATGACAATTTTTAGTAAAATCATGCTTTTGTACTACACACATTATTCGCAGGTTAGCGTCTTTGAAAAAAAAAAAAAACAGCTGATTATTTGCATTAATGGGTTGCATACAATGTCGCTGTTCTAGTATCGTATTTTTACTCAGAATAGATAGATCAAGGCCACGTGTCGTTACCCCCACCGTACTACTGTTTCCTGTGAACAGTATGTCACATGATAGAGAGGATTGGTCAGCAGTGGCAGAAAAGAAATGCATGAAGAGGAAATTGTCGTGACCCGCCTATTCTGAGTGAAAATATTATAACAACGTCTCACTTTCAGTTTGTGTGGCTAAAATCAGCGCGGAATCTTCGAGTACCATTCTTGTATTGAAGCTACAATGACTTAATGCATGTTAACTAAGTTTTATGATATATTTAAGTGATTCTTATGCCTAAATCTAATGTGGTGTTTTACTCAGAACGAGTAAAGGCTTTTTAAATTTAAAACGGGATAATATACACAAACAATGAGCGATGCAGCATTAGTGACATTATAATAAATACGCGTGTAGCTAAAAAAACAAACAAACAAATACAATTTCAGAATTAGTGGTGCCCATAAGTTTAGGCAGCCTGTGAAGGAGTTTATTTACAGATGGAAGCGGAAACTACCTATAGGATTGTTTTCTTGCAAAAGTGTGTTTCTGTTTCTGCGCATACTGTTTACAAAAAAGATGATACGCGTAATAATTTAAAAAAGCTAAGCATACGATGGTGTAGCAATGGTGCAATATTTACATGATGAAATCAAATAGTTGCTATCATTCCCAGTTTTACAGTTAACTGGATTTCTTTCACATGTGGAGTACTTTAGTGTCTTAAAATGTGAGTACAAGCCCAGTTTGCTCAAAGTCGGCAAGACCACGACAAAACCCTGATGATGACCTTCACGTATTCAGACATAACCCTGCGCCTCCAGGCGAAGTGCAGCCTCGTACGTGGGCAAGCCACTGTCATCTTCTTCCGGTACGGATTTCTCGTGCTGATGCACAGGAGCCGAATGTACCGGCACGACCACCTCTTCTTCCTTTTTGGTGCTCACTATCAGCGTCTCGTAGGCCGGAGGAGGGCTTGACACTTGAACTCTTGGAGGTACCGGCGTAGGGTCGAACGATGCGCAGGACGGGTTGGAGGGCAGGAAAACGCCCGATACTTCATAGCACTGAAACATAAAATACAAATTTAGCTTTGTTTTTAAAACTGCTTGCAACCAACCTCAGATATTGTTAATAACTGTTCTGATTTACAGTTATGCAAACGTTCTCTTCATCCGGCCCTCCATTAGCAGTGTTATAGAATTGCATAGTGGTAAATATATTAAAGTGACGTTCTTGCACACTTCCTATTCCCTTTGTCTGTCCAGTGTAAAACCTTTTTTAAAAATGGTCAGCTTTTAGTCATATTTACGAGGGTGACTAATAATTTTATCACGTTTATTTAAGTAGAAGTCAAAATAAATTCCCCCCTCCCTTGATATTTTTAAAATGAAAATATTTAACGCTGTTACTGTAACCTAAACATTAATTTTGGAGTCACTACTTTCAATAGATGCTAGGGTTGTATTTTTACCTTTATAAAAGGAGTATAGTAATAGTTTTCAGAATTTAATAAAAATTTATTAACAGATTAATTCTTTCCTCCATTTAGAGAAACAGCAAACTGGGGTCCATCCAAGATGGGGTTATTTCTGTGTCCCAAAATAATCCAAACTTGACACCCTTAAACAGACGTCAAACTTACAGCAAAGCTTGCAATGACATTATGGGTTTTGTTTACCTACATTACCGAGGTCGTTAAGGCGCGGACTCGTGAGCGGGAGGTCTGGGGTTCGAATCCCATCAGGACCATCCTCCCTGACTGAGGTTTTTTCCAGGTTTTCCTCAGTCCTCATAAATGGCAAATAAAGAAAAGGTACCCTAAACTTAGGCCTGGAATATTTCTTTCCTTAAAAAAATACCCTTTCCCAATATATAATTTCATCTCATGTATCATCAGTGTCCACGTATGGAGTCTTTCGTAATTTTTGCAGTACTAATTAAGTGAGGTCAAATAATTGTAGCATAGTGTGCTCAATTTTAACAATAAGTAATGTTCCATACTCTGAAGAATTTTCGTTTGACTACATTTTTAATAATATCCCCAATATCTGAAAGGGTGTGTTTGTTATCGATGTTCATTTTTTTTTCTCAGTACACTGTACTTCTGCAATAACGAAATCTGTTTATAAACTAACTAAGCATTTTAAATTAAAACTGGGCAATTACATTACTACTAATTAAGGAAAATTCCCAAAGACTTTGCTCTAAGTAAATAAGCATTATAGGCTACTTGGTAGGAAAAGTGGAGGGAAACGCAATTCAGACATTTTCGGAAACGCTGAGGAAGCCAGCGTTAGAAATGTAACGTGGCCTTTTGGGACAAGCACTGCAGTAAGTTGATGGAAACGACCAGACCGTAAGTAACATCTCCACTTCTCTGCTGCTTGTTATTAAAGTGGATGCGAGCCATTTACAGCCTTGTTAGTCGGAGGTTCGCTGTCACCGTCAGTTCCAAAACACAATGCTCAAGGCACTATAACTAAACCTTTCTGCCATGGAGTAACACAAAAGATTTCTCTGTATTAATACTACAATTATCCGTTCACTTTCCACGTGTTTTTATGTATTTAGTGCATGGAATGGAAAGATGGATTACTTAAAACAAATTCCTAGTTTAAAAAAAAAAATGCTTGTTCTGTTTATTATAGGCTAATACTTTAGTGTTAGGTAAACGAAAATACGAAATCCTGCATGAAGTTCAGAGGAGCTGGCTGCTGCACACTGTGATAACTATAATGAAACTGTTTAAAGATTAGACAGGAAATGAGATGCCAAATGAGTAACGCTTTTTCTATTTGAATCTTAATTTTCTTATTTGGATTCTGAGGTATTCGTATTTTAATCTTTCTCCTTTATTTTGATAGCATCGTTAGTTTTGTTGCCAAACTGTGACACACACCAATAAAAATAAAAATAAATGAATGGTGTTTAACGCTCGTTTTCACTACAGAGGCACTGGACACGATGGCGCGAAACGATATATTGGGAAAGTATTTATTTTAAACAAGGAAACGTTCCAGGCCTAAGTTTAGGGTACCTTCCCTAATGGCTGTTTGGCATTTATGCGGACTGAGGAAAAAAAAAAAAACTCAGTCAGGGAGGATGGCCCTGGCGGAATTCGAACCCTCCAGGACTCCCGCTCACGAATTTGCACCTTAACGACCTCGGCGACCCATAGCGGTGTACACAAACCAATAGTTATGCAAGCTGAATCAATATTATTAAAATAGTTTTTGTAATTGTACACATACATTAAATATTCGTTAAATTTTATACAGTTTCAAAAGCCTGTGCCCATTGAAAAAATTCAAATATTTAAATATGCATTAAATGAGTTACTTAATGTTACTGATAAAAACTTCGCCTTAACACGAGAATACCGAAGAAGCATCACATTCGAAACGGAGCTCTTACTAAGCTAGTAGCCCACAGATTGTAATGGTCAACGGGACAGGTATAAAACTTATAGGTTTCACTTTTATCTTGTCCTCGTTAATGTTAAGAATTCCCATCTGATTCTGTGCTCTCTTGTTCGGTCAGATGACAGTACAAACAGTAGATTCTGGGAACCCAAGACTCTGAGCCGGAGGTCTAGGGTTCGATTCCCACTAGGACCGTCCTCCCTGACAGGTTTTTTCCAAGTTTTCCCCAGTCCTCATAAGTGGCAAATGCCGGGGAGGTACCCTAAACTTAGGTATGGAACGTTTCCTTACTTTAAAAAAAATCTTTCCCGGTTTATCATTATGTATCATCAGTGTCCACCGTCTGTAGTGCCTGAGTAGTTAAAATGGGAGTTATACACTATTAAAAAGGAACCCCAGACAGCGGGTCAGCTTGTAAGAGTTGAGTGATATCGTAAACAAAAGGTCAGCGAAAGCAGCCCAAGAAGACAAAAGGTCACATGTACCAGTTGTCAACCAGAGAAGCACTTTTAACGACGTTGTATTCATTTTTATTGTAATTAGAAGTTTCAAAATTATTAAGATGAATAATGCAAATAATGCTATACACAGGACAACAATATTTTTTCTGACAGAAACTTTCAGTTACATCTCAATGTCAAATCCTTCTCTCTTGTCATACCTTATCAGCCTCATACCTTATCAGCCGTAACTTCCACTCCGCTGTGTTATATTGTTCATATATAGTTACATAAAGAAGCCTATGTGTAGAAGATTGTGACATGTTCAAAATGGAGTATCGAGCTGTTAGTAAGTTCTTCGCAAAAGAAGCACTTATTCCAAATGAAAGTAAAAAGCGATTGAACGGTGTATATGAGAAAGCATCCCCCTCATATTCTATTGTAAAAGAATGGGCCAAACTTTTTCGAATGGGTCGAGAAAGCATTGAAGACGAAGAGCGTGCAGGCCGGCCTTTGGAGGTGCTCACTCCTGAAAACATCGCTCTTAAATTCCTATTATTAATCCAAATTGACTTAAAGTAGACAAAGCAATGCTTTTTTTTTAAATCAAATTCAAAATTTGGAAGGAGAAATTACGGAAGACCGGCTGCTCAAAGTTACAGAAATAGCAGCAAGGTTGGGCCTTTCTAAAACAACATTTCTTCGAACTATTCATGAACATTTAAACATGAATAAAGTTAGTGCAAGATGGTGCCTAGACTTCTTTCCTCAGTCCAAAAGCAACAACGAGTCATCTGTTGTCAGGCATTTTTGGAGCTCTGCCGTGACAACGAGAGAGAAGTTCTGCAAACCATTGTTACAGGAGATGAAACTATGGTCCTCTACTATGATCCCTTGTCCAAAAGAGAATCAATGGAGTGGCGTAAATCTTGCGAACCACCGCTTCTAAAGGTCAAGGTCACTCAGTCAACCAAGAAGACCATGGCCACAATCTTTTGGGACTGTGAAGGAATACTCTTCATTGGCTTCAAGGAGAGGAACACTACAGTAAATGGAGAGTATTATGCTGGCCAACTGCATAGACTACGTGCTTCCATCAAAGAGAAAAGGCGAGGAAAGCTGAGTGGTAGTGTGCAACGCGCCTGTGCACACAGCTCTTGTTGCAAAGGAAGCTGTAATTAAATGTGGCTTCAAGGAGATCGATTATCCACCCTACAGCCCAGAGCTAGCTCCCAGTGACAATTTCCTCTTCTCAAAACTGAAAAAGGACCTTTGAGGAAGGAAATTTAAGTCTGACGAAGAAGTATGGATGCTGTTTATTCCCATTTTGCAGGCAAGACTTCCGACTATTTTTGGGGGGTGATTCAAATGTTAATTCAAAGACGTGAGAAGTGTTGTAATAAAGTGAAATATAGTTTTTGTCTTCACCATACCTAGAAAATTGTTCTGAAACTTATGGACCCACCCTCGTATGCTGCATTGAACTAGAATGTCTGCAAGTGCGTGGTGATTATGCTGAAAAGTATGTGGTTTATAAAGTTTTAAAGTTGAATTCGTATATCCCAATTATTGTGCTTTGTTTTAATTTCTCTGATGCAAATATTATTGTAATATTTAAACAGAGTTAAAGATGGTTTTACAGAAAAAATAAAAAGTTCACATAAATCCTATGAAGAGCCTTAAACAAAACATTCTCGAACCGAAAGCAGTAGCATTGACGTTAATCTCTTCAGCCTACATTACCACAAGTGGTGTTTTACTCAGTTCCGCAGTGATTGCAGGTGATAAACAGCGAAAGGTAATGGATAGCGAAAACAGAACCACACCTACACACAGCGAACAGAAGAACCAAAGAAAAGGAGAGGATGAAGAAAGCAAATAGTCATAACATCTAATCGTCTCTCCTTAGAAGCCTATGAATGTATCGTATCTGACACAGTTATCTCTAGATTAACAATAAACTTAAAGCAATAAGAATTCTTAACTCTACTCAACATATCAAACAGTTTGATCATGTTCTTCCGATAAAACAAAAATTGCAGGAGCATCACTGCAAACATGTCAAGATCAGATTCGACTACGGGGTGTGTTCGCTAGTTTAGAATTATGTTTGCTAATCGTCGCCATGAGATATAGTAAATTATTTTACTGCTTAACCTTCGTGCTTCATTAATTGATTTATTAATGAAGCACGAAGGCGTATTGGTGGAATTGACTCCTTTAGGCCCCATTAACAATGAAAAGTAAACATAAAAGCTAAATGCTATGTATTGCAATGGAACCATTCACAATGAATCACGTAAACATAAAAATAAACATACCATTAGACGTAAACTTAGAAGCTTGCAAGGCCCAAGGTTTTGCGTCTATGTCTAACTTAAACTTAAGAAATCAGTAATCAGATCACAAGTACTCTGTAGAGCTCTATGGTAGAATTTATCCTTACAAGGAGCACGGGAATGCAATGCAACTCTTGCTGCTAGTCCCGAGAGACGGCGGAGAGAGCCGAAGGTAGTGACTTTCACAGGCATAACTAGATAATAATAATTTCAAGCGAATAGTACCACGCACAGAATGTACTATAAATTGATGTTTGTGATTTTTTTTTTGTTGGAATCAAAGGAAATTTGCCACCATTACAGTGATTTACCCGCCCTTATCAATTTATATTTACGAAAAACTACTGGGTCCACCCTTTTCTAGGTTTTACTCGAAGTTAGCGTTAGGTTAGTGTTATATATGAGTTAATAAGAGCAGATTTGCCACCGTTACAATATTTAACCCTCTTAACAATCCCCTATCAATTTATATTTAAAAGTTACGGAGGACAAAGCATTATGTTTAACAAAATAATAATACATGCAGAATTTACACTGCGGCCACGCACAGTAGTTCGGCCCTCTCCGCTGTCGCTCGGGACTTGCAGCAGCAAGCAGCAGGAGTTGCACTTTATTTCCGTGCTCCGTGAAAGGGCAAGTTATGGTAGAGACAGCTGAAGATCAGTGACTCTGTAGACAGAGTGACGTCAATGGACAAAAGACTAACCGCATTATAAGAAAGCTATCCTCGCTCATATTGCCCCAAGTAAATTAGTTACTGCACTTTGCATATGCATAAACACTACCACCGTCTGCTCAGAAGCAGCCATTTTCAATCAGCTGTTAGGTGATCTTCGCTTGTTCTTATTTTTGATTAACTAATACGTACGTTTGCGTCTTTCATTATGAATGCCTACGTACTACTAAGTTGTCGATCCTGGTGGTGTAGTGGTAACCATACTTGTCTCCTAAACCCAAGGTCGCGGATTCAAACCCGGTCAGAATCGATGGATTTTTTCGGGCGTAAAAGGAAGCCATAGGGTCCCGTGTCGTACATTTACGGCACGATAAAGAACCTCAAGCCTGAAAAATGAGGCCTCTTAGCAAAATTTGTCGCCCGGAATTGAATGGGACGCTGATGACCTGAGCTGTTAAAGAGCGTCCTTAAATAAAACGAATAAAAAAAAAATACTACCAAGTTAACATGTTACGTCTTATTTTATTATGTTTACGTTTCATTTTCATTGTGAATGGGGCCTTAGTCCTTACGCACAAAATGACTAAAGCACGTTGTAGCTGTATGCAAAACTGGCAGAAGTGCTGCTCTCAAGAGAGTATCTACTTTAAAGAACGAGAATTCTAATCAACTTCTGAAAGAAAGCAGAGCTCCTTTTTACTTTCCATGAAAATACGGAGGTTAAATTATTCAAGCTTGTCCGACAGAAAAGTGACGTCGTATTAGACCTTCAGATAACATTCAACGTGACATGAAGGTAATGCAGGGCTGTGACGGGGAAGTTTTCGGTTGACTTCGACCGTTATATAAGAAATATGCTTATGTCATCATGACGGTTGTTTTGTTGTACGGACACGGCTGTTTTCGTTCAATTAATAGTATTCTGCGTTTCTATTGCACTGTCAGTTAAGCTTTATACACACTTTAATTAGGAACAGAATTGCCTGATAAATAATAAAAGTTATAAGCATAAATTATCTTAAGAATATGAAAAACTTATTAAATTAAACAAATACTTGAGAAACCTGCACAGCAAAGGAGTTGTATATCCTTATGTAACTGTAACATGCATAAAAATACTACAGAAAGTATTATCAAACATAAATCTCATTGTGGGCAGATATAACATATAAGATCAACTCAAAATAGTTATAATTAGGAATACGTTACAAAAGAGTTTTTGTAGGATCTTTGATCAACGTCAGAGAAATTATGCACATGGTTATAAACTTAGTCTGTATTTGAGAGTCATTTTCCTGCTTAAATTTGCAAACTGTGGTTCAAAATGGAGAATCAGGAATTTCCTGTATTAATAAAACATTGCTTTGTGAAAGGGTCAACTCTCGCAGAAAATAAGGCGAACCTGCATCTTCGCTTAGAATGTGTATAAATGCTTTTGTGGTTTTAGATGCTGCTCGGATTGCTCCGGACGTGCTGTGGAGGTAACGACTCCGGAAATGACTGGAAAAAAAAAAAATGCTGAGCGATTGGAGATGCGGTAGATTGCTGAAACTGAGGGGATTTCAAGAAATCGGATGGATAATATTTTGCATATCATTTGCAAATTTAAAATTATTTACAAGGTGAGTGCCAGATTGACCAGAAGAGAGAACCAGTGGTCACTTATGCATAGAATTTGGAGCTGTTTAAACGGAATCCAAGTGCATTTCGGAGACTGTATGCGAACAATCGATGAAAGGTACTCGTAGATCTACCATTACACGCCGGAAACGAAGGAGCAGTTGGAACGTGGGTTGCATACAGAGAAAGAAAGAGGAGAGAGAAATATAGAGAAAAGAAATAGAGAGAGAACGATAGACAGAGAAAGAGAAAGAGAATGAGAGGGAAAGAAAGAAAAAAATAAAGATCCCCATTAGCAGGAAAGGTAATGCTTACTGTGCTTTGAGAAAGAAAGAGAGAGAGAGAGAGAGAGAGAGAGAGAGAGAGAGGAAGAGAAAGAAAGAGAGAAATAGAAAGAGAGATAGATAGATAGATAGATAGATAGATAGATAGATAGATAGATAGATAGATAGATAGATAGATAGATAGATAGATAGATAGGATTAGATTATATTAAATTAGATAGATTAGATAAGGTTAGATTAGATAGGTAGATTAGGTAGGTAGGTAGGTAGGTAGGTAGGTAGGTAGGTAGGTAGGTAGGTAGGTATGTAGGTAGGTAGGTAGGTAGGTAGGTAGGTAGGTAGGTAGGTAGGTAGGTAGGTAGGTAGGTAGGTAGGTAGGTAGGTAGGTAGGTAGGTAGGTAGGTAGGTAGGTAGGTAGGTAGGTAGGTAGGTAGGTAGGTAGGTAGGTAGGTAGGTAGGTAGGTAGGTAGGTAGGTAGGTAGGTAGGTAGGTAGGTAGGTAGGTAGGTAGGTAGGTAGGTAGGTAGGTAGGTAGGTAGGTAGGTAGGTAGGTAGGTAGGTAGGTAGGTAGGTAGGTAGGTAGGTAGGTAGGTAGGTAGGTAGGTAGGTAGGTAGGTAGGTAGGTAGGTAGGTAGGTAGGTAGGTAGGTAGGTAGGTAGGTAGGTAGGTAGGTAGGTAGGTAGGTAGGTAGGTAGGTAGGTAGGTAGGTAGGTAGGTAGGTAGGTAGGTAGGTAGGTAGGTAGGTAAATCTTTGGGATTGCCACGTCGAAATTTTAATTGTCACTATTCTACTGCAGCAATTAACCGACACGATCAACAAGAATGCCCCTTATTTGGCGAAGAAAAATGTTCTGTTCTATCACGATAACGTGCCAGTGTACAAGTCTGCGATTACGACCTCAAAATTAGCTACCTTAAGGCAGCAGTTCTCACACGCCAGTATGCGGTTCACTGTTTCGCCCTGTGAATTATAGCGGCACATTCTTTATGTAGAGCAACACTTCTCAACATATTTGTGCGAACAGGGTTTCGGCACTGGAATACTAACAAACCTATAAAATCGTATAGGGGATATATACCATGGCTGTCAAAAAATGTGTACACACTTTCACAGTAGATATCTGTTTAATATATTTCAAAGTTGGGCCCAAAAACAAAAGTAATGTGTAGTATGATGTTCTGTAAACAGATGTGACTCGCATATATTATGATAGCGTTGCTGCATGACAGGTAAATCAACATTGTTTTAAAATTACAAATATTTTTTGTCTCAAACACTACACCACCAGGACCGACTCAGTATATCAATACACATTTCTTTTCGATATACAAAATTATGTTATATAAAAAATTTTGATGACACACTGGTATCTATTACGTGTCAAATTTTGTTAATTATATGATAATTCCTGTTAAAATACACAAGAACTTAACATCCCTTAGGAAAACAAATATCTCTAAATGTATTTGAGATAAGCTTTCCAGTTTTTTTCTATACACTTTCTAGTAAATATTTCTGTTTTTCAAAACGAAGAAAATTTGACCTAATACTACCATCTTATCGTCCTTCGTGTATCTCTTTAATCCTATATTAATTGTCTGTTGGTGTAGAAAATGCTAGAGAAAAACAAATAAATAAAACTAACCGTTAATATGAGAAGTGAGATCATTTCAGGCCTTCCCCCTTTCCTATTAACGCTTGATAAATCTCCACGCGCAAGGTACTGGCAAAATTTTCAGATGTTTTCTTTTTGTTTCATGCCAGTTAAAGGTGTAACATTCGAATGAATTGCAGAAATATAAGCAAAGAAGTTGATGTTAACTATAAAACCTTTAGAAGAATTACAAAATTTATTAATATTTCTACCTTGGCGGTAGACGTTAAGATGTTGAACACCATCCCTAGTCATAACTTGAACACGTGTAATATTCTAAATATATCGAAAGCCACATGTGTAACATACCCTAGTATTTATTTCTCGCACTTTTTGTGCTGTTCTGTAATGCGAGTACCAAACACTTTCACCTCTAGAAATTGTGTCTTTAACCACAAAATTACTTCAACATGAATAATGTTCTCCTAGCGGCCGTTAACGCTAATGACGGTAGAACAACAGTGGTTAAAGCATAATTGCACGATCATATATTATGTGAATTAGCTAATCTTTACCATATTACCGGAAATTACATCTTTACTGGCCAATATTTTCGGATGACATATTGCAGAAGTTTCAGCAATGCAAGAGCTGAGAAATTTGCAAATTGAAGCAGCAATTGGCTTTAGTAAATGAATAATACTTTTAAATTATGATAGTAGCTGAGTCTAAAGGTATGTGCAAGCAGTTCTTGGTGAGTTTCTGTGGCATTGCTTGTCATATCGCTGAACAATTTCGTTCGCCTGATAAACTCAGATAATTATTTCCATTCCATATGTGACTATTGACATTAAATATTCTTATGACTGTTTGTAGTGTTAACTTTGCAGTTCGCTTTTCATACTGCAAGCTGTTTTCCTTTCCATTTCGCGAGGGTAGATCCATAAGTTCCTGGCCTACCATTTTGTAATTATGATAAAGACAAAAACTATATTTAACTCCAGTTACCCTTTATTGCGGTACACTTCTCACATCTTTGAATTAACATTTCTACCCCCCCCCCAAAAATAGTCAGAAGACTTGTATGTAGGTTTGAGAAGAGGAAATAGTCGCTAGGAGCTAGATCTGGACTGTAGGGTGGATGGTCGATCTCCTTGAAGACACATTTTTTCACAGCTTCCTTTGCAACAAGAGCTGTGTACACAAGCGTTTGTCGTGAAGAAGGCGCACATCACCACTCAGCTTTCCTCGCCTTTTCTCTTTGATGGAAGCGCGTAGTCTGTGCAGTAGGCCAGCATAGTATTCCCCATTTACTGTGGTGTTTCTCTCCTTGAATACAATGAAGAATATTCCTTCACAGTCCCAAAAGATTGTGGCCATGGTCTTCTTGGTTGACTGAGTGACCTTGACCTTTAGAGGCTGTGCTTCGCCAGGTTTACGCCACTCAATTGATTCTCATTTGGACAAGGGATCATAGTAGAGAACCATAGTTTCATCTCCTGTAACAATGGTTTGCAGAACTTCTCTCTCGTTGCCACGGCAGAGCTCTAAAAATGCCTGACGACAGATGACTCGTTGCTGCTTTTGGACTGAAGAAAGAAGTTTAGGCACCCTTCTTGCACTAACCTTATTCATGTTTAAATCTTCATGAATAATTCGAAGGACTGTTGTTTTAGAAAGGCCCAACCTTGCTGCTATTTCTGTAACTTTGAGCCGCCAGTCTTCCATAATTTCTCCTTCCACAAGAACGATGTTTTCGGAAGTGAGCACCTCCAAGGGCCGACCTGCACGTTCTTCGTCTTCAATGCTTTCTCGACCCATTCGAAAAAGTTTGCCGCACTCTTTTACGGTAGAATATGAGGGGAATCCTTCCCCATATACATCGTCCAATCGCTGTTTAATTTCATTGTCAGTAAACCCTTCTTTTGTGAAGAATTTAATAACAACTCGATACTACATTTTAAACGTGTCACAATCTTCTAGCCTTCTTTATGCAACTATATCTGAACAACTGAACACAGCGGAGCGAAAGTTACAGCTGCAATTATTTACTTAACAGATAAGGTATGACACCAGATAGGGGTTCTTTGAAGGCAATAATCCTTATAGGAGATGCCGGAAACTTATGGGCCTACTCTTGTACTGCAGCCCTGAACCAATTGTAAGATTTGCGTGATTTTCAGCCTTTTTAAAGTATTTTGCTCTCTTGAAAATGATCGTATTTCGTTTTATTTTTTTCAGAGATATTCATTTTTATCGCCAATTTTGAGTTCAATTTGATTACATCTCGTTCTAATTGCTAGCTATTATCTTTCTAGGGATATAGTTTTCGTTATTTACCTTTTAATAACTTTTACCATTGCCAACATCTTAGAATTAGGTTATGGTGATATAATATTTACTTCAAATTAGATCCTAAAACTACAAAATGTTGCAATGTTTAGCACAATGAGCTAAGTCAGGCATAGAATTATATTTCTCAGTATGTAACGTTTGCAAGAACGACTTGGGCACATCGTGTTATACCGCTCTATTAATACATTGGAAATTATCGTTATAATAAACTTCTTAGTGGCAGAATAAGGTCAAATGCTGATAGTATCTAATGATGTGCAAATTAAGTCATTTTTAATGTAATAGATTGATTTTTATAAAATTAAGGAAAAGGTATATAGAAGAAGAACCCATTTAGCAATATTTAGTCCAATGTATTTTTCACATAAACAAAAAGCACGTCTTATCTATCTGGGGTCTATACGGGTTGCATCACTCACTCTTTGCCCCTAATTATTCCCTTATAATTTTCAAACTATTGCATATAAATCAGTGACATTTGAAAAAGAAATCATTTTGGTGTAGAAAAAACAAGATCTTAAAGCAAATATTGAAAGTAGGTACCATTAGCATAAAAAAGTCCATACACGTCTCTTCATATTGCGGAATATATTCATTAACAAATAGAAAGTCACAGCCTCAATGTCCATGCGATTATCTGTAGATTGTTGAGATGTACCTTCCCTTGCAGCATTCTCCATGATGCGATAAGGCTACGCGACCTTGGTGGCCAAAGATGTTTAGAAATGACACTATCTTCAAAAAAGGAAATAATTTCAGTCTTGCTGGCATTAGAGGTGTGTGTTAAGTGGAACCATCCTGTGGAAAATAGCCAATATGGAGTTCCTTGTTGTACAACTGATTCACAAACTCGTGTAAGAGTTCCAGGGTTGTCTCATGCAAGGCATAAGGAATTTCTCAATAGCCCAAATCGGAAATTCTAGAAATTGAAGTGTCTACTTATAACCAAGCCTCATCAGAGAATATCATGTAGTTCAGTATACCCGGATGTAATTGAAAAACTACTGAAACCTGTGACAGTAATAAAGTCTCTTATATTTCAATTTCTTCTGCAGCTTGTATTGTTTGCAACGGGAATCTATTATGATCCCACAGTTGTTCGACAAATTGAAACAGCTATTATAGTTGTTCCAATGTTATGGAAATGGAGTGGGATCTCGGGGTAAATTTGGACTGTTTTTAATGACTTAAGTCATTAGGGGGGAAGGAGATTGTTCACTGTATTAATAAAGTTCGGCACTTGTTAAACATTTACTTTATTTTACAACTTGACAGGTTACTTCCTGACGGCTCGTAGCTGACCTCACTACTCACTTATAATGACTTTAGAATCACCTTAGCATGACTTAAAATCCTTCGACCGCTTTAATAAGACTTAGACTGATTGCTTTCGAATGACTTAGGCTGCCTGCTTCCGTATATCTCTTGAGTGAATCCTCACGTGCTCTCGTATCTGTACCGTGTGTCTCTCACCTCTGTCCTCCAGTTTTCTACCACATCGCCACGCCTCTCGCTAAATTAAATTCCCTTGTATATTATCCTATTTCCTTGTTATATGTTCATCATTGGCTATCTTAAAAATATTTATTTGTATCTAAGTTCTACTTATTCGTTGACTTTTATCCGATGATCATTGGCTAGAATTATTCTCTCCCTCTTGATCTACAATCTCTTCCCAAGAACCTGAATTTTTCCAAGAACAGCCTGTCGCAAATTTCGGCACTTTGCTTACATGCTGATTTCTATTGAAACACATTTTGCGACCCTTAGTTTGTAGATTTCCAAATGTTCTCAGAGATAACGCACGTGTTTATGGGCGGTTTCAATACTTTCAATACCCCGGCTTTCCTATAATAAAACATTTTCGTCTCCGTTCTGATATTTTCATTTTCTCTTAAATTATTGCTCTGTCTGACTTTGTTCAAATACTGTCCCGTTACAGCCACATGCTTTCTTATTGTGAACTCCTAAGTTTTCCTTGGGCAGAAGTTTCGTGACCTAACAAAAGATAGTTTACCCTTTCCTCAGCCTTGTCTAAGGAGCGGTCAGCGGACAAGGCGTCAGGTATACATCTCTGTCTCTTTCTCACATCTTTTACCACAAAATGTATACAAAACCCTTTTGTAAGTTACAATCACCTGTCAAATGACATACACATAAGTACAAGTAACAAATTATTTCAATTCCTGTTATACCTATCTCTAAATGATTTCATTATACATATACGTAATAATTATCCTTATCAAATCTAATGTCTTTAGAAATATAACTCTGCAGCCTCAAGTTATAAAATTAATATAGGCAGCCTTATTTCCGGCTTCATGTTTTACACCTGCTACATCGTCGACTCTTCGTAAAATCTCAGGGTTTCCCCTGCGGTTTCGAACCTAAGACTGGGAAATAAGTTATATTTGGCACTCTTTTGTCACCACAGTTTTCCAGACGTACTGACAAAATGCGCTGTTCCATTGTGTCCTGGTTCATAATGTACTGCACGTACTGTATGCTCATTCATAATACAGTCACAACACATTGAACATATAGATCTTCACAGTCGTGCGCGATACACGGACTACACTGGCATTTTAGGCAAGTTTTTCACATATAGAGGGTACCAAAAAGTATACATACTTTCACATTAGATATCTATCTAATATATTTCAAAGTTGGACTGAAAAACAACAGTAATGTGTAGTATGATGTTCTGCAAACAGGTATGACTCACATACATTATAATAGCGTTGCTACGTGACAGGTAAATCAACAATGAACAAATAAAGCCAAGATTTTCGTATGATGTTCTGTAAACAGATGTCATTCACATTACGTTATGCTAGAGCTGCTACAACAAAATGGAGCCAAGAAGCGCGGAAAGCAATTTTGAAGTGATATTGGAAAACCGAGAATGTTGTTGAAGTTCAAAGGCAATGGAGACGTGTGTACAGAACAGAACCGCCAACGCGAGTAACAATTGTACGCATTCCAGACAAACTTGAGACTCATGGTACCGTATGCGATGTTCACAAGGGCAGATCTGGGAGACCTCGCACAGCAACAAGCCTCGCGTCCTCGGCTATGGTTTTGGAACGTTTTAGCACTCACCGCAGAAATCTACAAAGCAATGTGTACGTGAGACTGGGATTAATAGAACCAGAGTACGTCGTATTATTAAAACAGCAAAGTTGAAAGTTTTCATCCCAAGACTTTTGCATGCATTAAATGAAGATGACCCTGATCGGAGAGTGCAGTACTGTGAGTGGTTTCGGAACATGGTACAAGAGGATGAGGCCTTCGTAGGGAAAGTTTGATCCGATGAGAAACAATTTTAAGTTGAACGGAACTGTTAACCGGCATAACTGTGTCTACTGGTGTGCAAACAATCCACATGTTATTTTGGAAAAGCCTGTTAATTTACTTGGAATTAATTTTTTTTTTTTTTTTTTGAGTAGTGTTTAACGCCCGTTTTTACTACAGAGGCACCACAGGCGGTGGACACTGATGATACATGAAATGAAATGATATAGGGAAAGGATTTTTTTTAAGGAAGGAAGCGTTCCAGGCCTAAGTTTAGGTACCTCCCCGGCATTTGCCAGTTATGAAGACTGAGGAAAACCTGGAAAAAACCCCAGTCAGGGAGGACGGTCCTGGCGGGATTCGAACCGCAGACCTCCCGCTCACGAGTCCATGCCTTAACGACCTCGGCCACCCGTGGCGGTGCAAACTTGGAATTAATGTTTGGTGTGGGTTGTCATCTAGGGATCTAATTGGGTCATTCTTTTTTGAAGGAATAGTAACTGGCCCTGAACATGAAACGCACATCCGTCTTACTTGCCAGTCATACACTGTATGGAAATGGGGAATTTTACTTTCAACAGGATAGTACACCACCGCATTATCACCGAGATGTGCGTGCGTACCTTGATTACAATCTTCCAAGGCACTGGATAGGACGAAGAGACCCGATTGAGTTTCCACCGCGTTCTCCGGATCTAACTCCGTTGGACTTCTACCTATGGGGAACTCTTAAGGATGTTGTATACCGTAGAAAACCAGCTACACTGGCAGCACTTCGGGAAGAATTTGAAACGGCATGTGCTGCAATCGCTGAGGACACTTTCGCAAACGTTACTCAATCAGTAGTTCAACGTACTCAGAAGTGTATCGACGCCGATGGTGGGCATTTTGAGCAACTGTTGTAAAAGTCTAAGATGATTAGTGATCATCACTTTCTGTTTGTGTGAATTCAGTTTTGTTATGTTAACACGGTTTTTTCTTTGCGCCCTCTGTATAATACCGCTGTTTATACAATATATATTCAAATAACTGTGATGATGCAGGAATGAAAGATAATGGGCTTTTGCTTTTCCTGAAACGCAGACATGTCAACTCCCAAAGTATGTTGTCACTTATTTGTGAAATTAAAAGTTAGTAAAGCCCTACATATAAAACTACCACTTGCTTTCAAAACAAGCAGAGAATTTAGTATCAATCGTTGTTGCCTTGTACTTCGAATATTTCAACTTGCATTTTGAAATTACGAAAGCAAAGCTGGAAAAAATAACGCATCGTTAGGAATCATTAAAAGACTTAGCTCATATTATGATGTAGTTTTGCAGCCTAGGGCCCTAAAGCTTGCAAAACAGTTCATGCTCACGCATTATTTCGAGTACTTTTTCCTTTTTGCTTAATACTTTTATTCTTTACCTCTTTTCTATATTTTTCTTCTTCCATTTACTCCGCTTTTCTTCCAGTCAAGCAATAACACAGCCGTAGAGCTCAATCCCTCCGGTTTCCCACAGGGAATGAGCAAATGTTTACAGAGACTCCCCTCTCAGCAAACAACAAGACCACTCGATTACGAAATTCCAGACTCTTAAAGGCTTCAAAGGTCCTTGGATTAAAAGCAGCTAAACTGCCTATTTCTTAACGAAGCACTGGATTCTTAGCTTTTTATTCTTTCTTTTGTTTTCTTTACTCTGCTTCATTATAGGTCTAATGCATTAGAGAACTTTCCATATCGTTCGTAGCTGACATTACTAACGCTGTTCTAATTTTTCAAGGCACCACGCGCGGGATACAGAGCTGTCTGAAATATCATGTGTACTGTGTACCAGCTTTCAGCGTTTATTTTCTATTACCTCTGTGACTGGAGATCTCGTTCTTGTTAATTATTCCATTTTTAAGCTGATATTCTTCATTTTTTCATTAATAAGACCACCCATAATATCTACGTGTCTTTAGTTATAAAACTTGTCCGCTTTCGTGGTGTTTCGGCTAATAGGCGAACAAGTTCCAACTCGGCTTCCTACATTGTCATGTTGTTGAACGTATGTCTCTTTCTGCACCCGTTCCCTGCCGATCTCATAGCACAGTATCTCGCTGAAGTGGTTAGACAGTTGATTTTACAGCATGTAAACGTTATTTTAAATATGAATAATCCCATCTTGTTCAAATTTTGTTCAGAACTTTCTTAATTTATGATATTGTCCACAAAAGTGAATCTACTGCTCCAGTGCGAAACAAAAAATACGATCAATAAAGTACTGTTTTAATAGCGGAAGAATTAGCCGAAATTGGCGTTTATCTTGCCAACAAAATAATTTCCAAAATTAGCACAAGTGGTGATTTCGAAATGTACAGGAAAATATTAGCAATGAAATAAGATACATTAAAGTGATGCAACAATATCATGTCATTCAGAAGTATTTTCCTGGTGTCTGTTTAGCAGATAAGACAATAGTTTCAGCGTCTCTTTTACAAGGCAAGATTGCATAAACGTTTTAAATATGGGCGCCGAGACGTGAAACTCAGTTTGTATCTATAATTTCCAAGGCCACCTCAATGATCTTGTGGTCACTGTGCCTTCCTGAAAGTCTAGGGTTCAGATTCCTTAAAGTTAGTTCCTGGATAAGGGTTTATCTGGGGTTTTTCCATACCCTAAAAAGGTGCTAATTTTAAACATTGTGGGCTACAGACTTATTTTCTTACTCATTTAATGAAACATTCATTTTCGTTTCTTTAGATCTTCGTTGTTACGAGATAACCTTTTCCAAAAAATATGAAATCCCTAAGTCCATATATTTTGTTATAATAAATGTTAAATATTTGTTTTTTTAAGAAAATTTGTGCCTGAAAATAAATATACTTGGAACTATGAACTGCAGAAAAGCACATTAAAGCTATAAATTGCTTCCTTTTTGAAGATTTCTTAATAGTGTATATATTTATGTATTTAAACAACGAACTTTAGGATCTGCATTCACTTTAAAATATTTAACTACATGTTAAAATGTTATACTTTAAAATAAAACGAAGATCAATTTTCAAAAATATGGTCCAGAGATACTGCTTTCAAAATGTTAAATTTCTTATTAACAATTTATTTTAGCGCGCGGTATAGGGCTGTTTGAATTCTGCGCATGCGCGCTCTTTCCTGCTGCGTTGCTGCATAACCAAACTTGCCATGCGTTCACTGTTGTCTTATTTTTTCTGAGAAAGGGATTAACATGGACTGTAAAAATAATTTAAAGTGACTGAAAGATGATGAACAATTTAATTCCAAAATCAATCCTTTAGGATGAAATAATATTTAATAACCAGCTATTTATAGCATTTGCCTCTTCCTTGGCAGCTCAAGGAATAGAGGCAAAGTACATTCGTATCTTACACAAACCACAGTCAAAGTTTTGCGAAAGCGAAAACAAAAGAAGGACAACCATTCCGACTAGAAAGAGGAGTTCGCCAAGGTGATCCAATCTCTCCCAAACTCTTCACCTGTCTAATGCAGCACATATTCAGGAAAACGAACTGGCATAATAATTTCGGAATCAACAAACGACAGTCTTAACAAATCTAAGATTTGCTGACGATGTTGTCTTGTTCGCCAAAACACTGAAAGCACTACTAACTATACTAAAACAATTATGAGAGCATAGCAAAAATGCAGGCTGTCACTAAACGGACCTGGAACCCCAATAAAAATAAATGGAACATTATACATACCTAGGACAACAGATTTCCTTCTATGATAAAATGGAAAAATAAGTACAAAGAAGGATCTCATTAACCTGGAGAGCTTTTTGAGCCCTTAAGTTTATATTATTAGACCAAACACTAACTAAGAAAATCAGATTCCAGACGCTCGAAACCTGTGTATATTCTGTATTACTATATAGGCGCCATAGATGGCCACTAACAGAAAAATGCAACGCAAATTCCTAGGAATAAATTTGATGGACAAAATATCAATAGCATTAATAAATCAGTTATCTCAGACAACAGACATCGCACAAATAGCTACCAGAAGCAAATGGCAATGGTGCGGTCACGTTGCAAGAATGCAGGACAATACATGGACCTACAAGATCTCCATGTGGGATCCCCGGATAGGAAAAAGGACACAAGGCAGACCGATGGACAGACCGCTTCAACAACACGCAGGTCCTGATTAGTCAAGAGTAGCAAGAGGGAGAGAAAAATGGAAATTTCTGCAGTAAGAAATGGAGTAACCAAAGAATAAATCAGAGTGTCTTAAACAGCATACGAACAATTAGCGTGGAATAGCTCACCACGTTAGGAAAAAGCGAGCTTTCCCTACTTGTTAGGAGGCGTTTGCTCTTAAGGGACACAATAGGCTATCTTTATCTTTACCTTTATTTATAGCAAACAATATATATTATATATTCTAAACAATTTCATAACTAAAGTATTGTTGTTTGCTTTTATGGTTTCCATATGTACTAGAGGCGCAGGTTGTCGAAGATTCAACTCGAGGGGTCTTAACATGTAGATAAAACAAACTCATTAGAGAGTATACCCCGTGATATAATGATGACATGTAGCGTGCATGGCTAGGGAATGGAGTAATATCGCTTGATATGGGCATTAATGTATAATTATGAAAAAGTAATCTCTTGCTACTAGTTTCCTATTACTCCAGGGAATACGGTCACGTGATACACCATCCTACATGAAATGAGTAGCCTTTAGGCAATCTCTACCTCGCCATCTTGTTTGCGCAGCCCCACCCTATCAAATCTAAAATTGTGGTTCACACAGCACTGTACCTGTTTGGAGCTAGTGCCTGTATGGCAATAGATAACTGAATGAGACCTTTCAGATTTTCATTACGTACCTCAGAAAGGCCTAAATGGTACCAAACGTCCCCAATAATTCGCTTCACTAAACGCGCTTTGGTCTTCTGGAAGATCGACCTGGAGGATTAAAGGGAATATTACCTTACTGAAATACAGGATCATCCCAAAGCAACAGCAGTCTTTAAAATATTTTTATGATTATAAAAATAGTGTAGATTAAAAATAGTCGTAGATTAATAATTAATAAAGGCTTATTGAGATTAATACCTAGAATGGCTTTAAAGTACAAGCACTTCATTCACGAATCAAAGCGTTTTCATTTCAAAAAAGCAAACACATTATAACATTTCAAGTATAACATGTCCTAATTTGCTAAACTCCTCTCGATCTTTGAAAGGCTTTCTCCAAAAATATCCTCTTTATTTTGGGCCTTCTCAGAAGACACTATCGTTTTAAGCATCTGGAAAAGAAAAAATATATCTGGAATTAAGCTAGTAGAAAATGAAGTCCCTAAAATAATTCAAAGTCAAAGATTTTTCCACTGTGCTGTTCGCAATTAAAAGTTGAACGCGTAATTTACGGATATATTAATATATTATTAAACAGTCAATATTAATGCATAGTTAGGTTCATACTTCATTGCTTTCAGTTACTGCTAGGCAGATTATCCTTTTGTTTCTGTGGCAAGTTCAAGCAATTATAGAAAATTCATCAACATCTTTATATATACCGAGGGTGCCAAAAAATGTATACACACTTTCACAGTTGATATCTATTTAATATATTTCAAAGTTGGACAACAGTAATGTGTAGTATGATGTTCTGTAAACAGATGTGACTCACATTACGTTATGCTAGCGTTGCTACAACAAAATGGAGCAAAGTTTATCGTTTGAACAGCGGAAAATAATTTTGAAGTGGTATTGGAAAACCGAGAATTTTGTTGAAGTTCAAAGGCAATGGAGACAAATTTGAGACTCATGGTACAGTATGCGATGTTCACAAGGACAGATCTGGGAGACCTCGCACAGCAACAAGCCCCGCGTCCTTGGCTATGGTTTTGGAACGTTTTGAGCACTTACTCTTCAAACACTTATGGCATAATCTTCAAGGAATAAACATATATAACAGATGTATCAAAATTATAGAAATAGAGGCAGTTATTCAAAACAAGCTTATCATTTAGACATTTTGGAAGTATTTTAGTTTTACGATGGGGATAGGTGGGAATTGAGAGTATCATTTTCTGAGCTTGGAAACTGAAGCTAGTCGTTGAAAATCAAACATTATAAAGATAGCATGAGTTGTTCACGATACTCTTCGCTATACTGTCGGTCGACCTACTATCGACTGTCATGTGTCGAATGGTCCGAAATAGCAATGCCAGTAATTTTGTCCAGTTTAATTCAGCATCACAGGACCCTTCTCTCATTATACAATTGACGTACGTAACAAGTTCTTCCCAACCTCTGCTGCCTTTGAATGTCGAAATATTTTGCATACCCCGTGGGTTGTGTCAAAGTGGTTAATGGTATAGCTAATCTTTCATGGAAATGACTGACTAGGTTGTTGACATGGTCTTCTGAGAGAGCTTCGAAATGTGCCATGTTTCTTTGTAAATAATAAAGAAAAATAAAATTGTTTTCTATTTTTTTATTCTTTGATTTAGCGTATTCACTAATCGATTCTAAAATACTTGTTGGTGCCAGTAGGCATTTCAATGAGATAAACTTAAGAGAAAATATTACCTCCATCTGAAGAAAAGGCTAGCAGCAATCTGTGCCAACGTGTAACGCGAATTTAATGATCCGTTAAATCGAGATACTGCTAAAAGTTAAACCAATAAATGAGCTCGAAAAAACAGCATTCAAGATTGAACACAGAGTGAACGTATTAGAGAAACATGGGTTAAAAGATAAGAAGGTATGTTAAAGCCTGAAATTTTAAGGGACATATTATTGATCTTTTTAAGGGGTATCCAATTGATCCTTGAAAGTTTAAGCGCAGTAGAGCCTTTTTCCGCTTTTATGAAGAAGAAGAAGAGGAAGAAGAAGAAGAATGATAAATTTTCGTAAGCACCTTGTGGTATATTTATTGAAATGAATACAATATGGAGAGTACGCAACCAAGAAGAAGAAAAAATAAAATAAGGAGACAAGGTAAATATAACAGCGGAAACAAACAAAGAGAAACAAATAAGATTAGAAAAACTAAATAGGAGGGAATAAAGAAAGAAAGAAAATGGAGAGACAAGAGGGAATAAAATAGTAAGACAAATGCAGTGAAAATAAAGGAAAATGATTGGAAGATAGAAATAAACAAAAATATAGAACAGCGAAAGGAAAACATAAATAGGAAAAAGAAAAGAAAAGTTGTGCTATGCCATTGATTTTATAACAGCTAAATATTTTAACTGTTGAGATATTTTCTTGCTAGCCAGTTATTTCCATAAAAATATTTTTAAATTTAAATTATGGAATAGCATTCAGAAAGCAAGTTAAAAGCAAAAATTCAAAACTTATAAATATTTATATACATGATTTGTATTTTGGAAAATGCGTTACTTTAGTGTACGGAAAAAAAAATTCTTCTCGCAAAATATATCCTACATATTTATCCCCATGCTTTAGCGGTAATTTATTCTTAAAAATATAAAGACACTGCACATATATATTATTTATATGCATTTATTTTAAAGTTAACTTGTCAAAATTTGATTTTGAAAGTTATTTATTGCGGTTTGTGTTATTTTATTAATTACGCAAGATTTGTAACAAATATCCATATCCTCGAAATTTCTTCAAGAGTTTTAATGTGTGATACTTTAAGGCTGAAGGTAATGTTTATTTTAGTTTCGTCGCAGTGAATTACATACGGTGCTCTTCGTTTAATATCAATTAAATTATACTCACCTGAATTGGTAAACTACAGGACGAAAGTTCCATTTGCATCACTGGTGCAAACGAGTGTCACAATTTTTTGTGGGGTCATTTTCATGCTGGATGGTGCACGAAAGTTGTTTATATACTTTTAATAAACAAAACATGTCAATTTTTTCTTTTTTACATTAATCATCAGGATGTGTATGCTCAGCGAGCGTGCAGTACATGTTCAATATGTCCACCTTGTTGACGGACGACCTCTTAGAGACGAAGTGAGACGTTTCTGACCACTTTACGACACAGGTCTTCTGTTACTCCCTGGAAAAATGTTATGATAGCCGCTCCCAGTTGCATTAAATTGCGGGGTTTGTTGCGGTAGACTGTCTCCTTCAAATGTCCCTATAAGAATCAATCACAGGGATTAATATCCGGGCTGTGTGGTGGCCATATTGAACCGCCCTAGAAATGCCCTGGAGATCGATGGGACATCACACGGAGCCCGAAATGTTGGTGAAGGAAACCCAGAATAACGTTTGCTGTATGAGGACGAGCTCCATCTTGCATGAACCATTGTGTCTCCACTGGTAACGCTGTTGCATAAAGTTGCAGAAGAAAATTATTCTGCAACATGTCCGTGTAGCGGGCACTGTTAACTGTGCCGTTGAAAAAGATTGGCCCAATGATTCCGTGGCTGGAAATGGCACCCCATACATTAACTTTTTCTCCGTAATTTACAACGCCAGGAGGTTCTCGTGCTCAAAATCTGATATTCTGTCTATTGACGCTATCGTTCAAATGAACGTAGACCTCATCAGAAAACCATGTGTTAGAATTACGGCATCATCATTGGCAAGAGCCGAAGTCGCAAACTGTAATCGCCGTACCTTGTCATTTTCCGTCAGTTTGTGCAACACTGCCATTTTGTATGGGAAAAAGTTCACATCAGCATGAAGTATTCCTTGAAGAGAACGACGTGAGATGCTCAATTCGGTTGAGGCTCTTCTCCTGGATTTCCTGGGACTTCGTGTCAAAGTCACTTCCAAAGCCTCGATATTCTCAGGAGTACAGACTGTGTTGACACGAGGTCGCTTTTGCTCTAAAACACTGCCGTCATTTTCAAATTGTATAGTTAGTCTATACACTGTCCGTCTGCAGGGAGCCCACCTCGTACGAAAATGAACACGAAAACGTCTTTGCGTCTCTGCTACACTCTTCGTTTCTGCGTAAAACAACACAGTCTTCACTTTCTGTTCTAGCGTCAACGGGCCTTTGTCCGCCATTTTATTAAACTGAAGCGGTGGGGTTCACGCATGCGTGATATTGACAACTGCTGTCTTCTGTTGAACCATGCACGAACTACAGCTAATCGTCACAACATTGCAATGTTGCCAACCTACTAATGACATATTTATCACACAATTTCAATGTATGACATTTCGTGCGCCATCCTGTAGTTTTCACTAATATTCTTTGTAAACAGCATTATAATCATTACTATATTCAGTTCGATCGGTTCAGAATTTAAACAAGAAGTAACTCTGGGACTGGAAGAAAGTACTTTAAGTTTTCAAAAGTCATGTTGACTAACCCCAAATTCCCTGCATCGCGGCGCAATCGTCTCTCATTTTCTAATGTAAAATGCACACAACATTGTAGAAAAACACTTACATTGGCAGCATTTTCGCTCAGTTCAAATGCTTTCAGAGGCAGAATTTTCTGAATGTAATGTTAAAATCGAGTTCATTTGCTTGTAGTAACACCATAAATTTTTCCGCAGCCCAGCCTATGACATTACTTAACGTATGTAAATCTTGTATCTATGGTAATGTGCTATTCATAGCATTAGGATTATGAAACATCAACCAATTTACTTTAGAGGGAGTTAGATATATAAATCATTGTAATGACTTTAATAAAAAAATTTTTAGACGGTTCTATGTTAAAATTTGTATTATTGGAAATCAACCAATGGGTAAATCCTGAACTTTTAAAATGACAAAAACTACAACATATCTCAACCATATCTGACTAAAAATGTTAAATTCATATGATATTTTTGTAATTATCCTAATGCTTATCAACGTCAACAAATCTTCAAGGTGAAAAAAGAAAATTAATTAACTATGGATTCATCAATGTCTAAATATCTATCATTTGACTGCACAGAGTTTAGATAACTTTGGAAACCGGAAATCTATAAGCTCTTAGTGGATCACAACAGAATACCGATATTAATTTAATGAAATTATTAGATACTGGAGCAGTTTCAAAGTCAATTTATAATAAAACGTCAATATTTTTTATGTTATGAACTGGTTTCTACTGCGAAAATTTGATATGCTGTAAAATTATGTCAAAACTTTCACAACGAAAGCTAAACTAATGTGCACTCAATAATCATGGGTTGCAGAATTTAAAGTTAATCCTCATTTTTTTTTTCTAAAACATTTTATGACTTAAATGTTAAGTGCGTTTAGAGTTTAGTTTAATAGTGCAAATAGAATTACTTGATAAATTTTTAAACGAAGAACTTTATCGTTTAAATTAAAACTGAATAAATATATATGGGGTTTTCAAGGAGAAGCCCGATGATATCAGAAATAAATGGAGATTTAAATAAAGGGATTAAATAGATTAAATAAATTAAATAAAGGGGAAAAATTATATTCATACAGGAAATATGAAATATAAACGAAGCTCGTAAAATATTGCTATCTATTGTAGCTGACGCACGGAATAATCGATAGCAAGAATCTAATTAAAGAAAAAAGTTTGTTTATTAATTGTACAGCAACAGTAGTCATGTTATATCAGAAATACGTAACCACCATTTAAAACTTTAATAATAAATAATTTACAATTTACGAGGACTGTTCAATAAAATATGATCGTAATTTTTACAGTCATTATTTTTTAGAATAAAAAATTAGCTTTACTATATATTGTTACCTTAATATGTACTAGTTTTGTTGTCACTTCCCATTTCTGCCTGTGGGAGGTGCAAGTTAAGACATGTTCAGTGCCGCCTTCAGCAAAATGAGGTGATATGTGCGAACAATATGCTGCCCTGATATGGTGCTTTCATCTCAACAAATCTTCAGATGAGGCACAGATTGAAGATGGTTCAAAACATTTAAAGAGGGGAGGCAAGCAATTTCAAGAAAAATTTAACTTGATCCTCCAGTTTGTGCCCTAACAAAAACAAAACATTATCTCAGCTGCTATCATTGTGAGAATAACCTTAAGAACACCTTAAAAATTCTGAAAAATTCACTGAGTGCTATTCACGCGTTGGTAAATGAAAGGGTACATATAAGAGTTTTTTTTTTATTACTACGGGTTACCGAGGTCGTTAAGGTGCGGGCTTGTGATAGGGAGGTTTGGGATTTGTTTTCTATCAGAATTGTCCTCCCTGATTAAGGCATCCTAAACTCTTAGGTCTGAAACGTTTCCTTCCTTAAAAAAAAAAACTAAAAATCCTTTCTCAGTTTATCTTTTATCTCATGTATCATCATTGTCCACCGTCTGTGACGCCTCAGTAGTCAAAACGGACATTAAACACCATTAAGTGAGAGAAAAAGCAAAAGACCTGTTTCCAAGACCATTGAACAAAAGAACTTACGCATACAGTTGAAGATGATGTTACAGAAAGATGCAGGGTTTCTTTCAAAGGTAATCAGTAACTGCTGATGAAACTTGGCTACATCATTTCGATTCTGAGAGCAAACAGCAAAGGTGTGTGTAAATATCATCAACAATATCAAAACAAAAGCAAATTTGGTTTTTTTGCAAGGAAAGATATGCTCATTTTTCGATATTCAAGGAATGGTTTGCCAGCACATACCTGCACACATAACTATAACTGGGCAATACTACAGAGATGTCCTAAAAACTCCGTAAGGCCATATCACGCGCAAAAGCCACATTTTCGTGCAACAAGTTTGTTGCTGCACCACGATAATGCACGGCCACAGTCGCAAATGTTGTTATTGAATAACTCACAAGTGAAACATGTCCACCCTCCCTAGTTCAGACTTACTCCCTGTGACATTTTTCTTTTCCCCAAATAGAAGAAACGCCTTCGTGTGAATAATTTTCCACAATCAGAAGCAGTGTTGATGGCTGCGGAAGTGGTTCTGTCATAAATGGTTTCCAGCATGCATTTGAAGACCGGCAGTAACAATGGGAAAGGTGCATTTGAATTCAACATGCACTGCTTTCAGAAATATGATAAAATTATCAGCATAAGTAAAGGAATTCTGTCAAAAAATATTATCATTCCTTATTGAACAGACCTCGTAAACTTAAAAAAGCTGGAATATTAAATAAATAGAGATTAAGATATTAAAATTTCATTTAAGCTAATAAAACTGCGCAAATTACCATTTGTAAACACAAAAGTAGATAACTTAAAACTTAAAATTTATTGATAGTGTTAAATAATGAAAAAGTGCGATTAATAACCTATGTTTTAAAATGTTTATCTCCAGAAACATCAAACAACTGTCAAAATTATTGCACATTATGGAATATTACAAATTATAACGAAAACCAGCTCCGCAAAAATAAGCCGGAATGACAAAAAAAAAAAAAAAAAAAAAAAAATCATAGAACATATGAATAATGATTAATAGTAATAGTCCTTAACTTTGAAATTTTAAACATTATTAATTAATCTTTAAAAAAACCGAGAAAACAACGTATTTGTCTAATCGAACGTGACCAGCCACAATTCTATGTGTATTCATATAAAAACGTTTGCTAATATACATAACGCTTTTACGGTATATCATTCATAGCCAGCAGGTTGTGGAAATTAGAAAGGAAAAAATTATGAAAATACAAAATATCAGAGAAATTTTCGGTACTTCAGGGCTGGACCTTTATTCCTACGTCTCCAATGAAGGGATAGTGGTAAGGGAGACACCAGGATCCAGGAGAGGGGGAAGCACGGACGTAGACAAAGTCCTTAACATATCATTCCACATAGAGCACCCCAATGCCGAAAGCGCAAGCCATCACCATACCGCACACAGCATCAGCCTACATAGCCTGACACTTTCGACCCCGCAGCAAAACCAAAGGAATACTATGAAATGAAATAGAAGGCAGGAAAATTCGTGGAAAAGAAAGCTCCATCCTGGCGTAACTGACTATAGAAAACCACACGTCACATTGCAACATAGCTATGTCGTTTATCCATATCGATGCCTAAAGCTCCATAATGTCTGAGACCATTCAAAACATGTACTTAGTGTCAAGCCCCGCTCCTACTAGTAAATTCTTCGTAAATATTTTTCCGTATCCTGCAATATAATCGGTTTTTGTATCTATGTTTTTCACGCTTCCAGTATTTAATAGAAAGTATAGTGTGTGACAAATATAATAAAAGAAATTCCATCAGTAAACATCTGGACAAAATAATGTTGATAAGATTTGAAACGGACACAAATCTTCGATTTCTGTGAATTAGGAAATTACTGGCCTAGTTTGTTTCCAGTACACGTCATTTACCTCAATGGATGTTTTTTTTTCTGTGCTGAAAAAGTATAAATTGAAGAAATTTCTATTGTGAATAACAAATATCAATATTAAGAGTGCGAGTTCCGGTTATTTCTACCTGTTGTATAAATCTTTTCATTAGACATTTAACTAAAGATATCCTCTACCATAAAACCACTAAAGTTTTAATACATGTTCCCCCTATTAATAACTTTATAAGGATTACCTCCTTCACAAAGCCGTTATCTGGTATGACAACTTATCTGTTAAGCAAATAATTATAGCTGTAGCTTCCGCTCCGCTGTGTTCAGTTGTTCAGATATAGTTGCATAAAGAAGGCTATGTGTAGAAGATTGTGACATGTCCAAAATGGAGTTTCGAGCTGTTATTAAGGACTTATTCAAAATGAAATAAAAACAGCGATTGGACGTTGTATATGGGGAAGCATCCCCCATCATATTCTACCCTAAAAGAATGAACCAAACTGGGTTGAGAAAGCATTGAAGACGAAGAGCATGCACCTCGGCCGTTGGAGGTACTCACTCCTGAAAACATCGCTCTTGTGGAAGGAGAAATTAAGGAAGACTGGCGTCTTAAAGTTACAGAAATAGCAGCAAGGATGGACCTTTCTAAAACAACAGCCCTTCGAAATATTCATGAACATTTAAACATGAATAAGGTTAGAGCAAGATGGGTGCCTTGACTTCTTTCCTCAGCCCAAAAGCAGCAACGAGTCATCTGCTGTTGGGCATTTTTTGGAGCTCTGCCATGACAACGAGAGAGAAGTTCTGCAAACCATTGTTACATGAGATGAAACTATGGACCTTTACTTATAATCCCTTGTCCAAAAGAAAATCAATGGAGTGGCGTAAACCTGACGCATCGCCTCTAAAGGCCAAGGTCACTTAGTCAACCAAGATGATCATGGCCACAATCTTTTGGGACTGTGAAGGAATACTCTTCATTGATTTCAAGGAGAGGAACACCACAGTAAATGGGGAGTGTTATGCTGGCCTACTGCACAGACTACGTGCTTCCATCAAAGAGAAAAGGCGAGGAAAGCTGAGTGGTGGTGTGCGCCTTCTTTACGACAACGCGCCCGAGCACACAGCTCTTGTTGCAAAGGAAGCTGTGAAGTAATGTGACTTCAAGGAGATCGATCATGTACCCTACAGTCCAGACCTAGCTCCGAGTGACTGCTTACTCTTCTCAAAATTCAAGAAGGACCTTCGAGGAAGGAAATTTAAATGTGACGAAGTGATGGATGTTGTTTATGCGCAGTTTGCAGACATGACTTCTGACTAATAAAGTGAAATACAGTTTTTGTCTTTATGATACTTAGAAACTGGTTAGATCGGAAACTTCTGTAACTACCCTCGTATTAAAGGCAAATTCTGCCTTTATACAACAGTTTCTCAGTTCCACGGGAACTATACAGACGTAACAAATAATCATTTGGAACAACAGCAGCAATCTGTTATTCATCACCACTAGGAACTTAAATTAAAGCGAAGAGATAGAGGGCTGTGTTCCTCATCAGCACTCATACATGTGCAGAACACGCGATGGAAACTCTGCAGTTGAGTTAACGATCTGTTCCCACAAATAGGGCAAGGGGTCGTGCTCGTCTCGCAGTCTGTAAACCACACCTACAAAAGGAAGGGTGAACCGATTTCATTTGCATTTTTAGGTAAGTAACCCACTTCATAATATTCAATGTCTTGTTTCCACTTTAAACTGTGTTGGCGAAATGATGTCCTAATTATTCCATTTTTTGACATTTTAGACCAATTCTTTGCTTTAGCCCAGGGGAATGAAGGCTCACGAGTAACTAGGAAGATATTTCAACATAGGTTTTAAATATTAGATTTACATATTTTGCAAAGAATATGACTATTGTAAATTCGGCTAATAAAAAATAATTACTTTAAATTTGCTTAGCAAATTTGAAATATTAATGCATGGATAATGCAAGATCATAATGAATCTGGAAACAATAGCTTCAAAGAACCGTTGTCGTCATTGACAGGGCCACTCAGTGAATCTCCGATAACTTTCATCTTGGTTTGTCGAGAGAGGTAACTAATGTAACGAACCCATCTTTTGGGACTTGTTGGGATTGGGAGAGAGATTTTTTGATATGCAGTTGATGATGATTATGGTTTAAAGGGCGAAAGGTCGTTAGCGTCCAAACACTCTAATACTGTGCCAAGAGTGAAACAAATAATCTATATACACTAAAACGAGTGTAAAAAATCAGCATTATCACTTTGGGCAATAAAAATAAAATCTCCATAACAAATAACAAGTGTAAAATTGTCAAAAATAAACAAAATATTGGTAACAAAACACATCAGCAAGAGCTGAAAATACACCAGTCTTAAAATGGTCTAAAAATGCCGTCATAAATAAATTTGTATAAAATCGCACCTTGTTCCAAAAACCGCAAACGCGGATAAAACGGAGCACTCGCTCAATAGCAACCTCATCATCTGCAAGTAAGTCCTCAATAGAGGATGGCAAACCCAGAAACAGTCTAAAATCTACTAGATGAGTACAATCTAGTAAAACGTGATGCACTGTATACGGATAGTCACAATTAGGACATGGTTCGCCATTAAAAATATGACGATGACTAAAATGGCAATTCCCAATTCTCAAACGTGCTAAAATTACTTCTTCGCGACGAACTGTGCGAGAAGAAGATGACCAATTAAAAGTCGATAATTTACATTGTCGAAGATAATTTACTTTGTCTTAAGAGTAAATTCCACTCCTCGCGCCAGCACGAGAGAACGCCTCTACGTAAAGAATGTTGAAAATCGCCGAAGTAAAAACGTTGCTCATATTCAACAAGGTCTAAAAGGGCGGATTTAGCTGCGACATCTGCGGCCTCATTGCCTGGAAGTCCCACATGTCCAGGTACCCATAGCAGTGTCACCCTGTCGGTCCCGGTGTTGTAGTGGTTACCATACTTGCCTTCTAAACCCAAGATCGCGGGTTCAAACCCGGCCAGGACCGATGGATTTTTTCGGGCGTAAAAATCCTAAATATGGCTTCCTTGGGAAGGGAAGTAAAGCCGTGGGTCCCGTGTCGTACATTTACACCACGAAAAAGAACCTCAAGCCTGAAAGAAGAGGCCTCTGAGCAAAATTTGTCGGCAGTTTCATGCCCTGAATAGAATGGGACGCTGATGACCTGAGCTGTTAAAGAGCGTCCTTAAATAAACCAAATAAAAAAAGTGTCACTCTGACGCTAGCGTCAACAAGCGTAAACACATCTTCTATACAAGAGGGTGGTAGTTGTACAGATTTTTCAAAGATAAAGGGCACTCAAAGAATCGGAACAAATAACACTGTCCCCCAGTCGCTGTTCACAAACAAATAAAATCGCGCGATAAATAGCATAAAACTGCACCATAAAAATAGATCTCGCAGCGCTAAGACCAAATCTAAAACTACCTGCATTAAAAACAAAGGCACATTCAACACCAGTGTAGATTTAGATATGCAATTCCCCACGAAAAGATTTATTATTCTTCTCACAGCACTGATGTTTGATGGTGCTAGTTCCAGGCCAGAAAGGAAGGCTGTGGAATTTTCTTAAGAAACTGCATAGTAAGCAAGCTTGTGTAATGTGATGCCCATTTGTTTCCGTGACAGATGCGAGTTTTGAATGCAAATTCAATGAAACTAAGAAAACATGGCATTAAAATATTGGCTGTCAAGACACATGGTTATATTTATTGTGACAGGAGTAGAGATGGATTTACTTTAACTGGAGAAGAACAGCTACTAACAATGCCAACCCATGCCGTTATGCGATTAGTGAAATCGATTGATCGGAACATCATTGAATTAAGGAAGAGAGGCCTCAATTTTTTGGGAACTGCAGTGAACGAGGAAACAAAGAAGCCTTAGATAATTTAATGTTACAATGCACTTGATGAAAAATGCACTGTTTACTCGACTACAGGCACTGCAGTAGATGACCTCTTGCAGTTTTCTGCACAATTATGAACATTTGGTAGTAAATGAATTTTTGATAAATTCGTCATTAGCAGGAAACCACTATAAATCACATTTGGAGTTCATCAAATTCCTGGCATGGCACCTAATCGAACCATATCTGCAGAGAAGGACGAGCTTTCCACACCTATCATGAGAATTAAGACAAAACATTGCCAAGATACTCAAATGCGAAATTTCCAAGGCTTTAGGAGTTTTAATAAAACGGTTAAATTTGCAAAGTGCCCTAGAACAAAAGACATGAAAACGAAAGTATGTATCTTGCAGAACACCAATAAGCAGTGAATGCGCAGTAAATATTTGTGAGGATTGTTTATAACTGCAGTTTCTGTCCAGGTATATGTATTTCATTAGTTACTGATATTCTTGAATTTGCTATTTCAAATTTTATTCTCAGATAAACCAGGGTATTCAATTCAAAATGAGTCTTAAAATGATTGCATGCGATTTTTGAAAATCACATATATGCATGATGAAGCTTACATAATAATTGTTGCCAATGATTAATTTCTAAATATAACTGAATATTAATTTTATATTGACTCATTGCATTCTTTATAATTTTTGGGGGAAAAAAAGGGAATGGGGTCTGTACCTTACTGGTTACGGGTTAAGCTGTTTTGAGTTTTAATTCAGAGTCTTTTCTTGGTCCATAATAAAAATATGTCATTTAACGTTTCTGACTGTTAACCCTCTAAATTGCATAACCCTATAAATTATTTAACCCATTTATTACCACATTACATCTCAGTAATTGGCACCATGATTTCAATGAAAAGTAATTATTGATGCTGGAATTTGTAATAACCAACAAACATTGTATACCCTTATATACGTATAATATAAATTAAAAATATTATAACACTATTAACAATGTAAATAAAATAACAATAACTACAAAAGCAAAAAAGAATAAAACACAGAAAAAGTCATAGATCGCTATATGTCGAACTGCTTGAGTTCTTCTACGGCAAGAAGACAAGTGAAGGTAATAAAAGTAAATATTGAGTATCGAAGGTAACGTTATGGATGGAAACAGATGAAACTAGCAACAAGAGTGTGTGTGTGTGTGGGGGGGGGGGGGATATGAATATGTAAGATTTAAACCAGGTGGTATACGCGCTTTATGTAAAAATATAGCTGCCATTTCTCTATCTCTGAGTAAACTTTCAGAGCTAGTGTATATAACGCATCAATAAGCGTTAAATTAAAAGCATCATCAAAATCTTTACAGTGAGATGAGGCATGTTGGGCAACCGGCAAGGGAGTATTGGTTTTAACAGAACGTCTATGATTATTCATGCGTAGCGAAACAACAGTAGAAGTAAAACCAATATATATATATATATATATATATATATATATGTTTAATTTCTACTTCTGTTTCGCTCTGTTGCTTGTTTCATCTGTTTCCATGCATAATGCTATCTACGTTATTTAATATTTATTTTACCACCTTAACTTGTCTTCCTGCCATAGTGCGTGCGTGTTTTTTTTTTTTTTTTTTATTTGCTGCATGCTTCATTATTATAATAATTAGTAATGCTAAATACATTGCTATCATTTCATTGTTACATGTTATCCTTAATATTATTTTTGAACTGTTTCATACTTATTCTAACCTAATCATCATATTTTGAACATAGGTAATATATGCTTTTACATGTTTACATTAACATTCTTAGTCACCACATTTTATAGCCTATTAGTCAATTTGTGTTAATTTGAAAACTGTCAAAATTGATACTGTCTACAATTTTTTTAAACTTTTTATTATATTTTAGAACAAGTTCACTATTTTCTATTGGCCATATCGCCTAGTTACTTTTGCTACATCTTTGCGAAATATTTCTCGCTTTTTCTACAATATGTTGCAATCTCACAAGATGTGTTCTCTGGTATTGTGAAGCGATGAAAGTAGGCTCCAGATTTCCCATATCCTGAGAGGATCGCTGTAATATTGTGCCTTCGAAGGATATTAGTTTTTAGCCTTTTGGCTACAATCGGAAAATATGATTTTGTAGTTGCTCCGTTCGTTGTCATTTGCCACTCTGTTTCCCATAGTCGCTGAATTTCTTCTCTTCCGTCTGCTATTTCATTTCCTT
Organism: Metallyticus violacea; assembly: GCA_030762175.1. NCBI lineage: Eukaryota > Metazoa > Arthropoda > Insecta > Mantodea > Metallyticidae > Metallyticus > Metallyticus violacea. The sequence goes on from CM060837.1 coordinate 51,372,546, forward strand.
CATTGCCAACGTGTGCTTTAACCCGAGTAAAATGTATTTCCCCGTTTTCTTGTTGGAGCGATTTTAACTTATTCCTTATTCTTTCACAGAGATTACTATGTTTTGTATGGTTGTTTATTAAATCTAATGCAATTCGTCAAACCGCGTGGATTGTTTCTGTTCATTTGTTAAAGGTTACATTGTCTATATTTTCCAACTGTTCCAGGGCTCTCAATATAACAAACTGCTCGGCTTGATTATTTGAGCATTTTTGGTGCAGTTTATATCGTAGTTGATGAATTGGCATATTATTAATATACTTTAATACAATGTGTGCGTGCGTGTGTGAGCAACGACCAGAAACAATGATCGATTCGGAAAACATTGGAAACATTCGCTGATGCTGGGTTCGGAGATTACATTTTAATGCAGCCTTCAATTCATGTTCACGTTATACCAAAATGAGCTTTATCGCACCGTATGCTTTGAAGGCTTAGCGAACTTTTAGCAAGTAATATTTATGTTTAATATACTGCAATAATTTATCTTTCCTTGAGCAATATATATTTGAATTTTAAGGCATTTTCAATTACAAAAACGTAAATTAATCTTCTTCGTTTCAAAATAAATGCAACGTTAACAAATATTCTAAAGTGAAAAACTAAAACGAAATATAAATTGCCTTATTTCGTTTAAAAATAATTATTCATTTCTTATTTATTTTTAAAGCAAAGAACACTTTACCCCCCCCCCTTTTTGTAAATGTCTTAAAATTCAAACAATCCTTTGCAATTGGAAGCTATATTATCATTTGTATTCAGTACGAATCGAAATTCGGTAGTTGACATAGCTAGGCGCCTGCTATTAATAGCTGGATTATTAGCATAACGCCTGGATTGCAGAATTGGGTGTGACTGGTTGGTGACAGAAAGAAGTTAAGACGCGCAGAGAAATATGCCTTGCGCTGAGCGGAACAGAAGAACTCGGACAAATTAATTATTTATTTATTTATTCTGGTAGAACTAAGTCCATTAGGTCTTCTTTTCCGCTCTGCCAATCTAATAATAATTACATGAAGTTATAGCGACAATATTACAATCACAACATTGACAGTAATGTTGACAATACTCGTAAACATATAAACCAATGTAAAATATTATATATACATATATATGCATATATATAAATAAATATTGATAATGAAAAATGAAAAATATTAACATAATTGGAAAAAAATAAGAAATCCTGAAAGTGGAAATAAAGATACAAGCAAAACATAAAAATTAAACCCTAACAATACTATGAAGGAGATAGGAGCATTTATGATAGTAATAATAATAGAATGAATAATTCTGTAGCAGATAAAACAAATAAATACACACATTGTAACAAATGGAATTTAAATTTAAGGTAATGGATTATTTCTGATAATATTAAACAATTTCTTATTCCTAAAGTTCGGCAGTCTCTGACATCCCGTGGCAAAGCATTCCAGAGACGGGCAGTGGTTACGGTGAATGATCAGTAAAGTGATGTTCGGTGTAATGTAATAATAGAACGTGATGGGATTCAGAACGTGTTAAGATTATGAGAGGAAGACAGATTTTGAAAACAAAAAGATAAATAAGATGGAGAAGATGTATGGATAATTTTTAAAAGTATCGCTTCAAAGTGTGTTTTTTTTAACGGTATACTAAAAAAAGAATAGGAATGAAATGGTAGCCTCAATCTGTCAGTCTGGGTAATCTACCCACTTGGGTTTAACCACTGCATGGCTGTTTGTGATGTATTTAAACGGAACATAAGGGGATGACATCGGAGATGACATCTTTTGATGTCATCCCCTCTAGCTTTGTAGGAAACATGCCGTTCCAGAGGATGTTATTCTTTCCTTTTTTCTCCACTTAAGTGTTTGGGGTAGGAGAAGATATATCTTCATCATTTGCAAATTGCTACATTTTCCGATATCTATAGTTTTCCACGTATAAATTTTACAATTCTAACTGGGGTTCATATAATTAAGAATCACACAGAAATAAGTCGAATATATTCAATTCGAGAATCCGGAAATAACAGTTACTTCTGATATACATTTAAACCTCAAACGAAGTAAACTCCATGCAAATGTACGTAATAAGAACTAACCTGACCATCCACTGTAAAAATCTCGAGAGGGACATCGCTGTCCTGCCAGTACTGCGGACTTCTGGTACTCGAGTTCTTGTTCATGTTGCGATGACAGCAATAGCAGATGAGGAACACGACCAAGATAAGGCCGCTCAGCATCGCTCTGCAGAAACATACAGTTGCATTACTTTACCATTTCGATGCACTAATACAGATGATGGTAATATATAAACAAAATTGCTTTTTCATATCAGGCATATAAAATTGCAATATGTTATTTTTCTTGCAGTCTAAATAATTACAAAAATTAATATTATAGATGATGTTCATACCAATGTTCTTAATAAAATAAAAATTATATTGAGTTATTAATTAAATGTAATTCACAATAAAGAGAAAGCGATTTTGCTGCTTCAAGTACATATCTGCTGTCATAGCTTATCTGTTAAGTAAACAATTGCAGCTGTAACTTCCGCTCCGCTGTGTTCAGTTGTTCAGATATAGTTGCATAAAGAAAGCTATGTGATATGTTCATAATGGAGTATCCAGCTGTTATTAAGGACTTCCTCCAAATGAAAGTAAACAGCGATTGCACAGTGCATATGGGGAAGCATCCCCCTCATACTCTACTGTAAAAGAATGAGCCAAACTTTTTCGAATAGGTCGAAAAAGCATTGAAGACGAAAAGCGTGCAGGTCGCTCACTGCTGAAAACATCGCTCTTGTGGAAGGAGAAATTATGGAAGACCGGCGGCTCGAAGTTACAGAAATAGCACCAAGGTTGGGCCTTTCTAAAACAGCAGTCCTTCGAATTATTCATGAACATTTAAACACGAATAAGGTTAGAACAAGATGGGTGCCTATGCTTCTTTCCTCAGTTCAAAAGCAGCAACGAGCCATCTGTTATCAGACATTTTTGGAGCTCTGCCATGGCAACGAAAGAGAAGTTCTACAAACCATTGTTACGAGAGATGGTCCTCTACTATGACCCCTTGTCCAAAAGAGAATCAACGGAGTGGCGTAAACCCGGCAAAGCACCGCCTCTAAAGGCCAGTCAACCAAAAAAATCATGGCACAATTTTTTGGGACTGTGAAAGAATACTCTTCATTGACTTCAAGGAGAGGAACACCACAGTAAACGGGGAGTACTATGCTGGCCTACTGCACAGACTACGTGCTTCCATCAAAGAGAAAAGGCGAGGAAAGCTGAGTGGTGCTGTGCGCCTTCTTCACGGTTACGCACTTGTGCACACCATTTTTGTTGCAAAGAAACGTGGCTTCAAAGAGATCATCCATCTACCCTACAGTCCAGATCTAGTTCCCAGTGACTATTTACTTCTTTCAAAACTCGAAAAGGATCTTCGAGGAAGGAAATTTAAGTGTGACGAAGAAGTGATGGATGCTGTTTATGCCCATTTAACAGACAAGACTTCTATTTTTTTTTGGGGGGGGGAGGAGATTGAAATGTTAATTCAAAGATGTGAGAGGGGTATTGCAATAAAGTGTAACTATATTGAAGAGTGAAATATAGTGTTTGTCTTAATCATACTAAGAAAATGGTTAGGCCGGAAACTTATTGACTTACCCTTGTACATCAGTGTGCAATGGTTTCTTTATAAAGTCAACGCCATGGTCATATGAGCGAGGCTACAGTTTAAGGGAAATGTATTTTGAATCTAACGTCTTTATTTGAAATGACTGTCTTGGCTTAATATTTAAAGCTAAGGTCAAAAGTGAACAATGTTATAGAAATCGAAGTCTATGATTCGACGTTGAACGGCTTTTATCTTTATAGATATTTTAAATTTGGCGTCTGATAAAAAAAAAACGCTGCAATATGTATGTATAGGAATAAAAGGTGATATCCACAATATTCGGGACAGTATTGCAGTAGAGTTTTGTACCTCTAGGTGGCAACACTAGCACATCTGATAAGGGAGTGTTTAAAGTTTCTTGCAGCTGGGTAGATGTGTTGAGATTCTATAGTACTTTTCATGATACTCTGTGTGTAGTGTGTGGCGATTTTACAATGGATCCAAGATTAGAACAGAGAGTGTGCATCAAATTCTGTGCAAATGTCGGGAAAAATGCTACGGAGACCCTCGCAATGATTCAACGAGTATTTGGGGGACAAAGCATGAGCCGTATACGTGTGTTGAGTGGCATGCTCGATTCAGGGCCGGCCGTACAGCTATTGAAAACGATGCTCACACTGGTAGGTCCTTCAGCTGCACATCGCCTGACATTTTTGCTAAAGTTCAACATCTCGTTCGTGAGGATCGACGTCGAACCATTGAAGACCTTGTTCATGAAGTGGGAATTTGCTATGGGACGTGCCAATGAAATTTAACTCACGAATTGGGGCATGCATCGTGTCGCCGCAAAATTTGTGCCAACGATCCTGACTGCTGATCAGAAGGCGCAGCGTATTGAAGTTTGCATGGAGCTTCGTCAGGCCGAATCCAATGACCCAACCTTCTTGTCCAGGGTCATCACCGGCGACGAGAGCTGGATGTACGCTTATGACCCTGAGACAAAACAACAATCCTCCCGGTGGAAGAGCCCGAACTCACCAAGACCAAAAAAGCGAAATAAGTTAAGAGCATGCTCCTCGTTTTCTTTGATACCAAGGGGATTGTGCACAAAGAATTCTTCGTCCCACCAAATCAAACAGTGAATTCCAAGTACTACAGTGACGTTTTGCGACGGCTTCGTGAAAATGTGCGGAGACGACGGCTCGAACTTTGGCGACAAGGGAACTGGCTGTTGCATTATGATAATGCGCCCTGTCACAATTCCTTGTTCACCAGGAGCTTTTTGACAAAAAACAACACGACGGTTGTCCCTCACCCACCGTACTCGCCTGATTTGGCACCCTGCTACTTCGCTCTATTCCCCAAACTGAAAATCAAGTTGAAAGGATGTCGGTTCGACACAATTGAGAGGATCCAAAAAGAAACGCTTCTGTGCTAAACACCCTCAAAGAACATGACTTCCAATATACACTTGGAAAATGGCAGAATCGCTGGGACCGGTGTATACGTGTGGAAATGATCTACTTCGAGAGTGACGGCGATCATTGGTCTCAAAGTAAGTTTTTGACCAGATGGCAGCACCAGTCCCGAATATTCTGGATACCACCACGTATTTCATTCGCTAGTGCAGGAATTTTTTCCTGCAGGAGATAACGTCTTCCACAACGTTCTAATTCAGGGGATTTGAATGGCATCAGGATGAAATTATATACGTTATCTGAGTAGAGACTTGAACATTATTGAGTCATTGCAGTCTATTTAGGAAGAGAGAATTACCAGTTTAAAGAGTTAGTTCAGTTTTTGAATTAAGGTATTTAAGGTATAATTACAAGATCCGGATGAATACATAACCTCTCAAATTTTATTTTCTTCGTCTTTTCTTCCTCCTGAACAATTTTAATTTTGTTTAAGTTTTATCGTTCTACTCTAGCCAATACTTACATATTCAATATAAGTTAACTTAGAAATTAATTAGGGTGTATAATTTTTCGTTAAAGTTAATAGAATGGTCTAAATAAATATTGTTTCACCCAAAAAACATACTGCGTATAACCATAATGAAAGATGCAATACAAAGAAAATCCTGCTTTAACAGGTAACAAGGAAATAATATGTTTTGTTTAAGAATTGGATAATTTAAATTATTAGATACCTATTTCTACTACATGTATTGGCCAAAATGCTTTTATACCCTTGGAGCATTTCAGACAAACGTTGAAGGAATGCTCTGTTCAGAATAATTATGTGTGATAAAATGTAGGTATAGTAACAACAACAAATTAGAAAGTGTTTTGTTTTGTTTTTCTCGTTACAGCACACATAACCTCAAAGCTTTCTTTGGTAACCTTGTATGACAGAATATCTCCAGTTTTTATTGCTTAAAGTCTCTCGTCTGTGAAAACTCTGGTTTATTCTCAGTATATAATTAAAATTGATAACTAGTAATGGTTGATAAGTTATTGCGCATTATATTTCATCAGAGAGTAAGCGTTCGGAATTTCCGTCTTTGCCTACAAAGGGGGATAAGGAAAACGTTTCAGAGGCAGGTTCTTTCTTCTAAGAATAAATGAACGTCTCTTGTTTAATTAAATTTAAAAGTGCAAAAGTTCATAGCATTATTTATCGAATGCGTGCTAGAACAGTTTGTGAAGATAAACACAAAAGGCGTGGAATGGATGTGATCTTCCATCAAGACATTTCTGAACTTTATACGTCTAGCTAAGCTTTATTTTAATTTCTTTTGTTCATTAAAGTACCGAAGTAGGTCACAAAGACGTACAAGTCAAGCGTTCTAGGAAGAATGCATAAGCTTAGAGGTCTCCGAATAGAACACTGCAGTAGAAATACTTGGAATAAGAAAGGGGACATTCTGTTTGTTTTGCAATTAGCATGCTCTTGTAAGTACCTATCATTTTAATCTAGAATTTATTCCATAATTTTCACAAAGGAAGTTGCACTAACGCCCCGCTAAATATTTTTAACACGTTAATGAATTGTTCGTCTTTAGTGTATTTCAGGACAGCCAACCTCGCTAAGCTGGCCAGAAGAGTTTATATTTGTGGTCTCGGTTAATAACCAACTTTATAGCGGATATACCAACGGAAATACACATGAAGCACGTCGGCTGTGTTAACTGCTCTTTCCTTTGTTGTTAAATTCCATGCTCTCCGCCACCACATTTCCTGCGCCACGAAATATATGAGGAGGTGTACGTTAAAACTGAGGAAAACTCTGGCAGAAAATCCATGCACCAACACAAAGCTTCCAGTAGGAAGCAGAACTCGCCAATTAACTTAATTGTGTTAAGTCGGTCCTGGTGGTGTAGTGGTACCATATTTGCGTTCTAAACCCAAGATCGCGGGTTCAAACCCGGCCAGGATCGATGGATTTTTTCGGGCGTAAAAATCATAAGTATGGCTTCCTTCGGAAAGGAAGTAAAGCCATGGGTCCAGTGTCGTACATTTACGGCACGAAAAAAAACCTCAAGAAAAGGCCTCTGAGCAAAATATGTTGGCCGTTTCATGCCCTGAATTGAATGGAACGCTGATGACCTGAGATGTTAAAGAGCGTCCGTAAATAAATGAAATCAACAAAACAAAATCGTATTAAAACTAACAAATGAAGAGGGCAAGCGAATGGGAAAATAAAACAAAACAGTAATAGCAAAGTGTATTTCGAAGCACTAGGCTCAGAATATAAACATATGAACAGTAAAACAATTTCAGTAAACAACTGGAAAAGTAGTGCAGAAAAAACAACAAACTTCACAAGAATAAAAAATAGTATATAAACAGAATGCTAAATGCGAATGTAATGAAACTCATGAAATAATTTCAAATAATTATAAAAGATGCAATGAAACATATACTATTATTTTATACAGGTTTTGTATAACTTTTTTTCCCCGTCAACTATACACTATGATTACACAACTTCCCTCCCTTTCGCAAGCTGTTTCCTCCGAGGCCAGCATTCTTCAATCTCTGACTCGTTCTAATTTGTTCTTCCGAGAATACCCTCGTTGTTCTCTTTTCTTGGAACTGCAACTTTCTTCCTGAACACTTCTCTGTTTCCTATATCATCCTTTACTCCACACTGTATTAAATCTTGATGAACTTCCTTCGCCCATGGAATTTGAGTCTTTTTTCTCTTGGAAGGTGAGAATATAATTTGCTATTCTTTCTGGTTCCATTATTCTTATATGTTCGTAAAACCCTAACCACCTTTTCTTTACGTGTTGGATATTTCCTCAAACTTTTCATATAATTCATGGTTTGATCTGAAATGAAAAGTTAACTCACTAGCTATTATTTTTTTAGGCTTCAAGTTCTTTCTTAGGAAATTTCTTTCTTTGTTTTCTGTTACATTTTCTAACTATTGTCCTCAGCCGAATTAACTACTGTACTGTAGTGTCTAAATTTCGTCTGGAAAGATAAGGGTTTGACCATCACTTTGATCTAACGGTTATCGTTGCTAACGGCTGGCCAGCAGGCCACGGTTCGATTCCCAGTACCTGCTTTAGAATTTTTTAATTTGATGAGTGATTAACACCCGTTTTTACTACTGAGGTATCGCAGGCTGCAGACACTGATGATACCCGAGATGAGATATTGGAATAGGATTTTTTTTAAAGGAAGGAAGTGTTCCAGGCCTAAGCTTAGATACCACCCAGGCATTTGCCATTTATGAACACTGAGGAAAACCTGGAAAATAACCTCAATCAGTGAGGACGGTGCTGGTGTGATTCAAATCCCAGACCTTCCGCTTACGAGTCCTTGCCTTAACGACCTCGAACACCCGTGGCGGTATAAGTTAGGAAGGTCTGGAACCAGATTAGTGAGGATAATTGGAGATATGCCTGATGGAGAGGTGGCGTTTTTAGATCTAAGGAGCCGGTGATCACATGTTCTTTATCAATAAAGTGGTAAGACGGAGATAGAGGAAGTAGAGGTCGCTGCTGCAGGTCCGGCTCACCCCGGGCTGTCGCGGCAATGAGAAGAAGATAAGAGCTTGAATGTGTAGATATCCAGGCATAATCTAACAGCTATCTCCATCTTTCTCAATTGCTATGTTCTCTTTGACATTCACAATCAAAAGTTCATATACTTGAACTGTTGGATACATTACATCCATTTTACCAGTAAAAAGTTTTCATTGATGCTACAGCCCGGAGTGACTCTTGGCCTGCCGCAGCGACCGCTGCTTCCGTCTTATTAATTCGTTGATGGAGGGCATTATTAAAAGGGAGGGGGCATGTTCAGCCTGCCGACACCTTGCCTGTTGCTCATTTCGCGGCTCCCTAGATGGAAGAGCGCAACTTTTCATCAGGAAGCTTACCAATTATCCTCCGATCCAGAATAGGTACTGGCAATCGAACCCGGGCTTACCGGCCAGCAGCGATTGCGACCTATATTTACTCAGATAATTTCACTACTTAAAAAAAAAAACATGACGCAAAATAGCAGACTTGTTTTTGCAGTTCATTGGCAAAAAGTGTCAGTAGCATGGGTTGCTACCTAGCACACCCTTCGAACATGTCGCCTGTCAGCCGAAAGATGCACCAAGAAAAGACATTTTTATTCCAGGAGTGGCGGTTGGATTAATGGATTTTTTGTATTAGGGAGAGGGTTAATGGGTTTTTCCTGTTAATATATTAAAAGGTATTAGTGGTGGAGCTTCGGAAGTGTTTTCAGGAGCACCAGCAAGGGCCGACCTGCACGCTCTTCGTCTTAAATGCTTTCTCGACCCATTCGAAAAAAGTTTGGCCCATTCTTTTATGAAGGGATGCATCCCCATATACATCGTCCAATCGCTGTTTAATTTCATTAGGAATAATTCCTTCTTTTGTGAAGAACTTAATAACAGCTTGATACTCCATTTTGAACATATCACAATCTTCTACACATAGCCTTCTTAATGCAACTATATCTGAACAACTGAACACCACCGCCACGGGTGCCCGAGGTCGTTAAGGCGCGGACCTGTAAGCGGGAGGTCTGGGGTTCGACTCAGGCTTTTTCCAGGTTTTCCTTAGTTCTCATAAATGGCAAATGCCGGGGAGGTACCCTAAACTTAGGCTTGGAACGTTTCTTTCCTTAAAAAATCCTTCCCCAATATATCATTTCATCTCATGTATCATCAGTGTCCACCGCCTTGGTGCCGCAGTAGTAAAAACGGGCGCTAAGCACTACAAAAAAAACTGAATAAAAGTTACAGCTGCAATTATTTACTTAATAGATAAGGTATGACACCAGATAACGCATAATCCTTATCGGCGAGGCCTGAAACTTATGGACCTACCCTCGCACATCTTAACGTAATTAATCTTTTGCGGTTGCGCACTGCGTTGTGTAAATGACATTAATTAGAGTATGAAAGGAAGGAGCTATAATATATTTTGCTTGGTTTTCTTGCATTGAGCTCGGCTCCGGTCGATGTGAGGAAACACAGCAGAAATGTTTCCACTCTCTCAGGAAGCAGTCCCCGGAGAGGCGGATTACACGGATTATGAAGCCGTAGATGTAGAGAAGAAACACGCACAAGACAGAGAAAGAGAAGTTTGGTAGCAGTGGCGTGCCTGCTCTTGTATCCAGGTGTAGTAACCTCAGCGAGTCAAAAGTATCGAGTTTGCGATCGATAGTATGGTCGTAGTTAAAATCTGCAATTCCAGGCGTTATATTGAATGATCGCCTCCGTCTAGTGGTATCGCTTGCGACACTAATCCGGAGATCTTGGTTCGAGTGCCGATTAGTCCAAGCTGTCTGGGTAATTATTGTTTTTTCGGAACTTTTCCTTATCCTGGGAAAGTTAATGCCAGATAACTTTAAGGGCCAAGGACAGCGAGCTAATTTCAATCATTATTCATTTATTTAATTTCATTCCTCCCTACAGACTTATACCTATAGTATTCAGTCCACAATCTACAGATATCGCGAGAAAACAGATGCAGCCAAATCGACAATAAATAAAACAATTGAAAAAAACATTTGAATGTAAAAAGGAAGACAATGTGTGGAATTGAATTTCAAATGAGAGACTGGGGGCAGAGGGAAAAGAAATGCAAACAGAAGAAGTAAAGGAGAAGAGAAAGGTTAAAAGAAGAAAATAAAACAAAAGAAAGAGCAGTAGATTGTCTTAAAGGTGTAGTAAAAAGTACAACAAGAAGAGAGATGAATATATGAGACAAATCAAAAGCACAAGAAACATAGCAAAAATGATAAACAACACAGAGGCAGATATGTCGGGAAGGAAAAAAAAAAAAGTCAATGAATATTTACTACTTGTCAATTTTCTCTAGCACAGACAACCGAGTTTTTAAATCATGGACACCATGCATGGGTTTACTTACCTAGCGGTAAAAATATGAACTAAACTTGAAAGAATAAAAGAAAGTCTGCAATTTTTTTTCATCTCACTGTGTAAATAATGTCAAAATGAAATTAATAACCGGTGCATAGTCATTTTCTAAACTCTCGTAGATGGTTTTGATCAATCCTGTATGATTAAAGAAAATTGTCTCATTTTGTCTGTGATTTGTAAATTGTTTGTAAAAGTAAAGCGTTGTAAAATGAAAATCTGTGATAACAAACTATTTGAAACTTACTTCTCCATTGTGAGGGGGAATATCCCCGACTCGAGCCACGAGTAGACATTATCTACATTTAATTTAAGTGTATCCACTTCATATATGTTCAAATATATTTACGAGGTGGTACCCACAAAATTCGGGACTGTGCTGCCATCTCGACAGTAGCTGCAGTAGTTTTGTACCGCTAGTTGGCAACACTAGCACATCTGATGAGTGAGTGTTTAAAGTTTCATGCAACTGGGTAGATGTGTTGAGATTCTGTAGTACTTTTCATGATACTGTGGTGTGTGTAAAGGGTGGTGATTTTACGATTTTTCTAATCCAAGATTAGAACAGAGAGCGTGCATCAAATTTTGTGCAAATATCGGGGAAAATGCTACGGAGACCCTCGCAATGATTCAACAAGTATTTGGGAGACAAAGCATGAGCCGTATACGTGTGTTTGAGTGGCATGCTCGGTTCAGGGCCGGCCGTGCATCTATTGAAGATGATGCTCAAACCGGTAGGTCCGTCAGCTGCACAACGTCTGACAATGTTGCCAAAGTTCAACACCTCGTTCGTGAGGATCGACGTCGAACCATTGAAGATCTTGTTCATGAAGTGGGAATTGGTTATGGGACATGCCAACGAATTTTAACTAATGAACTGGGCATGCATCGTGTCGCCGCAAAATTTGTGCCAAAAATCCTGACTGCTGATCAGAAGGCGCAGCGTGTTGAAGTTTGCACGGAGCTTCGTCAGGCCGTATCCGATGACCCAACCTTCTTGTCCAGGGTTACAGAGATGGATGTACGCTTATGACTCTGAGACAAAACAACAATCCTGCCGGTGGAAGAGCCCGAACTCGCCAAGACCAAACGAAGCAAGACAAGTGAAGAGCAAAGTCAAGAGCATGCTCCTCGTTTTTTTTTTGATACCAATGGGATTGTGCACAAAGAATTCGTCCCACCAAATCAAACAGTGAATTCCACGAACTACTGTGACGTTTTGCGACGGCTTCGTGAAAGTGTGCGGAGACGACGGCCCGAACTTTGGCGACAAGGGAACTGGTTGTTACATCACGATAATGCGCCCTGTCACAATTCCTTGTTCACCAGGAGCTTTTTGACGAAAAACAACACGACGGTTGTCCCCCACCCACCATACTCGCCTGATTTGGCACCCTGCGACTTCGTTCTATTCCCCAAATTAAAAAGCAAGTTGAAAGGACGTCGGTTCGACACAATTGAGAGGATTCAAGAAGAAACGCTGTCTGGGCTAAACACCTTCAAAGAACAGACTTCCAAGATGCACTTGGAAAATGGCAGAATCGCTGGGACCGGTGTATACGTGTGGAAGGGAACTACTTCGAGGGTGATGGCGGTCATTGGTTTCAAAGTAAGCTTTTGACCAGATGGCAGCACAGTCCCTAATGTTCTGGATACCATCTCGTATATCTAGTAATGTATTTTGCAATGTATGTTTCACATTTATCTTGTGTTGTTCCCTCAAGACGGCCAGAAGTTAGAAGTTTATTGCTCTCCAATAAAAAGAAGTACGGACCAGACCCTGCCGCATATTGCTATTGTTTCTAAAAGACGTCCCTAGTTCTTTTGTGCAATAGTCAGTCATTTCTTTACCCACATAACCTAACGGTTCTACAATAAAACACGCACGATATAGACGCTCAAACGTTACCAATGGTGAATCACGAAAGATATAAAATGTAGGCATAAAGGACCAATAGCAAGCTTTGATCAAAAATAGAAAGTCTTATAAGATTAAAAACAATGCCTCAGCCGATGGACCTAAAGAATAATAAAACTTGTCGGAGTTCGAAGCTAGTAAGTGTTAAACAGTACGAACAGAATCAGTTCAGAGTGTTAGAGGCTCAAAGTCAGATCAGTAGTCAGAAAGCGTTGGCTGATGACTCTCTTCTCTGCATGTGAAGTCTACCCAGCTTTGGGAAAAATTATAGAAAATTGTTACTTGTCGTAGAATTAAAACTTATGCAAGACTTCTTCATGTAAAAGAATTCTATATATAGTAAGAATATACCTAGTGAGCAATGTCAGCCATGTTTTACTTGCCCAGTGTTTACAACGTATGCTTACCCATTTGGCTATTTCTATTTTTATTTTTAGTTTGTTTTAAGGTAAAATGTCTCAAGTTACAATGAAATATCATATTATTTTCAATACTTACATTTTTAGGAAATACTTTAATTTTAATAAAATATTTATTATATTTTTATACATTTTATGTACTTTAAATCCTTTTTAAAATTGCTGACAAAGGTACCATGTATGTAGCGGATCGAATTCTGAGTGAGTTTTACGAAAATAGCTGTATTACCTTATTCTCCTTCATTTGGCTCTGCATAAATAAAGGAATAGCATAATTGAATACAAACCACTTTCTCCTTAATTTATCCCCTTTTGGAAATTTCCTTAAAGATACAAAGTGAGTGGACTAAGCAACAGCCAGAAATTGTAGATTGAGATCGCGGACCAAAGAATTTCACAGACGCGGGAGGTAAATGATAACCTTGTCAGACTCACAGCGAAAATCATAATCTCTCTCTCTCAATCCGTTGTAACGCGTGAATTTCCGTGATGAGGACAAATTAACATTATCAATATATCTGAACTCCGGAGTAATCTTTTACTAGTGCTCAATCCAACCACCCTTTCCCCCAGGCAGGCCGTTGCCTGAAAACTTCAGCAACACGATATAGCTAGCCCGGGAGACCAGGACTTCGGGGATCACAGTTCCTGAAAGGAGTGGAAGGAGCAGAAGAGGTCAGTTACTTCATCTAATCAACATATTAACACCTGTTGATTAACTCACTCTTAATTAAACAACCTTATCATCCTCTCTCCTTAATTAATCACGTCATATAACTATGTGTTCATTCAATGAATCAAGAAATAGCGTCATACATCATCAAATACCTCGCTAAAATGCTGCTTAAAGTTAAGGGATATGCACCATTTTTTAACTCGTCAAAATTAGCAATAGTGTTATTTGGCAAGGAGCCAAATCACGCATAGACCTAGATTATTATAATGCTTATAATAATAATAATAATAATAATAATAATAATAATAACAATTGACTTATTTTATTTGGTAGGTCCATAAGTTTATAAGGATTATGGACTTCACAAAATCCTTATCTGGTGTCATACCTTATCTGTTAAGTAAATAATTGCAGCTGTAACTTCCGCTCCGCTGTGTTCAAATATGGTTGCATAAAGAAGACTATTTGTAGAAGATGGTGACAAAAGAAGGACTTTACTCCAAATGAAATTAAACAGCATATATGGGGAAGCATCCCCCCTTCATATTCTACCGTACAAGAATGGGTCAAACTTTTTTGAATGGGTCGAGAAAGCATTGAAGACGAAGAGCGTGCAGGTCGACCCTTGGAGTTGGTCATTCCCGAAAACATCGCTCTTGTGGAAGGAGAAATTATGGAATACCTGCGGCTCTAAGTTACAGAAATAGCAGCAAGGCTGGGCTTTTCTAAACCAACACTCCTTCGAATTATTCATGAACATTTTAAACATGAATAAGGTTAGTGCAACATGGGTGCCTAGACTTCTTTCCTCAGTCCAAAAGCAGCAACTAAACATCTGTTGTCAGGCATTTTTGGAGCTCTGCCGTGGCAACGAGAGAGAAGTTCTGCAAACCATTGCTACAGGAGATGAAACTATGGTCCCCTACCATGATCTCTTGTCCAAAAGAGAATCAATAGAGTGGCGTAAACCTGGCGAAGCACCGCCTCTAAAGTCCAAGGTTATTCAGTCAACCAACAAGATCATGGTCACAATTTTTGGGACTGTGAAGAAATACTCTTCATTGACTTCAAAGAGAGGAACACCACAGTAAATGAGAGTACTATGCTGGCCTACTGCACAGACTACGTGCTTGCATTAAAGATAAAAGGCGAGGAATGCTGAGTGGTGGTGTGAGCTTTCTTCACGACAATGCGCCCGTGCACACAGCTCCTGTTGCAAAGGAAGATGTGAAAAAATGTGACTTCAAGACGGTTGACCATACACCCTACAGCCCAGATCTACCTCCCAGTGACTATTTCCTCTTCTCAAAACTCAAGAAGGACCTTCAAAGAAGGAAATTGTAGTGTGATGAAGCGATGGATGCTGTTTGTGCCCATTTTGCAGACCATAATCTCCACTTCCTCAATAACTGTAGAGTCGCTCGATTCGAGCCCCAATCTAAAATTTTCACAGCATTTATAAAGAATGTTTAATATCCCAACTTTCACGCAAATGCTCAACGTCTTTCCGTTTTTATGGCGGTTAATATGTGTAAAATAAAGTATTGGCTATTAAATCTTAGCTATGCCATATTTAAAAGTAGTAACACATTTCTTCTCAAGGCAAAAATAAAAAATAAAAATCTATTCTTTATTCAGGATGTGTTTGTGATTTTATTACAAACTTTTGGGAAATATAAAGGTAGTAAATATGAACAAATGTCCGGAAACGCTCCGTTCGGGAGCTAGACACTGTGGGTGTGTATATGTACTAACTGGCCTTGGTAAAGCAGCAGAATAATAATTCAAAACTTTGTATGTATCATTATAAAGTGGCTGTTCAAATTCCGGTACAGAAATTATTGAACATTTCTTCCCCCAACCTCAATATAGGCATTGCAACTAACTGTGCCACCCATTTGAAGAATCTGGGGCTTGTTCGTGACGGTGTTAGGCATTTCTTGCTACTAGGCACCTTCTGTTCGTCGTCACTATAGCAACATCGTGACCTACATAAAGGAAACACACTGGCTTATTTTATCACAAGTGTTATTTGAACCAGTGAAGCTATCTGCCAACCTCGCCAAATTGACGGAGAGTTTTAGTCCGATGCGTGCGACATCTTTGTAAGGCACCGCCTTTCTCTTCTCTTTCCTCAAAATGTGTTGATGACATGGAGGGAAAGTGTTGATAAAGGTTGGATCTCACGGTATACTGAGTGACGGAGAAGTAACTCCAACAATTAGCACACGCAATTAACGTGTTTATTACCTTCTAATTTTCACCAGCAAGCAAAGTTTCCTGTTGTTTCCGAGTCGGAAATCGAATATTCCCAGTACCGGTAAACATAATTATGCCCGTATTGTCTCATCTTCCTTAAGTAATAATGCCAAAAACGCGAGATCTTACAATTCTTTGCCGAGAAAGTTACCACGCAAGAGTTTCCAATCAGCCAGAACATGGTGTAACAGCCCAGCGTGCCCATATCACCTTATGCAATAGAAGCCCCTAAAATTCGTGTTTGTAGTTTCTCCCCTATCAAAAATCACAACATTCCAATTCGGGGTTCACATCCACGGACCACAGAAACGTCATAATATTACAACGTCATTGTTGCCTTATTTTATTGACTTATAAATTGTAAAATTAACTGCGGATGTTCCTGCAAGGTTTTCAATTGTTTATCGCTCTGATTGAAATTTATTAGTCATACTATATTAGCGTTGTGATCAAGACAATTTTTTTTTTTTTTTTTTTTTTTTTTTTTTTTGTATTTATAGGTATTTCCAAATCCTCTGAGAATAAATCATCCCGAGGATTAATTATTTTAATTCATGTTTCATTAATTAGTAATTGGTGGAGGAGATTTTGAATGATTTGAGTATTTAGAATTGATTGCTTGATTCGTGGCTGTTATCTCTGGAATGATGTCTTCTTCTTCCTCCTCGGTGATAATTACCCGATGTCTTACAGTTGCTCCGGCAAGACTCTTCTATCTGGAATTTTTGTTATCCGTAGATAACAGGGAAAGGGATATTAGCAGTATGTTAACAACGGAATAAACAGATTTGTTGTACTGCGTGATGAATTGCACTTTATTGTTCACTATCTATTGTGTTGGAAAGAGGACTCGGTTCTGCCTGGAGGGTTTGAAACGCTGTATCTTTTATAAAACTTTGTCCAAAGTAATTTCTTTACAGTTTTAAACTTCATAGACTTAAACCCAAATTACTGACATGGGATGCCTGACTATGTGAATTACCGACGCTAAACTCTCATGCGGGAAACTTAGCGAAGCTGAGAACACTGAATGCCCTCCCTAAAAACGGATGCAGGGCCGCAAAATCACAAGCATATACAAGCCATGTGTTCCTTCGGTCTCCCCACGCCAACCTTGTTCTTTTAAACCTAACCGCTCAGGAGCATCTCATAGAGCTTTCTCAATATACGGGCCTCTATTTGTGGGTATAATTTTCTAGATTTCTGTCTAGATTCCTTATTGGATCAAGGGTCTACGTGGCTTTCTGAACGTCCACACAAACAACTTCTGTCGTAGCATTTTCTTTGAAAGGTTATCGGCCTAATTTTTCTGTTTGGATCACTCGGTTTTATGGCGATTCTCCCCATCTAATATAACAAAGCGGAACTTGGTCATTTATTAAAGGATCCTGCTTCATCTCTCCAGGTAGTATCCGAGGGTGTTTTGTTTACAAAACAAAACAGGTTTTCTGTCCTCAGTTCAGATCAGCTTAAAACCCCTTGGTTCTGGCTCCAGGCTTTCAAGAGGGCAACCATGGGCCTATATCAGAAAATATTTTACTGCAATCATATCATAGGGAACACACATAAACTTGCATTTATAATACTGGAATAGCAATAACCTTACAATTATGATTGCTTTATACATATTGCTTGGCAATGATTAATTTATTTTTTTATAATTTATTATGGGGGTGACTAAGCCAATTATTTCAGCTTCAAATGACGTTTGCTGATTTGCCATTTCCCAGAGGTACAATATTTACAAAAAATGTGCTGTGTTATGATTTCTTTCAGGTTTTTAACATGTAAATAATAACTTATAAAATTAATATTATCACAATTACATTACAACATATTATTCACTACGTAAATACATGTTTCACTAGTTAGTACACACACACAACAAAGTTTCTTGTTTCCGAACGCAGCGCTTTCCATTTATAATTGTTCTTATTGATCATCTCTATTTCTCTGAAATTTTGTAACAAAGACACAGATACACCTATAAATACATTTATTTAAACCAACATTTAAAGGATGTAATAAAATCAATGAAACATTTCGCTAGGAGTATATTTTTATGGCGTAAAAGACACTACTAAAATCAGAAATGTGATATGTCGAAGAGCCAGTCAGAAATGAGTTACTCTTTCGGTGTATAGAAAATAACTCTTTGAATCGAGCACAAAATAATATACAGAGAGTGCCAAAATTTTTATATTCAAGAAAAGAAAAAATTGTATTAGCATAACAAAAGGGATTTTTACAGTTGCAACAGTTGCTCAAAATTCCCACCATCGGCGTCGATACACTTCTGAGTACGTTGAACTACTGATTGAGCAACGTTTACGAACGTGTCCTCAGCGATTGCAGCACATGCCGTTTCAATTTCTTCCCGAAGTGCTGCCAGTGTAGCTGGTTTTCTACGGTAAACAACATCCTTAAGAGTTCCCCATAGGTAGAAGTCTTGAGTTAGATCCGGAGAACGCGGTGGAGACTCTTCGTCCTATCCAGTGCCTTGGAAGATTGTCATCAAGTACGCACATACATCTCGGTGGTAATGTTGTGGTGTACCATCCTGTTGGAAGTAAAATTCCTCATTTTCATAGAGTGTATGAATGGCGGGTAAGACGGATGTGCGTATCATGTTCAGGTACACTGGGCCAGTTACTGTTCCTTCAAAAGGAACCAGTTTTCCAATACCACTTCAAAATTGCTTTCCACTGTTCAAACGATAATCTTGGCTCCATTTTGTTTACATATGTTTACAGAACATCATACCTACACATTACTATTTTTTTTTCCGGTCCAACTCTGAAAAAGTGTGTATACACTTTTTGCACCCTCGGTATTTAAACAAGTTCAGTAGATTTATGGAACTAATGCTCTTCAACTAGCATAATTGAAAATGTTAGAATAGGAATAGCAAACGAACCCTTTTATAAAAATTATATTATACTGCAAATAAATTCAGGAAACAAAAGGACTAATTCCGCCTTTCTGCCGCCATATTCTAATCATATTTTAGCTGACCTATTTTTCGTACTAAATAACGCAGCACAGAATAGCTCTCATTACACTTAAATCAATACAGAAGCTCCGTGAGGCAAACATTCATTAAAACTGCCAGAACGCGGGCACTAGCTATGTCCATAAAAGGAGTAACTTTCATGTAGTTTTCCGCGTAGTTAATACTAATACCACTCCTCCAGCAGCAGCAATACAAAAGCCATGTGAAAGGAAGGGAGCCGTTGAGGTTATGTGTACGTCAAACTCTCTGCCGTTTTCAGCCTAGGAGAACAAAGAAATGTAACAGATCAGTGAGTCGGGTCGTTCTGAATGTATTGCTTAGAGGGGCTAATCGATCTTAAATTCTCTTTAAGTAGGTATCAGCGCGAATAAATGCAGGATTTCTGTGTTTTCGAGATAGCAAAAATAAATACAAATGAATATTTTTAGCTCCACGCGTTTCCCACGGTTTTACGTTTATCCTTTTCAGCTTAATTGTCTTTTTTTACTACTAAAGTCATGCTTGCGATTCTTCACATGTTTGAACAAATGAAAAGAGCTGGTAACAATATTAAACAATGAGAACAGCTGAACGATTAGCCCAAACGATATGGCTGACAATCTTAATAATCTGAGGAAAAAAAATGTAAAGACTGAGTTCCCATAATTGAAAATCTACGTTCTACAAAATGTAAATTAATATGGACTGCACAAAAGCATATGACATCTTTATACTTCCAAAATCTGGTGCGAAAAACAGGAAGTTACATTATTTCTAAAGATCGAAACCATTAACAAATGTATAGTTTCTAGAAATTCGACATTATAGTAAATATACAATTAAAAATAAAAAATATTATTGTTTAAACTGCAGAATTTTTAATGCAACTTCAAAAATATATGCAAACAACCTTAACAGGTAACAGATTAAGACCAGAAAAAAAAAAAAAAAAAAAAGAATCAGCGCGCTGTTCACAAGGTATCCAGCAAAACTGAATAGCATTGCAGCAGTTGTGTTATATGGCACTCACTAAAGACGCTGACTGGTGTGTGTGTGTTCCGTTAGCTCTGTGGCAGAGTGTGCAGTGATGCCGTGGTTAAGAGCGCTGGTTCACCTCCCGGCAAGAAGCACTGTTTTTTTTAATAAACTTTTATAACATATTATGACAAATTAGTTTCGTAATATTGTTTCCTCTACACAGCAAGCTTTAAGGTTGACATATTATGTATTATAACGAATATTAATGTCACAATATTTCCTTCAGTATTTGTTCTATCTTGCATTATGCTGCACTAGGATGTTATAGCCTCTCGTTCACGCTACTGTAGAAATCTGATATCATCTATGCCCCGAAGATTAGGGGCAATTTACATGCTGAGGTTCATACCCCCGATATGAATTTGTATTTATTTATGTGTGTTTTCACTTTAGAAAATAACGGTTTGTGTTCATTTACTTAGTTATTTGTAAAAAATACATTAGATTGTGATTACTTTTGTTTTATCCATAAAATGATACGTTAAAATATAATATGGTATTGAGGCCATATGACGTTTATATGTGATGTGTGTGTATATATATATATGTATACATACATATATACACTTATAAAACAAATAATAAAATGTAAAACAAAAAGTGTAGGATTTCAACCCAGAAGTTTATACAGAAGAACAATGCCTTCTAAACCGCTCGACCACCGCTATTCTTTTCTAACGTTTTCTTTCCAAAATATTATGATTATGACTATTAATTTTACAAGTAAAGGCCCGCTGCAGTATGCACTCGCTGCATGCGCATGTTAATATAGCGTTTACGTACGTCCCCGAAGTTCTTTGATTGACATGTAGATTGACTTTTTTTTTTTCTCTCTCAAAGGGTGTACGTAAGTAAAACAGAAAAAGTAGAGAATAATTTACTACTTTCCTTTCTCCTTATAAAGCATGGTTCACCTAAAACAACCACCACAAATGTTTCTGAAACGAAAGGTGCTTTTGATGCGTTGTTTTCGCCGAATTAAAGTATAAACTCATGAATGTGTTCATACTACAATTCCAAATTAATTTAGAAAGTGTGTTTCTAGCACAACGGTACAGTTTTTCAAATGGAACAAGGAACTAAAACTAGATTAGATAATAATATCAATGTATTTTTTGCACCATCCAAGGCGGAGTAGTTTACGAGATATATTTACAGCTCTGACTTTTAGATTCTTTTTAGAGAAATTTTGATCTTTAAAGGGAGCATGAAAGGCCTATCTTTATAATGTTTAATTTTCCATTTTACAGCATACAAATGCACACAAAATTTTCTGATCTATTTTCACTACTATATCATGACTCTGAAACAAATTATAAATTATTTTCAATTGTTTGTTTGTTTTTTTTTTTCTATTTTTCCCCCAATATTTTACTTTTTTATGTTGTCACATATCCTAGCTCTACCATTGTCACAATAATATCACGATAAATTTATATAAAAATAGTTTTTCAATGATTGTTGCCAAAAATGTTTTTACAGAAAAACTAACCTTTTGAGGGAAACACTAGCTGAAAACCTCCAACATTGAACATTGTAAAACAACAAACAATGATGTCGTGGAGACAAACGGTGCCAATTTATGAAATATAATTTTTTCTATCAAGACAAAACACAGCCTTCTAGTGCAAATAGTTCCTGAGATATAGAATTTTAACTGAGCAAGTGCTCGGGAAATAAATAAAAAAAAAAAAATAAAAAAAAAATAAAAAAGAGAGCTTTTTCGTGACATAATTAAAAATGCATTAAAAACAGCCAAACCAAGTAACATTAATGAAAACAAGATCAAAATAAACAGAAAGTTACAAATATTAAATTGGTACAAAAATATGATGCCCTGCCTTCCCTTTAATATTTCCCTTAAGCAAAAAGCAACACATTGCGCCGATTTTTAGGAAAAAAACAGTGCGTGTCTGTTAGTATTTTGTCCGCAATTTATGAAAATTAGCAACGGTATATGAATATCTCAACGAACACAGTGAAAGAAAGCATTTATTTTTTCTACAGTACTCTGGGATCATTTCGACTTTTCAGTATTCCTGAACAATAACACAATAGCACGTTCTGCTTGTATGATAAAACAGACGTTGCAAAGGAAACAAAAAGTCACGTTAGGCAGGAATCTGCGGTACATTTCCAGTCTAGTACCTAAACAGTTAAATTGAGCACATGACTAATGAAAATCCGAAATAAATTGCAAAACATTGTTAATCATTTTCCTAAATTGTGGAATAAATACAAATACAAAATCAGTGGAAGGTATTGGTTTTTGCTTAATTATCACAAGTAATCTCAGACCCTCGAGTGATATTTATTAGGACTATTTCACGAATAAAATAAGAACTTAATTATAATTCCCTAAACGTGGTTACAAAATTGTAATAATTGTATATTTGTACTTAATCTTTTCAAGGAATCTTACGACAGAAGAATATTTGTTCCCATTAATGCAACAGAGAAGAGTAAAATACGGGTTTATGACTATTTCACGAATAGAATAAAAATAAAAGTGATATATATTTGAAATTCGCGCACAAAATATTAACACTTGTATATACTTAAGAATATCTATTCTATTCAGAACCATGTGACTAAAATGGACAAAAGTTGACTATTACAATCGCTACAGTTCGACTTTACCAACTGAAGAAAAAAAAAAATGACACGTCAATTTTTCTTTTTACTCTGTGGTTTACAATTCCTAATGATAAAATCAATTTGCACATACATTTGATGCATCACCAGAACCTTTGAAGAACCCTCCATTTTGCGTTACGATTGTCGATTGTCCATACTTTTGTTGCTGTCAATAGCTCCCCACCACCTCTAGCAAAAGTGGTCAGTGATGCGTGTTCAGGAATTATATAGTGGAGGTATAGGGTTGGCTACACTGACCACAAGATAAATGCACGTCGCGTTTTTGTTTTGTTTCGTTTCATTGATCGATTTTAAGATAACGTCACATGAATGAAATAGCCATTATAATTCTCTTACAAGGATATGAAAGCATCTCGTAACTACTTAACCTAAAATCGTGCAAAATACTCCATTGACTTCTAATTAATCTACTGTAAAATACTCGTACGCAAATTCAATGTTGTGAATACATTGCACCTTGCGACTGGGAAATACCCGCGATGGTAGTTTTAGGTGCTTTACCCAGTATATGGAAAAAGCCTGCGATGAGCCCGTTTTGAAACATGCTTCAATGTTTTGTCCAAAGAGTTATTTTACTCCGAAAAGATGGATACAGAGTAACTTTAGGTCAACGCCTCAGATTGGTATTCGCGAGGTGCCGGGTTCAATTCTCATTGGGCCAATCGTCCGGACCTTGGGTTTTGTTATTAAGCGAATGCTGGAATGGGAATTTACATTTCACGAATTTTCAGTTTCAGATAAATCAGCAATTATCATTTCACTCTGTTGCTTCTGTTACAGGCTGAAAGTGCCAGGGCGAGGTGAACTGATGCGGAATGGAAGGCAAGCGGACCATCCAGGGATTGGAACAATTCGCACAGCCGGCGTCGAGGTGTTGTCTAAAAACTTGTTAGGAACCTGATATACTCCCGCACAGTCACTTATCATAAATCCTGCCCATCCGGTGTCTCCCTCACATAAAAAATATGAAATAAAATGCTATAGACATTTTAATAAACTATTAAATTTATTTATACATGCCTTTATACATCATGCTTTATTGAAAATATGTCTGCATTAAAATACTGGACAAGACTTTATCTGATTGAGGTTATCCTCGTTGTTTAGTATGCAGAATGTCCTCATTTTGATACTCTCCCACATCCGTCATACGAGATATGGATAGGCAAAATATTGAGTCTCAATGCGCAGAAAAAGTATCGCTTAACCTGCAGGCTCAAATACATCCGGTGTGAGGTGAGGGGGATTATCTAGATATCTGTGGCAGAGAAGAAATAAGTGGTCTTGCATGGTTCAGATTAGAGGCTTGGAAAGGAAACAAAACAGTTCATGTTCTTGGGGAAATAATGTGTCCATTGTGCGCAGAAAGCGATACCTGGAGGCATATTTTGACAGAATGCAGGGAAACGGAGATTTTAAGAAATGAGCATTTATCACCGCAGTTTTGAATTCCAATAGAAATTTGAACATTTACCGGGGAGTGCTGGTGCATGCGATATACTCACATAATTTGGCAATATTTCTAGAGAAGACCCGACAAAGGAGGTTAATGGCTATAGTGTAACTATAGTTACCCTTTATTGCAATACACTTCTCACATCTTTGAGAAACATAGTCAGAAGTCTTGTCTGTAAAATGGGCATAAACAGCATCCGTTACTTCTTCGTCACACTTAAATTTCCTTCTTGAGTTTTGAGAAGTGGAAATTGTCATTGGGAACTATATCTGTGCTGTAGGGTGGATGGTCGATCTCCTTGAAGCCACAGTTCTTCACAGTTTCTTTTGCAACAAGAGCTGTGTGCACAGGCGCGTTGTCGTGAAGAAAACGCACACTACCACTCAGCTTTTCTCACCTTTTCTCTTTGATGGAAGCACGTAGTCTGTGCAGTAGACCAGCATAGTACTCCTCAATTACTGCGGTGCTCCTCTCCTTGAAGTCAATGAAGAGTATTCCTTCACAGTCCCAAAAAATCGTGGCCATGATCTTCTTGGTTGACTGAGTGACCCTGGCTTTTAAGGCGGTGCTTTGCCAGGTTTAAGCCATTCCATTGATTCTCTTTTGGACAAGGGATCATAGTAGAGGACCATGGTTTCATCTCCTGTAACAATGGTTAGCAGAACTTGTCTCTCGTTGACATGGCAGATCTCCAAAAATGCCTGACAACAGATGACTCGTTGCTGCTTTTGGACTCAGGAAAGAAGTCTAGGCACCCATCTTGCACTAACATTATTCATGTTTAAATGTTCATGAATAATTCGAAGAACTGTTGTATTAGAAATGTCCAATTTTACTGCTATTTCTGTAACTTTGAGCCGCCGGTCTTCCACAATTTTTCCTTACACAAGAGCGAGCGATGTTTTCAGGAGTGTGCACCTGCAAGGGCCGACCTTCACGCTCTTTGTCTTCAATGTTTTCTCAACCCATTCGAAAAAGTTTGGCCCATTCTTTTGCGGTAGAATATGAGGGGGATGCTTCCCCATATACACCATCCAATCGCTGTTTAGTTTCATTTGGAGTAAGTTCTTCTTTTGTGAAGAACTTAATAACAGCTCGAAACTTTATTTTGAACATGTCACAATCTTCTACACATAGCCTTCTTTATGCAACTATATCTGAACAACTGAACACAGCGGAGCGGAAATTACGGCTGCATTTATTTGCTTAGCATATAAGGTATGCCCACAGATAAGGATTATGTGAAGGCGATAATCCTCATCGGCGAGGCCGGAAAATTATGAACCTGCCCTTGTAATGTAAATATAGAAGTAGAGTAGTAAAAGTAGAGGGGTAGAAAATAGCACAAGACGTAATTTTGTTCAACCATAGAACCCCTGCAAAATGCAACCAATAACGCATGAAAGTACATGAGGGTATACTTGAAAAAACGTAAGGTCATTCAACCATATTCTGTATAATAAATGCTTACATATAAATTCGTTCATACCGTCTTATGTTTCAACCACTAACATTAGCAGAGAACATCCTCGGCACAACTATGATAGAAAAGTTACCCAACAGTCAAGGGTAGGATTTAAACATACTGTATTTTAAAGCTAAGCACTATACAGACTAATAAGCTATGACATTTTATACGTAACTGAATACACAGTAAATACCAATAGATATGGCATATATAATTCTTTTTTATTTATTTCAATGTTGTTTAGTATTGATTTTAGGGATTTTACACCACAAGCACTGATAGGTTTATTTGTAGGTGGAATTCTTCTTGCATTCTGCTCGAAATCGACGTTGAACTGTGATTATGGACGGAATTCCAGCACAGAAAATGTATTGGCTGCCATTTTTATAAAATTCCATTTGGTAGTAAAGAAATGAACTATGTACATTGACGGCAGTATAAATACAAATTTTAAAATATATTTTCTTGTTGCTGTGTAATATACACTAGACAAAGTCCGTAGTTACTAAGTACTGACGTTTAAAACTTCGGAGACATGTTGACTATTTTTTTTTTTTTGAGTGGTGTTTAACGCCCGTTTTTACTGCGGAGGCACTACAGGCGGTGGACACTGATGATATGGGATGAAATGATATTTTGGGAAAGGATTTTTTTAAGGAAGGAAGCGTTCCAGGCCTAATTTTAGGGTACCTCCCCGGCATTTTCCAGTTATGAAGACTTTGGAAAACCTGGAAAAAACCTCAGTCAGGGAGGACGGTCCTGGCGGGATTCGAAACCCAGACCTCCCGCTCACGAGTCCCCGTCTTAACGCCCTTGGCGACCCATGGCGGTATATATATGTGTATATATATATATTGACTATATACAGTAATATGTTTCAGTAAAAGTCTTATTTTGTATAATATACATCACTGTTATCGACACTATATTCCCATTTTTTCTGAAATCTTATAAACATCACAATTAAATAGTTTCACTGAAAGAAAAATATAGTTTTGGATAGTCCAAGTTGATGCATCCAAGGTTAGATGACAATATCAAAGATGGGTGTAACTTATAGTTGTGCTCATATATAATTGGCTAAATTAATACAGTTTCTGTTATAAACATGAATGCAGCTATGGGCGAAGCACAAGTTAAATTAGTTTAATAGACATTAATTTTAAAAATAGTTCAATTATGATGAAATACCAATAATTTCAAATAAGAATGCAGCAATTCATTGCGTTTTTTTTAAAATTAATTAATTTATATAAAATATATTTAGTACTAAGTTCTAGTACGAATTAAATAAAGTTACTAATAAACATTAAGGCATTTGTTACAATGTTTATTCATGGGGAGCCGAAAGATAGTAGTCAATGTATATTACAATTTCTCCTTTCTATATTCTGATCCTAACGTACATTTCGCACTGAAAAACTCTGCCTAGAATGTTAAAACCTTTAAAAAAACGTTGGGTCTTCAGTGATTCTGAAACAAGAATAACTGATATGTATAAAAGCGTTCCAAGCAATATCTCGTGGGCAATACTTGAGCGTGGCAGTTGGTGCTACTGAGGTCAGCGACAATGTGCTTCACATTCAGAATTTATGTATGCACAGAGTACTACTCTGTTATTGATCTCTTTCCAGCTAGGCACTTAGTTGAAATTTAGCGCAAGGGTGGGACTTTGTTTTACTGGAGTATAAAGCACCAGCGAAATTGATTATAATTTTAAAAAAGTGATAAAAATCTCAATTAAAAAGTTACTAAAGTGTGTTAAATATCTCGAGCATTGAGATTTAGTACTGCTATACAGGAAACAGCACAAATACAGAGGGTGCCAAAAATGTATACACTTGAAGCAAAGAAAAACTGTGTTAACATAACAAAACTGAATTCACACAAACAGAAAATGAAAGGCACTAATTAACTCAGATTTTTACAGTTACAACAGTTGCTCAAAATGCCCACCATCAGCTTCGATACGCATCTGAGTACGTTGAACTACTGATTGAGCAACGTTTGCGAAAGTGTCCTCAGCGATTGCAGTACATGCCGTTTCAATTTCTTCCCGAAGTGCTGTCAGTGTAACTGGTTTTGTACTGTATGCGCTACCATGAGTTTCAAATTTGTCTGGAATGCGTGCAATTGTTACTCGTGTTGGCGTTCTGTTCTGTACACACGTCTCCATTACCTTTGAACTTCAATAACATTCTCGGTTTTCCAATTTTCCAATGCCACTTCAAAATTGCTTTCCGATATTCAAACGATAATCTTGGCTCCATTTGTTGTAGCAACGCTAGCATAACGTAATGTGAGTCACATCTGTTTACAGAACATCATACTACACATTACTGTTGTTTTTCGGTACAACTTTGAAACATATTAAAAAGATATCTACTGTGAAAGTGTGTATACATTTGTTGGCACCCCCGGTATACTTCTAAGCTAATAGTGTCATTAAGTATGCTATTGAATAACGCAGCAATTGCTTCTTAAAAAGCAAGCATCATGTCATAATCCTCACTGTGGCATATGTTAACTGGAGATTCCATTCCGGCCCATAGCAGGAAAAGCAGAACTGCTTCGAATATAAACTTTATCTGCTCACGTGGTATCTTAGGTCTGGGCTATTAAAGAGAGTTGGATAGTAAAAATTTGAATTTTTGACATTTTTAAAAAAATTAATTATAACACATTTTTAATACATGAAAATACATTCACATAGATTAAAAAAATTCTGCTTAACTGCACGGTGTTTTTTGTTTCCTTTTTCCTTTTTTTTTTCTTCCCCCCCCCTGTTTGGACTTAAACAGCGTGAACAGATCCTGCTTAGGACACAGGCATGCTTTAGATTCCGGGTTGCAGGTATGAGTGAATTTTTAATTTTTTGTAGAAATTTGATAAAATTACATTTTCCTATCTATATATAAATTAACAGTAATTATAAAAGCAGAAAAGAATAAAACACTAAGAGAAAGTCACAGATGTAATCACTATATTTCGAACTACTAGAGTTCTTCTATAGCAAGAAGACAAGTATGCCTTGTAGTTGGAAATATAGCCATTACAGATGTGACTTTTTCTTAGTGTTTTATTCTTTTCTGCTTTTATAATTACTGTTAATTTGTTACATTATTTTTATTTTTATTTTATATAATATATACACAAATATATATAATATATAATGTATAATATATATAATATATATAATGTATAATATATATAATGTATAATATATAATATATATAATAATATATACACACACACATTTAGAGGAAAGAGAAAAAATACTGCATCAATTTCCTTGAAACAGCATCCTCCTCATATTCTACCGTAAAAGAGTAGACCAAACGTTTTCTAATGGGTGGATAAAGCATTGAAGACGCATAGTGTGCAGGCCGGCCCCCTGAAAACATCGCTCTTGTGGAAGAAGAAATTATGTAAGACCGGCAGCTGAAAGTTACAGAAATAGCACTAAGGTTTCTAAAACAACAGTCCTTCGAATTATTCATGAACATTTAAACATGAATAAGGTTAGTGCAAAATGGGTGCTTAGACTTCTTTCCTCAGTCCAAAAGCAGCAACGAGTCATCTGTTATCAGGCATTCTTGTAGCTCTGCCGTGGGAACGAGAGAGAAGTTCTGCACCCCATTGTTACAGGAGATGAAACTTTGGTCCTCTACTATGTTCCCTTGTACAAAAGAGAATCAATGTAGTGGCGTAAACATGGCGAAGCACCGCCTCTAAAGACCAAGGTTACTCATGGCTACGATCTTTTGAGACTGTGAAGGGATACTCTTCATAGCCTTCAAGGAGAGGAACACCACAGTAAATGGGGAGTACTATGCTGACCTACTGCACAGATTAGGTGCTTTCCTCAAAGAGAAAAGGCGAGGAAAGCTGAGTGATGGTGTGCGCCTTCTTCACGACAACGCGCCTGTGCACACAGCTCTTGTTGCAAAGGAAGCTGTGAAGAAAGGTGGCTTCAAGGAGATCAACCATCCACCCTACAGCACAGATATAGTTCCCAGTGACAATTTCCTCTTCTCAAAACTCAAGAAGAAATTTTAAGTATGGCGAAGAAGAGATGGATGCTGTTTATACCAATTTTGCAGACAAACTTCTGTCTATTTGGGGGGGGGGGGAGTTGAAATGTTAATTCAAAGATGTGAGAATTGTATTGCAATAAAGGGTAACTATATTGAAAAGTTAAATATTGTTTTTTGTTTTCATCATACCTAGAAAATGGTTAGGCCGGAAACTTGTGGTCCTACCTTCGTATGTTAACATATCTTATGGACATTAGTTATTATCCTAGTTGACTAAAATGCATTAATGACATCACAAGTCAAAACAGGAATTTTTGAAGTTCGGAGCAACACCCGCGAATAAATAAAAACAATGAATGTTATGCTTTGAACCGCAGTTTAATTACAGAGAGTATGAAAGAAAGGTCGAGATTTTAAAAACGGAAAAGGTAAAAAGCGAAAAGAACCGTAAATCCTGGCCCTTTGAAACTGCAATTTGCTCTCTCTCTCTCTCTCTCTCTCTCTCTCTCTCTCTCTCTCTCTCTCTCTCTCTCTCTCTCATAGAAAAACTGGGAAAAATGTGATGTACCTCAAGGGGAACATAATAAATGTATTTGAGAGTTTATTTGCGACTTGTGCTAGCGTACCGCTTTCATCCTTTGAAATTGAATGTACAATGTGATAATTTTTCGTAATTGTAAATGTAGCCCCACATTCATTTGCTAATTAAGCTATTCATCCATAATGCTGTGCTACTTCAATTGTGTTTACTTGTTAGTGTTCTCAGACGTCATGTTTCTAAAAAAATTCTAAATAAACTTTACTTCTTGTTACGCAGTTTAATAATGCATTTACTTATCTACATCATTATCACCTTTACTATTACTCTAAATATGATCTATCCACCGTGTCTTGAATGACAGAAATAGAGCTAAATTTAATTTAAATATTTCTCTTGCACCATAAGTAATAAATAAACGGCAAGAAAACTAGTAATGCAAATATATTAAATTCTTTAAAACAAAATGAGTGAAACTGGTGGCAGGGTTTAAACATTATTTACGGATTAAACATATCAAATAGACCAAACAATAATGCACAGGTTTACTAGAAGCCAATTGTTGCCCTGCACATATTTAATGATATTCCAGATGTCGCACATCGAGTGCAGCATATTGGACAACTCTCGATCTTTCTTGCTTTATCATTGATTTTTAATGTTTTAAATATTGTTTAATGCCCGTTTTAACTACCGAGATTATCGTTGACATAAATACTATACACATTTTACTTTATGTAGTCTAAAGTGTTCGTGTTCTCCCTTCTAGTATATCATAAATAAATTGAAACATTTTACTGTCGATTTTATAAAAACAATGTGCACTTTATTCCAATCTGTTAAAATAATTATGAAATGCTTCAGATTTTTCTCGTTTCAAGTTTATTTAAGTACCGACTTGTGACATTCCCTTTGCTGTACATTAATTAAACACTCAAATTTTACAGAACTGCTGGAACTCTCCGGTCCCATTCACAATGAATCTCGTAAACATAAAAATAAACGACGTAATCTTAGAAGCTTGCAAGGTCCAGGGTTTTGCGTCTACGTCTAGCTTAAACTTAAGGAATCAGCCATCAGAACACAGCTGCTCTGTTTGTAGAGCTCTGTGGTAGAATGTATCTATACACAGAGCATAGAAATCAAATGCAACTCTTACAGCTGCAAGTCCCGAGCCGAAGGTATAGATTTTTTTTTCTGATGCAATCGAAGGAGATTTGCCACCATTACTAGAATTTACTCGAGGTTAGCATTAGTACATATATATAATATAAATGAAAAATAAAAATAAAATAACCCTATTAAGAATATAACAAATTAACAGTAATAATAAAAATAGATAAGGATAAAACACTTAGATAAAGACACACTTGAAATGATTTGAATTAATTGAGACTTTCAATAAGAACAGATTTTCCACCGTTACAATATTTTACCCGCCTAACAATCCCCTATCAATTTATATTTAAAACTTACGGGGGACAATGCATAGGTTACATTATGTTTAACAAAAAATAATACATGCAATATTTAGTGCGGCCAGGCACAGTAGTTCGGCTCTCTCCGATGTCGTTCGGGACTTGCAGCAGCTAGCAGCAGGATTTGCATTTGATTTCCGTGCTCCGTGTAAGGGTAAGGTATAGTAGAGAGAGTGAAGATCAGTGAGTGACTCTGTAGACAGAATTGTGTCTTAATTACATTATAAGAAAGCTACCCTCGCTCATATTACTCCAAGCAAATTAGTTACTGCACTTTGCATATGCATAAACGCTACCGCCGTCTGCTCAGAAGCAGCCATTTTCAATCAGCTGTTAGTTGATCTTCGCTTGTTCTTATTTTTGATTGACTAATACGTACCTTTGCGTCTTTCATTGTGAATGCCTACATACTACTAAGTTAATGTGTTACGTCTTATTTTATTATGTTTACGTTCATTGTGAATGGGACCTCAGTCCTTCAGCCTTCGTTTCTGCTACAAGCAACAACTGAAGACGGAAATATAGGTTAAGTCCTTGTCCATTTGGACTTGACCACTACATAGAGTGATGGATGAAGAATGAAGAATGCTTATGGCAGATATAAGATGGTCTTTGCAGCGGCTCCTGCCGCATAAACCCCGAGAGTACAACTTTACTACGCTAATGCCAAATACCCAACAGAAAGAGAAACAAAGAAATTTAATAAGATTGCAGTACAGCTCGTGTTTTGAAATAAAGTACCATTTTTCTGTTTTTTATGGCAACAAATTGTTGGTGATCCTATGATTAAAGTCTGGAAACCTCAGGACGAAGTCTATCTCTGCAGAAAACATTATATACTTCTTAAGTTTTGAAATCACTGTTGGGTTCACATTAGCTTACTACTAACGAAACAAATGACAATAGTTACTGGAGAACATGCATGAGATCAATGTTGTTTAAATGGAATATTGTTGTTATTGAAATATCTGCAACTTATACCATTATTATTGGGTTACCATTAATATACTGTTTCACTACACTTATTTTTAAAATATTTTATTAAATTTTGTAACGTAACAGCAATCGATCGTATAAAACTGGAGGCAAATTTTGGGGAAAGAATTGACATTTCAAGTGGTGCATAAACATGTTGACTATTATGGGCAAGAGGCTCCATCTACTGTTTCCTCTCACCTCTCCCGATCAAAATGCTCCACAAGCTTGGTTTGCACAGCGACACATACCAAGACTCCTCCAGATAACAGTCTCAAATAGACGCATTTGGCGCATCGTTTTATGGTTGCAAAGTTTGGAGTAACTCAAACCTGTAACCTTGACCCCTCAAATACCCCAAGCAAAGATCAATTGGTAATTTTCTTTTTAAAATCTTTTCTCAATGTGCATAGGTTGCTTGATGGTCACACATCTTTACTTAACAAATTTATAAATACAGGAGCATATACCCTGTCGCTGTTTGCTATACGAGGGTAGGTCCATAAGTTTCCGGCTTTGCCGATAAGGGTTATCACCTTCACGAAATCCTTATCTGGTGTCATCTTATCTGTTAATTAAATAATAACAGCTGTAACTTCCGCTCCCCTGTATTCAGTTGTTCAGATATAGTTACATAAAAAGGCTATGTATGGAATATTGTGATATGTTCAAAATGGAGTTTCGACTGTTGATAAGTTCTTCACAAAAGAAGACTTAATCTAATTGACATTAAACAGCGATTGAGCGGTGTATATGTGGAAACATACCCCTCATATTCTACCATATAAGAATGGGCCGGAATGGGTCGAGAAAACATTGAAGACGAAGAGCGTGCAGGTCGGCCCTTGGAGAAATTATGGAAGAAAGGCGGCGGCTCAAAGTTACAGAAATAGTAGCAAGGTCGAGCCTTTCAAAACAAAAGTCCTTCGAACTATTCATGAACATTTAAACATGAATAAGGTTAGTGCAAGATGGGTGCCTAGACTTCTTTCCTCAGTCCAAAAGCAGCTACGAGTCATCTGTTGTCAGGCATTCTTGGAGCTCTGCCGTGGCTACGAGAGAGAAATTCTGCAAACCATTGTTACAGGAGATGAAACTATGGTCCTCTATTATGATCCGGTGTACAAAAGAGAATCAATGGAGTGGCATAAACATGGCGAAGCTCCGCCTCTAAAAGCCAAAGTCACTCAGTGAACCAACAAGATCACGGCCACAATCTTTTGGGACTGTGAAGGAATACTCTTCATTGACTTCAAGGAGAGGAACAAAACAGTAAATGGGGAGCACTGTGCTGGCCTACTGCACAGACTACGTGCTTCCATCAAAGAGAAAAGGCGAGGAAAGCCGAATGATGGGCGCCTTCTTCATGACAACGCGCCTGGGCATACAGCTCTTGTTGCAAATGAAGCTGTGAAGAAATGTGGCTTCAAGGAGATCGCCCATCCCCCCTACAACCCGGATCTATCTCCCAGTGACTATTTCCTCTTCTCAGAACTCAAGAAGGACCTTCGAGGAAGAAAATTTAAATATGGCGAAGAAGCGATATAAGCTGTTTATGTCCATTTTGAAGATAAGCTTCTGATTATTTGGGTGGGGGGAATGATATGTTAATTCAAGCATGTGAGAAGTGTATTGCAATAAAGGGTAACTATAATTAAAAGTGCAATAAAGTTTTGTCTTTATTATACCTAAAAAATGGTTAGGCCGGAAACTTAAGGACCTGTCCTCGTATTATGTCAAAAAAAAAAAAAAGTATTATCATTCTTTCTTGAACAGTCCTGGTAAGTAAGCTGAAATAAGCCACCAAGAAGAAGATGACTCATAAGCACTGTCATATTTTCCCTAGCAACAGCACGCCTCTTTCGGCAGCAAGCCGAGTAGGCTGGGGCCCGCCTGCCTGCCTTTTTGACGAAGACTTTCTCGAACTACTAAAGAAGATATGAAGTATTGATGCCTATCGTAATAACTTATATGTGTAAAAAAATAATTCTCTACACTAATTAATCCAAATAAAAATAGTATAAAACCCGTTTGAAAAAACTCATTATCAGAACTTAGAATGCAAAATTTTCTCCTATTAAGCACAATGTCTAGACTCGTAAGTGAAACCACAAAGGTACCGACCTAATTAATGGCAAGTATTCCAACGTAAATTACGATATATAATATTTAATAATTATATCAAGTCCTAAGAAAAGGCTGAAACTATGGTCCATATTTACAGTTATCATTGCTGGTATATATACTTTTCGTTTTACTTTATTGTACATCAAACATAATTTAAGCATATTACTATAGACCCAGTGTTCCTACAATTTTTATTTATTCACCCCTTGCTATTCATCTGTAACTTTGTAGTTTTCACTTCCAAGTTTTTCTCAAAATCGTTAAATCATGGCCCTTTTCCCTTAGTGGTTCTCTTCCTCTTCAATTATCCATTATGAGTTGGAAATATTCTAACCCGTAACTACTAGTGACGAAATACGCGACTTTTTTAAAAAAATTATCTTACTGTGAGAGAAAATCCAGGCTTTCTACCTCTCCCGTTTCGTAGGGGGGAAGCCTTTGAACATACACAGCACTGCTAGTCCAGAGGTGACACACAAGAGTACAGCACAAGTTAAAAAAAAAAAAAACAAAAGCGCTGTGCACTTAATTATTCGTGCTCACTCAGTGCCTCTTGAATAACAAATGAAGAGCAGAGAGTTAAGCAAGTTCAGACAGAAATCTGAAGGAACGTGCGGTGAGAGTGGATACACCACTGATTCGCGTTTACATGCAGAGTTCGCTAACTACTGCAAGTCCTTTAGTTCATCACGTCATTTGCACCGTGCAAACGACTCTCCGTTGTTGACTGTCGTCTTATCGGTATGCGTAGGATGGGAGAAAGTTCCGCTCTGGTCTTTGGACGCGAAACTGTACGATAATGTTCTCCAGTGTTGTTGTATTCGCCATCTTTTAGGAAGTGAAATACCTCCTAATGTGTACGTGTTTTGTTTAGCTCTGCTGGTGCTGAAACTGTGAACTAGTGTGCTGTATTGTTTATCATTTACAATCGTGTGCAGTGAAAGCTTTAAGAGCATAGTGTAGGAAAACGTACGCTATTTTCTATTCGCGTATTAAATTTAAATTTCCTTTTTTTAGTAACTGAGGCAGATACTATTATTTACAATTGAGCTACGAGTCGTGTTTTAATTAAATACTCAAAACTAAAAGATTCGAGAAGCATAGTTTTTGTTCAAAGCCCCTATCTTTCAGGACAAAATAATGGACAGTCAAATATTTTGCTGGTTATCTTTAATAAATCACATTAAACATCATTAAATGTGTTAAAACTATTTAATCACACAATTTGTAAGACATGTAGACAAATATGAACAGTGTGTCAAATACTTAGCTCCGTAGAAAGTTCTTTAAGTAACGTAAGGAATATTAAAATTCTGAAGTACGATCAATTCGTCAACCCTTTCGGTTCCTTTAATAGATAAACGTCTTAACTTTTAGAATAAAAATGTGCACTTTCCAGAAATTGTATGTCAGCTCTGTTCTGTTAACGCACCAAACGGAAGATAATGGAGTCTACACAAACTGTTTTTATGTTGCTTATAAGTTAGGTAGCATATGCAAAGTGAAGTAATTAACAAAGAACACAGTACACAGTGGTCAAGCAGGGAAAAATTGTTATAATTATTTAATTCTTGTGGCGTTCACCATTCAAGAGAAGAATCCGTTTCTTTGCTTGTTGAAAAGCTTTGCTTATACTTGTCCACACTAGTAGTGTCGGCTATGATAGTAACGTCACCAGTGCAGAATCGGTATTTACGAATTCAGTTCGGCACGTTAACAGAATTGTGGCAATGTTAAAAGCATTAACGTTTCTGCATTTAACACCTGTTCGAGGCTTCATTTGATAAGATTAACAATTTCGTCTTCTTTTAACAAAAGGTGAAGATTTTATATGAACCAAACCATTTTATATGAAAAAAAAATTACGAGTATTATAACCTATAGTTATCATTATCTTGTTTGTGACGCAACATCTAGGCACTATACCCCAGTAAGCTATTGTAGTTGACCTAGGCTTCTCTCAAAAGTAAATATTTTATATGGCATTATCGCCATACTTAATTACACTTTTCTTTTCAACTGCATAAGGTTGTTGAAGTTCATCTACCGGGAAAATGTTCCATTTCTGTTCGACGGTTAAAAAGTCAGGAAAGTTGAGTGCAATGCCTAATCTCATTGACTGATTCCCATCACGTGGAAAACAAGCGAGAAACTGCGGCTGTGTCGACAAACAGCAGAATGTGTGTGAACGAGCTCCAAGAGAAAGCAGGTGCGATGCGACGTGAACATATCACGAGGGATTCTTGCAAGCTCTAAGGTAAGAGAAGGAAGTTAGTTACTAATGTAATTCTTAAAATCAGTAGATGCAACTGTTTTTACTTGTAGATGACAGGCGATAAACTCAACTTCTGATTATAGATATTTTAAAAGGAGAGCCATGTAATTTACTAAGTGCCTCTTTTAAATTAGATTTAATTCATATAATTTTTTATCAATTGAAAGCTCAGCCAAGCTAAAATATCTATATTGATTTGTTTAAGTCATTCTGAACTGAGATATTCACAGTAATTAATCAATTAACATTTTAATTTAGTGTTAAAATGTCGTATTTACTAATTTTATTCAAAATATTATTCTTATCGTACATGGTTTTAAAATACAGTACTAACAATTTTGTTACGAAATTTTTCATAATTATAAAAGTCATAGTGTTTAAATAATATCTATAATTCTGTTTTTAAAAATTACATTCAGCAACATTAGTTAATGTTGTATAATCAAAAATAACGAAAGGTTTGGACAAAATTGCACTAGGATATATTTGGTTAAGGGGAGAGGACATTACGCGAAATAGTTGGAAAATAGTTAACAGACGTTTGCGAGATATACATATGCAAAATACCGAGTCTCAATGCGCAGAAAAAGTATCGCTTAACCTGCAGGCTCAAATACACCCAGTGTGGCGGAGGGCACATTATTTACATATCTGTGGCAGGGAAGAAAGAAGTGGTCTCGCATGGTTCAGGGGCTTGGAAAGGAAACAAAACAGTTGAACGCTTTCGGTGAAAGAATTTGCCCACTGTGCGGAGAAAGCGGTGCCTGGAGATATATTTTGGCAGAATGCAGGGAAACAGATTTTAAACATGAACATTAATCACCGCAATTTCTGAATTCCAATTGAAATTTCAACATTTGCCGGAAAGTGTTGGTACATGCGAGATACAAAATTTGGGAATAGTTCTACAGAAGACCCGATAAAGGAGGTTAATGGCTATAATTAGAGGGGGGAGATGGAGAGGAGGTGTGAGTAAATGGAAGGGGGGCTCAAGAGTAAGGTTTCCATTCATGTTTTTGTATTTGTATATAAAAATATTAATAGAAAACGTAAATATATCGAAGTATTTGTATATCTGTATGTATGTTTGGCCCTTTTGATTGCTATAAGGACGACATTAGCATGCACGGTTGTAAGGCCTGTGCGACAGTTGTATTTATTTGTATTTGAATGTTGTATAATACAAATCATCATCAGCGGAGAAACTGTGTGTTGCTTCTTTGCGATGTATAGTAACTTCCAATCTTAATGAAATAAAATTGGTTTCTCATGCATTTGCACTACTAAAAATAACACTAAGCAACACTATCTGCATTCAGAAGTTCACTTTGTATAAATAAATTTGAGTTCGTTTGAGAAAAAAGAAAACAAACAAGAATCAGAGCTCAATGCATAACTATAACACCGCATCCGAGATTGTATACCAAATTAATCTATTTAAATCAAACTAATTGGAAAGGTTTCACTCAAATCAAGACATGATCTCCTTATATTAACCTAAAAATATCAATATCAGTTTTGCCTATGGGGCGGTGTTATTCTCTCGTGTTCATGTTTTCCGGGAAGTGCTATCGGGTTGGAGGAGAGGAAGTGAATGGAACAATTTAGTGGAGCAATTCAGTCGGCGAGGTCTCACGTGAATGACTGAGGGGAAAAGGCATCCAACAGAAAAGAAGAATATTAGTGTTTACACTGCACCAATCGACATAATTAGTTTTCTTTACTTTGCATGCCTTTATGAGAAAAACATGTTACACTCTTTCGTACTAATTCTAAAAATACTCAAAGGATCCTGGAGGAATATATATTCACTTCACTTGTCTTCTAGCCATTGAAGAACTCTAGTAGTTCAAAATATTTCGATTACAAGTGTAACTTCCTCTTATTTTATCCTTTTCTGCTTTTATAATTACTATTAATATATATTGTGTTTTCTTCCGTTACTTGTAGAATTGTTAAATAAATAATAAATGTTTACATAGGCTTTCAGACTTATTTCCCTCTACAGTTCCCTTGTTAACCTCAAAATCCCTTATATTTTCGATCTCAAGCAGTTGGTGTACCAGGTGGTATCCAGAATATTCGGGACTGGTGCTGTCGTCTGGTCAAAAACTTACTTTGACACTAATGACCGCCGTCACTCTCGAAGTAGTTCCCTCCCACACGTATACACCGCTCCCAACGATTCTGCCATTTCCAAGTGCATCTTGGAAGTCATGTTCTTTGAGGGAGTTTAGCACAGACAGCGTTTCTTCTTGAATCTTCTCAATTGTGTCGAAAGGACGTCCTTTCAACTTGATTTTCAGTTTGGGGAATAGAGTGAAGTCGCAGGGTGCCAATTCAGGTGAGTACGGTAGGTGTTGTAAAACCGTCTTGTTGTTTTTCGTCTAAAAGGTCATGGTGAACAAGGAATTGTGACAGGGCGCATTATCGTGATGCAACAGCCAGTTTCCTCGTCGCCAAAGTTTGGCCGTCGTCTCCGCACATTTTCACAGAGCCGTCGCAAAACGTCACAGTAGTACGTGGAATTCACTGTTTGATTTGGAGGGACGAATTCTTTTGCACAATTCCCTTGGTATCAAAGAAAACGAGGAGCATGCTCTTGACTTTGCTCTTCACTTGTCTCGCTTTTTTTGGTCTTGGTGAGTTCGGGCACTTCCACTGGGAGGATTTTTGCTTAGTCTCAGGGTCATAAGCGTATATCCAGCTCTCGTCGCCGATAATGACCCTGGACAAGAAGGTTGGGTCATCGGATACGGTCTGACGAAACTCCGTACAAACTTCAATACGCTGCGCCTTCTGATCAGCAGTCAGGCAGGATCCTTGGCACAAATTTTGCGGCGACACGATGCATGCCCAATTCATTAGTTAAAATTTGTTGGCATGTCGCATAACCAATTCCCACTTCATGAGCAAGGTCTTCAATGGTTCGACGTCGATCTTCACGAACGAGGTATTGAACTTTGGCAACAATGTCCGGGGTTGTGCAGCTGACGGGCCTATCGGTGTGAGCATCCTCTTCAATAACTGTAGGCCGGCCCTAAACCGAGCATGCCACTCAAACACACTTGTAGGGCTCATGCTTTTTCCCCAAACACTTGAATCATTGCGAGGGTCTCCATAGCATTTTTACACAGATTTGCACAGAATTTGTTGCACACTCTCTGTTCTAATATTGGATCTATTGTAAAATCGCCACACACTACACACAGAGTACCATGAAAAGTACTATAGAATGTCAACACATCTACCCAGCTGCATGAAACTTTAAACACGTACTCAACAGATGTGCTAGCGTTGCCACCTAGCGGTACAAATCTCTAGTGCAACTACTGTTGAGATTGCAGTACCAGTTTCGAATATTGTGGATACCAACTCGTAATCCCTGGTTACTCCAGAAAGGTAAATACTGATGGACATAACTGAAT
Organism: Metallyticus violacea; assembly: GCA_030762175.1. Classification (NCBI taxonomy): domain Eukaryota; kingdom Metazoa; phylum Arthropoda; class Insecta; order Mantodea; family Metallyticidae; genus Metallyticus; species Metallyticus violacea. Next base: position 51,413,284 of record CM060837.1, read on the forward strand.
ATTTCCGTATCTTCGACTGGATATACAGACCGATCACTAGGTAACTTAATAGTCCTCCAAGGTTTCTATCTATGCCTCAGTTCATTCTTGGGGATACTTGGAGAAACTCATCCACACCAACATTAGACATCCGGCCCAGAAAATGCTACTTATCGCACCGTAGCTACACGGGTGGCCGAGGTGGTTAAGGCGCGGACTCCTGAGCGGGAGATCTGGGGTTGGAATCCCGCCAGGACCGCACTCCCTGACAGGTTTTTTCCAGGTTTTTCTCAGTCCTCATAAATGGCAAATGCCAGGAAGGTACCCTAAATCTTAGGCCTGGAATGTTTCCTTCCTTAGAAAATATTTCGCAATTTATCATTTCATCTCGTGTATCATCAGTGTCCACCACCTGTGGTGCCTCAGTGATATAAACGGGCGTTAAACACCATCCAAAAAAATCTTGCCCTTCCTTACTCCAGCGATTAATGTTCCGGTTTGTAGCGAGTGTTATTTGAGCGGCAAAAATTCTATCATCCTCATCGAAAGAAAATATTTTCTCATCTGTTAATTTACCCCCACCCAGAATTCGAAACCTGGGAGGAATTGTAGCTTAATTCCGACACGAACTGCCCCATGTCGGGCTATGTGACAGGTCCTCACACCCAATCATGCCCGAGAGTGAACGTATTTATATAATTTAAATAGTAATAATTATTAAATGTTAGATAGTCTGCAGTAAAAAGAAGGGTATTTCATGTATTACAAAAATCTGTTAATGGTTACCAGGACGATCCCTCCTTGAGAGAGAAAAGCCTATTGTAATCTTTTGTGCCCTGTTTTATTGATAATGGCTCCAGCAATGGGTCTCTCTATTGTAACAACGCTAAGTGCATGCAGGTGTCCGAACAATAGGTCCTTTGTATCTTTAGTTGCTGGAGATTCCCCGAAAATGTGTTAAAGTTAGAAAGGGAACAATTATTGGCGATGATGTCATGATCATGAGCTCTCCAATGAGAAGTTAAAGAGTTGATGAATTTAAAGTGAGCGCGTTTGGGAAGCACAAGAACTCACCAAAAAATATTTTAATATTTTGAAGGCTCAGAAATCGTGGGCGGTAGACTGTGGACCCCATGAGCTCTCACGACCACGTGGGGACACTTTAATTTAGTACATAAGGGAAAAAATTGCAAATGCATCGCAGTTTTAGAAAAACAGTGGAGACATTTCCAGAAGGCATCTCTGGTCAGTATAGATCAACATTATCATATTAAAAATCGCTTCAGCAGTTATATTCTTCTTTCGGTTTGGTATGCTTCCGCAGAGTGGAATTGTCTTATTCTTAAATACCCCCAAATGTAGTTAGGTGTTTTAGCAATAGACGCAGAGGGACGGAAAGGAGTCCTTGAACTTTAGCCGCATCTACAGTGAACTTAATTTTCCTTGCAGATTTATATCCAGTTTTGAGTCGACTTTCTCTTTCTTCCCGGAACTGCTGGACCCATTTATCTCCTTTGCTTATACTAATGAACCTTCCACATGCCAGCAATACAGTCGCATATGATTTTGGAAGTTATTTTCAGTTATTTACATTTACAGTGGTGTTAAATGATAAGGACTAATGCTCTCTTTCCCCGCTCCTTCTAATAAGTTACGTTACCAGCTCTTGTAGTATGCAAATATAAAAATGACCTTTGAGACAAATTACAACTGCTTGCCTAATCAACCCCTTCCAGTTTTCCCTCCCAATGTGCGGCATGGAAAATATTGAATATGAATATATGGCCGCTACGTTTTGCTTTAACAACCGGACATCTTATAGTGTTATCAAGTGCTTCATTGATTAGCGATATAGATACTTTGACATCACCAGTAATATTTCAGCTTCAGCTAATAGCAGTAGCCAAACTCCATGTGGAATGATGTCGAATGGCATTCCTACAGTTTCGGAGTGATGTGTTATTGTTGGGCCCTTCTTTGATTTTCCGGTGATTACCTTGGCAGTAATACCGAGGAGGCCCAAAATGCTGCATACAATAATTTGGTTTAGTACGCCATAACGATGACTTCGAGATGTTTAAAATTTTATGGAAGATTTATTTTCAAGGCGCGTAATAAAAGTAGACATTTCCCTAATTTAAACACGTGAAAGGCAAACAAAAGCCTCGTTATTGCCCACATATCACTTTGACAGCGTTGTAAGAAAAAGAAAAAACGCTACAAACGCTCTGATGATGTTTTCTTTCTTTGGAAAAAAATCGGAACTATTAACTTCGAAGAAGGGTTAAATATCTGTGACGGTGCCTTGTACAAGGGTAGGTCCATAAGTTCCGGTCTCGCCGATAAGGATTAACGCCTTAACAGAATCCTTATTTGGTGTTGTACCTTATCAGTTAAGCAAATAATTGCAGCTGTAACTTCCGCTCCGCTGTGTTCAGTTAAGATATAATTGCATAAACAAGGCGCGTAGAAGATTGTGGCATGTTCAAAAGAGAGTAACGGCCTGTTATTAAGTTTTTCATAAAAGAATGACTTATTCCATATGACATTAAACAGCGATTGGACGGTATATATGGGGAAGCATTCCCCTCATATTCTACCGTAAAAGAATGGGCCAAACTTTTTCGAATGGGTCGAGAAAGCATTGAAGACGAAGAGCGTGCAGGTCGGCCCTTGGGGTGCTCACGCCTGAAAACATCGCTCTTGTGGAAGGAGAAATTATGGAAGATCGACAGCTCAAAGTTACAGAAATAGCAGCAAAATTGGCCTTTCTAAAACAACAATGTTTCGAATTAGTCATGAACATTTAAACAGCAATAAGGTTAGTGCCTAGACTTATTTCCTCATTCCAGAAGGAGCAACGAGTCATCTGTTGTCAGGAATTTTTGGAGCTCTGCCGTGGCAACGAGAGAGAAGTTCTGCTAACCATTGTTATAGAAGATGAAGAAATTATGGTCCTCTACTATGATCCCTTGTCGAAAAGAGAATCAATGGAGTAGCGTAAACCTGGGGAAGCACCGCCTCTAAACACCAAGGTTCACTCAGTCAACCAAGATGATCATGGCCACAATCTTTTTATGACGGAATACTCTTCATTGACTTGAAGGAGAGGAACACCACAGTAAATGGGGAGTACTATGCTGGCCCACTGCACAGACTACGTGCTTCTATCAAAGAGAAAAGGCGAGGAAAGCTGAGTGGTGGTGTGCGCCTTCTTCACGACAACGCGCCTGTGCACACAGCTCTTGTTGCAAAGGAAGCTGTGAAGAAATGTGAATGTGTCAAGGAGATGACCATCCAACCTACAGCTCAGATCTAGCTCCCAGTGACTATTTCCTCACTGCAATATGCACTGAGAAGTGCATTGCAATAAAGGGTGACTATATTGAAAAGTGAAATATAGTTTTTGTCTTTATCAAACCTAGAAAATGGTTAGGCCGGAAACTTATGGACCTATCCTGGTATATAACTGAAGCCGGTACACTCGAGCTGAACAAGCTGTCGAAAGGGATCAGTTTGAATTTGCAATAAAATACATGTATACCTCATAATATCTCGTGTGTGCTTATAAAGGTGTTTTGAAAACACATTAAACATTTTTGAATTAGTTTTGTAATAAACATGAATAGAATTCACAGGTCAGTATTATTGAATGTTTAGCTAGTTCTTCACACCCCTAAAGCTCTGATTTAGCTTCGCGTGAATTTTTACTATTCCACATATTGAGAAAAAAAAATCCGAGGCTATCAATCTTAAAACTCTGACACGTTATTAAGGACTGCGCAAGGAGTGGCTTATGTTATGAATTTCAGAATAGAAATGAATAGAAGGGTTACAATAAGTGCATTGAATTAAATGGCGTATTACTTTGAAAATTATTGTGTTATCATCGAAACAAAGTAATAAAACTTGAGAAAAGCAACGGAAGCTGGAAGTCTTTATTGAACTCTCTTCATAGAAAGAAAATGCGCGATTATTTCTGCGACTAAATATAAATTTTTTAAAATCAAAATCTACAAATTGCAATGTTTTAGTATGACGCTCAAATTTGATAATATCCTTGTGGCCTTAGTAAATATTGCGTAAACTTTCTTTTCTTTTCTTTATTATTATTATTATTATTATTATTATTATTATTATTATTATTATTATTATTTTGTAATCTCGTATGCAAATTATGCACAATAGCTTATGAGAGGTATAAACAGCTAAACTGTGTCAATATTCCCTAATACTTTATATTCAATTAGATGGTGTTTCATTAATATTTATTTACGAAGACTTCATATTTTGATCTTCTTTAAAAAAGTTTTCTTCTTTTAAATTGGGATGCACTTTTAATTACTTTGGATAAAATAAGTGCTATTTTTGAGCATTTCCTTCAAACTAGAGTATACAAACATTCATTTTGGTTTCAAGAGAGCTCTTTAGAGACCAGTATCTGTTATGGTGGCACAGTTTCACTTACAACTACCTCTAAAAGCCCCACTTTTATCTTCTCATGGCGTTGTGGCTTTTTCCCTTTGGCGATGCTCTTGTTATAAAAGCATCGTGAGATGAAGCCTTGAGGGCACTTGGCTTGTTGACCACGCGTAGTCATTTGAACTTACACTATACTTTTAAAACGCATTCTGCCATTTCATATAGAGGACCATAGATGTATTTATAAATAATAACAGAAAATTCTACAATATTTTTGTATTAAAATTCGGTTCTAGGGTTCATCAATTGAAAATGACTGCGTAATAACGGGTGTTTTTGTCTTAATTCTTAATTACAATTAAAAAAAAATACTGCTCTTCATAAAAGTGTGCAAATGAAGAACAACAAAGAGAGTGTAACTTGTTGTTTATTAATATATTGTTAAAATAAATATAACGTGACTATAATGGCAACAACCCCTAGAAATTTTCTGTTTTGGAATGGCTCTTTAAGTTCCTTTTGTGGTTGTTCCAAATGATGACACGATATAACGAGTTTAACAGCACATCTGTTTAAGTTTAATAAGAAAGGAAACCGTTAACAGGGAAATCGACTGCTTGATTTTAATCAAATGCTTTGCTGAACGTAACAAATGGCTTAATATGCTTCGTACTCTTGTTCAGCAAGGAGAGAGACGTATGTCAGATAATTTCAAATGCCAGAGATTTAGGGTTTACTTGCAACATTTTTTTCATTTGGCACTTTTAGCTTATTACGAAGCTATTGCGATGGTACCCATGAAAATATCTTTGAAAACTTTCTTCTAATCTCCATCGATCGCCATTTCTATGCACCATATATACCGTCCAATCGCTGTTTAATTTCATTTGGAGTAATGTTTTCTTTTGTGAAGAACTTAATAACAGCTCGAAACTCCATTTTGAACATGTCACAATCTTCTACACGTAACCTTCTTTACGCAACTATATCTGAACTGAACACAGCGGAGCGGAAGTTACAGCTGCAATTATTTACATAACAGATAAGGTGTGACACCTGATAAGGGATTTGTGAATGCGATAACCCTTATCGGCGAGGCCGGAAACTTATTGACCTGTCTTAGTACGATTTACCCTTGCTTTTTGCTTCTTTTTCTTGTGTTTTATTTATTTAAATATTTATTTACTTTTCAGTTTTTATGTTTTAAAATATATTTCCCTTTAATCATCTGAGTGCAGTAATGCTTTACCGCACAATCACCAGCTTAAGGACCAGGTACGTCTGTTAAGGTTAGCATGCCTTCACCGAGATGTCCTCGCTTTAAGGCGCCATGAACTCACCTTCGCCCATCCCCATATATTTAATAAACATTTAGTCAAATTGTACCACTCAAAATTTTAATTTGTCAAGTTGAATACTTGCCTTAAAATGTATATGACATAATTATTGTGAGCGAATTATATACAGGATCAAAATTTAAGTCTAATAAATTATAGAAATATTTAGCGCCTTTCGGTAGTAAACGTATATTTTCTTTATCTTTTAAGAAACATCCCTTTAACCTAAAATATAGCTAATGGCAGATTCACCCATTGACCGTGTATTTGGCCTTTCAATACATATATAACCCACAGTCTTTCAGCTACCGTTAGTTCGCTCACGCCATGGTCTAGATCGCCAGGGATTAAGCGTGCCGGAATTGGCAGCACACGTCCTTTCTAAAGCCTATATACCTGTACTATATTGACCAAGCTGTCCCATGTAGGGGTGAAAGGCTCCCTTCATAGGGATAACTCGCGTTTAATCGCTTGGTGAATCAGACCAGGCAAGTAGTATAGTTGAAACTACCCATTGCAATACTAATTACACACATTACCCCACTAATTTCACACATTATTACATTATATTACCTCTGCTGTACTATTACTATATTACCTCATACAAATTGCTGGAATCATAAGATAAACGAACACTGTATCGGGAAAACATGTTCTGATCGACATGGTTGAGCTCGGCCATTGGAATGTTTCTGATTTTATTGCTGGTGTTTTTACTTACACCACACTTTTGCTAATTTCGGAAGTGATTTGTTGACGAACGTTTAAGATTTGTGTCAATTTCGTCTACTCCTCTCTCTACCGTTTATTGATTTGCTGAACCGGTAGATTCAAATTTGTGCACAGTATCGTAAACTACAGCTCTTGAAAGACGCAATTGCCGAAACACATGACGAGCATGTTCATACAGAGGATACTAAAAATGTATACACATTTTCACAGTAGATATCTATTTAATATATTTCAAAGTTGGACCGAAAAACAACAGTAATATGTAGAATGATTTCTGTAAACAGATGTGACTCACTTTACGTTATGCTAGCGTTGCTACAACAAAATGGAGTCAAGATTATCGTTTGAACAGCGAAAAACAATTTTGAAGTGATATTGGAAAACCGAGAATGTTGTTGAAGTTAAAGGCAATGGAGACGTGTGTACAGAACAGAACCGTCAACGCGAGTAACAATTGCACGCATTCCAGACAAATTTGAGACTCGTGATACCGCATGCGATGTTCACAAGGGCAGATCTGGGAGACCTGGCACAGCAACAAGCCCTGCGTCCTCGGCTATGGTTCTGGAACGTTTTGAGCACTCACCGCAGAAATCTACAAAGGAATGTGCACGTGAGACTGGCATTAGCAAAACCAACGTACATCGTATTATTAAAACAGCAAAGTTGAAAGTTTTCATCCCAAGACTTTTGCATGCATTAAATGAAGATGACCCTGATCGGAGAATGCACTACTGTGAGTGGTTTCGGAACATGGTACAAGAGGATGAAATCTTCGTGGGGAACGTTGTTTGGTCCGATGAGACACAATTTAAGGTAAACGGAACTGCTACATAAGTGTGTCTAATGGTGTGCAAATAATCCACATGTTGCTTTGGAAAAGGCTGTTAATTTACCTGGAATTAATTTTGGTGTGGGTGTTATCTACGGGTCTAAATGGACCATTCTTTTTTGAAGGAACAGTAACTGACCAAGTGTACCTGAACATGATACACACATCCATTTTACCAGCCATGCATACACTCTATGTAAACGATGACTTTTATTTCCAATAGGATGGTGCACCATCACATTACCACCGAGATGTACATGCTTACCGATGACAAGCTTCCAAGGCACTGGATAGGACGAAGAGGTCTGAACCGCGTTCTCTGGATCTAATTCCGTTGAACTTCTACCTATGGGGAACTTAAGGATGTTGTATACCGTAGAAAACCAGCTACACTGACAGCACTTCGGGAAGAAATTGAAACGGCATGTGCTGCAATCGCTGAGGACACTTTCGCAAACGTTGCTCAGTCGTAGTTCAACGTACTCAGAAGTGTATCGACGTGGGCATTTTGAGTAACTGTTGTAACTGTAAAAGTCTAAGATGATTATTGCTCATCATTTTCTGTTTATTTGAAGTGTGTATACATTTTTTGGCACACCCTCTGTATGTCCATTGTAAAGTTGGTCTTCTTGTAGCTAAGTGACGAATTTGGCCATTAAACTGAATATTTTTTTAAAAAAAATATTCAATAAAAACATATGTAGACACTGAGTGAATTGTACGCAATAATAAATAAAGTATTTCGCTTACAATGTAGGAAAGTGTAGAAAACTTGCATTTCTTATGAGAGAAGCACCAAGAAGTTCATGGAAGAACTTAATCTCAGATACAAGTACAAAGACAAATAACAGAACACTTACCAATTCGCAATATTTCGAAATGCGGAAAGGGTACAAACTCCGTATAGAGCAAACGGAAAGTGGCAAGCAGCAAGCGATAGCAATCCCGGATGTGGTGTGTCCTGCGTTACATCACAGTGCGCCTGGAAAACGAATACAGCATTTGCACAATTATGGATTGTGCTAATTGTTTTATTGACATGAGCGGCCAGCATGGCAGGAGACTACGTCGGCGACTCAAGATATTCGTCATTGGAGTAAGTAATACTATAGTATAGGTTAGGTTAAGAATGAACAACGAGAAAATTAGCAAAAATCTGAAATGCTATTGGAATGCTGATTTTTAGATGTGACGTTATAAATACATAAGAAAAGTAACTGAAGCGTTTAGATGACATTCAAAGCACTCTAATGTAAACGAAGAACTTTGTTAAGCCTCACTGAAACATGCAATAACTACCACTGCATTTTATAGCAATTCATTCATTTCCATAGTCATTTAAGTCTATTAACCGCTTGACTGTCTTTGAAACTGTTGTTGTTTAAGGCCTTATTAAAGCCATTCTTGACAACATTTGTAAAACTCTGTGACATTGAACAAAAGTGCACATTAATAATTGGAATTTTGCTTTTTCGCTTCTGTTGCGAGGTTGTATGACGTTTATAAAACAGATAGTGTCAATAACCTTAGAAACAAATGATACCAGATTGACGCTAAGTTGTGGTGTCAAAGAGCATCATGCTAAAGATGTAATGAAGGGAAATTGAGCTTCGCGTGGAAGGTATACGAGAAGTATGTGGCAATGGTGTCGCCATATCAGAGGGTGTCCAGTTGCGGCAAGAACTGTATGGTTTAATACAAGTGTATTAGTGCAGGTTCTTGTAACTTTCTGTTCTTCGTAAGAAATGCTACAATGGTAAGGTATTAGTAAAAAGTTACAAGTGACGTCATATAAGAGCAAGATGGAGGAACAGCTGTTTACCATACGTCGCCATACTTGAATTAGGTTATGTCCACTCTTTAAGGATTTTAATGCACACAGCGGATCATTGTACTTTCTGCAAAACAGGTCTTGTTTTTTTCTCAAACATAATGATAATTTAATACTTTATTATGTATTTATTGATATTCAAGCGTAATAATCCACTTTGAGACGACGGTCCGGTCGCATCAATTTCATCCGTCAAGAGATGGCAGAAAAATCGCGCTTCCCGATTGCTCTCATGCCATTGTATTAGGCCATTTGATCCTTTATATTTATTTGTTTATTTGTTTATATTGCTTGATAATTACGTTCTCATAAGCAAAAAACTGGGAAAATTATGCCAAAAGAAATTATTTTTGTAGCAAGAACCTTAAAAATACATTAACTAAGCATGGTGTGAAATATGCATTTGGAACAGGAAACGTCAATATCAATCATAAGACATACTTTATTTGCATTTAATGCACTAAACAAACATTTCAAATCCGTCCGTATACAAAACCTCGTTCCATCTATAGAAATGGCCGGAGCTTCGATTTCTTGGTTCAGCAAGCATTTAGAGATCACATTCAGTAAATGCGAAGGAGAGGGTGGAATCTTTTTCCAGAAGCGGTTCAGATATATGACCTTCGTCACACAAACCTGTTCTTTTTACCAATTTCATGTTCATTTATTCAATATATTTGTTTTTAGTTTAAAATATTTTATTGTAGTACCTATCAATTAATGCAAGAACCATGTGAAGTATTTACTTAAATTTATTTATATTTGTTAATCGATTTTAATAGTGATTAACGCCAGTTTTTACTGATGATATAATAAATTGGGATTTTTTAAAAGGAAGCAAGTGTTCCAGGCCTAAGTTTAGTGTACCTCCCCGACATATGAGGACTGAGGAAAACCTGGAAACAACCTCATTAAGGGAGAACAGTCCTAGCGGAAATCGAACCCCAGACCTCCCGCTCGGAGTCCGCTCTAAATAACCTCGTCATTATTCGATGTGAATTGCAAGTGTTAAGTAATTATAAACTATTTAATATAAATACAAATATAATACATTTTAATGTTAAAATTAACTTTTTAGTAAATAGTGCCCTAACTGTACACATTTACAATAACCTGACATTCAAAAACAATCTGAATGAATATAAAAATAGCAAACGTAGATAAAGCATGAAAAATGATATTAAAAGGATATATTCAGTCTATGCATATCTTTATTAGAGCTATGACATGTAGCTGTGAAAACTTAAAAATAGTGCGGTAAAAATGTAGTAAAATAGACTTTTAAGAGACAATTGTTTTAACCATTATTTTCAAATTAAAAATTGTCATGCCCTTTACTGCCTGCATGCCGCTCTTTTTTTTTTTAAATTTACGAACGCTCTTTAACATCTCAGGTCATCAACGTCCCATTCAAACCAGGGCGTGAAACAGAGGCCTCTTCTTTCAAGCTTGAGGTTCTTTATCGTGCCTTAAATCTACACTTTACTACCTTTCCGAAGGAAGCATGAAATTACTGTACAATGTATTTCTCTAAATTGTACATTACAACGGACTTTCTACTACCACTAAGAAACTATTAGATCTTTAAAAAAAATGTACCTTAATTCACAAGAGTTGCATGTAACATATTTACAACAAGCACCCCAAAGTCTTTTAGTTCCTACACCTTCTGCCCGAGAGAGAAGTTCTGCAAATCATTGTTGCAGGAGATGAAACTATGGTCGTCTACTATGATCTCTTATCCAAAAGAGAATCAATGGAGTGGCGTAAACCTTGCGTAAGCACCGCCTCTAAACACCAAGGTCCCTCAGTCAACCAACAAGATCATGGTCACAATCTTTTGGGACTGTGAAGAAATACTCTTCATTGACTTCAAGGACAACACCACAGTAAATGGGGAGTACTATGCTGGCCTACTGCACAGACTACGTGCTTCCATCAAAGAGAAAAGGCGAGAAAAGCTGATTGCACCTTCTTCATGACAACACGCAAGTGCACACAGCTCTTATTGCAAAGGAAGCTGTGAAGAAATGTGGCTTCAAGAATATCGACCATCTATCCTACAGCCTAAATCTAGCTCCCAGTGACTATTTCATGTTCTCAAAACTCAAGAAGGAAACTTAAGTGTGACGAAGAAGTTATGGGTGCTGTTTTGCCCATTTTGTAGACAGACTTCTGACTATTTGGGGGGGGGGGGGGTTGACATTTTAATTCAAAGATGTGAGATGTGTATTGCAATATAGTTTAACTATACTGAAAGTGAAATAAAGTTTTTGTCTTTATGATACTTAGAAAGTGGTTAGGCCGGAAACTTATGGACCTACCTGCGTATATCATTAGTGTCCACCTCCTGTAGTAATAAAAAGGGGTGTTAAACACTATTAAAAAAACTTCATACGTGTGTTTCATAATACACAAAAAGTACAATATTTAAATAAATAAGTAAATAATTCATATCTCTGTTAATTTCTCAGCTGTCTTACAACAAACACCATTCTGTTCTAGGATTTTTTTCATTTTTCCTTCAGCCATTTGAGGAATTTTCCTTAGTTCCTCCTGTATTTTTGTAACTAAAATTTTTATGCATCTGTTAAAGGAGCTCCATGTTTTTCGCAAGAAGTTTTCCAAAGCGTGTCTTTATAAAGGTATGTTAAAAGTCCCTTTCCCAGCTTATTCAAAGAAATGTTTGCTAAAAGCATTGCAGCATACAGCTCTGTATAGATTTTTTTTAGCTTAGATGATTTGCTACCTTTGTATGTTATACACGACTTTTTCCCATTTAAACTGAATAAAAAAAAAACACTAATCTTGAATTCATGTCTAATTAACAAGTGTTTATAGACTCGTATGCTCTCGTCAGCATCAATGCATATTTTGGATTGAAATGTATACTGTAACATTGCAACGTAATTTCAGCAATTTGCCAGAAGATGACAGCTGATGGTTGTAAAACAAGGATAATTTCATCCTCTGATAACTATTTTGAGCACTACACTCTTAGGTGGTTTGTTTTAGCTTAATGTAGAATGCTGGAATGTGGGAATCAAGGTTCGTCCCAAACTTGTTTGTTATAAGTTGTACAACAATGATATACGATTTTGTAACTTCTGCAAGAAAACAGTGATGCTACATTCTCAAACTTGAAACTTGTTTGCGTCGACGATGTCGCCCCATTTGAAGCTGCTTTTATGTGCTAATGTTGTCGTTGGACCGAGGGCCCCACCTCATATCTCGGGTCGTTCAGGGGCTCGAAGTCGCCTTTCGTGTTTTATTGGTCACGTGAGGAGGGAGTGGAGAAGGGTGGTTTAAATCGCATGACCTTGCTTCATTTAAACGTATTGAAATGTTTAATCACACTACACTTAATTTTAATAACCGTTGGATATATAATCTTATCTTTAATAATAAACAAAAATATGTAACTTTATCCTTAGCTCTGCCATTTTGAATTTCTTTTATATTATTTGGATGAACAAATAATTCAAAACACATATTTGCCCTAATTATCGGCCACCTAATTCGTTATCTCTATGACTTTGATGACGCGTGCTACATATACTGCATCTGCGTGCTTCTCGTCTACTGTCCCTGGTAAAGCGTCGTAATGCCTTAACATCCTGATTTGAACTGCTAGCTAAAAGAGAAATTAATGATCCAATAGATGATAAAATATTTCAAGAGGTGTAAGCATAAGGGTAGTCAGAGTATCGCCGTGGTATAACTGACAATCCTAAAAAGTGTTGAGGGTGCAAAAGTGCAATCTGGTAGAAACGATCCGGTGTTTTGCTAGGTTGTTTCTCCTTATAGATGAAATCCAAGTCGCCACGTGGTTTCAAAGCGTTACGTAGGGTTCGCAGCACAGCGCCCACGGCTTCCCTGAGCCTTTGAAATATTTAAATATTATTGGTGAGCTCTTTGATTCCCAAACGCGCTTATTTTAAATTCATCGCCTCTTTGACGCCTTAATGGAGAGTTCCCAATCGTACGATGTAACGATTTCATCGCCGATACCTGTTCCCTCTGTTTGAAGCATCTTCAGCAACTAAGATACAAAAGGATCTATTGTTAGGTCACCATGTACTTAGTTTTGTTATAGTACAGAGACCTATAGCTCTAGCCAATACCAGCAAAAGAAACACAAAAGATGACAAAAGGCAACCTTTTCCCTGTTGTCAGAGAGTCAAACGTCCGGGTAGCCATGAATACATTTTAGCAATACATGTAATTTCCCAGTTTGTTACTATAAGCTATATTTAATAATTATTACTATTTACATTATATAAAAGCATATACTCTTGGGCATGCGTGGATGTGAGTATCTGTTATAAACTGCTACCGATTATGGCGCAGTTTAATGTAAAAGATTTAAATTGCGTAATTTTTCATTGCCACAGGGACCACGTAAACATTCACCGGACACAATAATTACAATCTTTCTTAAATCAAGGATTTTTTCCTCGTTTATTCAATGGCAATTTAATGGATAAAGTGGTCTATGTTAAGCTTTAAAAAGGTAAGGAACGAAAATGGGATCTATGAGTTGGCACTTTCATAAAAATGGGCAAATTTAGAAATAATAAAACCTTAGCAGCTTAATCCTAAAGCTCTATTATAAATATATATTAAAAGGTCTATAATTTGTAAATGAATAAAATATGCAAAATATGTCGAGGTTGTAGTTTATTGGTGCATATTGCATCACAGTAAGAAACAGTATAAAAATAGCAGGTTGCTACGATGAATGACAGTAAAATACAAGATACTTTTTCTTTCGTTTCATCTGTATCGCGCGTCCCTTGTTTCATGGTTATGTACATGTTTGTACACTTGGTAATCAGATGTGTCACATCATCGATAAATGATGAGACACATTCTTATCGATTTTGTGCCTTGCATTTAATATTCAAAATATACATCCACTATTTGCTATCCAAATTCACCTGCCAAGGCATGCCATCCGCTAGTATTTGAAAGTTTAAAACCTTTTTTTACATTGATTGGTTTAAAATTAACTGTACAAACTGCTGGCGAGCTCATTGCCCTGACGTATTCGAAAACCTGGACAATTTATCCTCGCCAACAAAAGGTAGTTTAATACACTTGTCCCATCCCTTTGTAGTGGTTTATGGCCTCCTTGGCTCTGGCCATTTCTGGCTGGGTAATCGTAGACAGTTACACCAGAGAATGTTCTTTTTTCATGACAAATTTAACATATTAAAGATATATAATGTCTACATTACTAATTTAAATGCACCAAATATGATAATTAGACTTGTAACATATATATATATATATATATATATATATATATATAAATTAACAGTAATAATAAAAGTAGATAAGCATAAAACACTGAGAAAAAGTCACACTTGAAATTGCTATATTTTTAGCTTCTTGCCATTGAAGAACTCGCAGTTGTTCGAATATAGCAATTTCAAGTGTGACTTTTTCTCAGTGTTTTATCCTTATCTACTTTTATTATTACTGTTAATTTGTTACATTGTTAATAGTGTTACTTCATTTTTATTTTTCATTTATATTTCAGGGGGAGTGGGCCGTATTAATCGCCTATCCGCTCCAAGAAAATGTAGCTATCACGTGAAAAACTCTTATTTGAATCAAATAATGGAACCATAATTATTAATGTATAAAAACAAACTACTAAGAAAATCTCCGTTGTTTCAAAAGTAGACGAAAATTACAGCCAGAAGTCTTAAGTGTGGGCACTTCAACGTTTATATTCAGAGGTTAGGTAATATTCCATCATCTGTCCCTATTCTCACATATACACCGTAGACAAAAGACTGTTTGAAAACTCAGTGAATAAGTGGCTTAAGGGACAGAAGGTACTCGTGGTATAAAACATTGTACTCTCACACTGAGAACTACACTGGCTTCTCTATATTTTATAAAATGTTATTCTGCTGTACACATTTATTTACTCCATGGAAACTGCCATTGATCAAACTACCTATCATATGCATTAAATATCGAAATTATTTAAAACAAAATGGTGAATCTATGCAAAGCGGAAAGTGATACACTACAATCAATTTAAGACACCTCTTACATAATGTATATTGTACAGTCACTTAAATGTTTAATAAGTTAATAATCCAACTATGACATAATCTACGGCATATGACGTTTCGTATGTCATACGTAATAGCTTCCGCCAAGATAATATTAATGTTAAAATTCCAAAACGAGCTTAAAACAGCATTAAAGAGTTATAATATTCAAGTAAAGTCAGATAGTGACAAAAAATTACAATGCCATACTCAATGATCGCCAGATGAAGTTATGCGAGTTGGCTGACATTGCAAAGACCGTGCCCACTACATTTTACACGAAGTTTTGGGCTTGAGAAAGCTTCCCGCTCTATGGGTGCCGCGTTTGTTATCAATGGATAAAAAAGGTCATTCCAACAGTGTTAGACGAATCCAGTGTATTTCTCCGAAGTTTCATAACAGCAGATGAATTCATCATTAAATCCCAGAGACGAAAGAGTAATCCAAACAGTGGGTGTAACAGATGAAAGTGCATCAAAGAACTACATCGGTTTCATCTTCACGGCTATGGTTTCATGGGATTTTCATGGTGTGGTGCTCGTAGACTGTCTCCAGAAGGGCAAATCGGGGAGTAATGTTTTAACTCCTGGACTAACTTAAGGATGCTATTCAGACTAAACATCTACAACTTACGAAAAAGAAAGTTCCCTTTCGTCACGATAATGGACCTTCACACGCCTGGGATTGTTGCTGCAAAACTGCATGGTCTTCGTTTCTAAGTGCTTCCACATCCGCCATATTCGCCGGATTTGGCTCTCAGGATTAATTTTGGTTCCCAGATCTGAAGAAATAGCTGAGTAGACGAAGATTCACTTCAAATGATTAGGTTAAAGCTGAGACAGACGCTTAATTTTTACAGTTGGACAAATCATATTTTACTGAAATAGAAAGTTTTTGGTCTAAATGTGTTGATCTATAAGCTGACTATTTGAAAATTTAAAAAAAAAAATCTTAAATTTTACCCTTTTTTCGTCAGGGTGAGAATTTACAGAACGCCCCTTGAATCCGCCAGTTAGAATACTCATGAGATTTGTGTTAAAGTGATTCCTCGAAGCCCAGCTGTCTTCACAATCATAAGAAAATGGAAAACTATTGCTCCATTGTTGTGCAACTGAAGATGACAGGTTTTGTCCAGCATTTCAACAAGAGATGTAACACAATTCTTCACTTTGAGCCTACAGACAAAAGACAACTGAGTGGAATATCTTCTGGAAGTTGGTTGAGAGACGAACCTGCAAAAATGTAAATACCGTCTTTAGAAGTGACATCTGAACAAACAGACCATAGGTTCCACATCTCAAATTGATTGTCTAACAACACTCTACAGTCTCTGTAGTGCATTAATATTATGTATATTAGACTTTAACCCTGCCAAAGGTCGTAACAAAGTGTATTTAAACTTGGCAATTATATGGAATTAAGTCTCTGCTTATTCTTTCATTTCATAGTACATATACGAGGGCAGGTCCATAAGTTTCTAGCCTAACCGTTTTCTAAGAAATAAAGACAAAAACTATATTTTACTTTTAAATATAGCTATCCTTTATTGCAACACACTTCTTATATCTTTGAATTAACATTTCAATCCCCCCCCCCCAAATAGTCAGAAGTCATGACTGCAAAATGGGCATAAACAGCATCTTTGTCACACCTCAATTTCCTTCTTCGAAAGTCCTTCCTGAGTTTTGAGAAGAGGAAATAATCCCTGGGAGCTATATCTGGGCTGTGGGGTGGATGGTCGATCGCCTTGAAGCCACATTTCTTCACAGCTTCCTTTGCAACAAGAGTTGTGTGCACAGGCGCGTGGTTGTGAAGGCGCACACCACCACTCAGCTTTCCTCGCCTTTTCTCTTTGATGGAAGCACGTAGTCTGTGCAGTAGGCCAGCATAGTACTCCCCATTTACTATGGTGTTCCTCTCCTTAAAGTCACAGTCCCAAAAGATTGTGGCCACGATCTTTTTGGTTGATTGATTTACCTTGGCCTTTAGAGATGGTGTTTTGCCAGGTTTACACCACTCCATTGATTCTCTTTTGGACAAGGCATCATAGTAGAGGACCATAGTTTCATCTCCTGTAACAATTGTTTGTAGAACTTCTCTCTCGTTGCCACCGCAGAGCTGCTAAAATGACTGACAACAGATGAATCATTGCTGCTTTTGGACTGAGGAAAGAAGTCGAGGCACCCATCTTGCATTAACATTATTCGTGGTTCATGAATAATTTGAAGGACTATTGTTTTAGAAAGGCCCAACCTTGCTGCTATTTTTGTAACTTTGAGCCGCCGGTCTTCCATAATTTCTTCTTCCACAAGAGCGCTGTTTTCTGGAGTGAGCGCCTCCAAGGGCCGAGCTGCACGCTTTTCGTCTTCAATGCTTTCTTGATCCATTCGAAAAAGTTTGCCCCAATCTTTTACGGTAGAATATGAGGGGTTGCTTGTTCATATAAACCGTCCAATCGCTGTTTAATTTCATTTGGAGTAAGTCCTTCTTCTGTGAAGAAATAACAGCTCAAAATGCAATTTTGAACAAGTCACAATCTTCTACACGTAGCCTTCTTTATGTAATTATTTACTTAACAGATAACATATAACACCAGGTAAGGCTTTTTTAAAGGCCATAATCCTGGACCACACTTGTATGTCATTAACATAGCGGGGAAAACTGAGACATTTTACAGATAGCTGGAAAATTTAAAACATATTCACCTGAACATAGGAAGACAACAAAATTGCTTGATGCTGTTATTTAGACAGAAAGTCTTGTCTCTAAAATCCATTTGTGAATCCCCCAGAGTTTGACAGAATTTTGTTGATTGCTTTATCTCGTCAAACAGTGGACTGTGCACGGGAAGTTCTATCAAGGCCAGAGCAACTTAGAGGAACTGACACATGACTTACTACAAAACGATTCATCTGAAAAAAGAGAAGGGAGTACCTAATGGGATTTTCGTGATAATAGCTGCAAACACTCATGGAAGTAGGGGCGTATCCTCCATAAAAGTAACGCTTGCACTGTATTCCTGACACTTAAGCAGTAAAAACCCACCTACTGACGCTCAAATAGTGTGCACCTTTCTGGATTTTCGCCGACTTAAATCTTAATAATATTGCTGGCATAAATCTTTGCACGTCAGTTCTGTAAAGGATCTGTACACTGCAGTATTTTCATTAGCAAAAAAAAAAAAAAAAAAAAAAAAAAAAAAAAAAAAAAAAAAAAAAAAAAATCAGATTTTAAAACCTCGTATTTTCTATATTGAAAATGAATTATGCTGATCTTCATTCAACGGAATGGATACTCGTTCAAGTACTTAAAAATCGGAGCAGAATCTTGGAATTTCTATACTACACAATCCACTCTATTGCCTTCCAGATCTGATATTCTCGTTTATCACCAAAAACGAAAACTTGCTTCAGCTCCATGCTTTCTCGGGTCCTCCTATGTTTCAATTACTGATTCGGTTGTGAAATCATTATTTTGTTATTTGCTAGATACCAGTAATTTAAAAGTCTATAGTTTTCGGAATAACTTGAAGTAATACAAATTGGGAGACATCTACGAGGGTAGGTTCATAAGTTTCTGGCCTCGCCGACAAGGATTCATAAATGCCTTATCTATTATCGATATAGTTGCATAAAGAAGGCTATCTGTAGAAGATGTGACTTGTTCAAAATGGAGTTTGGAACTGTTATTAAGTTCTTCACAAAATGATGGACCAAACTTTTTCAATAGGTCGAGAGAGCATTGAAGACGAAGAGCGCGCAGGTCGGCCCTTGGAGGTGCTCACTCCTGAAAACATCGCTCTTGTGGAAGGAGAAATTATGGAAGATCGGCAGCTCAAAGTTACAGAAATAACAGCAACGTTGGGTCTTTCTAAAACAAAAGTCCTTCGTATTATTCATCATCATTTAAACATGAATAAGGTTAGTGCAAGATGGGTGCCTAGACTTCTTTCCTCAGTTAAAAAGCAGCAACGAGTCATCTGTTGTCAGGTAATTTTGGAATTCTGTCCTGGTAACGAGGGAAGTACTGCAAACCATTGTCACAGGCAATGAAAATATAGTCCTCTACTATGATTCCTTGTTCAAAAGAGAACCAATGGAGCGAAACACCGCCTCTAAAGGCCAAGGTCACTCAGTTAACCAACAAGATCATAGCCACAATCCTTTGGCACTGTGAAGGAACACTCTTCATTGACTTCAAGGAGAGGAACATCACAATAAATGGGGAGTACTATGCTGGCCTACTTCACAGACTGCGTGCTTCCATCAAAGAGAAAAGACAAGGAAAGCTGAATCGTGATGTGCGCCTTCTTCACGACAATGCACCTGTGCATACATCTCTTGTTGCAAAGGAAGCTGTGAAGAAATATGGTTTCAAGCAGATCGACCATCCACCCTACAGTCCAGATCTATCTCCCAGTGACTATTTTCTCTTCTGAAAACTCAAGAAAGACCTTCAAGGGAGGAAATTTAAGTGTGACGAAGAAGTGTTAGATGCTTTTTATGCCCATTTTGCAGATAATTCTGACTATTTGCGTTGGGGGAGGGGGTTGAAATGTTAATTCAAAGATGTGAGCAGTGTATTGTAATAAAGAGTAACTATATTGAAAAGTGGGATGTAGTTTTTATCTTTAACATACCTAGAAACTGGTTAGGCCGGAAACTTATGAATCTAACCTGGTATTTTCGCATCTTATCAGTGTATCCTAGAAAGGAGAGTTTCATACAAATTTAAGGCCCCGGGTATATTTTTGTCATCATGGATAACAGAAAATGAAAAATGTTTTAAAATGTTAAAAATGATTTAATAATCAATGGAATTCAAAATGATCACTCACGGACTCAAAGTTATATAAATAATAAAAATACAATACAAAGAACATACATAAGAATAGATTTCGGAAGGAACCATCGTAAATGAAGTAAATAGCCACGTACTTGTATTATGGCAATAAAAGCAACCTTTTAAAAGAAAAGAACTAGAAACAAGAAATTAGAAACGGGCATCATGGCTCTCACAGTGAACAAGAAAAGACGTGAAGATGCTGGGAACTAGGCAAAGAGGAAATTCACAATTACTTAAGTACAGGCTGAAGCATCTACAAGGAACAGATTTGCATGTCAAGTACCTGCAAGAAGGCCAGAGTCTAATCATTCAAGAGCGTGATGCAAGTATCAGCTCCACCAGCCTCGAAGTGGATAGAAAAATGATTTAAGAGCTGTGTAGGAATAAATTAATTTTCATTTTAAGATTAGCTGTAATGCTGTAGAACGAAGTTTAAACTTCGTGCATTTCTTTACATTGTCTTAAGCCCTCTGCATAGCACTCTCTATCCTCACCCAAAATGTGTCTGAAGCATTTTCAGAAAGCGAAAACCAGTTGACTTGTAGACAAGAAGAGAGTAAACATCACAGTTTCATTCTTTTTCATTTTCTTTAATTATAGTATTTTAAAATGAAATAAAACATTGTTGTGCTATGACAAGAGGTCTTCGGGTCTGCAACACTTTCCCAGTACAATTAACATCATTTTTCTTTAATGTTTACCAGGTGGCATCCATAATATTCGGGCTGGTGGTGCGATCTGGTCAAAAACTTACTTTGAGACTAATAACCGCCGTCATCCTCGAAGTAGTTCCCTTCCACACGTGTATACCGGTCCCAGCGATTCTGCCATTTTCCAAGTGCACCTTGGAAGTCTGTTCTTTGAGGGTGTTTAGCACAGACAGCGTTTCTTCTTGAATCCTCTCAATTGTGTCGAACTTCAGCCTTTCAATGTCCTTTCAAATTGATTTTCAGTTTGGGGAATAGAGCGAAGTCGCAGGGTGCCAAATCAGGCGAGTACGGTGGGTGTGGGACAACCGTCATGTTGTTTTTCGTCATAAAGCTCCTGGTGAACAAGGAATTGTCACAGGGAGCATTATCGTGACGCAACAGCCAGTTTCCTCGTCGCCAAAGTTCGGGCCGTCGCAAAGCGTTACAGTAGTACGTGGAATTCACTGTTTGATTTGGTAGGACCAATTCTTTTTGCACAATCCCCTTGGTATCAAAGAGAACGAGGAACATGCTGTTTACTTTGCTCTTCACTTGTCTCGCTTTTTTGTTTGTTTTTTGTTTTGTTTTGTGAGTTCGGGCTCTTCCACTGGGAGGATTGTTGTTTTGTCTCACGGTCATAAGCGTACATCCAGCTCTCATCGCCGGTGATGACCCTGGACAAGAAGGTTGGGTCATCGGATACGGCCTGACGAAGCTCCGTGCAAACTTCAACATGCTGTGCCTTCTGATCAGCAGTCAGGATCTTTGGCACAAATTTTGCGGCGACACGATGCATGCCCCAATTCATCAGTTAAAATTCGTTGGCATGTCCCATAACCAACTCCCAGTTCATGAACAAGGTCTTCAATGGTTCGGCGTCGATCCTCAGGAACGAGCTGTTGAACTTTGGCAGCAATGTCAGGCATTGTGTAACTGACGGACCTACCGGTGTGAGCTTCGTCTTCGATAGCTGTACTGCCGACCCAGAACCGAGCATACCACTCAAACACACGTGTACGGCTCATGCTTTGTCCCCCAAATACTTGTTCAATCATTGCGAGGGTCTCCATAGCATTTTTCCAGAGATTTACACATAATTTGATGCACTCTCTCTGTTCTAATCTTGGATCCATCGTAAAATCGCCACACACTACACACAGAGTATCATGAAAAGTACTATAGAATCTCAACACATCTACCCACCTGCATGAAACTTTAAACACTCAGTCATCAGATGTGCTAGTGTTGCCATCTAGAGGTACAAAACTCTCTGCAACTATGGTCGAATGGCAGCACCAGTCCCGAAAGTTGTGGATACCATCTCGTACATACAAAGATTGAGTTAGGAGAAAATGAAATGTGATACTAATAATAAGACATATTTATGAGGTTCAAGTAAATTATAATACAATTGAAAGCGACTATTTGATCCGGATGGAGCTTTCAAACAGGTATGCTGTATGGATGAAACAGAATACTTGTACGTACCGCCATAGTGTCCCTGGCAACAATACGCCTCTTTCGCCACCAAACTGCGTAGCAATCAAGAAAGCAATGAAAGTATTGATACCTTTTACGTGTGAAAAATAATTCTTACCACTAATTTATCTAAAAAAAAAAAACATTAGTAGATCGTTTGGCAAATGCAGAGTCAGAAACTCGGAATACTTTATCTCTTTGAAAGTCCCAGGAACCGGAGGTTGATGACATCTCTAAAGAGACACGGCGTGACAACTTCAATGACTAGATCTGGAGAATGCAACTTTGGATTAAGAATGTGGGAAGATTTTTTTTTTGGAAATGAATATGCACAGTGGACGAGTTATGGCCTTCTGTTTGGTAAATTCCTGAAAATTTCAAAATTACGAGACCCAATCATGGAGAAACATCACGGAAAGTTGAGTTGGTTTTTCAGCTTCGAAACACAAGCCTTGAGTAAAGGCTGTAATTGGTGAAGGATGATTTGAACTTCTGGAACATTTTTAACACCAGCTCTAGTTTCCAGCGGCCTTAGGCTGTTTCCAAACTTTAAAGAGGGAAAGACATTTTCATCAAAATAATGAGTCATGGAGGCTGTTTGCAGAGTTTGGACTTCTCTACAGCATCTTCATAGAGTATCGCAGCGAGAAGTGAATCGGCAATATTGAAAAGTAAAAAAAAAAAATGTTACATAACTAGAAATGGCTAGGAGTGAAACATAGGACTCGACCCCATAGCTTAAAGGTGAATTTTTGAGAAGAAAATGGTTAAGTTAAGGTTTTATCATAATTTTCGGACTGTACAGCTTTCTGACTAAAAAAATATTAGTAACTTTAATCTTTCTTTACTTTTCATGATTTATATTTGGTGCAATTACGCTAAAATAAAATATTCGGCACTGCATTTAATTACAACTGCTGATCATGATGTTTTCTAATATTTAACACCGTTATTTTTCCACTTTTATTCCACTAGAAGCTGATTTAATAGCAATGTAGGAAGCAACTGCTTAGAAACAACAAAACTACATTGAAAAATAATTGTAACCACTAGCCGACAATCCCTTGCTATTCTCAACTACAGTAGTGGTACAGAAATATCTGTCTACCAGTTCAGTAAAACGGCGGACAGTGCTGTGTTGTTTGCTTCTTACCCTTTCAAGGTGGTTTTTAAATCTCTCTGGAGGACATTCCTCAGGTCAAGCGAATGTCGAGCACCTACCTGAGTTTCCACCCTTAAAGGTGTCTTTTAACCGTTACTAAGCTGGTTTTTGAAGGGTGTTTGTGAAAACGTGCTTCTCAAAAATTCACGAGGCCGCTTTTGAACACTGCCTGACAAACCAACAACTATAAAAAAGATCTTATACTTCAGCGATCATGTTTTGTCAGTCTTCCGTCACAGAGGAAAGTGCTTAATTAGAATGAGAATTTGATGCGGCCTTCACTACTAGCATCAATTGATTTCAAAGGTTTGATATTAGTACATATTATTTTTATGCCTTCAAAATAAGTATATAGAGCCCTTACAAATATTCTAAAATATGTCATTCAGAAACGCATTAGAACTGCATTCGGTCAGGCTAATTTTACATCGATTCAAAAATATAATATGTTCAAATAATCCCTCCGCAGAGGATCTTAGAGTGCATGTTGTCTAATTAAGGATTTCTCTTTCTTGCTCTGTGCGAACATCAATCTTAAGATTATGTTATTTATAATGAGGAATTGGTGAACGCATTTTAATTGTTACATATTTTCTTTTCTTTTTTTTCCCCCTTCCTTCCTTCCTTCCTTCCTTCCCTCCTTCCCTCCCTCCGTCTTTTTTTTCCCCCGGTGAACGTTTCAAATTAGCAATTTAGTTCTAAAAACATAATTGACATAGTTGTAACTACAAATGTCAACCTTTTATCTTAAGTACGTTACGGTTTTATTATTATTATTATTATTATTATTATTATTATTATTATTATTATTATTATTATTTCTGAACGCTCTTTAACATCTCAGGTCATCATCACGTCGGTCCTGGTGGTGAAGTGGTTACCATACTTGCCTCCTAAACCCAAAACGTGGGTTCAAACCCGGCCAGGACGGATGGATTTTTTCGGGCGTAAAAATCCTAAGTATGGCTTCCGAAGGAAGGGAAGTAAAGCCGTGGGTCCCGTGTCGTACATTTGCGGCACGAAAAAGAACCTCAAGCCTGAAAGAGAGGCCTCTGAGCAAAATTTGTCGGCCGTTTCACGCCCTGAGTTGAATGGGACGCTGATGACCTGAGATGTTAAAGAGCGTCCATAAATAAATCAGTCAAAAAAAAAAATCTCAGGTCATCAGCGTCCCTTTCAAATCAGGGCGTGAAACGGCCGACAAATTTTGCTCAGAGGTCTCTTCTTTCAGGCTTGAGGTTCTTTATAGTGCCGTAAATGTACGACATGGGACCCACGGCTTTACTTCCCTTCCGAAGGAAGCCATACTTAGGATTTTTACGCCCCCAAAAAATCAATCAGTCTTGGCCGGGACCGAACCCGCGATCTTTGGTTTAGGAGGCAAGTTATGGTTACCACTACAGTTCCAGGACCGACAATATGTTAGCGTTAGCTTTACAATTTAGCGAATATGCGACTTTAAGCACCTACTATGCAATAAAGGTAGCAGATATTCCAGAATAGGAGCAACATACCTCTGAAGAAACAATGTTTTAGTACATTTCATTGTTTAAATAATACGTAACATTAATATATGTATACAATAATTATTTGTTCTTGCTTCCCAGTATTTACCCTCGTTTGCAGTACTTACAACATCAATGCTCGGGTCAGTCACCTGTTGGAGAGTTATTTATTCTGGACGCACATAGAGTGCTCATGCATACTTAGGGGCTCTCTGAAAATATGGCCGGTCCTATGTCAGGGCTAACTCGATGACATCTCAAACACAGAACACTATTTTAATAGTGTTTAACGCCCGTTTTTACTACTGAGGCACCACAGGCAGTGGACACTGATGATACACGAGATGAAATATATTGGGAAATGATTTTTAAGGAAGGAAACGTTCCAGGCCTAGGTTTAGGGTTCCTCCCCAGCATTTGCCATTTATGAGACTGAGGAAAACCTCGGTCAGAAAGGACGGTCCTGGCAGGATTCGAACCTCAGACCTCCCGCTCACGAGTCCGCGCCTTAACGACTTCGGCCACCCGTGGCGGTACACAAAAGACGTAGACATACACCAGATAAATGGAATAAAGATGAATGATAAAGTGGAAGGTGAATGAGTGGAAGAGAAGTACTAATACAGAATTTGTCCATTCTTAAAATGAATTGAGGAAAGCCACGGAAAATCTCGATCAGCTTTGTCGGCCGCAGGGTTTGAAGCCATCAACCACCTCCAGATCAAAATCCCAGTGGTTACCTGCTGAGTCAACCCCTCGGTTAATTACTTTTAATAAGGCAATTAACCAAAGAACTGCCTTGACAACGATTTTTTTAATAGTGTTTAACGCCCGTTTTTACTACTGAGGCACCAAAGGCGGTGGATACTGATGATACATGAATTGAAATGATAAATTGGGAAAGGATTTTTTGTTGTTGATTTTGGTTTATTTGCGGACGCTCTTTAACATCTCAGGTCATCAGTGTCCCATTCTTTTCAGGGCCTGAAACGGCCGGTAAATTTTGCTCAGATGCCTCTTCTCTTAGGCTTGAGGTTCTTTTTCGTGTCATAAATATACGACACGGGACTTATGGCTTTACTTCCCTTCCGAAGGAAGCCATACTTAGAATTTTTACGCCCGAAAAAATCCATCGATCCTGGCCGGGTAAGAACCCGTAATGTTGAAGGCGGGTATGGCTACCACTACACCACCAGGACCGTTTTTTTTTTTTTTTTTTTTTTTTTGTAGTGAAGGAAACGTTCCAGGCTTAAGTTTAGGGTTCCTCCCCGACATTCGCCATTTATGAGGACTGAGGAAAACCTGGAAAAAATCTCAGTCAGAGAGGACAGTCCTGGCGGGATACGAACCCCTGACCTTCCGCTCACTAGTCCGTGCCTTAACGACCTCGGTCATCCGTGACCAGTTCTTCGGTTAATTGCCTTATTATAATTAATTAACCGAGTGGGTTGGCTCAGCAGGTAACCACGGGGATTTTGATCTGGAGGTGGTTGATGGCTTCAAACCCTGCGGCCGACTAAGCTGATTGGGATATTCCGTGACTTTCCTCGGTTCATTTTAAGAATGGACAAATTCTGTATTAGCATTTCTCTTCCGCTTCACCATTCATCTTTATTCCAGGAGGTTCCACTTGAAGAACTGGAAATAGGCAGTCTTCAACTATGACTTAATGTAAATATAATTTCAGTATGTTTCAGAAATGCGCAATACCGGTAATACTGAAGCAGCAAAACTCAGGACGCGAACATAACGAGAAACCTTAGTCCTACAGATATTTTTATGATTGTGCACTTTCAATGCGTATTACTTACCCGCTAAGAAGAACGTTCACGTTGCCATGCAAGGAAGTACTAGATCTGGCTCCACTGAACGATGACGTCATGTTGTTTAACCCATCGTGTTGCACTGCGGCCAACACAGCCAAACTTTTCAATGACATTAACATTAACATTATCAATTATTTAAGCCATTTCTGACTTTTGTGTTTGTTACACTTATAAAATAAATTTCACCGCTCTCAACGAGAAATCATAAGGCCACAGAATGTCTACTTTTCTAAGTAAATCAAAAGGCACATATTTGTTACAATTTTCCCAAGTCAATAAGCCAGCTTTTCGCTCTGTATTCCCAATAACTGTTTCATTATTGCATTGTACTCCGATGTTAATATTACATTTCTTTTGCAGTAGCTTTATTAAAGCTCATTGTTGGTCTATTCAATATTTCTATAGAATATCAGTATGTAATAGTACGGGTTGTTTGGCGTGCTGGAGAAGAAATCATTAAATGCTTTTAATAGCTTGCTAATTAGAGGCAAGTTCTCGTGTACTTCTAGAACAGCACCTTTCATATCGACTTGTTCTTGAAAAGCCGGCGATAGTTATTGTATAATAAGCCCTGCCTAGCCTGGCCTTCAGCCTTCGGAGAAAGCGAGAGGGAGAATGCGTTCGATATTCGGCTCTATCGCTCCTTGTTTCTCTCTGGCCTTCACTCCGCAGACGCTGCTAGCACGTGGTCAAAAACATCACTGTTGTCTCCGGCCAGTCAGCGTGCAGTGACAGACACGCAAATAATTTTTACGAGCTATTTATTACTGAAAGTTGAACATCGTACAGATTTTCCCAACAGCTGACGATCTACTGCGCAGCGCCTGTGACGCACTCTTCACATTCATAGAAGGAAAAAAAAAAAAAAAAAAAAACCGCGCGGTGCTGTTTGCATGTGCTCACCCAGACTGCGAGTGTGTAAACATTCAGTTGCTTGGAAATGAAAGATTCAAGACTCGTGTGAGTATATGTGCGTCAGTTTCTCAGAGTGGTAGATGGAGAGTCTAGCAAGGAAAGTGCTTCTAGTTGCGATTTTGTTACGGGTCAAGTGAAGTGATGCGTTTTTGTTTGGTGTGTATAAATAGCGCTAAGCAAGGGTAACTTTGTACAGGTTTATATAAATATCAGAATGGCGCAGCGGATGAAGGGAGCAGGGCCCGGCACTTGGCAGCTCCCCACGGTACTGCAGTGAACGAACCGAAAGGGAAGCGAGCGAGCGGACGGTCGGGAAGCAGTCCAGCAGTCAGGCAGGCGCGGGACGGACACGACACCTATGCAGTAGGCATACCGTACCGAGAAATACGGCAACTCGGGTTGATCTGGACGTGGTGGTGGTGGTGATGACGAAGACGTCGCCCCGGGCACTAGGTGAGTACATACGAAACTGCGCTCTACGGAATTAAACTCTGGTAAGGAGAGGAATGCGATTGAGTGAAAACGGGGCAACTCGGCGAGCACAGAGGGTTCTCGGTCAGTCACGTAACCACTACAATCACGCAACTCCCAAACAAGCGCTGACGTCAACTGAAGGGCGTGGCCTATGTTAAAGGTGATCACGTGATGTCTCTCTCGTTTCGTCTCGAGTCCGACCTAGCATAGTTAAAATATCCCAAAAGATTATTTTGCTGGGGCCGAACTCCAAGAGGGCAGGCAGGTTTTCAAACCATACGCTTGAGTTTTTCATGCGTGCGCGGGAGAGTTGCGAAGAAGGGGAAACAACTGACACACAAAACGCCGGTCGCGTGCTTCGGGCGTACATACAAACTTTATTATTTGTTAGATTGGTTATTCAGACATATTCAACAAATGTGCTTATTTTTTTACTCTCTCCCTCTCTATTCTATCATTAGATTCCGCAGGAAGTCACTGAGAACAAAAGAACTCGTTTTTGCTCCGAGTTCGGCGGACAGCAAAACCGGTAATGAAAGTAGACGGGTCAGTTATTAGAAAGAAAGTCAAGAGAACAAACATCCGGCGTTTGCACACACACACTACATCCTGTCACGTTTCAAATAACGTGGAAATATTGTAATTAAGTTATATCCTGGCACATGAATTAACATAGTCGTCGTTTAATTACTGCAAATATCTTACTTTTGCACAGTAGAAAAAGGTTAACAGGTGTCAGTAATTGTTTAGCATTGTTTAAAAGTGCTACTAGTTATCTAACGCAGTAAAGCGGATAGAGCGGAGGCAAAAGGCCAAGAGCTCTGCTGAAGATAAATTTTAATAAGTGTTATCATCTATTGCATTTTATTTATCTATTTTTTTAAACAGACAACGTAAAAATTGACTTGTTATCAGTTGATGAAAGTGTTAGCAATTTATTTTATAAGTAGCACTTTAAATTATTTAACGTGTTAATAACTTTTAATTTTAGAAAATAATTATTTTATAAAGCAATAAACCAATATTTAATGCGTTTTTATTCTTGTATATCACAATTATAAAAGGACATTAATAAATTTAAATATATATTAATGTGAATTTTATAATGAATTATTCTGATGTCAATGCCTTTTATTATAATTATGACATCATTATATCGATGCAGATTAATTAGTTCGTTTTTCTATTGTTACTTTGTTAGCGAAAATGGAAACATGCTGCAAGATATTTTGATCCAAGCTAAAAAGTGTGAGTTGTTACTAAATAAAATGTATGATAGCTACCTATCATAAATTAAACTCATTAATTGAATTAACAGTAAAAATATTAAGGACATTTCACAAATTTGGCAATATTTCAGGCTAATATTATAAAATTCTACTAATTCTGCAGTTATATATTCTTCAATGAAGATGCTATTTTCAGTAATACATAAAATGCTTCCTTGATATTATCGCAACACAATATTCAGTTACGGTAGAATTTTAGCAATGAAAATAATTTAATGCCTTAATTTTTTCAGCTGGTTCATGGTGTAGTATTTTAACAACGCTTTTTACCAACAAGAAAGAACGTTTATAATTTTGAGACAAAAATAACTTGATTATATTTTATCGACATTTATTAAATATTTATATTTCTGGTACAGTTACTCCAATAACAGCTTTCAAATACTTATTACTATTAACAACATCTGAAATAAGCACGATAGACTATTGAGGTTTGAAATACAATCACCTAAATGGAAGGGGAAAATTTGGCAGCAATTCTCATCTGATTTTGAAATGAATGTTCTACGAAGCCATCAGCAACTGTTTGCCAGACTCTGAACAGCGTCTTTAATTTCATACGGTTAATCGTTTATTCACAATCAACGGGTTAAACATTTAACAAATTATGAATTACCTATTAACTAATAATAATAATAATAATAATAATAAGAAAGGAAGACAATCAATAATATATGTAACTCATTATGTTATATTAAATATAATACTCATTCACTACTTATTTATACACATGTTACACATTAACACTATGGCAATTGAATTTATGTAATAGAAATCAGATTTATTAAATGTTATTTGTAAGGATTTAATTGTGAGGATTTAAATCTGATGTTTTTATTTGAAAAGTTGCCATGGCGACCGTATTGTTATCAAAATATTTAGCATGTCGTCGCGTGTTATTAGCGAGTCGAGAAGAACGTTTTTCCATCGTCTCAGTTGATCGCTCTTTAGCCATGCTTTTCTTGGAATTTGCGCGTTCGACATCGCGCTGTTTATTTGAATACTTGCCATGGCGACTGTTGTTATCAAAATATAACAAAAAGAATTCTAATCATTTTAGATTCAAATAAAACGTTAAAATTAAATATAAATCGTTACGCTATAAATTATTTATTGCATTGATAAATATAATACAGTCATTATAGCAACTGTTCTTATTTTTAAATAAAGATTATTATAAATTTTATGTTTTATGCGTTATTAACGATCTATAGAAATGAGTTCTTACTATTCAATCTTACATTTTTTAAAACCTTCGTGTGTGATATTGCGCTGCTTTACTTTCAAAACTGCGGAACCATATTATTGAACCATTGAACCATGATGATTACCGTATTATATTGTATTGTCATCCATTTCTGACTTATGTGAAAATTTTCAAGTTTCTACCTCATTTAGAAGAGCATGAATAATTAATAATAAAATTCCACCCGAACAGACAAGAAAGCGAGTTAATAAAAACGTTTGAAAAAGAATGTGCTCCAAATATAATTTATTTATAAAATAATGAAAAGAAGTATTACACACATGTTAAAAGTAGTTTTATTCGCAAACTTTGCTTAATTCGGCCTTTGGCCTCTAACAAAATAAAACATTTTTTATGGCACCGCGACCTCAGAATCTATTGCGTCAGACGAAGAGTAATAGATGGTCTAATTAGTGCAAGGGACTTTCTGTCCTATATTTCCCAGGCATTCACCTTAAGAACTGAGGGAAAATTCCTGAGTAATCTCACGAAATTAAACGAACCGGGTCCACCTACCATTACTCTACCATTTCACTACATCGGCGGTTATACTTAGAACTTACAAATATCTATTATTTTATTAGGCTTTTTATTTATTTTGTATTAGACTTTACTAATTTTAAGTGTATCGTAGTGGTCTTCTATTTCCGTTCAAATAAAATCTTAAACAAAAACCTAGGTCCTGCTGGTGTAGTGGTAACCATATTTGCCTTGTAGACCCAAGATTGCGGGTTCAATCCCGGCCAGGATCGATGGATTTTTTCGGGCATAAAAATCCTAATCATGGCTACCTAAGTAGTAGTAAAGCTCTGGGTCCCATGTCGTAGATTTACAGCACGTAAAAGAACATCAAGCCTGAAAGAAGAGACCTCTGAACAAAATTTATCGGCCTTTTCACGCTCTGAATTACGCTGATGACCGGAGATGTAAAAGAGCGTCCATAAATAATTAAACAAAAAATTAAGCAATTATTAAAACCTATATATATATATTATAAATTAGAATAGTAAACATGTAACATATAATACGATATTATTACATGGATATTGTTAAAATATGATGAAAAGCAGTTTGCATGAAATAACATTGAAATGAAATATATTAAATGCATTTTTTCTAAATTAAAAACAGAATTTTTGCATAAACAAATCTCATACAAGATAACAAAAGTGGAAATGTTTCTTCCATAGTCAAATAGCAGGAATAAATACTACGAATACATAAAATATAACATTTCTCTCAAAGTTTTTAACTCAATTTCTTCTATGTGACGTGTGTCTCTTTCTCTTGAATAATAATATTTCTTGTATTCTTGGTAATATATTTCATAACAAGAAACAAAGTTCTGATGGTGTTTTGTCATCGATAGCACAAATAACCTGTGTGAGGTTATGTAATCGCGTATGTACAACGTTTATGGTTTTTGTTTGCTCCACTTATTAAATGTTTTGCAATAAACAGCGCATTTCCTATATTTGTATAATTTTAATGGAGAATATTCTTTTTCTAAAGGAGAGCTATACTGCTCAATTCGTTCATCTCTGATAGTTTTATATTCTTCTCTTTCTTAGAGTGTGGATAATTAGAAAGTGGAGATATAGTTTTAAGTACAATACTCTCAAAAATCACTAGCACCAATACATTTGCATCTCTGATGAATGGTGCAACTCAGCCAAACGAATGACTGATGTTAAAAAACAAACTACTAGAAAGTACACCATTGTTCTCAAAAGTATAACAAAATATTATTGTAGATAACCATTTCAAGGTAAATCGTACGGTCTATTGATTCTTTGTGCATATATTATGCCTTCGCTATCCTAATCTAACCTATCGCTGAATAAGATTTCAAAAGCTGATCAGTTAAAGAGGAAATGTGCTAGTACTGCATCCATTTTGCCAAGCACATATACATAGCAAGATTTTCTCCCATGATAACATAATATCACAATTCGCAACAGTCGAAAGTTTTAGCATCAGTGATAAGCTAACCATTGTCCACATTTGTGTTCAGGATTCTCCAGAGCATAAACTTAAGTACCATAGGTAATAATTATAGCCTTGGAAATAACATGATAAGTGATAACAGCGTATTGCATCAAGGTAGTAACGTAAAACATAAAGTATCCTTCTTTTTTCTGCTGTAAATATTTTCGCTTGTGCTACTATTAAGTACCGAAGTATTGCAACATACGTGGGAAACAAACGAACACTGCCGCGCACCTCAAGAAATGTTCTTGGCAGTTTTTAGCGAATTCCGAAGGAATGTAAGCTATTGCGTTGTACCCATGGATAACGTTTTTAATAATCGATCCAAATATGCGCAGATCGTACCTATTAGGCACCTACAATAAAAAAATAATAAATATCCCAATATCAAACGATTCGTCGAGTTCGTCAAACAGCAAAACTGGACTATTGAGAATGGGGTTTAACCTGAAGCGAACATGTTTTTAAATTTTTTTATTCTTAACGCAACTCCATAAATTTGTTTAAAATCAATTGATAAAATTAGTTTTCGAACATCATGAAAATAGGGCCATTAGGAGTAGGAGTATACCTGAAAAACAAGGGGGGGGGGCTAAAGCGAAATTTAAAAATCGCTCTAGCAGCTGTAATTTTAAATAGAAAACATAGTTTTCGAAAATAAGTGAAATCGAACTATTGGGAGGGAGGTTATCTGAAACCCAAAATTTAGCGACATTAATATTTGTTTTTTTTTTTCCCCGCAATGAAACATCTTATATATCATTTTAATAAAATAAAAAGTATAGTTTCTGAAAATCAAGCCATTAAGAATTGGAGTTACTTGAAGTCTAAAATTTAAAAAACGCTCTAGCAGCCCCAGTATTTGTTTTCATTAAACTCTGTATATACCATTGAAATAAAATAATAAAAATAGTTTCTGAAAATCAGTGAAATCAGATTATTAGAAGTGAGGGGGTTACCTGAAAAATAGTGGGAGTTAAGGCGAAATTTAAAAACCTGTCTAGCGGCCACATTTACATTTTTTTAAAAGAAACTCTGTGAATGCTATTGAAATAAAATAATAAAATAATTTCCAAAAAATCATTTAAATTGGATTATTAAGATGAGATTACCTGAAACCCCAAATTTAAAAAACGCAATACGGCATTAATATTTTTTTTTGCAACGAAATGCCGTATATACCATTTAAATAAAAAAAATATAGTTTCTGAAAATCAAAATTTAAAAATCGCACTAGCAGAACCAATATTTATTTTTCACGACTAAACTCGGCATATATCGATAAAACCAAACAATAAAAATAGTTTCTGAAAATCAATGAAATCATCTTATTAGGATTGGGGTTTTACCCGAAAAATGAGTGGGAGTTAAAGCGAAATTGAAAAATTCCTCTAGCGGCCACATTTTTTTTAATGAAACTCGGCATATGCCATTGAAATAAAATAAGATATTTGTTTCTGAAAAGCAGTGAAATTGAACTATAAGTAGGGCAGATTTACCAAAAATGTAAAAATCACTCTAGCGCCAGGCATTAATTTGTTCTGCAACGGAAATCCTTATATAACATTTAAATAAAATGAGAAAAGAAAATATTTCCTGAAAATCAGTTATTTCCGATGATTAAAAGAGGGGCTGCCTTCACCCCAAACTTTAAAAATTGCTCTAGTGACATTAATATATGTTTTTATTTTTTCGCAACGAAACTCCGTATATACCATTTAAATAGAATAAGAAAAATAGTTGTTGAAAATCAGTGAAATCAGATTATTAGGAGCGGGGGTTCACCTGAAACCCAAAATTTAAAATTTACTCTAGCGGCACAATTTGCTTTTTCGCAACAAAACTTTGCATATAATATGTAAATAAAATAAGAAAAATAGTTCCTGAAAATCATGGAAATCATGGGAGTATACCTGGAACACAAAATTTAAAAATCGCTCTAGCTAACCAATATTTGTTTCTTCACAACAAAATTCGGTATTTACCATTTAAATAAATAAGAAAATTAATTTTCTGAAAATTTGGGAAATGGGACTATGAGTAAAGATATACTTGAAAATCGAAATTTAAAAGTGTTCTTTCATTTAATTATCTCTATATGATTTTAAAATAAAATGAGAAATTAATTCAGCATAAAAACTGTATTTATAACATTGCATATGTTTAATGTTTAACTAAATCATTGTCGTGAATATAGCAATTGTGAAATATTAATCTAATATGTGTTTGAGAATTATATTTGTGTGTAAGAGCGCCCTGTAATAACCTTCAGAAAACGTTTGTTTCATATATTCTTAATACAATAACATTTAAATTAAATTTCAAAACCAATGAAAACCAATGAAACATTCAATTGTTTATTGATAGATCCTATATATTTGCTTAGTACATCGAAATTGTTTTTAAACAGTATTATGTTTTTGTTTTATTAAAACATGACATCATCTTCTTAAGTACAGAGTGTAACTCGAAACAATGTGGTAATTATCTCTAAGTGAATGTAAAGATGATATCGAGGGCTCAGTTCATAATCATGGTTACATTTAAAAATGTTTAAAAATATCCTAACAGTATAGCTTTGTCTACCAGTTGTCATATATTTAATTTAATTAATAGTATAATTATGGTGGTTTATTCTCAATTATTATAATAATTCTAAAAAAGTTGTTTCTTTTTTGTAATATTCATGGATTGCAAGAATTCTAATTTTCTTTCCATAATACCACAAAGTAATGCCTTAACTTATTTCATTTCATTAATTAATAAGCTAATTTGGATTTTACGAATTTTATTAAAAATCAATTCGGTAAGGAATTCGCTTAGTTTGTCTCTTGCACCGGACTTTCGTTTGTTTTTGTTTTCTTAATTTTTATATAGAATGGGGCAGCGCCGATTCTAACAGATACACAGTGCAAGGAAAGCTAAGCATAGAATGGCTTATTGAGTATTAAAGTGATGAAATACAGAGGCGTTTAAAATAAAATCGGAATTAATTCAAGAATTAAAAGAGAGAGCTATGTCACTGCGTATGGGCAACTCACAAGCATGCACCATGGAAAATCTGAAACGCAGAATCTAAACTTCGATTGTTTCATGCCTCCGTGAACAGGAAGGGGATTGACTGGGACACTGTCCCGCCTTATTTTGCAGTCCTAAGCGTCATAATACGAGGGTAAGTCCAAAAGTTTCCGTCCTATACATTTTCTAGGTATGATAGAGACAGAAACTGTATTTCACTTTCTTTTCAATGTAGTTACCCTTTATTGTAATACACTTCTCAAATCTTTGAATTAACATTTCAACCCCCTCCCAAATAGGTATTGCCTGCAAAATAGGCATAAACAGCATCCGTCACTTCTTCATCACACTTAAATTTCCTTCCTCGAAGGTCCTTCTTAAGTCTTGAGAAGAAGAAACAGTCACTGGGAGCTAGATCTGGACTGTAAGGTGGATGATCTATTTCCTTGAAGCCATGTTTCTTCACAGCTTCCTTTGCAACAAGAGCTGTGTGCACAGGCGCGTTGTCTTGAAAAAGGCGCATACCACCACTCAGCTTTCCTCACCTTTTCTCTTTGATGGAAGCACGTAGTCTGTGTAGAAGACCAGCATAGTACTCCGCGTTTACTGTGGTGTTGTCCTTGAAGTCAATGAAGAGCATTCCTTCACATTCCCAAAAAATTGTGGCCATGATCATCTTAGTTGACTGAGTGACCTTGGCCTTTAGAGGCGGTGCTTCGCCAGGTTTACGCCACTCCATTGATTTTCTTTTGGACAAGAGATCACAGTAGAGGACCATGGTTTTATCTCCTGTAACAATGGTTTGCAGAACTTCTCTCGTTGTCACGGCAGAGCTCCAAAAATGCCCGACAGCAGATGACCCGTTGCTGCTTTTGGACTGAGGAAGGAAGTCTAGGCACCATCTTGCACTAACCTTATTCATGTTTAAATGGTAAATAGAATAATGGACATGAAATATCAGTTAATTTATGTATGTTTTGAACATTTTGGCTTAAATATTATCTAGATCCAATCTGTACTGCTTCTTGTTCTCATTATTGCTTTCGTAATTTCACTTTTTGTTTTGTTATGTTATTTGTTGCCTCAATTCTTCTAGTTATAGAGGCGTACAGTTAAGGTATATTGCAAATATGTCACAAGCAATATTACTATCATTTCTAACACTTTCAGCCCCAAAGATGGATTGTAATACCTTGTTTAAGTAAAAATGCAGCGGTTTTAAACAAGATCTGAACAGTCAGCCGAGATGGAGCAGAATGTTTCGTCATACATTATTTTTTCTCTTATAAGGATAATGCCACAAGGTTTGTTCGAAGTTATTGATTTAATACCAGCGTTTAGAGGGCGTGTTGATGTTTCCATTCCTTCTACATTTATAACATGGTGGTAGGATTCCGAGCTCATTTGTGCCATCATTAATGCATTTCATTTCATGCATCCGTACAGACTTTACACCTATAGTATTCTGGCCCACAAACTGCAGACGTCACCAGAAGACCAATGCGGTCAAAGCGACAGTACATAAAAAAATTTAAACAAAAATATGTGGTGTAAATTTTGGTTAAATCTGTTCTTTAGACATGATTTTTCCAGATGATATTAGCAGTTTATCCTTTCATTGAAGATTGCATATAGACTTAAGACCGTATTTCTTTCTAGGGCTGTAGTACAAACACCTTCTATTTTTTTCCTCACTAACTAATCGCACGAAGACTATGAAACTTGTGTCACTTCTCGACATAATTTCCCTGTAGCCGTACACATTTTTCACAACGTCGACGCCATGATTGCATGGCCGCTGCGAACGCTTCTGTAGGAGCCTGTTTTGACAGCAGGAAAATTGATGATTCAATAGCGGCACGGCTAGTGAATGTGCAACTACGGAGAGTGTCTTTCATTGTTGGAAACAGTCAAAAGTCGTTAGGAGCCAGGTCAAGTGAGTAAGGAGCATGAGGAACCACTTCAAATTTGTTTTCATGAAAAAACTGCTGCATCACGTTCGCCCGATGCACTGGGGCGTTGTCTTGGTGATAAAGCACACGTGCAGCCTTTTCCGACCGTTTTTCACGCAATGCTACAAGGAGCTTCTTCTTCAAAACATCTTTGTAGGATGCACCTGCCACCGTAGTGCCCTTTGGAACGCAACGAGTAAGCATTACTTCATCGCTGTCCCAGAACATGGCCACCGTTTTTTCTGCACTGGCGCTTACCCGAAAAAAATGTTGGTGGCGGTGAATCTGAGTGCTTCCGTTGAGCAGACTGACGCTGTGTTTCAGGATTGAAAAACGGCATCCATCTCTCATCCACTGGCACAATCGATGAAAAGAACGTCCCATATGCATCATTGCCTGGCAACATGCGACGCGTGCATCCTTGTGTCGTCCGTCAGCATTCCTGACACCCACCTGGAGGGCACTTTTCACATTTTCAGGTCTTCATGCAGGATTGTGTGCACAGATCCCACGGAAATGCCAACTTTGGAGGCGATGTGTTCCACACTCATTTAGCGATCCTCCAAAACAACTTTCTCCACTCGCTCGATCAAGTTGTCAGACCGGCTTGTGCGAGGCCGAGATTACCTTGGTTTGTTGTTACGACGATCCGTCGCACCCATGAACGCACATTAGACACATCCATGACACCATCACCACATGTCTCACTTAACAGGCGATGAATTTCACTCGGGTCAAACCACGCAAATGGAGAAAACGAATGCTTACACGCTGTTCTTGTAATATAAACGTCGCCATTTTGAAGCATCAAAAACAGTCCTCACTCTCACCGCTGCCGCTAGTTTTGGTGCCATACAATGCTGCCATCAAGCCAGGCATTGACAATGAATGCCCGCGTATTTTAAATCAAACCGCATGTTTCTATCTGTTTCCAGTCCTGAGAAAAAAAGTTGGTGTTATAACTTGAATATACCTCGCATCTAACATTTTTTACACCAAAACTTACTGCCACGGATGGCTGAGGTCGTTATAACGGGGACTCTTGAGCGGGAGGTCTGGGTTCGAATCCCGCCAGGACCGCCCTCCTCGACTCAGGTTAGTGCCAGATTTTCCTCAGTCCTCAATGGCAAATGCCTGAGAGGTACCCTAAGCTTACACCTGGAACGTTTCCTTCCTTTAAAAAACAAAATCCTTTCTCATTTTACCATTTCATCTCATATATCATCAGTGTCCACCGCCTTTGGTGCCTCAGTAGTAAAAACAGCCGTTAATCACTAATAAAAAAGCCCGCCGAAACACCGCAACAAATTCTCTGAAATCAAGATGCAGCTAGTGTTCAAATATGTCGTCTGTTATCGTCACTCCTAAATAATTCAAGTTCAAGGTGTTATGCAGATGTGGATTCATGAAATAAATAAATGTATGTTCCAAAAGTTGCATAAACACCAAAAGATCGGGAACAAAATGCAGCGAACGGTTTTAAGAGCCATAATTTAAAATGAATAATAAAATTATAAACAGAACTCCCATTTGTTAAATAAGTTAATTGTTTATACACGTTTTAATTTAATCGCTTATTTGGTATATTCTTTTGCGATATTAATTGTTTAGAAAATTTTTTCTGTAACATATCAGTTAAAACAGCTGTTATTTTATTTTTATTACGTAAAAGGTTTTTTTTTTGTGAAAAACAGATATCCAAAAGGAATTGATAATATTTTTCTTTACTTTTAGAACATTTTCAGATTGATAAGTTGTGCTTTTGCAAAATGTTTTACATTGGAAAACAAAAATTTAACTGCTTTTTTTTTTTCTTCAAAATACTGCATGGCCGTCATATTACTTTGCAAATAAAATGAGAGGGTTTTGTAAAAAAAAAAAAGGAAAAAAACGTCAATAATTCACCAATGAATGACGTAACCTCTTCCCTCAAGCCCACGTTTTGTTTTTGCGCACAACTTTGCATATTTTGAGAGGTTCCCTCACATATTTGCATGCATATTTTTGCATGTGAATCTCGCCCAAAATTGATGGCGAAATTTCCCAAAGGCTGGAGCCCTTGCAGCACAGGAATGCGACTGGTTTCATGAACTCGCACAATATGCAGGCTCGCCGCGGTACTGGCAAGCCATCAGCATCGATTTTCAATTATCTTGGGGAGTTATCTTGGGGCAGTGGTTAATTATTCGACTTAATGTTTGCTTCACAGGCTGAGAATCTTTTCTTGCCAATGTTTCTTAGAGACGCCAATCTTTAAACAAGTGATGAATGCAATGTGTTGTCGTCTTTTCAGATTTCAAGTTTATTACCTTATTTTGCCTTTTTATATACCTGCTTAAGCACTTACTATCTAATTAAGGATAAATACAGAGAGTGCTAAAAATGTATACACACTTCAAGCAAAGAAAAAACAGCGTTAACATAACAAAAGTGAATTCACACAAACAGAAAACAATCAGCACTAATCATCTTAATACACTTTTGAGCACGTTGAACTGTGCGACAGTTTTAAGTGGGGGAGGAAGAAAAAGGATGGTTTTAATTGATCAGAATACCCATAGTATTCATAGAATCAATAAAGTTCTTCTACTTTCCCGCCGCAGTCTCGATGTGTCGCTATGCCACAGCTAGTTTCGGTAGAGCGCTGGAATTTCGTGATCTTTTCAGGTCAACGTGGGAAAGAGTCGGGAACTGGGTATTGTATGAAAACAAATCTTAAGACTGGAGATGACACTATTTATTTGCTTGAGTCGCTTGTTCGATGTTAAGAGTAGCCTTTTTAAGTTGTGTTGAGCGGTTCATAGATCACACTTGCACTAACCGAACTAATTGTCTATCAAAACACACTCCCCTTTATTGCTCTACTTTCACTTTCTATAGCTCAACTCGCTTTTTTTTTTTTTTTTTTTTTTTCGATGGCTCAACCCTCATCCCTATAGCTGAACTCGCTCTGTCCTGTGTCTGATAACTAAACTCACTGGACTGCCGGGCCTCGAAATCCCAGTATTTTATCAAATATCCCCTCAACCCTTAGACCATCTCCTCCCATTTCGAACTATTATTCCTCTTAAAAACTTCTCTCTATTCGCCGAGGGGGGTACATATACTTATTCTAAGATTCCTGATTGGACGTTTCATAGGCCTTAAATTTAAGCTATACTCTCCCCTAGGGCTCCACCAAGACGGACTATCTGGTTTATTTTACCCTCATGATTTGTCGTCTTTAGTTTGTTCTATTTTACGCTTTGCCTTCGGATTGTAACAAAGCTGAGCTTCTCCAGAAACCTTAATGGAGCGGCCCTTCTTATACAAAGGCTCGTGCAACAAAGAATACCAAATATTTGTATTCCTAGAAATATTCCTAATAGAGAACCAATATTTCATCATGAAATATTGGTTGGAGCTGGTAAATCATTTAATGCGATAAATGGTCATTTGTTCATCGTCCAGCCCAAAACTCATTCACTCAACATTTTCTGGTTTATTTCTAAAGTTTCTGTCCACCAGTTTTTCTTCTCACTACCCATGAAACACACAATAGCAAATGCACAATGCACAAATAACTTAACTACTAATATGAATACGCATTAATCGTACATTAATTGTTAGCATATTTATAATATATGTAATTGATTATGCTAATTTCAGTGATAATTTAATACATAAACACTGGTTCAACTACTCATTGAGCAACGTTTGCGAAAGTGTCCTCGGCGATTGCAGCACATTCCGTTTCAATTTCTTCCCGAAGTGCTGTCAGTGTAGCTGGTTTTCTACCGTATACAACATCATTAAGAGTTCCCCATAGGTAGAAGTCCAACGGAGTTAGATCCCGAGAACGGTTCTGTTCTGTATACACGTCTCCATTGCATTTGAACTTCAACAACATTCTCAGTTTTCCAATACCACTTCAAAATTGCATTCCGCTGTTCAAACGATAATCTTGGCTCCATTTTGTTGTAGCAACGCTATCATAATGTATGTGAGTCACATCTGTTTACAGAACATCATACTACACATTACTGTTTGTTTTTCGGTTCTACTTTGAAATATATTAAATAGAGATCTACTGTGAAAGTGTGTATACATTTATTGGCACCCTCGGTTTAATCTTCAATAGACGGGCTAGCGCAAATATTACAATCAAAGTTTTTTAACATTAACGTATTTTTATCCATAACCCATACTTTCTCTACAAGATTCGAATTATTTGTAGTCGACGTAAAAGTCATAATTTCTAAATCGAGCAAACTGTTGATAGCAAATTCCATAGATATGTTAACGAATTTGAGGAAGGTTATATTAAGTAAGAGAATTATGTGGTAAATCAATATATATGAAAACAATAAAATAGTGAAACTAAATCGTTACTTACGGCAGCCATCTATCAGTTACGATTAGCTTAGGGTTTCGTAAGGCATTAGCTGACTCTAGAATTGCATTCTAGGAGTTATAAATTCAAAAATTGTGCAAAAAAGTTTATTTTTCTGTAATCTATAA
Source organism: Metallyticus violacea (assembly GCA_030762175.1). Classification (NCBI taxonomy): domain Eukaryota; kingdom Metazoa; phylum Arthropoda; class Insecta; order Mantodea; family Metallyticidae; genus Metallyticus; species Metallyticus violacea. The sequence goes on from CM060837.1 coordinate 51,455,377, forward strand.
AAATGTACCAAATATTCTGTCCGCCCTGGGTCGATTACTAGCTTTGTGATAATGTAACTCAATTTGCGGTTAAGAGTTAAGCATATCTCAAATATTGCAGCATTACAAAAGCTTGTGCGTAGAGAGGGGGGAAAAGGGGGGGAGCAAGCAAAAAACGCAGTAAAGATGTTTGAATACTTATGTATACAGCCCTAAATACCAAATACGCTTTTAAAGAGTACTGTAACTTAACTCATGCTTTCAAACTAATATTTATCATGGGTGCAAAGCTACTTGAAAACAATACTTTAAATATATGCAAAGAATGTTCTGCTGACACCTCCAAGGGCCGACCTGTACGCTCTTTGTCTGCAATGCTTTCTCGACGCATTCGAAAAAGTTTGGCCCATTCTTTTACGGTAGAAAATGTATACACTGTCCATATACACTGTCTAATTGCTGTTTAATTTCATTTGAAGTAAGTCCTTCTTTTGTAAAGAACTTAATAACAGCGCGAAACTGCATTTTGAACATGTCACAATCTTCTACACATAGTCTTCTTTATGTAACTATATCTGAACACAGCGGAGCGGAAGTTACAGCCGCAATTATTTACTTAACAGATAAAGTATGACACCAGATAAGGGTTTTGTGAAGGCCATAATCCTTATCGGCGAGGCCGGAAACTTATGAACCTACCCTCGTACCACAAAACTTACCATTGAAACCTTGTGAAAATGTTTAAATTTTAACAGTGGTACTTGACCCTACTAGTTCAAAATAGCCGAATTTTATACTTCTGTCAAATAAATTCTAGTATTACAAAGAAAGAGATGTCTTAAAGTTGAATTTAACCTTTTGCACGAAAAGAGGGCCTGGTGATACTACAGGACTGCAAAAATTAACGTTTATAACGCAATTATAACAGAAACTTATCAATTAACATATAAAACACCCTGCCTCGCTCTGTAGTTCTTTAATTTAAGTGCATAAGGAGTGCTTGCTTTGCATGGTTTCAGATCTGGGCTGTGATAGGAGTAAAGAACGATTTTGCTTTTCCAGAGCAGCCAGACGCGTAAATGAGATGTATCTTAAAATTGACACCATGATAGAATGAACAAATTTTTCTCATCTTCCTCACGGTCCAGTTTGGTGACCCCTATTGACCTAAAAGAATATTTATACGATGGTTATTTTCACCACATCCAACTAAAGAGAAGAAAGGGTATTGATTCCCTTATTTATCCCTCTGTGCAATTTTGAGGACAGTTTTATAAAGCGATCATAGTTTTCTAAATAAAACATATCAGTTTTGCTACACTGCATTTCCCAGCAAATTCTAAAGTGAAGAAAGATGTATAGTGAAAAAAAATTATCTTCTCCTTCCATAAAAGCATTGAAAATATCCAACGAGCAATGATTTTGGTTTATCTCAATGCTAAGGATGAAGACAAATTAGTTTTGTGTGTCTAGTTGTAAAAGAAATCTTTAATCGTACTCGATTTTAATTTGGTCAGCAACATTTTTCTCCCATGCAGAAGTTTAACTGAGAAACCGCATTCAACGAATAGCTCACGCTAACCGTAAGTTATTCAAGTACCTAAATAATATTTTCAAAGCGTCTTTGGTAGTCTCCGTATTTCCCCTTGGTAAATAATAAACGCTGCTTTTAATTGCTGTAAATGTAGCAGCTTAATTAAAAGCACTGCCTCTTTTCTTCACTCTATACCGCATTGGCAGCCAGTAAAGTGCTCGTAGGAAACTTCTTTCCATTCTTTTCTTCTCTTTTTGTCTTTTCTCCATTCGTGGGAAACCTATTTCAATCGATCGATTGCCGTAGTGCGATTTCAGGCTGCGTTGCCAGCTCATTTTATTCTTTGACTATTATTGAGTAGTAGTTCCTTTTTTGCACAAACGGTACTTTTATAATGTTTATTTCAGCTTAAGCTCCGACTTAGAAAATACAGTAGAATTTTGTTTTGCTCAACTTTCTGGCTCTCGAAGTTAGCCATTTGCGCATTTATTTGAATTAAGAGCCAGCACATTTAATTGAGTTCTTGCTTTTTCCCCATTTTTTTTTTTCAAAGCAATCAAAAGGCTTTAAATATTTAGGATAAAAATTGTCAGTTGATACCTCTTCTATTCAAATGATGCAAGCTGTCTGATAAATATGACGGTAAGTCCATAAGTTTCCGGCCTCGCTGATAAGGATCATCGACTTCACAAAAACCTTATTTCGTGTAATCTGTTAAGTAAATAATTGCAGCTGTAACTTCCGCTCCGCTGTGTTCACTTGTTCAGATATAATTGCATAAAGAAGTCCCTGTTATTATGCTCTTCACAAAAAGACTTACTCCAAATGAAATTAAACAACGATTGAACGGTATGTATATAGGGAAGCATCCCCCTCATATTCTACCGTAAAAGAATGGGCCAAACTTATTCAAATGGGTCAGAAAGCATTGAAGATGAAGAGCGTGCAGTCGACCCTTGGAAACATCGCTTTTGTGGAAGGAGAAATTATGAAAGACCGGCGGCTCCAAGTTACAGAAATAGCATCAAGATTGGGCCTTTCTAAAACAACAGCCCTTCGAATTGTTCATGAACATTTAAACATGAATAAGGTTAGTGCAAGTTGGGCGTTTTCACTTATTTCCTCAATCCAAAAGCAGCAACGAGTCATCTGTTATCAAACATTTTTGGAGCTCTGTCATGGCAACGAGAGAGTTCTGCAAACCATTGTTACAGAAGATAAAACCATGGTTCTCTACTATGATATCTTGTCCAAAAGAGAATCAATGGAGTGGCGTAAACCCGGCAAAGCACCGCCTCTAAAGGGCAAGGTCACTCGGTCAACTAAGAAGATCGTGGCCACAAGCTTTTGGGACTGTGAAGGAGTACTCTTTATTGACTTCAAGGAGAAGAACATCACAGTAAATGGGGAGCACTATGCTTTTTTTTTTTTTTTTTTTTTTGAGTAGTGTTTAACGCTCGTTTTTACTACTGAGGCACCACAGGCGGTGAACACTGATGATACATGAGATGAAATGATAAATAGGGAAAGGATATTTTTTTTTTAAGGAAGGAAGCGTTCCAGGCCTAAGTTTAAGTACCTCCCCGGCATTTGCCAGTTATGAAGACTGAGGAAAACCTGGAAAAAACCCCAGTCAGGGAGGACGGTCCTGGCGGGATTCGAACCGCAGACCTCCCGCTCACGAGTCCGTGCCTTAACGACCTCGGCCACCCGTGGCGGTCGAGTACTATGCTGGCCTACTGCACAGACTACGTTTTTCCATCAAAGAGAAAAGACGAGGAAAGCTGAGTGGTGATGTGCGTCTTCTTTACGACAACGCGCCCGTGCACACAGCTCTTGTTGCAAAGGAAGCTGTAAAAAGTATGTTCTCAAAGAGATAGACCATCCACCCTACAGCCCACATCTAGCTCTCAGTGACTATTTTCTCTTCTCAAAACTCAAGAAGGACCTTGGAGGAAGGAAATTTAAGTGTGACGAAGAAGTGATGGATGCTGTTTATGTCATTTTGCAGATAAGGCTTCGGACTATTTAGGGGGGGGGTTGGAATGTTAATTCAAAGATGTGAGAAGGTATTGCAATAAAGAGTAACCATAATGAAAAGTGAAATATAGTTTTTGTCTTTATCATACCTAGAAAAGGGTTAGGCCGGAAACTTATGGACCTACCCTCGAAACTGTAGCAAATCATAATTGAATGCGTCTTTGTTTTTCATCCGGTATACACTTAGTCCCGTTTCGTTCATTTTTTTTTTTTTTTTTTCCTATTGACATAGAAGGTTATGAACAAAATATTTCCAAATTTACACTATGAGAGTAGATGAATAAAATAATTTCTGTGTAATTGTGAAAATAAAATATGCTTATGTTTTAGGCAGGGTAAAATTACATGATTATCTGCTTCCATTTGTGAACAGAGTTAATAAAGTGTGCAACGGACTGAAATAATTTTTTCTGTTGCAAGATAAATAAAGTTTTGTATACTCTTAAAGTAATTTTTCAACGACCGGAAAATATTCTCCAGAGTAATAATTCATTTATTTATTTATTCTGATAGAGCAAAGACCATTGGGCCTTCTCTTCCGGTCTTTCTTTTTTTGAATGGCGTTTTTACTACTGAGGTAGCACAGGCGGTGAACACTGATGATACATGAAATGATATATTGGGAAAGGATTTTTTAAGGAAGGAAAATTTCCAGACCTAATTTTAGGGCACTTCCCCGGCATTTGCCAGTTATGAGGACCGAGGAAAACCTCAGTCAAAGAGGATGGTCCTGGCGGGAATCGAACCCCCGATCTCCCTCTCACGAGTCCGCACCTTGACGACCTCGGCCACCCGTGGCGGTTTTCCGGTCTATTAGTCTAATAATAATTACATGGAGTTATAGCGACAATATTACAATCACAACATTGACAGTACAGTTGGCAATATGCGTACACATATACACCAATGTAAAACATTATGTATAGAAATAAATGTATTCTAATACATAAATATTGATAATGGAATATATTAACTTAAGAAAAAGACAAAATAAATAAGAAAATAAAATAACAATAATATACCACAAGCACCAGCAATGACAACTTATACATATATCAACCTACGTAAATCCTGAAAGTGGAAATAAAGATACAAGCAAAACATAAAATTAAATCCTGACAATACTATGAAGGAGATAGGAACATTTATGACAGTAATAAAAATAGTAGAATGAATAATTCTACAGCAAGTAAAACAAAGAAATACATGTATTGTAACAAAAGGTAATGGATTATTTCTAATAATATTAAACAATTTCTTATGAAATGCTCCTAAAGTTCCGCAGTCTCTGACATCCCGTGGCAATGCATTCCAGAGACGGGCAGTGGTTACAGTAAATGATGTTCGGTGCAATGTAATAATAGGGCGTGCTGGGATGCAGAACTGGTGTTAACATTATGAGAGGAAGACAGATTTTGAAAACGAGTAGATAAGATGGAGGAGATGTATGGATAATTTTGAAAAGTAGTGCGAGACAATGAATATTTCTTCGGTCTTTCAGACGGAACCAAGACAGCATATCGAGGGAGGGTGTTATATGATCAAACAGACGCACATCGCAGATGTAACGTATGCACATATTATGAACACGCTGTAGTTTTTACTTTAGGTTAGAGTTTAAGTCTGTGAGCAGAAAATCGCAATGGTCGGAAGTGAGGCATTATCAGGATTGTACAAGATCATTTTCAAGGTTCTGGGTAGGGACACGTTTAATCTTTTAAACGTGTGGATTAGCAAGCAGCACGTGTTTGTTAGGCGACGCAATACAGTGTATTGAGTGAAAGTGTATCAAGTGAAATGGAATGATACAAGTATTCTATTCCCCGAAGAGTGTCCATGCATGATTCATACGTGCGCACAGAATCAGCGCGTGATGTAGGGAGATTTTTAAGAGAAATTTCCCAATTCTCCGGATTTAACCCGCTGCGATTTTTATCTCTGGGGAACATTAAAAGAGTAAGTGTACAAAATAAATCCACACACTTCAGATGAACTTAAAACTAACATTCGTCAAGAAATTGCTGCCATTTCTCAGAGGAAACTGCAAAGTGTAATGAACAATTTCCTAAGCAGGTGTCAGAAACGCTTGAACAACAAAAGGAGGCAGTTTCAGCATCTGCTTGTTTAATATACATGAGTAAATTACCTTTCTTTTTAAGTGTTTATGTTTTGTAAGTTACACATAGCTTGTACGACAAACCGTACTACATTTACTGCAGATTTCCTGTTACCCGCACCATATACACAGCAGCAATCATGGAAGTTTTAATAATAAATTTTCACTTATGTACTAAGCGAATGTAACGATAAAAACTATGAATGCTGTAACTAACAATATACAAGAAATCGGTCTTTAGAAAAGTCCCTTTTGTTAAAAACAGATGGACATTTCCTTAGTTATAGTAATAAAAGTATAATGTAGGTTTATTAATTTATATTAAGGGTCAATATTCTTTCAAATATTGCACATGGACTTTGGATCCACATGCCGTTCAAATTGCTATATTCTAAGTGTTTGTAATAAAGCGAAAAGGTGAAACACCATAAAACAGGGTAGGTGCATAAGCCTTTTCTAGGTATGATAATGACAAAAACTGTATTTCACTTTTCATTATAGTTACCCGTTATAGCAAATACAATTCTCACATCTTTGAATTAATATTTCAGTCCCTCCACCCCAAAAATAGTCGGAGGTCTTGTCTGCAAAATGGGCACAAACAGCATACTTCACTTTTTCGTCACACTTAAATTTCCTTCCTCGAAGGTCCCTCTTCAGTTTTGAGAAGAGAAATTGTCATTGAAAGCTAGATCTGGGCTGTAGGGTGGATGATTGATCTCCTTGAAGGCACATTACTTCACGCTTCCTTTGCAACAAGAGCTGTGTGCACAGGCGCGTTGTGGTAAAGAAGGCGCACACCACCGCTTAACTTTCCTCGCCTTTTCTCTTTGATGGAAGCACGTAGTCTGTGCAGTAGGCCAGTATAGTACTCCCCATTTACTGTGGTGTTCCTCTCCTTGAAGTCAATGAAGAGTATTCCTTCACAGTCCTTATCTTCTTGGTTGACTGAGTGACCTTGGCCTTTAGAGGCGGTGCTACGCCAGATTTACACCACTCCATTGATTCTCTCTTGGACAAGGGATCATAATAGAGGATCATAGTTTCATGTCCTGTAACTATGATATACAGAACTTCTCTCTCGTTGCCACGGGACGCAGGGCTCCAAAAAAACCTGACAACAGATGACTCGTTGCTGCTTTTGGACTGAGGAAAGAAGTCAAGACCCCCATCTTGCTCTAATCTTATTTGTGTTTAAATGTTCATGATTAATTGGAGGTACTGGTTTTCTTCTTCTTTTTTTTAAAGAAAGGCCCAACCTTGCTGCTATTTCTGTAACTTTGAGCCGCAGGTATTCCATAATTTCTCCTTCCACAAGAGCGACGTTTTCAGGAGTGAGCACCTCCAAGGGCCGACCTGCACGCTCTTCGTCTTCAATGCTTTCTCGACCCATAACGAAAAAGTTTGGCCCATTCTTTTACAGCCCAGATCTAGCTTTCAATGACGAAACCCAGACCTGACGTTCGTGACGATCTCTGAATCATTATTAAATCTCAAGAGTACGACCATTACTGTTTTAAATACGGCGATTTACAGATTCTCAATTCATTTTGTGGGCCCAAGGCTAAAATATTCTTTGCAAATCTCCTACATAAGGGTTTTATTTTTAATTAGGAAAAACAAGACTTAAAAAATAACAAGCTATTCCTAACATTAAGTTATGGAACTCTCTATGTTCATCACAGCTTTAATTGCCATTTATTTATAAATTACTTAAAATTATTTTTAGTTTTAAACATTTACTCAATAAAAAAGAAATAAATCAAATATTTTGTTATAAAATGTATTTATTACAGTTCTTTTCTATTTGAAACCTTTATTTTCATTATCGTTTTGACACTATTGAAGTTTACATTTATTTTAATGAAATTAAAAAAAGTCAGTAACCCAAATAAATGTCTTGTGCCTTAGAATTTTGTTTTACTGTGGTCTTAATTCAGGTTCAGTGCATTGGAATTAAATTGTAAAACAATTATCTCATCAACTTGAACAAGTTTCTTCAGATTTTTTTTTCTTTTTATTGCTCCCCTCCTTTTTTTTTTTTTTTTTTTTTTTTTTTTTTTTTTTACTGTCTTTCACGTTGAGTTTACTTTCTAATAAATAAATAAACTTATAAAAACAAATAAATCTAGGTTTATCTTTTCTCAATATCCCAAGACTACAAATTCCGAAGTTTCGCTTTTATTGCCTTCTCCTGTGCCTTTTCAGCATACTTCCTTGCCAGGCATGCGCACAGCGGATAGTAAGGCATCTGAGGAATGTGAACCCTTCGGCACTAGATGGGGCTAGTGTGGTCAGTATTATGCCGCGGCCGCTTTCAGCGCCGTATAAACTCCCCTGTTGCTAATTTGAGCAGAGTCATGACCGCTTACAAAATCAATTTAACCTTGGCAGAAAAATAAACCCTTCTCCATTAAGTTTTGGAACTCTGATGGGAGTGGAGAGTAGCGTTTGAAAAATCTAAGAGTAGCTTGTTGTAGGATAACGAGATTTATTTATAGAGGATAAACATTATTTCGTAGTATAGTTTGGAAAAAATACAATTTCCAGTTTTATTCCGAATTTTTCTACTTGTTAATTATTAAGATCATTAAATACAAAAAAAAAAATACTAACCCAAGCTTTTAGATGTTTTTCGCGTCTGTCGTGGAACAATTTTGTCCTCTGTTAAGGCAGTGACAGCTCCGCAAATAGAAACGTAGGCAGCAAACCAAAAGCGTGAACAAGATAGGAAACAAGTAAATTTTCGTTTCTGTTTCTATAATATATAAATGCAAAAACAATGAGCTAACTGTGTTATGTAACAAATTTAAAATTCTAACAAATAGCTTAAGGTTACTATCAATCACAATTTTATCTACAGTCTGTTGAACGGGAATTGTTGTAATCGCTGAGGACATAAAATTATTATTCTATGTTTGTTTTTATTGGTTTAGCTAGTAGCAATTCTAGTTGCTGTAATATATTATAATTTTGTCTATTTTTTGACTTCATGGTTGACTTCAAACTTATAAATTAGTAAAAAGTATTTTTATTCATGGGGAAATTTACGGACAAATGTGATTTAGAAATGAGAAAGATTGGAGTTTACATTTAATTTTCTTTCTTCGTTGCCATTACTAGAAGTAGGACATGATGGAAAATGGTATTTAATAATACTGAAAAAGCTGACATGCTTATAATTTTATATTCATTTTAAGTAATTAAATGTACAGATCTACGTTACTAAAACACTGTATTAAATTAACAACTACACTAAAACTTCAGCACAATTTTACCCAAAATACTGGTAACCAGTGCTTTTAGTTTAATCTACCTCAGTAGTAAAAACGGGCGTTAAACACCATTAAAAACAGTTTAATGTAGTTATTTAGTAATTTCGATCTAAACATTTAATTAATTAAAAGCGAACAATAAATGTAAAATGAGATAGTAAATAAAGAAACTGGAATAATAAATCCTGATATAGGTATCAGATATCAGGATGTAAGTATTGCAGACGCTAAATTAAAATTAGTTATTGCTCATTATGTATGGAGAATGTAGGAAAATGCTGTTCTTTCATGTGCTGTATATGCTGAAAGATATAACAATGGACGCCAATCATCTCGACAATTATTTGAGAACATTTTTATGAAATTAATGTTCTAATTGCCGTTGCTGTAAATCGACAAGTTAGTTCCCATGCAATCAATCGCAAGAGGGAGTGGTATGAGTCAGGCAAGTGATTGAGTGGCCCTCCAGCAGTCACTCTGTAAATCAATACATTTAGTCAACGACTTTCTAATTTTTAATACCCTCAGTAAAATAAGATTTGTCCAACTGTGAGAAATAGGCATTCAGATTTGGGAACAAGTGAACAATCGCTGGGAGTGAAATCCGGAGAATATAACGGATGTGGAAGCACTTGACAGGTAAAGGTCATGCAGTTTTTCAGCAACAATCCCAGACTATTTGAAGGCGCATTATTGCGATGAAAAAGAACGTTCCTTTTTGCAAGGAAGTTTAGCCTGAATAGCGTCCTTCGGTTGGTCCAAGGTGGTGGTTCTGCCCCTCTGGTGATAGTATACGAGCACCCTGCAAGAGAATCCCCGATTTGGTTTGTCCTCACGTTCTAGCAGTTGGTCAACATATATACACCGAGGGTGCCAAAAATGAACACACATTTTCACAGTAGATATCTGTTTAATATATTTCAAAGTTGGGCCGAAAAACAACGGTAATATGTAGTATGATGTTCTGTAAACAGAAGTGACTCACATACATTAAGATAGCGTTGCTACGTGACAGTTAAATCAACTATGAACAAATGCAGCCAAGATAGTCGTAAATCAACAATGAACAAAATAAAGCCAAGATTATCGTTTGAACAGCGGAAAGCAATTTTGAAGTGATATTGGAAAACATAGAATGTTGAAGTTCAAAGGCAATAGGACGAAGAGGTTTCTATCGCGTTCTCCGGATGTAACTCCGTTGGACTTCTACCTATGGGGAACGCTTAAGGATGTTGTATACCGTAGAAAACCAGCTACACCAGCAGCACTTCGGGAAGATATTGAAACGGCATGTGCTGCAATTGCTGAGGACACTTTCGCAAACGTTGCTCAATCAGTAGTTCAACGTACTTAGAAGTGTATCGAGCAACTATTGTAACTGTAAAAGTCTGAGATGATTAGTGCTCATCATTTTCTGTTTGTGGGAATTCAGTTTTGTTTTGTTAACAGTTTTTTTCTTTGCTTGAAGTGTGTATACATTTTTAGCACTCTCTGTATACGTTATAGGACATCCAATATTGAAAAAAATTAGAGCTCAGGGAATAAGGTTTTTTAGCTTTTGCAAACACCATACATAAAATGTAATTTAAAATTAATTAAGAATAAATTCGCACATGTTTATAATGATGTAACATAAATGGTTCTAGTATGTTATGTAAACAGTAGCTAAAGACAGGTATTTTATGAGCAAGTAATTGTAATGTATTCATAACTTCATTACTTGCTGTATTGCTCTGCAGGTGTTATACCAGCATGTTCAGAGTCAATGTAACTCTTCTGATGGTATCACATAACATTCGTGAGAGCACTCAGCAAAACTGTAAAATGGAGGTCATTACTTGAAGTAATTTAAGAACAAGACATGGAAGCGACTGCGCGTGCTACAAACGGATGGTATCATTTTTCCTAATAAAAACCTTTCTTGATGAGGCAAAGACCTCCCACTGAGTGACGTCAGAGCAAATGTTGCAACCTCTCACTTCAGTACGCTGAGTCCAGCTATCAACAAGAAAATAAGCCTACAAAACAAATATCTAATTGACAGAAAGTGATGTTTTATCACAGTTATAAGGGATGGAAAATTTTGGCCGTGTAAAAACTGTATGTTTGTGATTAATGTACGCACAAATTTTCTGATGGTCTCTAATGTTTGTAATAAGGAATACTCGTCGTTGACAGCTTAAATAGTCGGAAAAACATTTAGCCATTATGAACTAATAATTTTTGCATGCAAAACGATACCTAAATCAACTGTTGATCTGAGAAAAGATGTAAATATTTTTAAAAATTTTTGTTATAATCGCACCTGCACCCCGTGTACATTTATTTGATAAAGCAGTAGCAGTATCTTACTGCTGCGCCAAGCGATGTTTTAAAATTTCATGAAAGCTCCGCTGTTTGCAGTATACGCACGACATTATTATTATTATTATTATTATTATTATTATTATTATTGTTGTTGTTGTTGTTGTTATCATCATCATTATAATAATATTTTGTTAATCCTGATGGAATGCAACAAGGCTGTGCCAAGTGAAGAGTTAAAATTTCACGAAAGTTCCACAGTTTGCATTATACGCAGGGCCTTTTTTTTTTTTTTTTTTGTTATGTTTTAAATCCTGGTGGAACGCAATAAGGCGTTCCGGAACCTCGTTATGAGAAAGTCGTTCTCACATGTTTAAGCACACTTAAAATTAGTAGTTATAATTTTCTAAGCATGGTCATTTTAGACTGATATTATTTTATATTCTCGGCTAAAATAATGACTTGTACGGGTTGTCACTAAGTTGAATAAAATGTTGCATTATTCGTTTGTCGCTAATCGCCTTGTTGATCTGACAATCAAGGTTAAAACTTTTTCCAGTTAACAATATCCGGCTTTCAACACTACTTCCCGTTTACATTTGCCCATTTTAATGTGAAAGTTGCGAAGTGTTTACACCTGCTCCTGCTCTACCAGCAGAAGACACAAATTAAGTTTAACAGATAGCATTGGGATTGAACTAAATAAACGTATCACCAGTTCTGCCTTAAATTAAGGAGGTGGAACCCTCCTTCCTCCTCACTCGTCGCTAGCTTGACGTCAACCAGCTCGGTGAATGCTCACGCTCTTATGTTGCCAGCAGCACTCGATTTTAAACAATGATCATTCGTTCCTTGGCCATCGCAAACGTAAAATAAACAAGTAATAACTTATAATTATATGACTTAGTTTATGGAATCTCTTTCCATTCAGTAAAAATAAAAAGTGTATTCGTTTAATTTGTTGTTGTTGTTATTATTATTATTATTATTATTATTATTATTATTATTTCACCTTAAACAGCTGCGGGCACAAAGCGCACTTTTTAATAGTATAGTCGCAGGTTGCTTTTTAATAAGTTTATGTACATCATGTGACGACATATATTTAGAAGCAAATATCGGGTTATTTTGTTGAAGCTACAACAAATGCCAAGAAAAACATCAATCGAACTAGTTGAAATTACTACTAACACCATAAAGCATGTGATGCATCAGTTAGATAAATCAAGAACATGTACGTCATTCTTTCGCCGCATAGAGTATAGAGAAAGGTGAATAATTAGGGCTGCAGTTTGAACACTTTACATTATATTTGTATATAAAAAAATCAAAGCACATATTTTGCAAGGAATATATTATGCCATACAGATATTCAAGTAAGCCTCCTTTTGGTGTAATTGGTGTTTAATCACGAGGCACAAAAGGGCGTGGTTGTATTTAATGGTAATGAACGGGGATCATATGCATTCCCAATGCAATTACATGGGCGAAGTCTCTCTATTCAGAAATAGCTTTGTGTTTTATCTTACGTTATTTTCTCTCAAGGTAAAAGACGGTAAAATCATTCCTATTTTAAAAATATTTCTTGCATAAATTAGGTTAAAATTATTTCCTCCTTTGGCATAAATAATATATTGCAGCGGAAATTATGTAATGAGGGAAATAATATGTAAGAATGGAAAGGTTTTGATTAATTGCTTGGATTCATTCGATTCTCAGGGTTGATATTTTTCTTCTATTCTCCGATGATTTTCTGCTCACTTACAAATTGCTCCGACTAGCTTTTGTTTCTTTGCTGAACTTTTTATGGTTCTGAGACCATAGGGAAAAGAGCTTACCAGAAACTTCACAGGATAGTGACTAAATTTGTTATATTGTGGATGAAATACGATTTATTGAAGTTCCACTGAAATGTGCCACCGTTAGTCCTTGGAGAATTTCTTGTGTTATATGTGTCACTTCTACACTAACTATAAGCTACCTAATTATTTTACCAGCATTATTTAGCACCCTACGAATCTTTGTTACTCAATACTAGTCTTCAGTGAGTATTGATGTTCACTATTGACACTTAATATCTTCGACACTGCCTACTGTCAATTCTCTAAAACTGACGAAGCGCTACTCTGCTGACTGAGAACTCTGAAAACTGAGATTTACTAATCACTAATAACTCAGAGCTGATGCAATAAATGAACCGAAATGAAAAACTGATGAACTGATGCTGATGTTGGGCCGCAAAATTACAAACCTAAATAAACAAGGCAGTCTATGGTCTCCTGAAGCTATCATGTCTACGTGATTTTCTGCATGTCATCCACATATAAGAGGTGGTATCAAGAATAACGGGACTGTGCTGCCATCTGGTCAAAAACATACTTTCTAATAACCACCGTCACCCTCGAAGTAGTTCCCTTCCACACGTGTACACCGGTCCCAGCGATTCTGACATTTTCCACGTGAATCATCGCCACGGGTGGCCGAGGTCGTTAAGGCGCGTACTCGTGAGCGGGAGATCTGGGTTCGAATACCGCCAGGACCGTCCTCCCTGACTGAGTTTTTTACCAGGTTTTCCTCAGTCCTCATAAATGGCAAATGCCGGGGAGGTACCTTAGGCCTGGAACGTTTCCTTCCTTAAAAAAATTAATTCTTTCCCAATATATCATTTCATTTCATGTATCATGGGTGTTCATCGCCTGTGGTGTCTCTGTAGCAAAAACGGGCGTTAAACACCATTCATTCACTCCAAGTGAGTCTTGGAAGTCATGTTCTTTGAGGGTGTTTAACATAGGCAGCGTTTCTTCTTGAATCCTCTCAATTGTGTCGAACCGACGTCCTTTCAACTTTATTTTCAGTTTGGGGAAGTGAAGTCGCAGGGTGCCAAATAGGGCGAGTACGGTGTGTGAGGGACATGTTGCTGTCGTGTTGCTTTTCGTCAAAAAGCTCCTGGAGAGCAAGGAATTGTGACGGGGCGCATTATCGTGGTGCAACAGCCAGTTCCCTTGACACCAAAGTTCGGGGCGTCGTCTCCGCACATTTTCACGGAGCCGTCGCAAAACGTCACCGTAGTACGTGTAATTCACTGTTTGACTTAATGAGACGAATTCTTTTTGCACAATCCCCTTGGCATCAAAGAAAACGAGGAACATGCTCTTGACTTTGCTCTTCACTTGTCTCGCTTGTTTTGGTCTTGGTGAGTTCGGGCTCTTCACTGGGAGGATTGTTGTTTAGTCTCAGGGTCATAAGCGTACATCCAGCTCTCGTCGCCGTTGATGACCCTGAACAAGAAGGTTGGGTTATCGGATAAGGCCTGAGGAAACTCCGTGCTAACTTCAACACGCTGCATCTTCTGATCAGCAGTCAGGATCCTTGACACAAATTTTGCGGCGACACGATGCATGCCCCAATTCATCAGTTAAAATTCGTTGGCATGTCCCATAAGCAATTCCCGCTTTATGAGCAAGGTCTTCAATGGTTCGACGTCGATCCTCACGAACGAGTGTTGAACTTTAGCAACAATGTCAGGCGTTGTGCAGCTGACGAGCCTATCGGTGTGAGCATCGTCTTCATAAGCTGTACGGCCGGCCCTGAACAGAGCATGCCACTCAAACACACGTGTACGGCTCATGCTTTGTCCCCCAAATACTTGTTGAATCATTTCGAGGGTCTCCATTGCATTTTTCCAGAGATTTTCACAGAATTTGATGCACACTCCCTGTTCTAATCTTGGATCCATTGTAAAATCGCCATGTACTACACACAGAGTATCATGAAAAGTACTGTAGAATCTCAACACACCTACCCAGCTGCATGAAACTTTAAACAATAATTCATCAGATGTGCTAGGATTGCCTCACAGCGGTACAAAACTCTACTACAACTACTGTAGAAATGGAAGCACCATTCCGGAATATTGTGGATACCACCTCGTATGCTATCATTGCATTATTCTCCATTTACATGGGGGGGGGGGGTAATAATGCGGCTGGTTGCAGATGTTTTTACTTTTGACATTAAAGATAGATTGCAATTTTTTTAAAGAACAATGTGAAAAACGTAGTGTCAAATGTGATAGGAAATGCAATCAAAACAAAACAAATTAATACGAGAAAGATTCAAAAAGTAAGTTGCACTTGTTCCGTAATCTGGCATCACTGTGCAAAAAGAGTGGCGCTTTTGTAGGTCACAGTTTAAGGTCAGAACATCCTATAGAAGTGTGCTCTATCTGTAACACCCTGATCAGTAAATGTTTCCTGTCCTGGAATAATTATGTGAACTTGCTTTCTGAATCATGCTATATGGTGTTATTCAATAGTTCACTTATGAAGCGAAATAACCTATCATATTAATCATAAAATGCAGAAAATTAAAAATGTGCACAAAATACAATAATAAATAAAAGGATAAAACTGCAAATGAAAAAAATTAATAATTCAGGTTGTACTCTGCTATGGCTGTTTTTGTTTTGTGAAATAATCCTTGCATTAAGAATAAGAGAGAGTTTTAGAAATTTGAAAACTAAAAGATTTAATTAACGCCATTGAATGCATTAAAAATTACGATGAGAATAAAAACAAAAGAACCCAGGCACGTCACATCTGGAAGGCGTTATATAAGGAAGAGTTTTAGATGTCAACTATGAAATAAGGGTTTACTGGAAATTTATGAAAGATAAATGAGATTTGCATTGCATGAAAGAAGGGCTGAACAACAATCTTATTTAAAATGGAATGGTAGTAAGTCGCAAGAGGAATGTATTGATTATAAGAGAGAGACAGAGAGAGAGAGAGAGTGAGAGAGAGACAGAGACAGACAGACAAAAACGAGGAAATTGACTAGACAGGTGCAGAGAGGATCATGGGAATTGTTTGTAAAAAGATTAGAATATGATTCTATGGGTTCAAAGTATTTACGAGTTTAAAAAGTGACGTACAAGATAAGGGCAAAATATATATAATATCAGATAAAAATAATGGCATGATTACTATAAGAAATTACTAGTAAATGAAAATGAGAATTACGCACTGGATACGGTACATGTCAAAAGTACAATGAAATTACAGTAAAAGAGTTAACTGAGGTTCCAAAAAAAAAAAAAAAAAAAAAAAAAATAGGAAAACTCCTGGCCCTGATGGAATTAATATGGAGTTTATAAAATGCAGAAGCGCAAAATTTAAACAGCTGATGATTTAATTGTTAAATGATATATAGATTACAGAATGCGTACCAACATGGTATGCACAGAATGGAAGACAGTCGAATTAGTTTATATTTATAATATATGTATTATCCCGTATATATAGAAAACTAAAATAGCAATAAATAGATAAGAAGAAACGGGATAAAACACTTGGAAGGTCACAGATTTACTATCGCAGTAGTTCCAACAGCTCGTGTTTTTCTTAGGCAAGAAGAAAAGTCGTCTTATATAAATACAAATGTTAAACTACATAGGAATTTTTCTTTTAAATTCCGAATATAAAATATATGCAAATATAATATAAAGAGTAAAATGCAACCAATATGAAAAAAAAAAAAAAACATTGTTGGAAGAGAAGTGTGGATTCCTCAAAGGGAGGTGATGTATTAATGTCATTTATACAATAAAACAAATGATGGAAAAGCGTATAAAGTACAATTTACCATGTACCTCTTTTTTCTAGATTACGTAAAAGTATATGATAAAGCTATTAGATCCAAATTGTGGAATATATTAGGAGAGTATAAAATACCACGAACTTAATTAATGCAATAAAGACCTTATACGACCAAACAAATAAGAATTAGAATGCAAAATAAAAATAAATCTAATATAAATACAAAGGAAATACAGGATTACGACAAGGTTGTGGACTCTCTGTTCTTTTGTTTGATATTTATACTGGGAGAGTAGAAATTAACGCAGCCAAAAGGTGTATCACTAGAAGAAATGAGGATATTGAAACTATATTACTTGCGAATGATCAGATCCTGTTGGTTAGTAAAGAAGAATGCCTCCTATATAATATAACAAAATTAAATAATATATTAAAAGGATATAATACGAAATATCTTAAAATAAAGCTAAAGTAATGGCAAATCAAAGAAGGGAGCAAAAATAGTGATGGATGGACAAAATATACAACAGGTGGAAACTTTTAAACTTCTGGGATGTAATATAGTAATTAAAAAATTAGACAATATTAGATTTGGAAAAAAAAAATGAAAATATAATAGAACAAATTAAATAATAAGGAAATATTTTGGAAGAAGTGTGATTAAAGATGTGCAAATTATATTGCATAATGTTCTATCAAAGCCTATATTGCTATATGGTAGCGAAACATGCACATACTAAGTGTCCAGGACCAGAAGCGGCACAAATGACATTCCTCAGATCAATAAGAGACAAGAAGACAAATAGTGAAACAAGAGAGAAACTAAAGTTAAAGAACAATACTGACGAAATTAATGACTATCAGAAAAAATGGCAACTTCATGTAGAGGAATGGCCGCAGACGCGGCAAGCACATTTTTATCAGCCGTTGAGAAGTATCCACCTGGATCGTCCAAGACGATGAAGGATACATTTAGCCTTGGAACCAGCGGCGATTATTCCATATAGGATGTGAGGATCAACTTACACTTCATAATTTATCTGCATAAATGTTAATTAGCATTCATTGCCACTATTAAAAGTAAATGAGAAAACAGTGTTACTGCAAAGCACTCAGGCAAGAAAGTTAGTGCTTTTATTTTGAGCAGGTTGGCAATTGAAAGGATGCGCTTGCTTCGTCTTACACTGTCCACATGGTTGTGCATTTATTCTATAGGTTGTGCCAGAGAGGAGAGAGAGGTAAGAAACCTAACTTCATGTGCGCCAGCAATGAGATGTGTGCATACGTCCTACCCAGTTTGTGAAAGGGTAAATGGGAATCAGTGAGGTAAAATGGAGTATGTGAAAAACTAACCTTTCATTTTGTTGAACTATGAAGGACAAAAAGAACTACTTTCTAAAGGGCGACTGCTGAAGGTGGTTATACAACAACCGGCTTATAGAAATGATTTGCAATCACAAAGACCAATTAATCCAACTGTTATTGTTGCTAATAACATAGAATTTGACCCTAAAACGCAGATTTTGAATTTAATTTCATGTTGGAAAGTTTCCAACCAGAGATATTCCTGAAATTAATGCAGAAAAAAAAAACCCCCTACCGCTGCATCATTTGCAGTCTTTTTCCTTTTTATATTTCACAAATTTTGAAGAGTATTCTTGTAATTTCCCAAAAACATATCTTTGATCTCTCATTAAATCACTTTATAGACATTACTTTGATGGTGGGGACCTTAATTCCGAACTCTGTTACATGTTCACGATCATTCAAATTACAAACAGTCTCGGAATTAAACAATTATTTACCATAAAATGACCTTAGTAGAATTTTCCACAGCTGCCAAACCTAATAAAATTAATTATGTCTAAGACAGCAGAAAGAGGTTTCTCTACTCTGAAACGTATCGAGACATACAGCAGGAATTTAACAACTCAAGATTGTCTCAGTGGATTGTTAATAGTCATATTAAAGGCATTATTTAGAGAACAGAAAAGTGGTCACAATTTTCAGACGCAGTTGTAAATATTTTTGCCACCAAGAAGAACAGAAAGATTGGAGTGCTGTACAAGTAAATAACACAAGTTATTATTTATTTATTATTAATATTTGGGGTATATTGTGCTAATAATTCGCTATCTTCTCAGCTTCACCCCCTACATGTCTGAAAAAACAAAAGTCGCCACTGCTCGGAACGGGACAGCATGGTCCATCCTTGAAAGGAAGAGGAAGAAATAAGAACTGGGATTTCTTTTCCTTCCTTCCTTCCTTCCTTCCTTCCTTCCTTCCTTCCTTCCTTCCTTCCTTCCTTCCTTCCTTCCTTTTTTTTTTCTCCTTTTTTTAAATTCAGGAAGATTGACTGCAGCAAGATTCGAATTGTTTTTAATACCGTTTAACGTCTGTTTTTACTACTGAGGCACCACAGGCGGTGGACACTGACGATATGTGAGATGAAATGATTTTTAAGGAAGGAAACGTTCCAGGCCTAAGTTTAGGGTACCTCTCCGGCATTTGCCATTTATGAGGACTGGAAAAAACCTGGAAAAAACCTCAGTCAGGGAGGACAGACCTGGCGGGATTCGAACCCCAGATCTCCTGCTCACGAGTCCACATCTTAACGACCTCGACCACATGTGGCGGTGAGATTCGAATCTGCGCCCTCATGCTTGCTAATGCGCAGTCACAAGTTCGTAACCATAACTTCAGAAGCTAAATTATTGTACCGTGATCCTGTATAGACCTTACACTTGCGTGCTTCACATTCGTGCCTATAAAAGATTGATATTATAGACTCTGTAGTAGGGTTTTATCGGCTTGTACACATTTCACGTTCCATTTTTAGCTTTACGTGCGAGGGAGCACGCTGACGTCATCACTGAGGGGGAAATTACTCTGTCGAAGCGGAAGGGCAAAGTACGTGTAGCGTCTACCAACTTTATATTTCACCCCGTTACATTTACCACCGACTAACCGCTGTGTGTATGTAAATGATAACATATGCGGCTGCGGTTTGTATATATCCGAGTTCTGTGTTGGCGTGGAGCTATCTGTGTACTGCTTCCGATTATTCCAGTGCGCAGGTGCATGTGAACATTTGCAGTGACTTGTTTCACGATCCAGATGGATCATCAGCCTTGTGGGGTCACTAAACACACTTCCATCTCATTGTTTGAAATGTATTTATGACTCATAGCATCGTCACTGATTCTCCCATTCTTCGTTCAACTGAAAATCAAGAAAAGCGAACACAAGTTTAATTCAGGGAAAGAACATGCTAAGTTCAGTTTATCAAGTTGCACAGTTTAAAGTTTGGTAGCATTATTCCAGCCTAGCTCTATTTATATATATATATTCTATGAACTATTAAAGATATGGTTCTGAAATGTTGTACAAGGTTTCTCTATGTTATTAACGCAACCCCTATCTGGTGTCATTATCTTATCTGTTAAATAAATAATTTCAACTGTAACTTCCGCTGAGCCCAGTTGTTCAGATACCTATAGTTGCATAAAGAAGGCTACACGTAGAAGATTGTGACATGTTCAAAATTGAGTATCGAGCTTTTATTAAGTTCTTCACAAAAGAAGAACTTACTCCAAATGAAATTAAATAGTACTTGGAAACTTTTTCGGATGGATCGAGAAAGCATTGAAAGCAGTAAGGTTGGGCCTTTCTAAAACAACCGTCCTTTGAATTATTCATGACATTTAAAAATGAATAAGGTTAATGCAAGATGGATGCCTAGACTTGTTTCCTCAGTCCAAAAGCAGCAACGAGTCATCTGTTATGAGGCATTTTTAGAGCTCTGCCGTGGCAACGAGAGAGAAGTTATGCAAACCATTGCTACAGGAGATGAAAATATGGCACTCTACTATGATCCCTTGTCCAAAAGAGAATCAATGGAGTGATGTAAACCTGGCGAAGCCGTCTCTAAAGGCCAAGGTCACTCAGTCAACCAACAAGACCATAACCACAATCTTTTGGGACTTCATTGACTTCAAGGAGAGGAACACCACAGTAAATGGGGAGTACTGTGCTTGTCTACTGCACAGACTACGTGTTTCCATCAAAAAGAAAAGGTGAGGAAAGCTGAGTAGTGTGCGCCTTCTTCACGACAACGCACCTGTGCACACAGCTCTTGTTGCAAAGGAAGCTGTGAAGAAATGCGGCTTCATGGAGATCGGCTATTCACCATACAGCCCTGATCTAGCTCCCAGTGACTATTTCCTCTTCTCACAACTCAAGAAGGACCTCCGAGGAAGGAAATTTAAGTGTGACGAAGAAGGGATGGATGCTGTTTATGTCCATTTTGCAGACAAGACTTCCTACTATTTTTTTTGGGGGGGGGTTAAATGTTAATTCAAAGATGTGAGAAATTTATTGCGATAAAGGGTAAGAATAGTGCAGAGTAAAATATACTTTTTCTCTTTGTCATACCTAGAAAATGGTTAGTCCGGAAACTTATGAACCTACCCTAGTATGGCGTTATAACCGTGGTCGCGGGTCTACCCACTGATTCGAAGATGGGTCAGTTTTCGACACTCTTGGTAGTAAGTTTCGAAAGGGTCCGTAATTATCAAAGGAAGGGGTTCTGGTGCAAGCTCTGCAGACCCCAAATACCCTTCGGGAAGTTGCTCTGATAGATTATCCCCTGGAGTTTAATTTTAGATTGAGTAAGTTAAATGCTAGACAGTGGTAAATAATGAGTTGCAAGTTATATGGAACCGACGTATAGAAAACTTGGAGGAAGTGATTCCGTCAAGTACCCCATGCGCCAGAATTTTTTTAAAGGGTTGTTCCACTTTTCAGCGGATACCCTTTATTCCCAAACTCCATCTCTCACGATCTTGCCAAATTTTCTCTTGCATGTTGTAGTTTTTGATTGTTAATTTGATTCCTGCTGTTCATGATAGTTTTGGACGACCACGTTTTCTCCTTCCTGACGGTGACCACTCCACAAGAATTCTGGGCCATCGTTCGTCCTCCATTCTCCTAACGTAAAGCCTGCTTCTGGATTCTGTCTAAAACTGATTCCTGCATATCCATAACCTGTCTAACCTCTTCATTTCTTTTCCTTTCCGATCTGACTCCTCTTGGTATGCCATCCATCTCCACTACCTGAAGTTTATCTTTTTGGCGCTCAGTCAAAGTCCAACCTTCTGCCCCATACTCTATCTAATGTATGAAGGATTCTTTTCTTTGTTTCCTTGCATATAACTCTGCTCCAAAGAACAGCGTTTAACATCTTAATCGTCCTTCTAGCCTGTAAGATATTGTAGTCGCATCATCTTCACAGCTTCCCAATAATGGACCCCAAGTACTTAAATTGCTTCACTACTCTGATGTTCCCTGTGCTAGATGCAGATCTTTTCCACCTCCTCCTACTACCAGATACGCGAGAAGCAATCCTCTTTTATCCACCCATCCTCCTTGATTGTTGGAGAGCTCTTTACCGAGAATTAGCGAACCCTCCTGGAAAATCGGAGGTTGATTGAAGTGCCCATGTGTGTCACGTTGTCTGCTCCGCGAAGAGCATCCCAGGTTTCTTTTCTGGTCTTTCAGTGCCACTCAAAGAAGATGATTTTCATCATAATATAGGTTTAATATAGTATACTAAGGTTTTAATTTTTAAACAGAAGAACTATGCTGCTATTATAAATTATGTACCTGCTTGTTTCACTTTCCCAGAACGGAGTGTGTAACCGTTAAGTTATATGTCGATTCATTTACACAAACAGAGGGCTGGGAGTTCATTCCCACCATGGACATGTATGAATATTAATGTGCTTTTCCGTTGTTATGTGTTGAGTTTAATGCTGTTCCTCATTACTATGGAAACCTGTCACTGTATCAATGAGTATTTGCAATTTTAAGTACCCGAAACAGGCATTAGGCTTATTTCATGAAACAATCGCAACTTCAAAATCAACAAGAATTTATGTACTTGCTCATAATCAGCGCTTAGAAATGTATATGGGGAAGCATCCTCCTCATATTATACCGTTAAAGCATGGGCCATGCTTTTTTAAAAGGGTCGAGAAAGCATTGAAGACGAAGACCATGCAGGTCGTTCCTTGGAGGTGCTCGCCTCTGAAAATATGACTATTGTGTAAGGAGAAATTGTGGAGGATTGGCGGCTCAAAGTTATAGAAATAGCAGCAAGTTTGGGCCTTTCTAAATCAACAGTCCTTGGAATTATTCATCAATATTTAAACATGAATGAGATCAGTGCAAGATAGGTGCCAAAATTTCTTTCCTAAGTCAAAAAGCAGCAACGAATCATCTGTTGTCTTGCATTTTTTGAACTCTGTTATGGCAAAGAGAGAGAAGTTCTGCAATCCATTGTTACAGGAGATGAAACTATGGTCCTCTATAATTATTCGTTGCCCAAAAGAGAATCAATGGAGTGGCGTAAACCTGGCGAAACACATCCTCTAAAGTCCAAGGTCATTCAGTCAACCAACAAGATCATGGTCACAATCTTTTGGGACTGTGAAGGAATATTCTTCATCGACTTCAAGGAGAGGAACACCACAGTAAATGGGGAGTATTATGCTGGCGTACTGCACAGACTACGTGCTTCCATCAAAGAGAAAAGGCGAGGAAAGCTGAGTGGTGGTGTGCACACAGCTCTTGTTGCAAAAGTATGTCTGCAAAGGGATCGATCATCCACCCTACAGCCCGTATTAGACTCTTTGTGCCTATTTCCTCTTCATAAAACTCAAGAAGAACCTTCGCTGAAGGAAATTAAGTATGACGAAGAAGTGATGGATACTGTTTATGCTCATTTTGCAGATAAGACTCCTGACTATTTAGGGGGGGGGGTTGGAATGTTAATTCAAAAATGTGAGAAGTGTATCGCAAGTAACTATAATGAAAAGTGAAATATAGTTTTTGTCTCTATCATACCTAGAAGCTTATGGACCTACACTCGTACGTTTGATTCCTAGCTGAAATTACATTTTCACCTAGATAACGTTTCTTCACAGAAATGGTTGTTAACTTAACAACTTGGAGTTTTGTAAATTATTTCTGAACACGTGGTAGTATATTTCACGAAATAGTTTCTTAAGCCAAACGTTTCATATAAGAAGATTTTACCTTTGGAAAAATTGTCCAGTTTCATAACATGAAAAGTAGTGTCAGGATTATTTTGTGTCAGACATATCTTCGAGTTAAACAAACCTCATCCATTTATGTTTTTCATTTAATTCACGTTTTTATAATTTCAGGGTGGGGTTTTCAAACAATACATTGACACATCTGACACCCTATTGACTTAATCTCATTCAAGGTGAACACGAGAACACTGGTTGCTAAGGAACCCAATATCTGGGCTTTCAACGTTCTCTTTTTATCGTCATGACATATATTTTTAAAGGGTATCAATAGCTGGATGACTGCTAAAATTTTGGGCCTTTTACTCTTTATAGAGACGTCTAAAAATATTTCTAAAATGCACAGTTCGGAAGTTAACAATGCTGAACACTCCAAATTATTTGCATTATGAAACATTAGAGCCGATGGTTCTCAAATGCTCAGCAATTTTTAAAACTAGTCGTAATCGCCTTTTGTCAGAAAGTTATTTTGAAGCAGCCGAACATCTAAAGAACCTATTCGAATGAAAATTGTATTATTATGCTCTCTTTATTTAATAATCAAAAGTTCTGCTATGAAGTGTTGTAATTTTATAAACTTTTCAGCTCAAATTGTATATTCTTAAACTTGCAATTCACCAATTACAATACTACAACGCAGTTTATATTTACGCGATAAAAATATTTTTTCCCTTTTGTCTTATCAAAAGTATCTCAATTAATATTTCATGTATTTTTAAAAGATACAACTTGTATTTATTTGCATATAGTAAACAAAACACCGCATTTAAAAAGCTTGTTTCTGGCATTTTGTTAAGCAAAAGCATTTTCACACAGAGAAGCTCTGACTATCGACACAATTAGTGATACCTTTGTGTTTTATTAAACATGTACATGTCCGATTTCGACGATGCTAAGCTAGCATTATTAATTGGGTTAGATAATTACAACAGGCTCAAGCGATTACCACGACCTCGTTACTTGCACTGATCTGACAGACAAACCACCATGGGGTTTGGATTCTGTGCGGAGCAATAATTATCAACTACCTTTCCTAGTTTCGTCACAGAAAGAGTGAATATATCCATTTTGCTTAGTGCTTAATGCATTATCGTCTCAGATGACTCTTAAATTTCGTCCTTTAGACTGACGATATAATCTCGGATAAAAACTTCATTGGGAGAGCACGGGCCAAACGGATGCGAATCTCTTTCCTAATCAACTTTTATTATAGAGCGCTACATCCAACTACAGAGTGCAGCCGTGGGTGACCGAGGTCGTTAAGGTACGGACTCGTGAGCGGGAGGTCTGGTTTTTTTTCCAGGTTTTTTTTTGTTCAGTCCTCACATGCGTCGGTCCTGGTGGTGTAGTGATAAGAATACTTGCCTTCTAAACCCAAAATCGCGGGTTCTACCCGGTCAGAATCATGAATTTTTTCGGACGTAAAAATCCTAAGTATGGCTTCTTTCGGAAGGGAAGTAAAGCCGTGGGTCCCGTGTCGTACATTTGCGGCATGAAAAAGAACCTCAAACCTGAAACAAGAGGCCACTTGAGCAAAATATGTCGGCCGTTTCACGCCCTGAATTGAATGGACGCTGATGACCTGAGATGTTAAAGAGCATCCACAAATAAACTAAATCAGCAACAAAATCATTCCTCGTAATTGGCAAATGCCGGGAAACTTCCCTAAACTTAGGCCTGGAACGTTTACTTCTATAAAAAAAATCCTTTCCCAATTCATCATTTCTTCTTATGTATCATCAGTGTTCACCACCTGTGGTGCCTCAGTAGTAAGAACGGGAATTAAACACCATTAAAAAAAAGAAAAAAGAAAATTACTGGGTGACCCAATTAGCTATGAGCCAACTTGTGGTGTGTTATCTATAGGCAAGAGCGTTGCTCGTTGCCGTTGTAGAATAGGCTGACACAATTATACATAAGTTTTCCTAACTGTGTAAAAGAGCTGTACTTACCAACATTATGAAAGGAGATGCTGAAACTGGCCTGAGTAGTTTTACATATAATTTGGGCACCTCTGTATAAAACTACCCATGTTGAGTAATGCTGACTGTTTTCCTGCCGAATGGTTTGTTTCGGTTCTTTGACTTTGTCTGATATACGGTACTTTTTAATTTACTTCAGAGATAAAACTCGCAAGTGGTTAGTTCTGAGGATCAAGGTGTTCACTAATCCTCACCAATAGCTCTGTCATTCTCAAACAATCTTTCAGTTTCTCTCTTCGAAGTATTCGCTGTGGCAGTCTAGTTCATTTCCTCTAAGACGTCTTCCTTGACTGAGGTTGTTTTCAGGGTTTTCTCAGTTGTAATAAATGACAAATGCCGAAGAGGTACATAAAACGCTTAGTTCTTTAAAAAAAATACCCATTCCCAATTTATCATTTCATCTCACGTATCATGTTCACCTGTGATGCCTCAGCAGTAAAAAGGGGAAACGTTAAAAGCAAGTTACATCCTATTGCAATGTTATGCTCATTCCACGAAATTTGAACTATATATACGAAACTTGCGTTTTATAAGCACTTACACCTCAAACATTGCTTTTTTCTTTTAATATGATACTAGATGAGTAAAATTATTCATTCAGCTTAGTACATTCATTTACTTTTAAATTTACTACGCCCAATAAATTATGGACATATCATTGTACATCGTGGATATTTTATTTATACTAAAATAACAAAAACAAACAAAAATAATTTTGGAGTAATTAATAAAAACAAATTTCTAACTCCAAACTTTAAGACGAGCATGTCAACATCACAAAAAGTGTATTTTAAAACAATATAAAACTCACTTTTAGATCATCGTTGGCCTGTTGCACATAGTGTTAAATGCAATAATTGTCTTTATTATGCACAAAGGAGGTATTTGCAGTTCATAGGATTATTAAGTTTCTGCAATGGCAAAATGTGGAATTTACTCTAAGCATGTTCACAAATGTGATTAGTACTTAACAATTTTGTGCACTTTGGAACAGTTGACAAACATGGTAAGAGAATATTAATATTTTCCATGAAGGTATACACAACTCATAGTGGGCCATTTTGATTTCACCAGCATGAATTAATCCTCGTCCATACCAAGTTACCGTAACAGCTTCGTGAAATTGAAGTTGATTACAGTGAAAAGGAACAAACCATGTATTATACAAAGACACTTTCCAGAAATTAACATCAGGGCAAAAAGAAGAGAGTACAAGACCAAGAGCCAATGAGTTGGTCAAACGTGTCTTTAAAACCTGTGTATAGTCGCATATTGCCCATAAGCGAAGCCAAGAAAACAGATCTGTCAACACCACTGCATAAGGTCGGTCCTGGTGGTGTAGTGGTTACCATACCTGTCTCCTAAACCCAAGATCGCGTGTTCATACCCGGCCAGGACCTATGGATTTTTTGGGGCGTAAAAATGCTAAGTATGGATTCCTTCGGAAGGGAAGTAAAGCCGTGGGTCCCGTGTCTACATTTACGGCACGATAAAGAACCTCAAGTCTGAATGAGAGGCCTCTGAGCAAAATTTGTCGGACGTTTCACGCCCTGAGTTGAATGGGACGCTGGTGACCTCAGATGTTAAAGAGCGTCCATAAATAGAAAAATCAATCAATCAAACCACTGCATAAGAAAGTGACCCCTGGGGAGTACAGGCTCCTTGAAGAAATTCCGACGACAAAACGATTCGCAAATGACAATGACAAAGCCTTTTATGATATTTACCTATTTGATGATTTTGTTATATTTTCATCTTTAATTCTGACCTTTTTGGATAATGGACAAAAGTGTGAAGTGATTAAATCCACTAGCCAAATGTGTTAAGTGTATGCAATTTAATTCTTTATCACTTTTCAGGAATTGTTTAAGAAACACATTATTGCATTGAATATTCACAACAATTAATTTACTTCTTAAAGATTGAATGATAATTTATGTTTAATTAGCCATTAAAGTTTAAAATTGAATTTACTAAAAATGAGGAAATTGTACTTACATGGAAAATAATTTCAATCAAGCCACACAAGATTTATTATTAACAATCATCTTAGGGGTCTCAAGTTTAATTTATTTTACACTAAATATAACAGGGTATCTAATCTTAGTTTAAAATTTTAATTTCATTATCAATTCATCCTTAATTATTCATACCTGTACACGATATCAAATATATATTACATGAATTTATTCAAATATGTGTAAATACAATTTTTTTAAAATAAATATTTTCTATCTTATTCTCCTTAAATTTTTTAGAATTATCTTATATAAATATGAAGAAGTGTTACGTAATAATTGCAGCATAAACAGCTTTCAACATGTGTGTGAGCGATGACTGCTTGAAGGCCCTAACCTTAAAAACGAAATATTTTAATTCATGCCGTAGCTTCCAAAGCGAAATGTGCCATATTCAATTATTGGCATTCCTCCATTGCATTCATAGTCAACTTTCCCAACCCAATGCATGCTGGGAATTCTCGTAGTCGTCAAGAAGTCCTCCAAAACGAAACGGTACATTTCCAGCAAAAGGGGCATTTGTGTAATAACTAAGTGATACACGTTTTTTAACATTCTTTTCCATATTCTTATTTTTTCTTTTCCTTGCTTTTAGAGAGAACGTTAGCATTCTTTAATTCTCTAGCAGTAACAAAAACCTTATATCATATGGCACTTTGCTTGAATTTTTAGAAAATTTAGATATGCAATATTTTATACTTAAGTGGGGATTTGATGATTTGATATGTAAATAATGACACATGCATTTCTAACAAATTATACGCACTGTTAAAATCGAGCAATACACTTTAAATACATTCAGTCAAATCCCACATATGTATACCATATTCTAATTGTAATGTGTTGGTCATTTATGAAAAAAATATGCACTAGTTTCCTAAGAGCAAAGTAAAAAATGTAATAGAACATTATTTTTAGCTATCACTCAGTCTTTCTTTCTGATAAATATTTCTGGTAACATCAACTTACAAAGCTTCTAATATCTTCGGATCATTAAGGATTATATGAACCAATTTAATTTAGTTTAGTTTAGACCTCGAGATGTCAGAAAGATTAATGGTCAAGCCATCGCTTCAAATGCAATCATAGACGTTATGCAATTGTCTCTTATAAATTTGCACTGGGCTTTAAATGCTGAGATCGGCACTAAAATCACATAACACATACATACCAACATGCATTTATTTTTATTGAGAATGAAGCGACGTTTATTGCTGTTTGCAAAATAAATCACAGTGGACTGTTACTTTGTCCATTATCAGCTAAAATATGGGTCGCAAAATGACCATTCTAAATCAACAGGTACAACTGGGCGTTATTTACACTATGCAATAGAAGATTTCGTATATTCATACATTTAAGTAGATACTGGCTGAAGGAATCTATGCAATTCAGCATTATAAATTGATTATAATAACAACATTTTAATTAAACGCTCATAACGTTCTGTTCTACGTAATGGCATCGTAATAACAGTTTCTAAGACAAACTGCATTTGTTTATTAACTGGAATAATAGAAATAAAAAAATGAATGGCGTTTCTCTAGAAATTATAAAGAAAGCCTAGATAGTAGAAGTTCTATTCATTCAGCATAAAACAAAGGATTGCGTAAAAAAGAAACAAAAATATTTCTGAGGAATTAATTTCTAAAGGAAATTAATCACAACAAAGGAACAGTCATGCTTGCATGAATGTCGGAGCTGCCAAATTTTTAAACTTTTATCTATTATTAAAGTGATAAGTGATTTAAAAATTAGATGCTAAGATTTTTTGAGAAATAAAATTATTCAATATAACAAATTGAATCTTCAATATTTATCAACAGAAATGCATATAAAAATTAATGTAACGCTTTTATAGGCGATCAGGCATACCAAAGAGAGACAATTTGACCATTTTGATCATCATAACAACATATATATAGTACTAAGCTTACTTAAGATAATGTATTACATGATATGGTTGACTTTGGAATACTAATGTTACACTTACACACAGAATGAGTATCTTAAAAATCTGCAAGCACAGACGAAAGCACGTTAACACCCTCCCAGTGATTTATTCCAAACTTGTTCGCATGACATGGTCCATGTATTAAGCCGTAAATGTAGAAAAGCTTACGTAAGTAGGATACGAGGTGGTATCCAGAATATTCGGGACTGGTGCTGCCATCTGGTCAAAAACTTACTTTGACACTAATGACCGCCGTCACTCTCGAAGTAGTTCCCTTCCACACGTATACACCGGTCCCAGCGACTCTGCCTTTTCCAAGTGCATCTGGGAAGTCATGTTCTTTGCGGGTGTTTATTACACACAGAGTTTCTTCTTGAATCCTCTCAGTTGTGTCGAAACGACGTCCTTTCAACTTGATTTTCAGTTTGGGGAATAGAGCGTAGTGACAGGGTGCCAAATCAGGCGAGTACGGTGGGTAGGGGATAACCGTCTTGTTTTTCGTCAAAAACTCCTGGTGAACAAGCAATTGTGACAGAGCGCATTATCGTGATGCAACAGCCAGTTCCCTTGTCGCCAAAGTTCGGGCCGTCGTCTCCGCACATTTTCACGGAACCGTCGCAAAACGTCACAGTAGTACGTGGAATTCACTGTTTGATTTGGTGGGACGAATTCTTTGTACACAATCCTCTTACTATAAAAGAAAACGAGGAGCATGCTCTTGACTTTGCTCTTCACTTGTCTCCTTTTTTTGGTCTTGGTGAGTTCGGGCTCTTCCACTGGGAGGATTGTTGCTTAGTCTCAGGGTCATAAGCGTACATCCAGCTCTCGTCGCCGGTGAAGACCCTGGACAAGAAGGTTAGGTCATCGGATACGGCCTGACGAAGCTCCGTGCAAACTTCAACACGCTGCGCCTTCTGATCAGTAGTCAGGATTCTTGGCACAAATTTTGCGGCGACACGATGCATGCCCCAATCCATCAGTTAAAATTCGTTGGCATGTCCCATAACCAATTCCCACTTCATGAGCAAGTTCTTCAATGGTTCGACGTCGATCCTCACGAACGAGGTGTTGAACTTTGGCAACAAAGTCAGGCGTTGTGCAGCTGACGGACCTGCCGATGTGAGCATCGTCTTCAATAGCTGTACTGCCGGCCCTGAACCGAGCATGCACTCAAACACACGTGTACGGCTCGTGCTTTGTCCCCCAAATACTGGTTGAATCATTGTGGGGGTCTCCGTAG
Source organism: Metallyticus violacea (assembly GCA_030762175.1). NCBI lineage: Eukaryota > Metazoa > Arthropoda > Insecta > Mantodea > Metallyticidae > Metallyticus > Metallyticus violacea. Next base: position 51,486,531 of record CM060837.1, read on the forward strand.
CATTTTCCCCGAGATTTGCACAGAATTTGATGCACACTCTCTGTTCTAATCTTGGATCCATCGTAAAATCGCCACACACTTCACACAGAGTATCATGAAAAGTACTATAGAATCTCAACATATCTACCCAGCGGCATGAAACTTTAAACACTCACTCATCAGATTTGCTAATTTTGCCACCTAGGGGTACAAAACTCTACTGCAACTACTGTCGAGATGGCAGCAACAGTCCGGAATATTGTGGATACCACCTCGTATATCCCTGGTTAGGTCTGAATGTCTGAGTAAGGGTTTTTTTTCCGCCTTTTTTTTCCCGGAGTTTTTCTTCACCCTGAGAAGGTGTATGCCAAATAACTTTAAGGCTGCAAGGACTCCGAGCTCATTTGTGCTATCATTAATCCATTTCATTTCATTTATTCCTACAGTATTCAGTCCACAATCTACAGACTTCAGAGAAGACCAATAAGAATAACTGCAATCTACTGCTTTGGTGAAAATTTTACAGCTCTTTTTTTAGAAATTTTCCAAATACCGTCTACTAGTACCATAAAAGTAATGTAGTTTTCTTAAGTCAATCCTTCAATACCACTGTTTAAATTTTGCAGTACAGCTCCGTCAGTCAACGTGTTGGAAAGTAAGTTTGAATTCACAGAATAGTTTGTGGTCACGAGGAAATGCACTTAACTGTATAATCGCCAATGTTCCAAATATATTTTTCATGTGCCCATATACATTTTAAAAATTTTGGGCCTATATAACATTTGTTAGAGAAAAGAAGTGGTGTCTGACATTTGATTGTTGCGCATATGTGAAAATAACTGCGAAATATCACAAGTAATAAAAAATTAAGATATGGATAGGGTCTTCTTCATAAACAATATTTATCACGTAGTATTTTAAATGAAGATGATTTTATTATCCTTATAATGTTTCTTAATGAACATTAGGGGCTGTTTTCGTCCACTGCTAGCTGAGACAGTATTTATGAGCTGACACCCTCATATTTAATTAGATTAAATGTGGCAAGTAATTTTATGTAACTTCGTTATAACCATGAATGTAATGTTATTTTCCTGTACAAGTGTTGAGCTGTTGTGTGTAAAATGATATTTTCTCGCAAGTGTGCAGAAAGTTACCCAAGCCATAAAATATGATCTGGGAATTTATGTTGCCTATTGTAACAATATTTGTATAGAAGGCGCAAGGACATAGCAAACCGAAAGTTATGGAGCAAATTCTTAAGCAGTGCACGTGGAAAAGATGTTTATTTGTATTCTGTGAGAGACTGTAAAGCAGGGACAATAAAAACATATGACAGGCAACTACAAGGATGAAAAGACATTAGTGGAAAGCGGCAGTTAGTTCTGGAAGAGAATTAAGTGGACGAGCTTTATTAGTTAAGTGCAATAGTTATTGTACAATAGTGTATGAACAATAAATTGTGTCATCTTCCATAACGAAAAAATATTATTAATCTCCGACTTCTTCCCTTATTGTCACAGGGCCATAAAAGCTTCCAGCTCTATAGAGTCTCAACAGCCGTGGCAAAATTGTAAGACAGCGGAAACCAATCGTTGGAGAGGAAGAATCATTTACCCCTAAGATTATATATACCCAATAAAACCAAATTTTCTTTTTCTAAATCCTTCCCTCCATTCTTGTACATATTTTCATTAACACACCCGTTCTTCTCTATTAATACCGCCGCATAGCTGAGACAGCCATATTGCACGATTTTTAAACCTAAAATTGACATTAAAATCGATTTAATTTATAAACAAAAAATACGACGCAACATTTTACATTCAGGATGTGTTCTTTCTTCAACATCGAATTATTAAAGTATGCTAAATAGTTTCGAAGATATAACGGTTAAAAATGTATCCCTATTTTCCCATTGTATACTTTTATGTCCTTGTCAACCTGCACTTTAGTAAGTTTTTGTATGTGCTAATAAAATATTTCCTCTTTAATGTTTTACAAAATATATTTACCATGTGCGAAAATAATAATAAATTATTAATATTTAATGCGGAATAGTTTTGTCATAGATAGTTTGGAAATGCTACTCCAAATGTCATGTTTCTCTTTTATTGTTATGAAAATAGACATAAAAGTGTGATATTTTCCAAAAAAAACGAACATATTCCCCAGTGAGCACGCATACAGGAATGTGACGAAAATCGATTGGGCCACTCAACAGTTTACGAAGAACTTGGCTGTCTCATTATGCAACGTTCAGTGAGCAAGCGGACCTGCCGTATCATAAACCTTAACTTCACCCTGAAAAAAGTAACTTTCAAATTCACTTGCTATATTGCTTAGGGACGGAATATTGTAGCCAGCATCATTAACATCCTGGGGTCGATATGTTTAGTGTATTAGCAGATACCTCCTTTGGTGACCAGAATGTCTGTTTTAGATTCATTGAGAGTCCTAGGATCGAAACGAATTGTGCTAACAGTTTATATCGGCATTGCTTGACTTAATTAAGTTTCAGGTTTAACATGAGTTCCATCTCTTGAGTAAATTCGCTACTGCCCTTGGTGATAATGGTAAAGCTTGATTAATACCGTAAGGTTATTTGATTTAAGATCCGGCAGAGCGCGGCTTCATTACTGGAAGAAGCCGATCTTCAAGGCCGCATAATGTCTTTGCAGTAGCAGCTTGCAGTTCATGTGTTACTCGATGCTTACATTGTATGTAATTCGTGTTAGTTATGCTGATCACAAATATAGTCTTGAATGCGTTTTTATGTACGATACCTTTTCAAATATCTCTTATAGTGTTTATTATCAGCTTTAAAAATAATATCATTTTATGTTTTCAGTAAAAAATTTAATACCAAAATAAAAATATTAGCGACTGTACTTCTCCAGTTTCATCCGCGTTCAGACGACCCGTAACTGAAATAACCTCAATGTATAAATCGGGCGCCTTTCATATATTCGTTTTAACAAAACCTGTTTATAGTGCCTTAAATGTAGCTTTTCTGCGATTACCTTTGCATTAAATACTTTAAATGTCTTCCCTTCGCTTAAAGACAGCTGAACGCATTTCATTTTGCTAGTCATTTGTTGCAGATGTTCTTTTGTTCTGCTCTCGCCTCTGCTGCATTTTTTTACGTAATCAAAGAAGCCGAGCGCTTGTAATATTCTCGTTCAATAATAATCCACCAAGGGCGTGTAGCATGAGCTTTTTTCCGCAGATAACTGCACAGAAAAGTTACATCCAATCACCACAACTTCTTGGAGTTAATTCCGTCGCCAAAGAAACTTTAAAATTGAACCTTGCACTTGTTTGGCATATAACAGCTGAAGCCTATCAAAGTTTTTGCTGCAGTTTAATATCGTGTAGTTGTTCTAGTGTATTCCATTAAAATACGGTGGTTCTCTGCGGTGTTTCACAGTTCATTTTATCGCATCTACATACATTTGTTTTCATACGAACAATATACTGAAATATATTTATAATCTCTTTGGCCTAAACATCATTATGCAATAGAAATAAATAAACATGGCGGGCAATTTATAACGTTTTGGCGAGACATCAAGTGCACAATTTGACTTTATAATCCATAAGTCCAAGCAAAATAGAAAAATTGTGTGATATAGTTTAACGAATGTCATTTGATTTTCAAATTTTTGTTTTTAATAATTCCAAATTTAACTAGCGGTATAGATTATTATGCTTTAGTTGTTTTCAATTTGCTATCTCGTAAATCATTTTAATTTCAAGCTTCATCTGTTCGACTGTTAACGGCAATTAAAAGCGGACTAAATATTCATAACTGTAAATTTCATTCGCCAAAAAGTCATTCTTTCAATATAAAATCTGGATTTCTTGTTATAATATTACAAATAAAATAAATATAAAAGAAACTTCTTTCTTTGGAACATAGGTAACTTTATATTGCAGCTACGTGTGTTTGTGCCAAAAGGTGCCAAAAGGTGTGTAATATCTGTATATATACGTACTCGTATGCAACTGAGTCACAAATGTTAATGGTTGTCGCTTAACTGTGAACTATGGCTGGTTTTACACAGTTTTGGAACAGAAAACAAATGTTATGTATATATATATATATCAGTTTTGAAAATTATTGTCCTTTTTTTTCTTTCCAAGAACAATACATCAAGTAATTCTAAAAGTTCCCTGATTCTTCGACTGTGTCCATAAATTTCCGGCCTCGCCGATAAGGATTGTCGTCTTCACAAAACCCTTATCTGGTGTCATACCTTATAGGTTAAGTAAATAATTGCAGCTGTGACTTGTGTTCAGTTGTTCAGATATAGTTGCATAAAGAAGGCTATGTGTAGAAGATTGTGAGATGTTCAAAATGGAGTGTCGAGCTGTTATTAAGTTCTTCACGAAAGAACGACTTACTCCAAATGAAATTAAACAGCGGTTGGACGGTGTCTATGGGGAAGCATCCCCATCAAATTCTACCCAAAAGAATGGGCCGAACTTTTTCGAGTGGGTCGAGAAAGCACTGAAGACGAAGAGCGTGCAGGTATGCCCTTGGAGGTACTCACTCCTGAAACCACCGCTCTTGTGGAAGGAAAAATTATGGAAGACCGGCGGCTCAAAGTTACAAAAATAGCAGCAAGGTTGGGCCTTTCTAAAACAACAATCCTTGAAATTATTCATGAACCGCGAATAAGGTTAATGCAAGATGCCTAGACTTCTTTCCTCAGTTCAAAAGCAGCAACTAGACTCAGGCATTTTGGAGCTCTTCCGTGGAATGGTGAGAGAAGTTCTGGAAATCATTGCTTCAGGAGATGAAACTATGGTCCTCTACTATGATCCCTTGCCCAAAAGAGAATCATTGGAGTACCGTAAACCTGGCAAAGCACCGCCTCTAAAGGCCAACGCCACTCGGTCAACCAACAAGATCATGGTCACAATCTTTTGGGAATACTCTTCATTGACTTCAAGGAGAGGAACACCACAGTAAATGGCAAGTACTATGCTGGCCTACTGCACAGATTACGTGCTTCCATCAAAGAGAAAAGGCGAGGAAAGCTGAGTGGTGGTGTGCGCCTTCATCACGACAAATCCTGTTGCAAAGAAATGTGAGGAGATCGACAATCCACCTTACATTCCAGATCTAGCTCCCAGTGACTGTTTCCTCTTCTCACAACTCAAGAAGGACCTTCAAGGAAGATAATTTAAGTGTGACGAAGAAGGGATGGATGCTGTTTATGCCCATTTTGCAGACAAGCCTTCTGACTATTTGGGGACGGGTGATTGAAATGTTAATTCAAAGATGTGAGAGGTATGTTGCAATAAAAGGTAACTGTATTGAAAAGTGAAATATAGTTTTGTCTTTATCGTACATAGAAAATGGTTAGGCCGGAAACTTACGCTCATAAGCTCTTGAACTTTTTCTGTAACCTTGTATTATTGTGGCATACACCTCACGTCTGTGACTACCTGAACATTAAAACAATATATTTATAGGTGTATCGAATATACATTTCGTAGTTAACAACTAACCTATGTTAATGTGCCCATCTGAGATGACAAGTGAAGTCTGTGATAAACATAAAGCGGAGAAAGATCTGACAACGTAGCAAAACCAAACCATGGCTCTTATCTAAATCTTTAGCAGGTGAACGTGCTTCAGGGTCAAGTGTTGTGCAAGTATTTTTCCGAGTGTGCAATTTCCGACGTAATTGTTGAAGTGTATCACATTTTCCACTGTTCCAAACTTGGTGCCGATAATTCATCTCGTTTGTGCTCTCTAATGATAAAACTGCAGAAATATACATTCGTTACGTAATTGTAAAAAACAGTGATAAGCTAGCGGTTGTAAAACAAGCTGCCGTGTGGCAGTGACATTGACAGCAAGTTTGCAATGTCAGTAGCAGCAGTGGTGCATCCTGTCAGCGGTACGTTATGTCGTTAATTAATTATGGATTTTATAGGAATGCTGCCTTATGAAAAGTATGTATGATTTTCATAGTTGCAACTTACTTAAATGACAGATAAATGGATTGTATTTGGCTGGAATTACATTTGGCGACAGATTTATCACAACGTATATTCTACCTTTGTGACTGGCTGAATATAACATCATTGCCTACAACAATTATTACTGAAGCATTACTAAGATTTTATGATTATAGTGGGGTTACCATATTATTACGATCTCAAAACGAGACACTTAGAAATTGTTGTATCTTAAAAAACACCGACGTTTTTGCATAGACATAATTGATGTTACTTGCCGTTATACTATGGAATGATACTAAAATAGCATGTGAATCATTCCGTTAACAAGGCCAGTAATAAAACAAAAACAAAGACAATGTAACATTAAAAAATATAACATTTCGGCAAATTAAATACCAGAATTTCCAATCTTTATTATGTTAAATTTCCCCAATTAAACAGCATTCAATATTTTGGGACTAGAGATTGATCCATTTCATTTATAAGGGAAAAAGACAATTATACGAGAGTCATTTTATTACAAATTGTGGATAAATATACTTTAGAGCACTGTATAACAGTTTTTTTTTAATTGAATAATGTTTAACGCCCGTTTTTATTACTGAGGCACCACAGGCGGTAAACACTGATGATATATGAAATGAAATTATATATTGGGAAAGGATTTTTTAAGGAAGGTAACGTTCCAGGCCTAAGTTTAAGGTACCTCCCCGGCATTTGCCGCTTATAAAGATGGAGGAAAACCTGAGAGGACAGTCCTGGCGGAATTCGAACCCCAGACCTCCCGCTCACGAGTCCGCGCTTTAACGTACTCAGCCACCAATGGCGGTATATAACAAAATAAAAGCATGAGAGATAAAATTTGGTAAAATATCAAAATTTTGACTTTGTAGACGGTAGATGGCGCATTTATTCTAGACACACTAAGAGTATCAATCAAACGCTTTTGTTGATTTTAAAAGGTCATTGATTCCATCATACATCAGGCACCATGGGTCAAGTTAGGAAGATTGTCGGGGAAAATTATTCGAGCTCTGAAAGCCTTATATAGAAATGTGGAATTGTACAAGGAATTGCCGTCACGGGTGGCCGAGGTCGTTAGGTCTGGGGTTCGAATCCTCCAGGACCATCCTCCCTGACTGGTTTTTTTTTTTTTTTTTTCCCAGGTTTTCCGCAGTCCTCATAAATGGCAAATGCCGGGGAGGTACTCTAAACTTAGGTCTGAAACGTTTCCTTCCTTAAAAGAAATTCTTTCCCAATATATCATTTCATGTATAATCAGTATCCACCGCCTGTAATGCCTCAGTAGTAAAAACGGGAGTTGAACATTATTTAAAAAAAGTACAAGGATAAAGTATCGGAGAGTTTCGTAAGCGGGAGGGAGTGAGGCTAGGACGCATTTAATCACCCTTACTATTTTATTTCTATATATTTGGGATCATTGACGTGACGTTTTGAGACACCAGTTGTAGCAGGTATGCAGGTGTCAGCGCTTTTATGCGCGAATGATGTGGTGTGGTGTTCTACGTGATTAACTGCTTACTAAACAGACTTGGAACCTACTGCGAAGAGTGAATAAGATAAAAACAGTGACTTTCAAGAACGGATCTGTTACTAGTAGGGCGGAGACACGGACGTACGCGGTACAAACGCTAGAAAATGTAAAACTTTCACATCGGCATTGCTTTTACGATGAACGGAAGGTTCATCTAAATATGTTGACTAGATAAAGCGTAAAGCAGGAATAACACCACCAGAAACTCTCCAATAACTTGGCAGAATCGTAGATATGTCTGGGAATTGGATATAGGGCAGTAGTAATATCTACAATGGCATATGGGGTGGAAATATCGGGATGGGAGCAAACTGCGTTCCTAGATTCAGTGAAAACATATTTCTGAAAGGAATTTTGGGACTGGGGAGAGGTAAAGCGAGTTACGGAATTACAAGGCAATTTGGGGTCTACAGCAAGACTATATACTTTTAAATCAGAGTAGCGATGTGTTGGTTGCGAATTATGCATGGGAACTAAACTTTATAGCATTGCTTTTTTTTTTTTTTTTTTTAGTAGTGTTTAACGCCCGTTTTTACTACTGAGGCACCACAGGCGGTGGACACTGGTGATACATGAGATGAAATGATAAATTGGGAAAGGATTTTTTTTTTTTTTTTTAAGGAAGGAAGCGTTCCAGGCCTAAGTTTAGGTACCTCCCCGGCATTTGCCAGTTATGAAGACTGAGGAAAACCTGGAAAAAACCCCAGTCAGGGAGGACGGTCCTGGCGGGATTCGAACCGCAGACCTCCCGCTCACGAGTCCGTGCCTTAACGACCTCGGCCACCCGTGGCGGTGTTTATAGCATTGTGCTACTATTAACAATTAGAGATGGGAGGGATCGTGAAATGGGACTGGAAACTGTAGGTCTGGGCTCGTTTTGGGTTGCTGGCCAGGGGAATAGAAAGAGTCCATGAAGGAAGGTTAATAACTGCTTGAGGGATACGGATAGGCAGCAGACAATTGCGCAGTTAATTTCGCTGGAAGTACAATCCGGACTAAAATCTGAATAGGTGTTGGAGAATACACGAAAAAGAGGCTCGCATGGTTCGGTTTAAAATCATGCCGGATGATTATATGAGCGGAGAATTCGTCCCATCTGTGAGGAGGGGAAATCAAGGACACACATTCTAGCTGAATGTAAAGGTACGGAAAAATGGAGGGAAAAGTATCTACAGCATTCTTTTACAGTATCAAACAGAGAGAGAGGTCATGCCGGGCTTTACTGGCAGGCAAAGAAGAAGAGGAGAGTAGATCAATTTCTGATGAAAGTGAGACAGCCCAGGTCAGAAAAGGCTGATAACGGAGAAGGGGATGGGGGAAAATTAAATAGATTGAATTCAGCTGCGTGGCATTTATAATGATATATTCATATTTTATATGTATTTTTAAAAATTAATTTCCATGAATTTATTTTATCTTTTTTGAATATAGGTAAATGTTTAGTGTGAAATATCCAGTATACTATATTGTGCTAAATGAAACAGACTTAGTGTATCATAAAAGCATGGATTCATGCCCTTGTTGAAGTTGTATTGCTTTGTGCATAGGTTTTAAATAAGAAAGGGGATTAATTTATTATGTAGATAGGAGAGAAAACTTTTGGAAAAGGAAATTTGGTTGTTTTGGATTTTCAGGGGTAATGTTATTTCTTTCTCTTCGATGATTGGTTTCCGCTGACTTATATTTTGCCATGGCTGTTGAGACTCTGCTGCTGGATACTTTTATGGTCCTGTGAGCACAGGGGAAGGAGTACATGGAGATTGATAAGATTTCTCGTTATGGGAGATGAAACACAGTTTGTTGTTAATAAATTATAACATGTACTACCGTTGTTTTCTGGAGAATATGTGCCACTTACGCATTAATTATGGCAACCACTCTGACGTTAACGCACTTTAATAACTCTAAAAGTCTGATCTTAAACTCCACTAAATTCAACTAATTCTGAGATACAGCTGCCCAGTCTTCACTGATAATTTTCCACAAACGAAACTCTTCTACTGAACTAAACTAAAACAGATAATTGAACTCCTAGTGCCTAATCTTCCACTCTGGTTTACAATCGAACGGAGAATGTCTTTTCTTCCAACCAGCTGAACTGAACGGAGAGTGTCCTTGGCCGCAAAATTGCAAGACTAAATAAATATGGCGCTCTGCCGGTCTCACGAAGTCATCTTTATTCTTTCAAATGTGTTTTTAGAAAAAATCTAGAATGTTTTTTTCCCATCCTTGCATCTGTATTGGGTAATCTGTTTCCTCCATTTTTTCTCTCCTATATTATTGGTCTAATGGCTTACGTGACTTCTTGAAAGTAATCCACATACATATTACACGGAACCGTTAGGATCTCCCTTCCAGAGGTTATCATTCTGCCCTTTCGCCCCGTAATCGTCATATTTATTACGTCTTCCTTGCTTTACAATTCTCTAACAGTGTAGAAATAAACATCTTGCTCAAGGATTCTCCTTTAGTAATTTCTCCAGAAAAGAGCTATTTGCTTGGGTCATCTTTACAAATATTGTTACAATAGGCAACAGAAATTCCCAGGCCAGATTTTATGGCTGGGATCGCTTTCTACACTCTGGCAAGAAAATAACAATACGAACAATAATTCAACACTTGTACAGAAAATAAAAATGACACTATTAAAATAAAGAAGTTACATAAAATTACTTGCTATAGTTATTCTAATTAAATTTAGGGGTTGCGGCTCATAAATACTGTCTCAATTATACTGTTACCACTGTATTAAATGCATCCCTAACACTAAAGTAAATCTGACGAACGCATATCACATAATCGCAGCCGTGTTCTCAAAGCTGTTGAAATTAGAACAATGCCAGAAGTTTTTCTGATGTGCCAGTATTTCGAAAAAAAAAAATATATTTTTCAATTTAATGTCATATAATTCTACACAACTATAAGAGATCCACTCCCAATAATAACGTAGATGTTGAAACTATCTATCCAAATGCTATTTATTATACAAAATTCAAATTCTAAATCACAACACTATTTCTACTACTTTGTGAAGACGGCGTTATAGAATTTGTTCCTCTTCAATTTTTTTTTCTTCTATGGATCACCACCCATTTTTCTGCTACTGGAACTTTTTTTGTTTTCCATTCTTTTTGTGAAAACGTAAAGATTTCTTTTGCACACTGCAAACTTTTTGTTACTTCATCAAAATTATTTATGATGTGTGCTTTTAATAAATTCTCTAGAATCGTAAGAATGCTATATTGAATATCTGACCCTGTTAGTACATTGAGAAAAGAAACCATTGAAAAATTTTCGTCTCAGCATAAAAATATTTGCAATTTTTGAAAGTATTCTAGACACACATTATGAAATATGTCACCCACAGGTAGAAATTTTTCCTGATTGATGTCTGCATCCGTTTCACTTTCTTTGTTAATGAGGAAATTTGCTCTGAAACTTCTCTGACTGTCGTGTAGTCCTGTTCACTAACAGTTATTGTCTCTACAAATATGTGCCATTGAACACTTACAGTTCAAAACAGGGGTGCCTTCTCCTGTAACATAATATAGGAACGTAATCCAAAAAAATATCTGAAATTCTGCTCAGAACTGCAGCTAAAGGAGAAGGGGAAATTTGTGACCATTTTTCAATATTCTAGCAAATTCACAAAACTTGTGTAATTCTATTACACTAAACTTTTGTATACGTTAACATTTAAACTCTCCACATCGTACTGCAAACAATCTATTGCAAACAGTTGTGCACATACGAGATCCATAAGTTTCCGGCCTCACCGATAAGGATTATTGCCTTCACAAAATCCTTACCTGATGTCATACCTTATCTGTTAAGTAAATAATTTCATCTATAACTTCCGCTTCACTGTGTTCAGTTCTTCAATATATTTGCATAAAGAAGGCTATGTGTAGAAGATTGTGAAATGTTCAAAATTGAGTTTCGAGCTGTTATTAAGTTCTTCACAAAAGAAGGACTTACTCCAAATGAAATTACACAGCGATTGAACGATGTATATGGGGAAGCATCCCCTCATATTCTCCAGTAAAAGAATGCACCAAACTTTTTAATGGGTCGAGAAAGCATTGAAGACGAAGAGCATGCAGGTCTGCCCTTAGAGGTCCTCACTCCTGAGAGCATCGCTCTTGTGGAAGCAGAAATTGTGGAAGACCGGAGGGTTAAAGTTACAGAAATAGCAGCAAGGTTGGACATTTCTAAAACAACAGTCCTTCGAATTATTCATGAACATTTAAACATGAACAAGGTTAGTGCAAGATGGGTGCCTAGACTTCTTTCCTCAGTCCAAAAGCAGTAACAAGTCATCTGTTATCAGGCATTCTTTGAGCTCTGCCGTGGTAACGAGAGAGAAGTTCTGCTAACCATTTGTTACAGGAGATGAAACTATGGTCCTCTGCTATGATCCCTAGTCCAAAAGAGAACAAATGGAGTGGCGTAAACCTGGTGAAGTACCGTCTCTAAAAGCAGTAGTCACTCAGTCAACCAACAAGATCATGGCCACAATCTTTTGGGACTGTGAAGGAATGAATACTCTTCATTGACTACAAGGAGGGGAACACCACAGTAAATGGGGAGTACTGTGCTGGATACTGCACAGACTACGTGCTTCCATCAAAGAGAAAAGGGGAGGAATGCTGAGTGGTGGTGTACGCCTGAGCACACAGTTCCTGTTGCAAAGGAAGCTTAGAAGAAATGTGGCTTCAATGAGATCGAACATCCACCCTATAGCCCAGATTTAGCTCCCGTGACTATTTCTTCTTCTTAAAACTCAAGAGGGACCTTCGAGGAAGAAAATTTAATTACAACGAAGATGTGATGGATGATGCTTATGCCCATTTTGCAGACAAGATATCTGACTATTTAGGGGGGGGGGTTGGAATTGAAACGTTAATTCAAAGATGTGAAAAGTGTATTGCAATAAGGGTAACTATATTGAAAATTGAAATATAGTTTTTGTCTTTATGATGCCTAGAAAATGTTTAGGCCGGAAACTTAAGGACCTACCCTCGTATGTGCTCTACAATAAATACTATTTACTTCTGTATTCAGTTTTGATTGCAGTATTTGTCACACATTATTTTTCCAGCGTCTTTGTACACCATCGAAATTTGTTTTAGTATTGTCAGGGTAAAGTCCAATAGCCTTAGCTTCTAATTTGTGTTTCTTAATTACGCTTTCCATCATTGCACATTTAAGCTCCGACGGTTTAGTAATCAGTGACGTAAAATCTAATATCTTCGTTTGAGCGCTTATATCCGGAAGAAAAAAAATGTTCCTAACACAGGAAATAATTTTCGGCTGTTTTATTGGCTAGTCAACACTTATCGAAATACTAGAGCATTTCTCTCCTTCAGCTAACGTTTTACAGAATACGGCCGCACTTTTGGTGCCGGCAGAAGAAGTTTCTGTATTAATTTATATATCCAATCATTTCAGCGGAAAGTACGAGGGTAGGTTCATAAATTTCCGTTCTAACCATTTTCTATGTATGATAAAGACATAAATTATATTTCACTTTTCAACATAGTTACCCTTTATTGCAATACACTTCTCACATCTTTGAATTAACATTTCAATTCCACTCCCCCAAATAGTCAGAAGTCGTATCTGCAAAATGGGCATAAACATCATCTATCGTCACACTTAAATTTCCTTCCTCGAAGGTCCTTCTTGAGTTTTGAGAAGAGGAATTGTCACTGGGAGCTAGATCTAGGCTGTAGGGTAGATGGTCGATCTCCTTGAAGCCACATTTCTTCACAGCTTCCTTTGCAACAAGAGCTGTGTGCACAGGCGATTTGTAGTGAAGAAGGCGCATACCACACTCAACTTTCCTAAGGGCAAATTGCAGTAATTTTTTTATGTAAATGGTAGCATTTAATTTTTAATCCTTTATTTTGCACACTTAGGCTGTGATCTTTTAATTTTGCTTCCAAAGAATTATGATAAAATTGATTAGTTTCAATAGCAACATCGGGTCTTTTTTTTTAAGTGATAAAGTAAAAAGTTTTCAACGTATGTTTTCGAATCTCTCGTCTATTATACCTATTTTCTGTTTTCTATACCTTCTCCATCGTATTTGATGATGGTCCCTCGTTAGCGATAGTCTTTAGGTTCACAGTTGCACAGCATCAGGTTTTTATGTGGTAACTTTATCAGTTCAGCTTGAAAATCTCCCAGGTAATCCTCTCAGTAAAATATGCAGTATACACATTCATTAAAATTATATATGCAGAGTGAATTTCGTTTACACGATATTCAGGATTCATGGGAAACGTATGTCTTTTGTTTCTATGCTTGCCAGTTATATATGCAACATACACAAAATGTTATGAATTCATTAATTTTTTATTTGGATCACTCGTTCACAAATACATCTGTATTTACTCCGTCCAAATCCTAACCACATACACCAAGAATTTAAACATATGAAGCAAAAGCAGGTGTCCCCCCCCCCCCGTTGTGATGAAAAGCGCAGAACTCTAAAAAAAAAAAAAAAAAAAAAAAAAAAAAAAAAAAAAAAAAGCATCTGCGCATCTCAAATGAGCACTTCCTGATAAGGAATAAGGAAAGTCTTTGAAATCGCGATTTCTATACAGGGTGTATCAAAATTAATAGCGCAAACTTAAACGGTTGAAAGTATATAATAATGGGAGCAAATAAGCTCTAGTTAACATGGGTCTGCAAACAAGACTTCTCGAGGAGATTTACTATTGCGAAGGTGTGATTATGAGCTATCTATGACTTCATTCTTGTACTTATCATATGCTTCACTCGTTGCGCACTTACAAGCGGCCCGCGATATGCTCGTTGTTTACAAAACTGAACGTCTAACGCGGAGATATGATCCAAGATGGATAGGTCGAGGAGGGCCTGTACCTTGGCCTCCACGATCACTGGATTTTTCTGCCTGGGGTCACCTCAAGTGCACAGCACTCCTCTTGATATGATTGAAGTACTGAAGCAGAGAATGATACATGCTTGTCAAGAATTCCGAGATCCGGGGGTGTTTGAAAGGGTTCGAAACTCACTGCACAGACGAGTCCAGTATTGCATCCACATGCATGGACGAACACTTTGAATTCTTACTTTAATATATAAGAGTGTACAGTTCATAACGTGTAACATACTAAAGTAGAATTGTATTCCTTGTTAATAATTACAATTAAGCTATGAATGAATTTTGAGCCAACCTAGAATGTAAGTCTACTTTTAAAATTAATTTATACAAAATAGGACGATGTTTCTTAATGAAGTCAATGGTAACTTATAATCACACATTTACAATTATCTCGCACGTGGTTCTATGTTTACTGTAACTTTTTTGCTTCTATTATTATATACTTTCAACTGTTTCAGTTTGCGCCATTAATTTTGATACACTCTGTATATGCTATTTCATTACGGAGCACAGAAAAGAAATTATAACAAGAGCATCTATGCCACATAATAATAACAATAACAATAATAATAATCCTTGCAAAACGGAAAAACTGCAACTTTTGCTTGCGATTGATGGGGCGGGGAGAAAGTGGACATAAAACGGAACTGTCGTCAATTGTTTGAGGTGTATCGTATTAGGACGAAAGCCAGGTTTTAAAACACCTGTTTATTTTTAGGAAATGTAATTCATCCAGTTTGTAATGTCCTTTCAAGAGGTAAATGTCAGATAAGACGAAATATGACGCCATTGCTATTATCATACCTGACAGTGAAAGACCGACCTCAGCACGTTCAATGTAAGTAATGCGAGATCTAATTTAACTATATCAAATTCCTGCCAGACTCGTTTATGCCTGTTGCTGCCGCGATACGAATACATGGCCGTAGTTCAACCAATTCATCATTATGATGATCTTTCTTAAAGACAATCTCGGGTGTCATTCTGCAAGGACATTTCAAAAAGCAACAGCAAATTGTTTTCAGGTACATAATTCTGTTAGAACAATAGTTCTCGACTCGTGAACATTACTTTCACCTGTTCTCCATATATTCCCCAAACTGTTTTTTTTTTTTTTTTATTTCAAACATAATGAGTAATACAGAAATATGAAGTTATAACAATCAATATAAGAGAGGACGACCTGTGAAAGTTAGCACTGACAATGTAATTTATTACATTAAAAATTATGAAATGTTTGATATTCTTCATACAACACATTCGTCAATAGGCCATGGAGGAAGAACAAAATGGCATTAGAACTGGAGAAATATCATTGTAACATCGAGGGAAGTATCATGGTGTACTTAAATATTTGTGTGCATCGTCAGAATAAGTAAAATAATTTAAAAAAAAATCTGCATTCAGTTTTTATCTCTCGTGCGCAGATCGATCCAATTAATATGCAACCTCAAAGTTACAATGACTTTCAATTTATAATGGTAGGTATATCATTTGATTAAGTTCGTTGTTTTGAAACCCTACAAAGTAAACGCACAAAAGAAGTCGCTATCAACCTAATTGATGTTTACACAACTTTTAGAGTTCCTGCAATCTTACACTCCGATAACGGACTAGTGCAATGTGTGCAATGATATTAAAATGTCCACTGTAAACCAAACTCAGCTGTCGATGAAGAGAGCGAACCGAGGCATTGGAGACATGTTAATGTGCATGGATGGAGCAAAATCAGCCTCAGAAATTCATTCAGTTTAAGAAAAATCGTGCTTTCCATTAAGGTAAGAATTATTCAATTTATACTTTTATCTAAAATTACAATAGCATTTTATTTATGTCTAAATATGTTTTATAGAGTGTGTTCTTTTTAAGTCGTAAATTTGTCATAGTTATAGGAACTGGTCGATGGCTGTATGAAGCCATGTTTGGATATTTAGCTAGAGTTGGGTTATTATCGACTGAAATTCCTGATGACGAAATTCCAATATACATAGAGAAGAGGATATTGAGATTTTGTCCAATAAAACTGGAGAGGAGAGCGAGCAAAATATGTCAGAAAAAGCAGACTTAAATGAACAATAGGACGTCATAAATTAAATAAGTGAATAAATACTTCAATGTTTGCCATTTTAATTCCATTACAAAGGATGCAAAAAAGTTCTGCGGTAGTGATGTAATTCCCAATTGTTTCAAGCTCTTTGATTACTGCAAGTCATTCAGTTGAGTTTCACAGTTCTCTTATTGATGGCAGAGCAAAGAAAATCAACCAGGAACGCAAGAGATCAAGAAACACGCGGATAGAATTTTGAGATTATCATCAAACACATTTTTGCCAGTCGAGATAGAAAGGACTGTTTGTGTACCCGTACCAGATGTGGACAGAGGTTCTCCCCGAAAGGTCTGACAGTGATGATCATTCATTGCATTAACATTAAAGTATGGTACATGAAAGAAGTGTAAAAATAAATTTAATTAGCCCATTTTTAATTTACAATATAGCATAGCCTATAACAAAGGAATGGTGTAATTTAATGCACGTTTTTTACTACTGGGGCACCACAGGCGATGGATACTGGTGATACACTAGATGAAATGATATAGAGGGATAGGATTTTTTAAGGAAGGAAACGTTCCAGGCTCCCCGGCATTTGCCATTTTATGAGGACTGAGGAAAACCTGGGGGAAAAAAATAAATAAATAAAAACTCTCGGTCAGGGAGGACGGTCCTGCCGGGATTCCGAATTTCCCGCTCACGAGTCCACGCCTTAACGACCTTGGTCACCCGTGTCGGTGCCTATAACAAAGGGCCTACATAGACTATACTTTCTATTTTATAATTAAAAGCTCCTTTCATCAGAAACTTTTACTGGTTTTTATTATTTCAGGCCCTCCTCAGCAATATTAAAGCAAAAAAATACCAGATCAGAAATATATCTCTGTATTGAACATTTCGTGAAGCTGGAGGAAGCCACTTAGTGAAATAAATCTCAAAGAATTCAACTAACAGTTTTTTTAGGAGCACGGAGTTGTCGAGGTGCCTCTGCAAAACTAAATATAGAAGCAATAAGTGCTCTCAACGTTTTATCAATTCGAAGTGTCATGGAAGTTTGTGTTTGTAAACATATGTTAAGATGTTGAGTGTAACACACAAGGTAATAAATGATATTTTTTGAGATGATGGTGTGTTCATTGTCTTTATGTATTAACATTGTCAACTGGTCATTAACGTCATAGCCCGGCCAATGTGTTATAATGTTTCATTTTCATTTGAAGTATACAAGTTACATAAATTACCGGGTTATGTTCTACATGATTTGTTGCCTTCTCATTACTGTAGTGTTTCCGTAGAAATGAAAAACCAAATACGCTTGAGTAAATTGAAGCTCTTTGACAAGGATTGATTAATTCTTCAAGATAGCCAGGAAATATTAATCGGGCAAATAATGTAACAGTATACTCTTTATATTGTTAAAGCTATCAGTGAAAATTTTTGGAGATATTAAGAAAACTTAACTAAAGCTCTGTATATTTTAATTCTCTAATACACGTTTTTTTATAAAAAAAAAAAAACGTTTAAAACAAAATAAAATCTTGTTAAAAAACTGAAAAACTGTGCCAATTGTGCATTTTGCTTACAAACTACTGGTGGAATTGGAATGCTTTTTTTACTTAAATTTCAGACAATATGCTATCCTGGGAACTTAAATAATGTATACATAAATTACCGGGCAATGACGTTATTCCAAATTGATTTCATTGTTCGTAAAATGGCCATGTAAAAGCAAATATTGCACGCTGCGAATTATATTGATATCAATTGCAATATTATTTTTAAATTTAGTTAATATATGAAAACATAGAAATCTGACATTCAGAAAAATAAGAAATGAAATCTACTCATTTATATATATAACAATATGATGAGAAAAAAGTTTAAATATAGAAACACGACACTTTTTATTCTCCAAAAACACTTTTAATGTGCTCTAGTATCCAGAAGAAAAATATTTTATGCAGGAACTTGTGATTTACAGTCCTAGATCCCTTATTAGACTATGAGAGATCTGCTTAGTGTGTTTCATTTTCAAGTTATAATCTGATTTGAAGCAGTAACCTTATTGAGATAAATGACATCGATGAAAGCAGTCTTTTTTCTATAAAATACACCTAAGTAAAGTGAAAATGTGAATGTTTTCTTCATTATATATTTTACTTTTTTCAACCTATTGCAAGGTGGAAATATTGCATTCAGCCTGGAAAGCTGAAGTTAAGGTTGCTAGCGCAGACGTTGCACTGATAGAGCCTGATTCTTGGTTGGCTTTACTTAACGTAGATTTTGAGTGAATTGAAAATTTCTTTCAGAACCTATTAAATAGGTTCTTTACATTATTTATGGCACATTTTAGTATTTCTTTCTATTAGTGTTTTTAATAAAGCAATCAAAAATATCTTAAATAGGCAATCTTACATACAGAGAGTGCCAAAAAATATATAACACTTCAAGCAAAGAAAAAAGTGTGTTAACATAGCAAAACTGAATTCACACAAACAGAAAACGATGAGCACTAATCACCTTAGGCTTTTACAGTTACTACAGTTGCGCAAAATGCCCACCATTGGCGTCGATACACTTCTGAGTACGTTGAACTGCTGATTGAGCAACGTTTGCGAAAGTGTTCTCAGCGATTGCAGCACATGCCGTTTGAATTTCTTCCCATAGTGCTGCCAGTGTAGCTGTTTTTCTACGGTGTACAACATTCTTCCGGAGAAGGCGGTGGATACTCAATCGGACCTCTTCGTCCTATCCAGTGCCTTGGATCCAGTGCGCGGGGTTTGTTGCTGTACGAGGTCTCCCAGATCTGCTCTTGTGAACATCGCATGCGGTACTACGAGTCTCAAATTTATCTCGAATGCGTGCAATTGTTACTCACGTTGGCGGTTCTGTTCTGTACACACGTCTCCATTGCCTTTGAACTTCAACAACTTTCTCGGTTTTCCAATACCATTTCAAAATTGCTTTCCGCTGTTCAAACGACAATCTTGGCTCCATTTTGTTGTAGCAACGTTAGCATTACGTAATGTAAGTCACATCTGTTTACAGAATATCATACGATAATCTTGGCTTCATTTTGTTGCAGCACCCTCCCCCATTAACTAATCACAAGAAAACTATCAAATTTTTGTCACTTCTCGATATAATCTCCCTGCAGCCATACACATTTTTCACATCGTCAAGCCATTATTCCATGGCTGCTGCGAACGCTTCAATAGGAGTCTGTTTTGATCACAGGAAAATCGCTGGTGCAATAGCGGCACTGGCGCTTCTTTCAGGATTGGAAAACGGCATCCATTGCCACAATCGATGAAAAAACATCCCATTCACGCCGTCATCACGCGTCAACATTGTCTGGCAACAGGCCACGCGCACAGCCTTGTGGTCGTCCGTCCGCATTCGTGTCACCCATCTGGAGGACACTTTTCACATTTTCAGTCTTCAGGAAATGTCAACTTGGAGGCGATGTGTTCCACACTCATTCGGCGATTCTCCAAAACAACTTCCTCCACTCGCTCGATCATGTCGTCAGACCGGCTTGTGCGAGGCCGAGATTGCCTTAGTTTGTTGTCATACGACGCTCTGCCTTCTTTAAACTGTCGCACCCATGAACACCATTAGACACACCACCACATGTCTCACTCAACTGACGATGAATTTCAATCGGTTTCAAACCATGCAAATGGAGAAAACGAATGCTTACACGCTGTTCTTGTAATGAAAAACGTCCCCATTTTGAAGTATCAAAAACAGTCCTCACTCTCGCCGCTGCCGCTAGAGCTTAGTGTTCCATACAGTGCTGCTATCACTGTCAGGCGTTGACATTGAGTGTCCGCGTATTTTAAAACAAACCGCATGTTTCTCTCTGTTTCCAGTCCTGAGGAAAAAAAATTGGAGGTGTTATAACTTGAATACACCTCGCACTATATGTGTATAAGGTTATATGCAGGATTCTAAAGTTATGCTTATAAACAAAATGCTTTTCTTTCTTTTACAGTTTGCCAAAATGACGATGATAGTCAACTCTTCCCGATTAAGAAAAGGCCTTCTGGCCTTAATCATCTTCAGTGTTGGTGTTGTAACCATTCTCTACTGGGGAAGAATAGAAGGATTCCAAATGGCGTTCAAATCCACAAAGCCGAGGTGAGTTTATTCCACAGGCATCTGTTGTAGTACTTGAAAACGTTGCACGGTTAACCCGACATTGTAATGAAGCAAAATTGTTTGTTACTTGATGAGGGTCTCTTTTTGTCTGACCCTATATATCTGTAGGCAAGGAGTATTGCCACCTAATCAACAACATATAGGAAAATAATAAACAAATAAATACACTAATTATACGACAAATCCTCATTTTCTACCTATAATGGAAAGATAATAATTAGTACAAATTGTTAATACAAAGAGTATTATTTCAGAAGCACTGTGAATAAACAATTCTTTGAACCTGCTTTGAAGCGTGGATTTGGAATTATTTAGCAGATTCCTCGCTATGGAGCTTGAAGCCCCCACCCGGAGTCTTTCAACCGCTCCCAAGAAAGAAATAAACAGATAATAAAATACAAAGGGCGTTCTAAAAGGTCTTGGCCTGACTAAGAAAGCATAAAATTTAAGAGAAAAATTTTTAACATGGTCACCTTGTTACCTTTACATTTATTCCAACGACTTTCCAACATTTTAAAATCCCCAGCATAATAAGATTTGTCCAACTGTGAAAAATGAGCACCTCTTTCATTTGATGTAAATATTCGTCCATCCAGCCATTTCTTCTGATTCAGGAACAAAAAGTAATCGCTGGGAGCTAAATCCAACGAATATGTCGGATGCGGAAGCATTTGAAGGGAAGGTCATATAGTTTTGCAGCAGCAATCCCAAACATGTGTGAAGTCGCATTATGATGACGAAAGAGAACTTTATTTTTCGCAATGTGTGGACGTTTAACCTAAATACAATCCTTCAGTTAGTCCAGTAGTGAGGCGCAATATCCCCGGGTGATGGTTCTACCCTTCTGGAGGTAGTCTATGAACACCATACCATGAGAATCCCAGAAAACCGTAGCCATGACTTTTCCTGCAGGTAGAACAGTTTTTGCTTTCTTTGGTGCACTTTCACCTGTTGCCACAACCCTTTTGGACTGCTGTTTCGTCTCTGACATGCAGTGATAAATCCACTTTTGATGTACAGTTATAAAACGTGTGAGAAATTCAATGGAATTGCGTTTCAACAGTCTAAACACTTTTGCAAAAGGTTCCATCGGATGCGTTTTTGCTCCATTGTTAACAAGCGCGGAAAACTTTCTCGTACCCAAAACTTCTTGTAAAATGTAGTGGTCACGGCCTTTGCGAGGTCAGCCATCTTGCGCCCCTTGAATCGGCGATCATCAAGTTCGGCATTGTGAATTTTTTCACAATCTTCTTCGTCTGTCGTAGCGGTTTTAAAACGCCCTGAGCGCTGATAATCGCGTTTTTTAACCGTCAAAAACAAGGGTAACAAGCCTTTAATGTGAAATCTTAACTTCTTATTTATTTCTGTTTGGGTTAAACCATTCAAAATGAAATGCTATATCATAGCTCGTATTTCAATTTTATCCATTGTGTAGAAAATGTTAACACTAGTTAGTTTACACGATCATCAGAAACAAGCTATTTGCGCGTCTGAAATTTACAGCGCGCCATCCAGCTTGTTGAATCAAGCCGACAACTTTTAGAGCACCCTTCGTGGACCCGCGATCCCGCAAATGGTAAAAGTAAATTGTAAAAATTGTAAGCCTAATGAACAGTGCTATGTGCTCCTCGTGTAAAAATTCTTTGCACCTCGCATGTAGTTTTTGCACTGTCTCCGGGTAAAAGTCACCGGAAGGAACATTGATTGGAGCAGACATCTGGTCTACTGCAGAGCAAAATAATAATAATAATAATAATAATAATAATAATAATAATAATAATAATAATAATAATTACTTTGCACTTGTGTCTGAAATTTAAACCTTTTGCACAGTCTTAAACAGTTATATTTTTGTCAGCTCTTTAATAGTACCCAACAAGTTTAGACTGGCTCTTTGACAAAGCACCATCTGGTAGGGCAGTGATATTTCTCAGGAAGCTTTCCTTAATTAATTGCTTCCACCACAACTCAAGAGCTCAGACAATACTTTAATGAGGTGGTTTACACTTCATATCACGGTGTTACAGAGCACTTCACCTGCACGTTTCACAACGCTTGTAAGTAGAGCCGGAATCTGTATGGAAAATCAGCTTAGTTTGCACATATCAGAAAGTGATATCAAAACGTATGGGCATGTAAATGCACCTGTCGGGGAAAAGAGGACTATTCCGCATGTATATTTGTGCATTTGTGTAATAAATAGTATAATTATGATATACAGGGGGTTCAAAAATGTATATGCTTTTTTCCTTTAAAGCTTTATATGAAGATATCAAAGGAAACTTTAAGTCATGTATGACTTCTGCAGTCACATAAGATGCTGAAAAGGTTCTGATTTCGGGAAACTCTTGCAGGAACTTACAGTTTCCATAGAAATTGCTCTGCGCGACATTTCGCAGTTCAGTAGCACGAGTAACTGGTTTCATAATGTAATTCAGATCTTTTAGGGTTACTTACACTTTCAATATCATCTCATAATGGTCTTGCATTACTCGAAAGTAATTTCATTTCTTTTATTGATTCTCATCTTGGCACATAGTAGCTATAGAAACTGACATCTTTAGATAAAGCATAATATTACATGTTAATGCCATAATTAAATTCGTATTAAAAATTAAGTATAGAAAACCGCTATTTAAGTGTGTATACATTATTTTGGGACACTACGAGGTGGTATTCACAGTATTCCGGACTGGTGCTGCCATCTCGACAGTTGTAGTAGAGTTTTGTACCGCCAGGTGGCAACATTGGCACGTCTGATGAGTGAGTGTTTAAAGTTTCATGCAGCTGGGTATATGTGTTGAGATTCTATAGTACTTTTCATGATACTCTGTGTGTAATGTGTGGCGATTTTACGATGGATCCAAGATTAGCGAGAGAGTTTGCATCAAATTCTGTGCAAATCTCGAGAAAAATGCTGCGGAGACACTCGCAATGATTCAACAAGTATTTGGGGGACAGGGCATGAGCCGTACACGTGTGTTTGAGTGGCATGCTCGGTTCAGGGCCGGCCGTACAGCTATTGAAGACGATTTCACACCGGCAGGCCCGTCAGCTGCACAATGCCTGACGTTGTGCCAAAGTTCAACACCTCGTTCGTGAGGATCGACGTCGAACCATTGAAGACTTTGCTCATGAAGTGGGAATTGGTTATGGGACAAGCTAATGAATTTTAACTAATGAATCGGGCATGCATCGTGTCGCCGCAAAATTTGTGCCAAGGATCCTGACTGCTGATCAGAAGGCGCAGCGTGTTGAAGTTTGCACGGAGCTTCGTCAGGCCGAATCCGATGACCCAACCTTCTTGTCCAGGGTCATCACCGGCGACGAGAGCTGGATATACGCTTATGACCCTGAGACTAAGCAAAAATCCTCCCAGTGGAAGAGCCCGAACTCACCAAGACCAAACGAAGCAAGACAAGTGAAGACCAAAGTCAAGAGCATGCTCCCCATTTTCTTTGATACCAAGGGCATTGTGTACAAAGAATCCGTCCCACCAAATCAAACAGTGAATTCCACGTACTACTGTCACGTTTTGCGACGGCTCCGTGAAAATGAGCGGAGACGACGGCCAAACTTTGGCGACAAGGGAACTGGCTCTTGCATCACGATAATGCGCCCTGCCACAATTTCTTGTTCACCAGGAGCTTTTTGACGAAAAACAACAAGACGGTTATCCCACACCACCGTGCTCGCCTGATTTGGCACCCTGCGACTTCGCTCTATTCCCCAAACTGAAAATCAATTTGAAAGGACGTCGGTTCGACACAATTGAGAGGATTCAAGAAGAAACGCTGTTTGTGCTAAACTCCCTTAAAGAACAGACTTCCAAGATGCACTTGGAAAATGGCAGAATCGCTGGGACCGGTGTATACGTATGGAAGGGAACTACTTCGAGAGTGACGGCGGTCATTAGTCTCAAAGTAAGTTTTTGACCAGATGGCAGCATCAGTCTCGAATATTCAGGATACCACCTCATATGTATAAGCTTTGTTATTACTAAATTTTAAAAGTATTTAATGTTAATTGAAAATAATACAAAATGTATGCGTATTTAAAACAAGGAAATACGCAGTCAGATAGTTAAAAGTTTAATAATAGAGAAACCAGGGAATCCCTATTCGCTTCTTCTCCTCTCTTTTATCTTATTTTATTTTATCGCATGTTTGAGTGGCACCAGAATAGTACGCATACTAGTTGGTAAAGTATTTTCCCCATTTTATCAGGTTTTTCAGTTAGTGTTTCAATTGCGTACTTTCTCAATTAAGGAATAGGTGTGAACGATATAATAGTTAAATTAAATGCCCCCAAATAAAATAAAAGATATGCTGTGTTTTATAAATGTGTATGATCATTTGGAAATAACATTTTTAGTAAAGACAGCAAAAACACTACCAAATCTAATTATATTCCCGCCGCAGCTATACTGGTTAACAGATTGAAACTTTTTTTCAATATTGTTAATGATTGAATTTAAGTAAATTAGTTATGCCAAATTTAGTGAAAATTTCAAATATGCTGACTTCTCATTTTTAGATACACAGTTCTAACATAAAGACACAAATATAAATATTGATCGTTTTAAATTATACTCAGACATCATAAAAGTTACTTTAAAATGAAAAAAATACTTGTAATGCCAACACAAGCAGTGCAATAATTTACGCTAGTCCAAAATGCTAATATTACAAAGCTTTGTTGTCAAGCAGGATGATAATGATAATTTATTTTCTTGTATAACACCTTACTTAATACAAAGAAACCAGCAGTGCTCCATGTTTTGGCGAAAGCGTTCATGCTGTTCGTCGCTGACTGCCAAAAAATGTATACACACTTTCACAGTAGATATCTGTTTAATATATTTTAAAGTTGCACCGAAAAACAACAGTAACGTGTAGTATGATGTTCTGTAAACAGATGGGATTCACATATATATGATAGCGTTGCTTCGTGACAGTAAATCAACAATGAAAAAATGAAGCCAAGATTATCGTATGATGTTCTGTAAACATATGTGACTCACATTGCGTTATGCTAGCGTTGCTACAACAAAATGGATTAAAGATTATCTTTTGAACAGCGGAACGCATTTTGAAGTGTTATTGGAAAACCGAGAATGTTGTTGAAGTTCAAAGGCAATGGAGACGTGTGTACAGAAAAGAACCGCCAACGTGAGTAACAATTGCACGCATTCGAGACAAATTTGAGACTCGTGGTACCGTATGCGATGTTCCCAAGGACAGATCTGGGAGACCTGGGACAGCAACAAGCCCCGCGTCCTCTGCTATGGTTTTGGAACGTTTTGAGCACTCACCGCAGAAATCTACAAAGTTAGCAGAACCAGCGTACGTCGTATTATTAAAACGGCAAAGTTGAAAGTTTTCATCGCAAGACTTTTGCATAAGTAACTGTAAAAGTCTAAGATGATTAGTGCTCATCATTTTCTGCTTGTGTGAATTCAGTTTTGTTATGTAAACACAGTTTTTTCTTTGCTTGACCGCCTCGGGTGGTCGAGGTCGTTAAGGCGCGGACTCGTGAGCGGGAGGTCTGGGTTTCGAACCCCGCCAGTACCGTCCTCCCTGACAGGTTTTTTCCAGGTTTTCCTCGGACCTCATAAATGTCAAATGCCCTAAACTTAGGTCTGGAACGTTTCCTTCCTTAAAAATAAATCCTTTCCCAATATATAATTCCATCTCATGTTTCATCAGTGTCCATCGCCTGTGGTGCCTCAGTAGCAAAAACGGTCGTTAAACACTGTTCATTCATTCATTCTTTGCTTGAAGTGTGTATACATTTTTGGCACCCTCTGTATTTGTCCCTTGCTCTCGAAGGTTCCATTGAATTCAGCAATTAAACATTTTGTTTAGAAAGAACCAAAGCATGGACGAAATTGATTCAGTTCCTTCTACTCCATAAATGAGGCGATCTGCCATCAAATTCAGGAATATATTCTTCTTCAATTCCGGCTTCATTTGACGAATTTTCCTCTCTGCCTCTGCTGTTTCTGATGTAGAGTTAGGAATGGGTAAACTTTCCCCATGAGACGCACGTTAATAAACTGAAAATATCTCAGGATTTTTTCTTCTATATTTAGTTTTACTGTAATGTCCTGCATTATTCTTGTTAGCTCATGTCAATCCGCTGCAACAGCAGATAGCTTCATGATTTACTTTCATTTGTTCTGCTAACATAGTTAAGCAAATAATATGAAATCATAGGGTTTAATTATCATCTTCAAGATTACCTCCTACACTACTGGTTGCCTTATCTCTCTCTACTCTATTTTCATTCTTAAAGTGATCCTAACAGAAAAACAAGCAATGCATCTTTCTGCCATTCGCGAAAGGAATAATGTCTCATTTTCTGGAACACTGATGAAGCTTGGAGTTGGAGTTCATGTTTTTTTTTTTAAAGTTCTGTTTAATTAATAAGTTAGCAATAATTAAATTCATGTCATGTCCCTGTCGTACGATATAATTATTTACAGTAAAATTGCACGAGACGGATTAATTTCTATTTCATAATTTCATGTAACAAAACTGTCAGTTCGCTTATGGAATGGTTTGTATTAACACGAGCTATCAATTGACTTCAGTTACTTTTCTTATCATGAACCTTATGTTAGTTAAAATATTTCTCTAATTCTAAATAATGCGATCTTTCTTGTTCTTTTCCCTAATATTCGTAACATTAATTGATCTATATAATATTGAATTAAAAGTGTTTTACTCAGTGTATGCGTTACTTAACTCATTATTTTGTAGACTAAATTAATTTTTTCCTTCAAATAACTTTATATTATCTGTTGGTTACATACGCTGCTGAGTCCTGTTCAATAACATATACAAAGGATGTCAAAAAAGGTATGCACACTTTCACAATAAATATCTATTTAATATATTTCAAAGTTGGACAGAAAAACAAACAGTAATGTGCAGTATGATGTTCTGTAAACAGATGTGATTCACATACATTATGTGTGTCACATAATGTAATGGTCTAATTAGACCATTCCTTTTTGAAGGAACAGTAACTAGCCCATTGTACCTGAACATGATACACACATGCGTCTTACCCGCCACTCTATGGAAAAGAGGAATTTTACTTCCAACAGGATGGTGCACCATCACTTTATCACCGAGATATACGTGTGTACCTTGATGACAATGTTCCCAAGACATTGGATAGAACGTAGAGGTCCGATTGAGTTTCCACCGCGTTCTCCGGATCAAACTCCGTTGGACTTCTACCTATAGGGAACTCTTAAGGATGTTGTATACCGTAGAAAATCAGCTACACTGACAGCACTTCGGGAAGAAATTGAAACGGCATATGCTGCATTCGCTGAGGACACTATCGCAAACGTTGCTCAAACAGTAGTTCAACGTACTCAGAAATGTATCGATGCCGATGGTGGGCATTTTGAGCAACTGTTGTAACTGTAAAAGTCTAAGGTGATTAGTACTCATCATTTTCTGTTTGTGTGAATTCAGTTTTGTTATGTTAACACAGTTTTTTTTTTCTTCTTTGATTGAAGTGTGTATATATTTTTGCACCGTCTATATATAATGCTGGTGTGATTCGAACCCCAAACCTCCCGCTTACGACTCCGCGTCTTGACGACCTCGGCCATCCGTGGCTGTAAAATTAATGAATGAATTACTAAACCTACAGCGGACTTAAATGCATAAAATGACAAATAACACTAAACAATTTCTTTAAAATTCGTCTGGAACATAGCAGAACTATTTGTGACAGTGTAAAGAAGTGCTAGAAACCATTAGACGCCTACGTTGGAGTTTATTGTACCACTTCAAATTTGAAGGGTTAATAAGCAGATTATTTGCCGGGGATGTTGCCATAGCACCCTTGCATTTCTCCCCCTCTTTAGTTTACTCGCCCACACTAAAGCGCCGCCGTCGTTGCCATGGTTACTTCGTGGAAGTCTTTGATCGTACGCCTCCCACATTCCATTTTTACCTTCTATATAAACCTGGCCCTTTTACGTGCCTCCAATGCCTTTTGAATTCTTTTTACGTGCAGCAGTCACATATAACGAAATTTTGTTGAAAGTAAACATTTATAGCATAAGGTAAGTGGTGTGGGTATTCTGAACTTTCCATTGCACAGATTAGCAAGCTTAACTCTTAAAATTATTTGATTTTTGCTCCTTTAGTCCTTTTCGGTTCTTTGATGTTACCTTCCTCTAAGTTATTTTTTTCAATTTCGTCTTATAGTCCTGTGATTGCATAATAGCAAATACTTGGAGAGGTTTTCAGATGAACATTTCGAAAGGATATGGTGAACGTTACGTTTGCAGTTTGAGAAGAATCTTAGATAATGTCAATAAGATGTATAATAAAGAAATGAATTATTCTAAAAGTATAATAAACATAATACTATAACTTTATTCTCTACCGGATGCTGTGAAATGTTCGACATAAACAACAGTCGGATAAGTTTTACTTTGAGATGGTAAACAGCAATTTACTATATATAAATATGGTTACTATGTAAATATTACAGAGTTATATCAAATAAATAAATTCAAATTATATTTGCATAAATTTAAACATTTTGATCAGAACAAGAAAAAAAATGATCCGAGTTCCAAGCAGGCTTCAGGAAAAATAGAAGAACAGTGGATGTCTTCATTATTAATACAATGGTAGAGAAATATATAGGCCAAAAAAGAGAGAAACTATGTAGGCTGTTTGTGGATTTTGGAAAGGCGTTTGATACTTTTAACCTCAAGGCCTTGTGGTTAAAATTGCACGGGACAGGAGTTAGTGATAAGTTTATAAAATTATTACAAAATTTATATTTATTACAAATATTTATAAAAATGAGTACTGTATTAAATTTTCCCAGGATAGGGTGACTCCAAATAATTTGAACAGATAGGTCTAAGACAAGGATGTAAATTAAGTCCTATATTATTTAACTTATTTATTAATGATATTTTAGAAGAACGTGCCCACAATTGAAAATGTCGAGATTCCGGAATTATTATTTGCAGACGATTTGGTAGTGGGGTTAGTTAACTAATATTGGTCTAGCGAAATCAATCGAAGTAATCACTAAATTCTGTAAGGAGTGGGGACTAAGAATAAACATTCCAAAATCAAAAATCATGGAATTTAAGAATGGAAACAAGTTACGCAAAAATGAGAAATGGTATTGCGAAGGGGCAGATGTTGAGATGGTTAATAAATTTGACTATTGGGGTATTAGGCCTAATAAGAATGGAGGGTGGAGGGATGAGAAAAGAAAGGCTCTAGCAAAGGTAGGCTAGCTTTGAAAGTTATTATTGCCTATATGTAAAGTGGTTGGAGAAAATATATGCGGTAGTAGTAGTAGTAGAAGCTCAAATGATGTTTGGTGTTGACATTTGGGATAGTGATGAAGGATGGCTAAATGTAGACTTGATTCACATATTATGGACCTACCAAAAAACTCGCCAAATGGGTTGCACAAGCCGAATTAGGCAGAGTAGAGAGTAAAATACAGGTTTAAGATTAAGATTTTAGAAGAGAATTGTATTTTGAAACATTGTCTAGTGACGCAAGAGAAACTGAGGGAAGGAAATACTTGGGTTAATAGAATCAACGAGATTATGGGAAAATTTGACTTGGGTATGCTGTGGCATGACAGAGAAAGTAAAGAAAGAGGTTTTTGGAGAGAAATTAAACAAAGAACTGATGATATGGAAAGACAGGAGATATTAGGCAGTTTTAGATAGTAAAGTCATTGCGGGTTTATAGAGGGTTAAAGGAAATATGGGGTAGGTGACAGGTGGACGAGGGTAGTGAATCTGAAAGGAATAAGAGCAGGTTTAAATTCAGAGAAATGTCCGAAGTGTGGAATGCAAGATAGTTAGGCATGCAATTGTGGAATGTGGAGAAACTAAAGAAATGAGAGCAAAACTTAGGATTGAGAAGTGCGATAACTTACCAATAAAGATAAGGGGAAAGAAGTTGGTGAAGGCAGACAATCTTGGAGTTTGGGAATTATAGGTAAGGTTAAAAGAAACTGGTTGAAGAACATAAGTAAGAAATGACGAACCAAATCGGGTATAAACAGAATTAAAGTTGATTTTTGATCCAGTTAAATTTGTACATGTAAGTTGCCTGATAGTTGAGTAACCGCAAGTAACTCCCGAAGATTTACTAGAGTGACTATGGTTGTATTTTCTTGTATGACTGAGTGATTATTAAAAAGTACTGTGGACACTTGTTGTATTATTAAGTGGAAATAAATTCAATTCAATTCAGAATTTAATATTTATAAAATGAAATTTGCAAAACTCCTAAAAACATTCCTGAAAAACTAAATCTCAATAACCAAGCAATATCCGTTTAAAGCAGACATGTGAAAACATAAAATGCTTAAAGTTTATGTGGTATATTTTGAATTGAACAACAAAATATACAAAAAAGAGTCGCTTATCAAAGGCTAAAACAAATAATAGTGTTTCAAAATGCAAAATTAGGTTTTTAGTTGGCAATATTTCTCGAATTCTTCAGATGCTCTTGTCATCTTGTGGACCGCGAGCATTTAAGGAGAACAGAGTAACAATGAGGCAGAATCCAAGCACTTACCAAAAGCGAGGCATCAAGATGGGAGTTTGGTCCTGACCCTCATGGGTGATGAAACACTCCTTGGCTCGTTAGTGAGCGGCCTAAAATAACCTCCTGATATGGTTGTTATTATGCAGGAGAGGCACTGGGTGGTAGTAGTGGGACAAGGACTGAGTATTATTAACGACTCAAATAAATAAAAGCACTTAAGAGAATGGGGAAGAGCTAAAGGCCACAAAATCCCAGACGTCTCTGCAAGTATTTGCAATAACATTGTGGAATAATATACATCATTGATCTATTGTAACATACTTGCTGTTGTATAGAACAATAAAGAAATTAATTGGAGCATTCCACAAGGCATATGGGGAATTAGTAGTGAAAAAAAAAAATTTAACAAGAACGTGTTTGATTACAGCAGATGAAATGGTACACTAAATGAAAACACAAGAAAAAATCTGAATACTACGGAAACATAAAATAAAAATAAGCGCAAGGAGTATAAATAATGTTTATAATAAAAGAGCTCACTATAGAGTGCTGATGGCTAGAGCATTACAAAAAATAATTTTATGCTTACTTCCCAAAAATTTGCTGAAATATTAAACTTGAAATAGATTTTATATCAAAATGGAATGACAATGATGGTAAAATTTTAAATTTCAGCTTATACATAGTGAAATTTTCAAATCAACTAAAAGGAAATATCCCAATTTCAATGAGTTTTTAATAATATCGTAAACTTAATCACTTGGCATAATGGAAACGAAGTCCTACTCACAAGAATCACCAACCTCTTCCAACTTCAACAATGGCAGTCAAAGAAACTCTTGAGAAAATAATAATCGAATGGAACCATTGCACAAACCAATATGAATTACTTGTTCAAAGTCACCAAATATAAACTTTGACACTCATCCACCAAAGGTCTAGATGATGTAGCCGTTTCGGAAACAGGAAGAATATCAATGGAGTGGAATTGTGATGCAATCATCCATGAACTATACAAATTGTATAGGATGTTGTTGTTGGTCCCGCGTTTGTGACCCAAATTATGAAGCGGTTTGGTATGGAAGCCACGTTGGGCGCCAAAATTTGAGATAATTTGGTATGGCTTCAGCTATATGCCCCAGCGGACACTAATATTGAAGCGATCTGTTGTTGGCGTTGAGTGGTCTCTAGTTGTGTTGCCAATTTTGAACTGATTTGGTAGATTGATTGTTGGTCTCTTCGGTGTTGTTACACACGCTCCAATGGCAACAATTTCTCAGGGTGAAATCTGCTATTTTGTTAATTGCGACTCAACAGGGCCGGCAGAGGCGCTCAATTCAATAGTGCAAATAAGCACGGGATACGGCATAAGATATATTAGTCTTTTTATTTCCAAAATCTTTCGCGTCCTTTGAGGTTATGCGTATGATAGCTTGGCAACGTTGAATATAAATTCAGTGGCTGCATGTGAAACAGAAAGTCGTACTTATAATGGGTACTGATAACTGCGTGTATTTTGCCGCGTGTGAAATTAGCGAATGAGCCGAACTGATCTGGACTGAACTGAAAAGACCCGAGTGAACTGAATGTATCTTGCCACATGTATATCTTTCTTTAAAAGTTTAAACATATATTCTCCATTGGCTGGTTCAAATTCACCTTCTGTATCTGCCACTCGCAATTTTTTGAAAGAGGTTTTATATGGACAATGTTCCGAAATCTCTGGGGCAAACCAGTACCAATTGCTGCTCTTTGACTTGAATTCTTATACAATTATATATGAAGAACTTTGGTTTATTAACCCTGCAGTAGCTGTCCCGTTTAAAAAAGAAGGGGCTTCACACAGCGACCCTTTTCAATTATATAATTTTATTACCATGTTGACTTTCCAAGCTACTGAACTGAATACACCAAATACTTTCTCTTTGGTACAATTACATTTCAGCTAACGCTTCTGACGTGTATATATAAATTAGCAGTAATTATAAAAGCAGAAAAGGATAAAACACTAAGAAAAAGTCACACTTGAAATCGCCATATTTCGAACTCGTTGAGTTCTTCTATGGCAAGAAGACAAGTGAAGGTGATAAAAGTAAATATTGAATATCGAAGGTAACGTTATGCATGGGAACAGATGAAACTAGCAACAAGAGAGTGTGGGGGGGGGGAAATTAATACGTAAGATTTAAACCGAGTGGTATACGCGCTTTATGTAAAAATATAGCTGCCATTTTGCTTTTAATTTAACACTTATTGATGCATTACCTACACATAATTCTGAAAGTTTACTCGGAGATAGAGAAATGGCAGCTATATTTTTACATAAAGCGCCTATACCACCTGGTTTAAATCTTACGTATATATATATATTTCCCACATACTCTTATTGCTAGTTTCATCTGTTTCCATGCATAACGCTACCTTCGACACTCAATATTTACTTTTATCACCTTCACTTGTCTTCTTGCCATAGAAGGACTCTAGTAGTTCGAAATATAGCGATTTCAAGTGTGACTTTCTCTTAGTGTTTTGTCCTTTTCTGCTTTTATTAATTTTTAATAATTTGTTAATGTTTTGTTACATTGTCGTTTGTGTTACTTTATTTTTATTTTATATTATATATATATTATTAATTGCAATGCTGAAATTTGATGATTGGGCTTGCATAAAGATACATTATAATTATATTTCATTGGGGATGGGTCGTAAGGACTGTTTCAAATTTTGGACTACTTTTGATGGTGCCATCAACGAATATTGTTTCCACTTGACAAGCTCCTAACTACATTTGGTTGTAAAAAGCTCGCACTCGTTAAAGAACATCAAAATGTCGCCTTTATTCGTCATAACTTGTAGTGCCCCAGAGCAATAATAACTTCTGTTAGACTCCGTAGATAACTTAGTAGTAGTAGTAGTAGTAGTAGTAATGGACGTTTTATTGTACGATTTTAGGATGCCTTAAATAAATACAACTGTCGCATGGGCCTTAGGGCCGTACATGCTAATGTCGTCCTTATAGCAATCAAAAGGGAAATATACATACATACATACATACATACATACATACATACATACATACATACATACATACATACATACATACATACATACATACATACATACATACATACATACATACATACATACATACATACATACATACATACATACATACATACATACATACATACATACATACATACATACATACATACATACATACATACATACATACATACATACATACATACATACATACATACATACATACATACATACATACATACATACATACATACATACATACATACATACATACATACATACATACATACATACATACATACATACATACATACATACATACATACATACATACATACATACATACATACATACATACATACATACATACATACATACATACATACATACATACATACATACATACATACATACATACATACATACATACATACATACATACATACATACATACATACATACATACATACATACATACATACATACATACATACATACATACATACATACATACATACATACATACATACATACATACATACATACATACATACATACATACATACATACATACATACATACATACATACATACATACATACATACATACATACATACATACATACATACATACATACATACATACATACATACAAATCTACGTGCATACATACAAATATACAAATACTTCGATATATTTACGTTTTCTATTAATAATTTAAATGCAAATACATAAACACGAATGGAACCCTTACTCTTGAGCCCCCCTTCCCTTTATTCACACCCCCTCTTCATTATGGCCATTAACCTCTTTTGTCAGGTCTTCTGTAGAAATATTCCCAAATTATGTGAGTATCTCGCTTGCACCAACATTTCCCGACAAATGTTCAAACTTCTATTGGAATTCAGAAAGTTCGGTGATAAATGCTCATTTCTTGAAACCTCCGTTTCCCTGCATTCTGCCAAAATATGCCTCCAGGTATCGCTTTGTCGGCCCAATGAGCAAATCGTTTCCCAAAGAGCATTAAATGTTTTGTTTGCTTTCCAAGCCCCTAATCTGAACCATGCGAAACCACTTCTTTCTTCTCTGCCACAGATATATATATAACCCCCCCCCCCGCCGCCACACTGGATGTATTTGAGCCTGCAGGTTAAGCGATACTTTTTCTGCGCATTGAGACTCAATATTCTGCATATCTATATCTCGCAAACATC
Source organism: Metallyticus violacea (assembly GCA_030762175.1). Classification (NCBI taxonomy): domain Eukaryota; kingdom Metazoa; phylum Arthropoda; class Insecta; order Mantodea; family Metallyticidae; genus Metallyticus; species Metallyticus violacea. The sequence continues at coordinate 51,522,002 of CM060837.1, forward strand.
TGTTAACTATTTCCCAACTATTTCGTGTAATGTCCTCTCCCCTTAACCAAATATACCCCAATCCACTTTTGTCTAAGTCTTTCCTTATTTTTGATGCCCATCCCGTATCCCACCCTTCCCTTATTTGCTCTCTTAGACAAACTGCCAGAAGACGAGCTTGATTTTCCGTATTATCCTTAACCAGTAACTAATTGTTTTTATTTTTAAATTCACACTTTCGTTAGAAATACCACCTCCTTAAGAACCCCACAATTTGCTGTACCCCTCCCTACACGTAGCAACCGTTTTAGGAACTGTGTTTGTATCTGATTAAGTTCCTCGGTGTTCTCCCACCCCTAAATTTCGACTCCGTACGCCATAGTTGATCTTACAACCGCCCTGTACACCATCTCCATTGTGCTTAGCGGCGTTTTCGGTATTTTTACTAAGATCTTTAATGCCTCTATATTTTAATTAATAACTTGTGTTTTGTGTTGCCTATGTGTATGAACCATATCTCTTGCATGATAAATCTTATTTTTAATCAGAATGAGATCATATGCAGTCAGGTACGTCTGTGTTCACCAACTCATTCACCATCTTGTTATCGATGCAGCATTATGCAGCAAATTACAGGTAGTCATTTGGAAAATGGGAAGGAAAAGTATAATATAATACAAGCAGAGGATCAAATGAACACGTATTAATATTTGTGCCTCAATTGAATATTAATTAGACAGCTTATTTGGCAGTGAAAATATTACAGAGAAAAATTACATGAAATAAATATACACCGTGTCTAATTTGGTCCATCTCTAAAATGCCTGCAAGATACAACCAATATGCCATGAAAGTACACGAGGATATAGCTTAAAAATGACGGAGATTCTGAAAATGATGTAGTAAGTAATATAGTTACATATTATAAAATGACAAATAAAATAACTCTTGGAGTAATGTAGCTAAATAACAGGAATTAGAGAAGTAGAAATAGATAAAACACTTAAATGGTAACACAAATACTTCGAACAGCTGGTGGTTTCAAAGGCAGAAGACAAGTATATAAAGTTTCTGGCAAAATATTCTTAAAATATTTAAAATATAACGAAACGTCTATTATTACTAATTAATTGGAACCAAGGGCGTCTAGAAATGTAGTTATAAAATACGAAGTTCCGTTTCATTCTCGCTCTTAAATTGTATTTTCCAACACAAATACTACTTAGTAAATAATATTATACATGGAAATGAATTTATAAAACTTGAAAAATTCGGGATGACGGCGGGGAGTCGAACCATGAATTTTCGGCCTTCCGTGCCAACGCTCTAACCAACTCAGCTACCGTGTCTCCAAGCACGGAATCACGAGTCTTTCTCGCCTGATTCCATAAATTTCGAAGACCTCCCTCTCTTATGAGAGAAAGAGACGACTCCTATTGCTAGGACCAGGGTTTATTAAATAATCTGTATATCAAATAATTATTTCACACTAACCGTTGTAGAACGTTAGTGGTTCCGTGTTTGGAGGAGGACACTGTAGGCCAGTTGGTTATAGCTTTGGCACGGAATTCGATATTTCAAATCTGATTCTTCCTTTCCATTTAATATCCTATATAAAAATAAATATAGCCTATTGTGTCCCTTAAGGCAAATGCCTCCTAACAAGTAGGGAAAGCTCGCTTTTTCCTAACCTGGTGAGCTATTCCACGCTAGTTGTTCGTATGCTGTTTAAGACACTCTGACTGATTTGTTCTTTGGTTACTCCATTTCTTACTGCACTAGTTGCTTCTCGAGAGATTTCCATTATTCTCTTCATCTTGCTACTCTTGACCAATCTGGGCCTGCAATTCCTTGAAGAGGCCTGTACATCTTCTTCTAGGTCTGCCTTGTGTCCTTTTTCCTATCCCACATGGAGATCTTGTAGGTCCATCTATTGTCCTGCATTCTTGCGACGTGACCGCTCCATTGCCATTTGCTTCTGGTAGCTATTTGTGCAATGTCTGTTGTCCGAGATAACTGATTTATTAATACGATAGGTATTTTGTCCTTCAAAGTTATTCTTGCGTTGCATTTTTCTTTGGAATATTTGAATTTTGTTGTGTTTTTTCTGTTAGTGACCATGTCTGGCACCCATACAGTAATACAGGGCATACACAATTTTCGAGCTTCTGGAATCTGATTTTCTTAATTAGTGTTTAGTCTAACAATATAAACTTAATGGCCCAAAATACTCTCACTAATGTAAAAGAATTATTTCTATTAATAGTATTATATACTATTTGTTTGAGCTAACTCCGTGTTGAAAACGACAATTGGAATAATTATAATTGCAAGTATGGAATTCTGCAAAGCACGTCTGAATGGAAAAATTAATTGTCTCACCAATACACTTGGTATTGGGAGATTTTGGAGTGATATGGTGTGTTATATTCCCTTCAGGTTCGTGATAGGCGTGGGTTTGCACAGGTTTCAACGCCTGTCTGACATTTCCCCCCCTACTACAAGATGAGGCGTTTCCATAGAAACCCCGTCCTGCCACCTGTTACTCCGCTCACCTCTGTCGTATTGGTGGCATTTCAATATCCAGCCTCCGCTTTTTGGAGAGCAAAAATCTTCAGTGTTATTATCTCATTAGTTACGATCGATATTAACTCTCTATCACGCATTGATTTATTTAATCATATTTCAGAACTGATAAGTTTAACGACTTACTGTTATGGGCAAGTGATGGCATTTATCTAGAATGACTTCATGAATTTGTTTCTGCTTTTAATCAAATAAATAGTTTAGTATCCTCCCTAATGCTTTAGACCTGTTTCCCAATGAATTTCTCAAACATAAGTGTCCAGAAATGAATGCCGGAGACAATAGTTATACCACGAGTGCTGAATGAATGCAGAGAAAGAACTTTTCTGCAAGTTGAGCAAGGGAATATTTGTTAATTAAAAGAATTGTGAACGGCTTGCCAAGAATGCTGTGATTTATATGAAAGTATATTATTTTGTTTTTTTAACAATTAAAAGTCATGTTTATTGCTTAAGGACGAATTTGCAATAAAAATTAACATATACGAGGGTAGGTCCATAAGTTTCCGGCCTCGCCGATAAAGATTATTGCCTACACAAAATCCTCATCAAGTGTTATACCTTATCTGTTCAGTAAAAAATTGCAGCTGTAACTTCCGCTCCGCTGTGTTCACTTGTTCAGATATAGTTGCACAAAGAAGGCTATGTGTGGAAGATTGGGACATGTTCAAAATGAAGTGTAGAGCTGTTGTTAAGTTCTTCAGGAAAGAAGGACTTGCTCCAAATGAAATTAAACAGCAATTGGACGGGTTTTTTTTAATGATTTATTTACGGACGCTCTTTAACGGCTCAGGTCATCAGCCTCCCATTCAACTCAGGGCGTGAAACGGCCGACAAATTTTGCTCAGAGGCCTCTCTTTCAGGCTTGAGGTTCTTTTTCATGCCGTAAATGTACGACACGGGACCCATGGCTTTACTTCCCTTCCGAAGGAAGCCATATTTAGGATTTTTACGCCCCGAAAAAAATCCATCGGTCCTGGCCGGGTTCGAACCCGCGATCTTGGGTTCAATTGGACGGTGTTTATGGGGAAGCAACCCCCCCCCCATATTGTACTGTGAAAGAATGGATCAAACTTTTTCGAATGAGTTGAGAAAGCATTGAAGGCGAAGAGCGTGCAGGTTGGCCCTTGGAGGTGCTCACTCCTGTAAAATCGCTCTTGTGGAAGGAGAAATTATGGAAGATCGACTGCTCGAAGTTACAGAAATAGCAGCAAGGTTGGGCCTTTCTGATACAACAGCCCTTCGAATTATTCATGAACATTGAAACATGAATAAGGTTAGTGCATGATGGGTGCCTAGACTTCTTTCCTCAGTCTTAAAGCAGCAACGAGTCATCTGTTGTCAGGCATTTTTGGAGCTCTGCCGTGGCAACGAGAGAGATGTTCTGCAAACTATTGTTACAGGAGATGAAACTATGATCCTCTAATATGATCCCTTGTCCAAAAGAGAAGCAATGGAATGGCGTAAACCTGGCAAAGCACCGCCTTAAAAGCCAAGGTCACCCAGTCAACCAACAAGACCATGGCTACAATCTTATGGGACTGTGAAGGAATACTCTTCATTGACTTCAAGGAGAGGAACACCACAGTAAATGGGGAGTACTGTGCTGGTCTACTGCACAGACTACGTGCTTCCATGAAAGAGAAAAGGCGAGGAAAGCTGAGTGGTGGTGTGCGCCTTCTTCACGACAACGCGCTTGTGCACACAGCTCTTGTTGCAAAGGAAGCTGTGGAGAAATGTGACTTCAAGGAGATCGATCATCCACCCTACATCCCGGGTGCAGCTCTCAGTGACTATTTCCTCACCTCAAAACTCAAGAAGGATTATAGAGGAAGGAAATTTAAGTCTGACGAAGAAGTGATGGGTGCTGTTTATGTCCATTTTGCAGGCAAGACTTCCGACTATTCTGGGGGGGGGAGGTTGAAATGTTAATTCAAAGATGTTATAAGGGTATTGCACTAAAGGGTAACTATATTGAAAAGTTTTTGTCTTTATCATATCTAGAAAACGATTAGGCCGTAAACTTATGGACCTACCCTCGTACATAGCTCTTAAACGTGCCGCAAAGTTAGCTTAAAAAAATAATAGATAAATAAAAACTAATCTCCGTCGCCTAAGGGCAATACATTGTTATCTTAACCCATGGTTCGAAGGTTCAAGCCCAGCCGAGATGAAAAGATCTTGAGCCCAAATGTCCCGTTGATTTATGGCACGTTAAAAAATTCACTCCTGAAGAAAGAGAGGGCGAATTTGCCAGTTTTTTTTACCTCCAAGATTGGTACTTAAAGCGATGGGCCGGTCATATATCCCTCTAAATTTGACATCTAAATTCGAATAGTTCGTAAGATTTGTCAGAACCCGGAATAATGACAAGAACATTGTAGCCGTTTGGTTAAAAACTGGAAACATACACTGTCAGCAAATTCCTGCAGTTCTAGTACAGTCAACAAGAGCTTATTCTTTTGGCTGAGCATTATACCAGTTAAGCAGTGTATATCCCCTCCTTAATATCTTTTTTGTTTTGGAAAGCAAATATAGGGAATGCCAAATATGTATACACACTTCAAGCAAAGAAAAAAACTGTATTAACATAACAAAACTGAATTCATACAAACAGAAAATGATGAGCACTAATCATCTTAGACTTTTACAGTTACAACAGTTGCTCAAAATACCCACTATCGACGTCGATACACTTCTGAGTACGTTGAACTACTGATTGAGCAACGTTTGCGAAAGTGTCCTCAGCGATTGCAGCACATGCCGTTTCAATTTCTTCCCGAAGTGTTGTCAGTGTAACTGGTTTTCTACGGTATACAACATCCTTAAGAGTTCCCCATAGGTAGAAGTCCAACGACGGTTCTGTTCTGTACTCACATCTCCATTGCTTTTGAGCTTCAACAACATTCTCGGTTTACCAATACACCTTCAAAATTGCTTTCCGCTGTTCAAACGATAATCTTGGCTCCATTTTGTTGTAGCAACGCTAGCATAACTTTTTTTTTTTTTTGAGTAGTGTTTAACGCCCGTTTTCACTACTGAGGCACCACAGGCGGTGGACACTGGTGATACAGGAGATGAAATGATAAATTGCGAAAGGATATTTTTTTTTTTTTAAGGAAGGAAGCGTTCCAGGCCTAAGTTTAGGTACCTCCCCGGCATTTGCCAGTTATGAAGACTGAGGAAAACCTGGAAAAAACCCCAGTCAGGGAGGACGGTCCTGGCGGGATTCGAACCGCAGACCTCCCGCTCACGAGTCCGTGCCTTAACGACCTCGGCCACCCGTGGCGGTAGCATAACGTAATGTGATCCGCATCTGTTTGCAGAACATATACGATAATCTTGGCTTCATTTGTTCATAGTTGATTTACCTGCCACATAGCAATGCTATCATAATGTATGTGAGTTTTATATATATAATTTCATATTCTATGAATAATTATAACGCGATAAGTTTGTAGTTCGAATTTTGTGATGTTTCCATATGTTCGGTGTCCTCAGAAAGCTTTATAATGCCTTTCGCGTTAATCATAATTTACTTAGTAATACTCAACGTGCCAACCGACTGCAAATACCTTCTTGACTATGAAACAGTGTTTAAGAATCATCCTGCAATAAGCGACTGATTTTCCTTTCTTTCTTTCCCCACATCAGAGTAATTGTCCGTGAATTTTAGACAAGAAACAATCAAGGAGAGTATATTATCGGATAATATTTTAGTTTGAACTTTTAATCTCAGGAGGCTACGGGTTTAAGGAACACTCTGTGAAGTAATGTAGACTGACTGGTTCATTATGTCGGGCAGGCGAACAACGTAGAGTTGTACTTTGTGTACAATGAACTTCCTGTCCCGCTTTCCTTTTCGTGGAATGCGTAGGGACATCCAAATGATTTCTATTTCGTGTGACCGCATCCAGAACTGTTATCTGAATTCACCGCAGCCCAAATAGGTCATCGTGCTATTGCATGTTAATGCCTCTGATATTATAACACACGCTCAGCATTCCTGCATTATGCATTATTCTGCCAAGAGGAGAAAGTTTATAGATGTTTCGTGTCTAAAGAGAATCGGGTCGGAAATTACTCTGCGAGAAACAAGTTTTAATTCTTTCTTTCCATTCTTGGTGGAAAGTATAATACAGGGGAAAATCTGAAGTGCGGCTTTAAAGAAGCACATGTAATGGAATCCAATTGTGAATTTTCAGATATTTCTGAGTAACAAAAGTAACAATTTAATCCTAACCAGAGTTCTAAAGGAGTAAGGAGGGTGATTCCAAAGGAAGAATTAAACAAAAGGAACAGGGACAAGAGAAATGACGCACTAGCGTTCGGATTTACCGTTGAATGGCAGCCAAGGCCAAATGAAAGCCTCTCTTGAAATTAAAGATCAGAGAAAAACGCCGACGCACCTTTTGCAACTTAATCTATTCTGTGTAAAATATGATCGCGATAAAGTTTCGAAATGTGTAATAACACGCAGAGAAGGAAGCAGTTTGTTTGTAGATGACATACGGGAGAAAATGTGTTGCAGAATTTGATGCCCCAAATATAGAAGGCATATCCATAACCCACTCTCCTCTATGCGAATGATCTAATGTTGATATTCACAACTGACGGTCTGCACAGGAAACTAGACTAAAGTCCTCTATTACACAGCATGGACACGCTCCACTTTGGGCCTAACCGTCTCTAACTCCCATAAGACTACGTGTTAAGTTTCTATCGTTTTACTCGATTATCATACAGTTAATTCCTAAAATATTTCTGTTATACTGTTGAATGATACCTTCTGTGTCTGCTCATGTTCTTCTTTTTGCATTAGAAGGCATAGGTCAGACAGAAAATGCAACTTTTGAGATTATGTCGGTTATAGTTACGGCACTTTCGCGTAGTACCGCATCCGAACTTAGCGGCCAATGACGGATCATTTGCCGGCAGGGGAAAAGGCTATCGCCGGTTAAAACAGAAATCGCAATATTAAACGTAGGCTTTATTAATTACACCCTTTTAACACGTGAAACTTAAAATAATAAGTTCTCGTTTTATTTTGCTATTCACTATTTAAATTATTTGTCGTAATGCATTTACTATATCAGTGTTGACATAAACTGTATAAGGCCTACAGTTGACCTGTCAGTTAAGCATGAATTATAAGATTTATTGGGTTTAGAGGGCTTCCTACCAAATTCAATTTAGAACAAAAAGTTTATAAGAACAAAAGTCTCACTAAACCCCCCAATCTTCTTCAAGAATGAAATAAAATGAAATAAGCATGCATCAAGTTTTAAAACTATTTATAATCTTATAACATTACTTTAGGCTTCAAGTGCAGCTTCCTCCTCCCCCCTCCCCCGCGACATTCCTATTATGTATTTTCACGTATGAAATAACGAAAACGTAAGCGTTAAATTTAAGGTAACCTATTCTATTTACTTCAAATACTAAGAAAAAATCTTGCACAACCTTACATAACACTGTTGACAGCTCTTCGATGGAATCCAGTTCTTTCTTCCAATTTTGTGAATGAATACAAATATTTCGTCTTTCGACATTGTATTTTCCTTAAGGAATGTGATAAAATGTAAAGTCTTTCTTTCCTTGAGTTGTACAATCAAATTCACAACACCTGGGAATATTAACTAAATTAAAATAAAAATTTTAAAATATTCTCCATATAAGCATATGACACAACACACAGACATCAGGCCCAAAATGGCGGCTGATGCTGGCGAACCAATCACGAAGCTCGGCTGTCGGCAAATGCGGCCTCAAAGCGTGTCCGTACTTGTATAGTAGAGGGCTTAAAGTAGACAGCATGGAGATATATTGTCAGGAATGGGGAATGGCAGTTAATGAGGAGAAGACCAAATCAATGACCTTCTAGAACGGTGCGGTGTACTACAGGAAGGAGAGGTGGGGGTATACAGGTCAAGCATTAGAAAATGTTAAGGAATTCACATACTGGGGAGTCACTTTAGCCATGAATGGGAGCTGAGCAAAACACAGGGATCACAGAACGCAAGTGCTTAATTAAAAATATAGAGGCATTAAAGATTTAGTAAAAATGCCGGAAACACCGCTGACAACAAAGGAAATGGTGTACAGGGCGGTCGTGAGGTCAACTATGACGTAAGGGATCGAAATCTGGGGGTAGGGAAAACATCGAGGAATTGAACCAGGTACAAACGCAGTTTCTAAAACGGCTGCTACAAGTAGGGAGGTGTACAGCAAATTGTGGGGCTCTTAGAGAGTTTGGAATCTTAAACGAAAGTGTGAATTTAAAAATAATAAATAAGGGAGCATCAAACATTTCTTCAAACAGTTTGTCTGAGGGCGCAAATAAGGGCAGGGTGGGATATGAGTTACACATCAAAAATGAAGAAAGGCTTAGACAAAATATGGCTAGGGTATATTTGATTAATGGGAAAGTACATTACACAAAATAGTTCGAAAATAGTTAACAGACGTTTTCGATATAGGCAAAATACTGAGAGTCAATACGCAGAAAAAGTATCGCTTAACCTGCAGACTCAAATAGGTCAGGCGTGGGGGGAGGGATTGCCTGTGGTAGAAGTGGTCTCGTATGGCTCAGATTCGGGGCTTGAAAAGGAATTAAAACAGTTAATGCTCTCTGGGAAAGAATTTGCCCATTGTGCGGAGAAAGCGTTCCCGAAGGCATATTCTGGCAGAATGCACGGAAACGGAGATTTTCAGAAATTAGCATTTACTATCACAGTTTCTGAATTGAAACATTGAACATGTGCCTGGAAATATTGGTGCATGAGAGATGCATAATTCGGGAATATTTCCAGCTAAGATCCGACAAAGAAGGTTAACGGCTATAGAGAAGAAGAAGGGAGAGTTGGGGAGGAGGAAGAGGGGTTCTATTCATGTTGAGTGTGTGTGCGTATATATATGTATAGGTTTTTTAAATCTCCAATCGCTCTGTTACGTGACCAGACAAGCACAAGGAGGAGGGTCTGAGTTCTGTGCTACTACTCTATTACCCCGCCATAACTTCCGTCAAGGCCAAGTCGCCCATTCTTTTACTGTAGAATATGAGGGGTATACACCGTCCAATCGCTGCTTAATTTCAATTGCTGTAAGTCTTTCTTTTGTAAAGAACTTAATAACATCTCTACACTCCATTTTGAATATGTCACAATCTTCTGCACATAGCCTTCTTTATGCAACTATATCTGAACAACTGAACACAAGTTACAGCTGCAATTATTTACTTAACAGATAAAGTATGATTGTGAAGGCGACAATCCTTATCGGCGAGGCCGGAAATTTATGGGCCTACCCTCGTATCGTGTTCCAAAGGAGAGAAGAGTAATGTAAGGAATACGAACGTTACGTCAGTATGTCGTCTATCCCCTCCTCTCATCCCTGTCCGAAGAACCCGAACGTTATTACCTAACCTGAAGACATTTTCCTCCTCCTACACGTTTGTTGCTGTATTAATAATGTAAATATTGTTTATACAACTTGTATGATGAAATTCGATTCATAATTATTAGGACATTTAAGAAAAATGTTGAGTTCCTTAGGCAAACTTGTGTATCCTTACAGTTGAACTAAATACAATCTACTATCATTTGGCAGTACGCAATGCATGCATGTGTTATTAATCACAGCCTAAAAGTGTTTATGTTTTGTTAAATTTAGTAACACTAGGAAAGTCCTAAAAAATGCGTATGCATTAAAGCGAAATGTTTTCATTCGGTTGAAACCTAAGTAATAGTAGTCTAAGAGGAAATAATAACAACAATAACAATAGCTGTGATTTGATATCTTTTGTAAATCGTATTATACACTATCCAAAAAAGAAAGAATGCCGAAGAAATCAATAGAAAGCAAGAGGAGGAGCTGTATAGTGGTACCGTGTGAGAGAAGGGGAAGAGGGGAGAGGAGCATGAGGGTTGGAATGCCCCACTTTAAACACTGGCTATTTTTGTTTGGTTTTGCTGTTTGAAAAACATTCTTAGTGAGAATATTGATGAGAAGAACAGAAATGAATACAGATGGCAAACTCACATTAGAAGAAAATTCGAAGGTATTCTGCCCATCGTTGATAAGGTTTGAACTTTGGAGTGAGTGTTTGCCTTGGAGGTTAAGTGACCACAATAACTATACGCTCGGCGCGCGGTCAGTACTGCCACCCGAATTCGCTTCCCTAGTGATTCTCGGCTACACAATGGCTGCGGAGCTACTTCTCGATGATATTTTAGATGAAAATAAGTATTCTATTTAACGTGCAACACAGGTGGCCGAGATCGCTAAAGGCACGAACTTGTGAACGGGAGGTCTGCGGTTCGAATCCCACCAAAACCGTTGTCCTGATTGTGTGTGTGTGTGTGTGTGTGTGTGTGTGTGTGTGTTTTCCAGTTTTTCTTCTCTATGCCTATCATTGGCAAATGCCTGGAACGCTTCCTGCTGCCCCCCCCCCAAATTTCGCTGTCTATATTGTTAGTGTTTACCACCTGTGATGCCACAGCATTAAAAAAAAAAAAAAAAAAAGAAAGATAACGCAGTATTCTAGAAAGTGTTTCCCTCCACTGGAAATGACTAATTAACAAATGTCTTTAACATTAACATGATTAACCCTCGCCATTAAAATAAAGAATGTGCCCTCTAGATGAGCAAGATTTCCCTCTTCCTTCCCCTCCCCCTGTTTCGCAGGGAAACTGAACAAAATTGTTGTCTGTCTTGTCCTCCACAAGAACTCGAGAGATATTGTACCTGTAACCTCATAACGTCATAAGCTTTATGTAAAACTTACGAAACGTCTTACATTATCATCAGAAGGAAGGTTGACAAGGGGGGGGGGACTTCTCCTTTATTTAGGAACAATTCTGTCTTTAACGCCATTTACACTTAGTTTACAAGAAGTCATTCTAGTGCTTTGTCGAAGAAAATAAGTTACATTAGATTTAACAAACACAATTGTTGAAATACAAATTATCGCGAGTAAATTGGTCTATGCAAAATACAAGGGAAGGTCCCTAACCTAACCATTTTCTAAGGATCATAAAGACAAAAATTATATTTCACTTTTCAATATAGTTACCCTTTATTGTAATACATTTCTCATATCTTTGAATTAACATTTCAATCCCCCCCCCCCTCAGACAAGTCACAAGTCTTGTCTGCAAGATAGACATAAACTGTATCTCTCTCTTCTTCGTCACACTTAAATTTCCTTCCTCGGAGGTCTTTCTTCAGTTTTGAGAAGAGTAAATAGTCACTGGGAGCTAGATCTGGGCTGTAGGGCGGATGGTCGATCTCCTTGTAGTCACATTTCTTCACAGCTTCCCTTGCAACAAGAGCTGTGTGCACAGGCGCGTTGTCGTGAAGAAGGCGCACAGCACCACTCAGCTTCCTCCCCTTTTCTCTTTGATGGAAGCACGTAGTCTGTGCAGTATCCAGCACAGTACTCCCCATTTACTTTAGTATTCCTCTCCTTGAAGTCAATGAAGAGTATTCCTTCACAGTGGCAAAAGATTGTGGCCATGACCTAGGTTGACTGAGTGACCTTGGCATTTAGAGGCGGTGCTTCGGCAGGTTTACGCCACTCCATTGATTCTCTTTTGGACAAGGAATCATAGTAGAGGACCATAGTTTCATATCCTGTAACAATGGTTTGCAGAACTTCTCTCTCATTGCCACGGCAGAGTTCCAAAAATTCCTGACAACAGATGACTCTTTTGGACTGAGGAAAGAAGTCTAGGCACTAACCTCATTCATGTTTAAATGTTCATGAATAATTCGAAGGACTATTGTTTAAGAAAGGTGCAACCTTTGCTGCTATTTCTGTAACTTTGAGCCGACAGTTTTCCATAATTTCTCCTTCCACAAGAGCGACGATTTCAGAAGTGAGCATCTCCAAGGGCCGACCTGCACGCTCTTCGTCTTCAATGCTTTCCCGACTTTTTGATTTCATTTGGAGTAAGTTCTTCTTTTGTGAAGAACTTAATAACAGCTGGACACTCCATTTTGAACATGTCTGAATCTTCTACACATAGCCTTCTTTAGGCAACTATATCTGAACAACTGAACACAGTGGAGCGGAAGTACAGGTGTAATTATTTATTTAACAGATAAGGTATGACACCAGGTAGGGTTTTGTGAAGGCAATAATCCTTATCGGCGAAGTCGGAAACTTATGGACCTATCCTCGTATATCAACAGCTCGACTTGTATCGATATAATTCAATTGACCGAAAAAGTACATTTATTCTTTTAACAAACTTGAGTTTTAGGCTCATATCTCGAAATTCGTTAAATGTTATCTTTCAGTAATAACACACGAGTCAGAAATTTCCGGGATAGTATTTCATGGCATTTTTCTTGTTCTGGTGTAAGGAACTCACTCCCAAATTTTGCCCCAGTATTTTGTAACACACTATATATTAAAATAATAGTTCATAGGTCACAAATAAACAGGCTGTGCTCATTATGTATGTAGAAACTGTTGTAAATGAGAGTATAAAGTAATTGATTGTATATATTAGATAGTTATTTAGTTTTACATTGTAGTGGTTATAGGAATTATAAAGCATTTTAAGATACTGCTGTCAACCCACCTTTTAGTTTGTGTTCTTATATAGCGATCGTGGCTGGTTGGAGGAAAGAAAATGAAAAAGAAAGGAAATGTCTCTCAGAAAATGTTATTTGAAGATATGCAAAGTAATAAAATTCCTCTCAAATGAAATTAATATACGCGTTTTAATTATTCTCTCTTAAAATTGTACCCGCTTCAGTAACTCTGGAATCAAATTATACATTTTTGCAAATTTATTACATTTTACCTCATTCAAAATTGGAGACCACACTCAATATGCGAGTAGCATTCTTATAAACAAAATTTCTCAAAATTAATTCTGAATTGAACTAAAAATGTTTTCATTGCCTTAAGATGAAAAGATGAAAAGTTCTCTTACAAAGCATGGTACCACCTAATTCTCAAATGTTCAATACTTGGATTAGAGAGAAGGCTCGAACCGTGCATGAGGGACTCTTCATGGTGAAAAAGTTGGGATGTGGTAGGCTGTAATGCTTTTTTCTCAATACAACGGTGTATACTGCAGTCTACGGAAATATTTGAGTTGGTCAATCAATTAACCGATGGGAAATTTCGCACTGGTTATTTTCAGCAGGATGATACTGTATCCCATACCTCGATGTCAAGTAGGGAAAGAATCGTAGCAAGCCACAAATATTGTACAACTTCAAGACAACGTTGAGATGGAATTTATTAGCTTCCACCCCCAAATTAATTAGAATTAACATATTAATTAATTTTATGTAACGTTTCTATTTTGATCATGATTGTAGTGTCATTTTTATTTCCTGTGCGCGTGTTGAAATATTGTGTGTAAGTTGTTATTTTCATACCAGAGTGGAAATCCACCATGGTGGCTATAAAAACTGGACCTGGCGATGAGGACAGAGAAGCCTGTGGCCCATTGTATAGATGACCCAAACAAATTATGGACCACTATTACTTGGAGAATTCTAAAGCAAGGTCCTTGAAAAAGATGTTTTTTTTTTCTAATACAGTTAGAAAGCCGTGCTTTCATTATAGTAAGTTAGAGTACATGCGGGAGTGAAGAGACAGGCCAATATCCTCTGGAAGGGAAGCTAGCAGCGTCAGTTGACACGTATGTGATCAAAGTCACGTAGTCCAGATAACCAATAAGAGAGATTGGAAGGATAGTATGCGTGTCCAATATTCAATAGAAATTCTTAATTGCAAGGAAGTTTTCTATATCTTTCTCAAATAATATTGTGAAAGAATAAAGGGAGCGTCAGAAAGGCTGACCGACCCACACGTTTACTTAAGCTTAATATTCTGGGGTTCAGGAGCAGTCTTTTATCAGTTTTTGCGATTGTTGGTCAGAGGCAGTTTCTCAGCTTAGCTCTCAGTTAGCGGTTGTTTTTTTATTACGGATCCAGTTGCGTGTTATAGCTTGATCAGCCTTGTCAAGTTTAACATTGCATAAATATAAGTTTTATTGAGTTAACAGTAGGAAGTTTCGGAGTTATCAAAGTGTATGATCGTCATAGTTAGTGCAAAAGTGGTACATTTAGCAGTTTAATTCTCCAAGGAGTAACGGTGCCTCTTTAAGTGGAACAGGCTTTGTTCATAAACCGTGCTTCATTTCACAATATCACAAATTTAATCATTCTCCCGTAAAGTTCCTGGTAAGCTCCTTTCCCTGTGATTTCGTAATCACAAAAATATTGCAGCCAGAAGAGTCTCGCTGGAGCAACTGTAAGACAGTGGGAAACCATCATCGAAGAGGAAGAAATGATCATTATCCCTGAGAACCAAATAATCAAATAATCAAGTAGTCGAAATACTTCCATATTCTGCCCACCTTTCGAAAAGCCGCTGCAACACATTCAGTCATGGCACCCATTGTGTTGGCGAAAACCTCCCGCATCATGAAGAGGGGTGTTAGAAATCTCTTGGTCGACATTTACGACGTTTCTCATACACCAAAGAAGGTCACTGGTAAAAAAATACTGAAAAATTCATTACTTTGGAAGTTATAAAATAAGGAGCAGAGGTCGAGTGAAACATCTCCTAGTATTTAGAGCAAAAAAGTCATTATAAAATTGTTAATTTTTTATAGCGCAGAGCAACTAAATTATCCCCAATAATTACAAATTTATAATAAAAATTGTAGTGTTTCAGCAAACAGCGTATGTAATTTGAACAAAATTTGCCTGTAGCATTTCAGAATGTTGCATTCAGAACTGGAAGTTTTAAATTTTGAATGAAGGTACAATATTTATATTATCTAGTTATCTGTCCTCTCTAAGAATGCTCGAAGTATTTTCGTTGTTAAAAATTTAGGCACATGTAATACTTCGGTATCTTTTTAAATATTAAACAGATTTTCACTCAATATGGTAAATATGTACGCGAAATTTCATTTTTCACCGTTTGTGTGAAATTCGAACGCCATGTGATTCTCACGAGCATTCCATTTACATAAAATTTCTGTACTGGTCCTACCCTTAGTAAAATTGTTTTACCTCTTGCTGATTTCAGAATATTCGACAGCACCTGGACATGGATGTGCGAAGATCGCCAATGTGTCAGACGGGAAAGAGCACGTAGGACAGGTCCCAGGGTGTCTTTAGCCTCGTGCCGCATGAGCTGTGGCTCCGTCCCGTTATGGCCACGTCCTACAGGTCGCATTTCTCTCAGCAGACGCTCCGTACCCTTTCGCTTGGAACATCTCCAAGTTAACATCGGCGAAGAGGTGTCGAATCCCAGGGTACGCACATTGCTGCGGGAGGCTGGCGACATATTCCGCAACAATCTTCGAAACTTAATTCCACGAGACAGTCAGATCGAGACTTTGTTCACCGAACATAGCCGAACCTTCTCCGTCGCTCTGCACGTTACGGGATCAGAAGCAAACAATGAACCTCTCCTAACGCTCAAGACCAACGAGAGCTACAGGTTAGTGAAGGTTTCTAGTCTTATCAATTTATTCGTTTTGGGGAGAAGCTTGTTTATAAAATTGTTTCACACGCTAATTTTCTGTGTCCTCATATATTGAGCCTGATTAACGCTTTGACGTAATTCATTTGTAGTTCTATTTTGAATAAAACCCTAAAATGACAGTAGCCCAGATCAAGTGTCTGAAACATAATATGAGCATATTTAAAGATCAGTTTGAAAAATAAAGGGCTCAGGAATTAACATTTAATGTATTATATAAAACTCATAAAAGTCCTTTAAGTAGAAAAAAAAACAAATTAACAACAACATCATCATCAACAATAACAATAATAATCATAATCATAATCTTAAATACTCCATCCCGATACCTTGTTTCCTACACTGGGACGTGTATTGTAAACCCTTACATTTTATTTCTAAATTACAAATTACCTTCTTACATTATTATTTTGCAGATGATACTTATTCCTAGGTTTCAATTATAAATTTACAAAAATAATACAAATAACAAATTTGGTCAATAACAAAATTTAATTTCCCTTCTACTACTTCAACTTAATCTTTAACTCTGAATTATTAAACTACTATTCGGTAGAAACTGTACTGGTGACAGGTACATTTCTTACATATTTTATTTTATATATCTATTCCTGTCTATATTTGTCTATTGATCGTATATATGTTTCTTTATTTCCCGTATTAATGTCGTATCATCTTTCTATATGATATCATCTTTATAAATATACTGGTGCAAATTTCACATTTATATCTTATAATGGCCATTTTTTTCAACATTAATTTTATTCTTTGTTTGCGAATCTAATTGACATTATCAATACATTTACTCTAACAATTTATTACTTTGACATCGTTAACAACAGTAATAATAATATCACTAGTAATATTAATTATAATTATAATAGTTATTATAACACGTTTATTTCTTTTTTATTTTACTTTACTTCTTTGTCTTTCCTCTCCTCCTCCTCCTCCTCCTCCTCCTCCCCCTCTCCTCCTCCTCTTCTTCTTCTTCTTCTTCCTTTTCTTCTTCTTTACTCTTTCGCCATACTCCTTTTCCACAATCACTTTACCCTCCTCTCATTCTATATACACAATACTGTTTACATCCTATAAAATTTCCCTTTCGTTTCTCCATTACACTTTACATTTCTCTATTGCATTGTTTATTTGTTCTTTATACTCACATTATTATAAGTTTAAAACTATTCTTACAATTTTCACCACTAACTTCACTTCACTCATATCTACTACACCATTACACTCCAATATATTATACCCCTCTCAATCTTTATTATACTTCTCCTCCATTCTCCCTAAACAAGCTCCTCTAACTCCCATCCTCTACAGCTTCACTAAGACCCCCAACAACTCCTTCAGCTCCTGCATCTCCTGCTGCCTTATCATATTCTTTCCCTCTTCCTCTTCTTCTCACGGTACCTTCTCTCTTCTAGCTATAGGTTTATTTATTATAAGACTTCTTCTACCTCTTCCCCTCCATCTCCATCATCTCCCTATTCTTCCTTTCCCTCTTCTTCTTCTAACGTAATTCGAATCAATTTTTCATTGTGATTTGGGTGGTAAATAATTTTTCTGGTTGTTTATGTTTAATATTCTTAATCCTTCCGATGTTCTAACTTCCACTTCTTCTTCCCTTGCAGATGGAGTCTCTTCTTGCTCCATACTTTCTTCCCATTCTATTTTACTTATTTTATGGGCTAGTGTTTCAAGATGTTTATATAATTCTTTGTTCCGTAAAATATAGGCTACACTATGACTTCTTAAATTCCTTCTTTCTTCTCAAGTTTGGTTCCTTTAACGTGGGCATTCAAGCAAAACATGCTCCGGTATATCCTGTTTTCACATCGTAAGCAAGTATCATTTTTGGTCCTTTTAATTTTGTACCAGTAAGTTTCATGAGGGCCATGT
Source organism: Metallyticus violacea (assembly GCA_030762175.1). Lineage (NCBI taxonomy): Eukaryota > Metazoa > Arthropoda > Insecta > Mantodea > Metallyticidae > Metallyticus > Metallyticus violacea. Next base: position 51,539,999 of record CM060837.1, read on the forward strand.
CCAGTCAAATAGTGTATCAACCCTCTGGTAGGTTTTACGTGCGTTAGTTATTATATTACGGTAATATTTTTAAAGATATTGTTAAGTTCGTCTTCCTTCTTTGATTTGATTCCATTCTAGTTATCATATCAATTTCAAATTACATTTTATCTCTCCTATGAGATGTTACGACACGGGAGCTACGGCTTTACTGCTCTTCGGAAGAAAAGCATACTTAGGATTTTTACCCCCAAAAAATCCTGGGATTAATCTTTGGTCTACGAAGCAAGTATGGTTACCACTACACTACCAGGACCGACTTTATATCAAGGTTCCTGTGTAGAACAAAGTGTTATATGAAATTCGATAAAATAAATAATGAAGTAATAAGGAAATATATTTGTTAAATAACAAAAATATAGGAGTGTAGAAATAACTAGAAAACTCATTTATATTGTATATAGAACCAGGAAAATGGGATAAAATCTGGACAAAAATTTCACACAAGATTTAAATGTGATTCGAACCTGCAACCCCTGCTCTTGCAATGGACTTCATGTCAGCCGTCTAGCCAACGATTTCCTGTAATCTATCATTTCTCTTGAGTCTGGTTTTAAAATTCATACACATCTTTTGTTCCTTAAAATTGCCCTGATATCGAGTTTAGAGTTTGGACCTAATTATGCTTGCACGCACTCGAAGATCAAAATCTTAATCTCTAGCTTTCTCAGATGTTATCATCCACCACATCTTATAATAATGTGGGTCGATATCACTTATCGCTCTGAATCATCTGGGCGAAAAGCTGACACGCCAATTTTCAAACCGAATAGCAAGTCGATACGCTCTGTTACGTGCAAATTATACAGAAGCATACCCATTCAGTGAAATAAGCCTGCTAACAACGAGGAACAAAATAAAATTATCTGAGCAATCATTTATTTCCTCCAACCGTTGTCAGCTATATTTGTGACATATAACGATCACTTTCCTTATGTGTTTAGCACAAATCAATAAAGAGTTATGCATTTCCGTGTTACTTTAACAAGCAACCTATCTAAACCACGCTTGGTGAAGTTCGATAGCCCGGAAAATAGGTACAGAGGATAACCATCTGAAATTGCAGTTCAAGAAACAGTACTATCCTTTATAAGTATTACCAGACTTTTTGTAATGAAATTGCACTTGATAAGTTGTATCCATACATGGTTCGGTCCACCGTTTACTGATTCTCAACCTACACATGTTACATGGGGGGATACTCCCCATAATTAATGTTTATAGTACTGTATTACTTTCCAGTAACAATTATGTAATATGAGGGTGGATCAATAAGTTTCCGGATTCGCGATAAGGACTACCGCCTTCACAAAATTTGTGTTCAACTGTTCAGATATAGTTGCATAAAGAGGGCTATGTGTAGAACATTGTGACATGTTCAGAATGAAGTATTGAGCTGTTTATTAAGTTCTTCATAAAAGAAAGACTTACTCCAAATGAAATTAAACAGCGATTGGACGGTGTATATGGGGAAGCATCCCCCTTATATTCTACCTTAAAAGAATGGGCCAAACTTTTTCAAATGGGTCGAGAAAGCATGGAAGACGAAGAGCGTGCAGGTCGGTCGTGAAAACCTCGCTCTTGTAGAAGGAGAAATTATAGAAAACAGGTGACTCATAGTTACAGAAATAGCAGACAAGACTGGGCCTTTCTAAAATAACAGTCCTTCGAATTATTCATAAACATTTAAACATGAATAAGGTTAGCGCAAGATGAGTGCCTAGACTTCTTTCCTCGGTCCAAAAGCAGCAACGAATCATCTGTTGTCAGGCATTTTTGAACTAGGCAAAGAGAGAGAATTTCTACAAACCTTATTACAGCAGATGAAACTATGGTTCTCTACTGTCAGCCCTTGTCCAAAAGAGAATCAATGGAGTGGAGTAAACCTGGCGAAGCACCGCCTCTAAAGGCCAAGGTCACTCAGTCAACCAAGAAAATCATGGCCACAATCTTTTGGGACTGTGAAGGAATACTCTTTATTGGCTTCAAGGAGAGGAACACCACAGTAACTGGAGAGTATTATGCTGGCCTACTGCACAGACTACGTGCTTCCATCTAAGAGAAAAGGCGAGGATAGCTGAGTAGTGTGCGCTTTCTTCACTACATTGCGCCTGTGCACACAGATCTTGTTACAAAGGAAGCTGTGAAGAAATGTGACTTTAAGGCGGTCAACCATCCACTCTACAGTCCAGATGTAGCTTCCAGCGACTATTTCCTCTTCTCAGAACTCAAGAAGGACCTTTGAGGAAGGAAATTTAATTGTGACGAAGAAGTGATGGATGCTATTTATACCCATTGTGCAGACAAGACTTCTGACTTGTCTGGGGGGGGGGAGGATTGAAATATTAATTCAAATACTTGAAAAGTGTATTGCAATAAAGGGTAACTATATTGAAAATTGAAATATAGTTTTTGTATTTATCGTACCTAGAAAATAGTTAGGCCGGAAACTTATGGACCTACCATCGTATCTCTAGTATAGTGAGACAGTGGTATTCAACCTTTTTTCTCCGCGTAGCCTTTTGAGACACACTCCCATTCTACCTCATATACCTAGTGTTATATTTAATTCAAATCATAAACACTATATCTAAAATAAATGATACAGTTTATCATTATTCCAGTTTTAAATTATAAAAATAAGAAAATAATATAAATCAATTTAAATTTTAAATAAAGAAAGACACTGCGTACAATTTAAAAGTTACAGCTATTCTCACAAATAAGTAGAGAGAAATGGCAGTGTTAATAACATTACAATTCGCATATTCACAAATTATCCCATTTTATTTCCCGTAAGTAATCAATAGACGTGTATAGCAGTTTAATTTTGCAGTAAAATAATAGGAATTAATGGCGGTGGTTGTGCGTTGTATTCTTTCTCAATTTATGGAATGCATTTAAAAAATGTAACCTGAGATTTTATGAGGCATTTATTTCCACAAGCCCATTAGCAATACTAACTTCATTTTGTTCACTGTGTTTAACGACAGTTATTAACGGGTTCAATCCAAAATAAAACGTTGTTATAAAACCATTTCACTTTCTCATGGGGTTTAAAAATATGTTTGTTGAAGCCTTTGAAATCTTACCTATTTAAGATAGGTTACCAGTTCGAATTTCAGTTTTGTAAGAAAACACTTTATCTCATTAAAAGAAAGAATTGCTCGGAGTAAGCAAGAACTCTTGGAAACAGAAGGCAATACAAATTCGCTCTGGCAGACATGGTTTTCAATATCGCTGAATGGGTGGCCGGGGTCCTTAAGGCGCGGACTCGTGAGCGGGAGGATGGTCCTGGTGACTGAAGCTTTTTCCAGGTTTTCCTCAGTCCTCATAAATGGCAAATGTCGGGGAGATACCCTAAACTTACGCCTGGAACGTTTCTTTCCTTAAAAATAAATCCTTTCTCAATATATCATTTCATCTCCATGTATCATCAGTGTCCATCGCCTGTGGTGCCTCAGTAGAAAAAACGAATGTTAAAACACTGTTAAAAAAACTATCGCTGAAACATATATAGGTATTTTTTTTAAATATTACCTACCTCCTAAGAAGTCTTTGCGTAGCCCAGGTTGAATACCATTGATTTAGAGCATGCATACTATTTTCCTGACTTACACAGGAGTACTTAGCACTTGGTTATCTCTCAGTAATACTTACTTACAAATATCATTTGATTTTGAGCAAATTTTATGTTTATCTGCATTTATCGGCGCTGGTGGTGTAATGGTAACCATACTTGCCCTCTAAATCCAGAATCGCGGGTTCAATTCAGGCCAGGATTGATGGATTTTTTCGGGCGTAAAAATGCTAAGTATGGCTTCCTCCGGAAGAGAAGTAGATTTGTGGCACGTAAAAGAATCTCAAGTCTGAAAGAAGAGGCCTTGAGCAAAATTTATCAGCCGTTTCACGCCCTGAATTGAATGGGACGCTGATGACCCGAGATGTTAAAGAGTGTCCATAAATAAACAAATAATAATTTTAAAAAAGTATACTTGCTGCGCAAGTCCATAATGTTTCGCGATCAGGGTTATATCTTTAAGTAAGTGCATCTTTCGTATAATAATTTGATTTTCTTTGTTGATTGGAGCTAGCAAAGGCGTGCTCTTCTGTGCATATTCCAGGCAGCAAGGAATTTTAAAGCATCGTTTTTATCTTATTTTCAATTGTCACATTAAAACATGTTTAAATGTTGTTAGGTTGGAAGTGAAGTCGAAAGGAGATGCGCTGAACGCCGACATCAGAGCGAGTACTTTCTTTGGGGCAAGACATGGCCTGGAGACACTGTCGCAGCTGGTGTGGTGGGACGACAACGGTGCTGGTGGCGGTTCTCTGCGAGTCATGTTCGAGGCTGATGTGGAAGACAAACCAAAGTTTGCACATCGAGGGATCTTGGTTGACACATCACGAAATTTCCTACCCATGGCAGCACTTCGAGCTACCCTTAATGGAATGGCGGCTTCGAAGTTGAACGTGCTACACTGGCATCTGACAGATTCCCAGAGTTTCCCTTTCGATTCCCCGAAAGTACCGGAAATGGCGCGCTACGGCGCCTATTCACCCGAGATGGTCTATACAGCGAAAGACATTGCTGAAATCGCCGCTTATGCTCGCGTGAGAGGCATCCGCATTCTTCCAGAAATCGACGCCCCGGCTCATGCTGGCAATGGGTGGCAGTGGGGAGTATCGCGCGGACTCGGAAATCTCAGCGTTTGCATTAACGTGCAACCTTGGAAGGAATTTTGCGGAGAACCTCCTTGTGGACAGTTGAACCCAGACAATGAAAACACCTATCTCATCCTTGGAAAGATCTATCAAGATCTCGTGGAACTTACGAACACAACGGACATGTTTCACATGGGAGGCGATGAGGTAGACCTCAATTGTTGGGCAACATCTCTCAAGCACTTCAGAAAAGATATGAGCCACGATCAACTTATGGACAAATGGGGGTATTTCCAGCGTAGAGCCTTGGCCAGTCTTCAGGCTGCGAACAAAGGCAACCTGCCGGAAAACGTGATATTGTGGTCCAGTCAGATTACTAAGCCACAATATGTCAACACTTATCTTAACAATAAAGTATACGCCATACAGACGTGGGGCTTCAGTGAATGGCGGGAAACTATGAATCTGCTTGAAGACGACTACCGGGTCATCATCTCCCACCTCGACGCTTGGTACTTAGACTGTGGCTTTGGTAACTGGAGAGGACCAGGGCAAGGAGCGTGTAATCCAGTTTCCAGCTGGCAGACCGTGTACCAGTATCGACCGTGGCATACCATGTCTCTACCTCCACATAAAATGGCTTTGATACTTGGAGCCGAGGCGTGTCTGTGGGCCGAGCAAGTAGATCAACACAATCTGGACATGAAACTGTGGCCCAGAGCGGCAGCCTTTGCCGAAAGGCTGTGGACGGACCCTGACGACGCTGTCAGTGACAACTTCGTGAGAGCGAAACTTGGCACCGAGGTGCAGCGGCGATGGAGAAAGGAGAAGAAAACAGCGACGGTATCAGGAGATGACACGGAGTCTTCCAGAAGAGCGGCGGTGCCCTCGTGGCCAAGAACTGAAGAAGAAAACCTTCGCGAGGCTCACGGTAGACTGTCGCAGCATAGAGAACGTTTGATTTCCAGGGGGCTACGCCCCGATGCAATATGGCCAGAATGGTGCAACCAGAATCCTTCCATGTGCCTCGACCCTGCGCCTGATTCTTGGCAGATGAAATATACGTGATATATACTCCATGTCATTGTGTGCCTCGTTCCCTTATTTAACGCTTGTTAACCTTCCATAAGCGAGGATTAATGTTCAGCATTGCAGAAAGAATGTTGGCTGCGGCTTATTTTTAAAATTTAAACAATGGCTGTGCCCTGTGAATGACAATATATCACAATCAAAATATTTCTAATAAATGTTGAGAAAATATTGATCCACCAAAAGCAAAAAGTTTACTAATTAAAAACAGAGAGATTTCTGTATAAAATGTCTACTGCTATGACCTTTGTGCTGAACATTAATTGGAAGGCTTAGTTTATAGTGCATAAAATCTCACACCACCCTGTAATACTAGAGCGTTAACGTTGCTGTACATAATAGAATACTACAAACTTACTTCATTCATTACCAAGCCAAATGGCTACATTCCATTCATTTCTGATAAATGGCTCTTCCATTAAATTGTTGGTTTAGCATTTAAACTGTCTGTTTTTTAATAATTTATATAAAAACAATGTGAAAGTGAAAAATTGACTGAGAAGTACCCCTAAACCTACCTATCTACCTGTTCTCTAATTGAGTTTTGGGTGAAAAAGTAATCGAGTATACTAACCTTCCAATAATCATATTGATTGAGAAAGGAAGAACGTGCAAAAGACGCAAGAATCTATAGAATTATATGATTTTTCCTTCTCGTGAACCGCGCTAAACGGGAGTCAGAAAGGCCTAGCAGAAGTTATTACTAATACTTAAAATACTAAAAGCATTTACTTACCATTATCAAGCAAGAAGATTTTTCTATACAGTTCTGGCATTGGCTTGTAAAATTAACCTGCAGTTCCCTCTGAGAAATGAAAGAAATTTCTTCACAGATGTTATTTTTCAGTTTAATGTTTGTGGATTTGTATTGTACATTTTTTCCCTTTAATGCCCCCCACCAGAGATAAAATTCGCAAGACATTAAATCGGGGGACCGAAAAGTGATGATTATTGTTGAATATTTCATGAATGGCGTGCAAGGAAGCATGGGTACCGTTGTAGAGGCCTGTTTGAAAGTCTTTCACAGTTCATTCACGAAAAAGGGTTGCAAAACATTCTGCACTCCTATCTTTATTAATTGTGTCTTAAAAAAGCAGGTTTTTTCGTCGTGCACACTATTGAAAATCCATTCACAAAATCTACTCCTAAAAGCAGGGTCACCCGGTTTGAGTTCTTGCACTATAGTAATTTTATACAGTTTTAACTTTAGTAGTTTTGTAGCCATTTGAGCAGAGGGATACGAAATTCTCGTTTGCTGAAAAAGACGTCGAAGTGATTTTGTATGCCCAATCTTATCATACGTGGCTGTATATGCTATTTATTAAGAATATTTCCCTTTTCACGAAATTAACAAATCTGTGAATCGAATTTCGACTTGGAAGATGAATATCAGGGAATCTCTTTTGAAATAATCTCCGTACATCACGAACCGATTCTGTATGCTCCTGCAAGTCGTAAATAAATATTCTTTGGGGAATAGAATACTTGAATTGAGCCATATTAGCGTCATTAATGCACTCTATTACTTGGCCAAATGAAGACTTAATACACTCTCACAACAATAACGCACGTTCCTAGAATTAAATTTGTACTGACCTCCCCTCCGGCTTCCCGGCCGACTTTCAAACAAGGAAACGAGACGAGAACTCTGCAGAGTTGATCAAATGCGGCCAACTGCTCGTGAGCATTCCCGTGAAGGAAATATCAATCTTAGCAAAATCTCTCGAACCAAAAGAAAGAAATGTGTTGTATCGTGCTGCCAAATCGCCAGTTCATTGCTGACTTAACGATCAGTAAACTAATTACAATCTGTTTTTCTTAAATACTTTCATTTGTAGTACATTTAATATTTATATACTCTTGGCAGTGTAATTTCAATTGTTACTGATTTATAATTGAATTTTATAATTAATTTAATTCATAATTACACAGCAGAATTTGAATTTACGAGGACGTTTCTAAAAGTAAGAATACATTACTATTTTAAAATATATCACAAAGTTAGGAATATAAATGGTATGTCATTTTTCTGCATAATTGCCCTCCATTTCAATGCACTTCTCACACAGTTGCACCAAATTCTTTATTCCGCAATGGGGGTGGGGGATGATTTGATTGCACCTAGAGCTAGGAATACTCCCATTCTTTGACCATCATCACGCTTTCAAGATTCTCCTTCACGGATGCAATATATGATAATCTGAGTAGTAAGATTAGGGCTTTACAGAGGATGCTGTAATATCTGACATCCCAATCTTTCATTGTTTCCTTTGACCTCTTCTTGAAGCTTTAGCTCCTTCAGCATAATTCCATTGTATCGTGCACTGTGCACTTTTTAACCCCTTTCCTGTTAGTACTAGATAATTTGTCCTTTTTTATTCCAATCAAAAGGCAACAGGAACTTCCCGGTGGAGGATTGAGACCTGAATTTCTTTTTAATAACTGGAGAAGATGTGTTCGTAGTGAAGCTGCACAAGATTCCTTCCCCCATGACAATACTTTCCCAGGAAGTCCTTTTATCATCGTTGTACTGCACTAAATAGACTGCGGAGGTCTTGACAGTGGTATGTGGAGATCCGATATTGACATCCATTTTCTGTCCAGAATTCCTAAAGAAATGAATTTGTTTTAATGAATAATAATATCAGCCTGAAACCTCACCAGTGAAGAACGACTAGAGCAGTGGTCTCAGACGGGCCAAGCTTGCTCACCAGTGTTTCCTCCGAGCATTGATGTGGCGGGGGCAATAGGGAATGCTCTTCGTGTATGTTCAAGTTATGTCATTAATCACTAATTATTTTGGTTTTGTTACACATCTATTCTTATTATTCAAATGCAGTATGAACCTTCTGATATCATTAATATGTCCATATGGAAGCATAGATCGACTGACCCTGCTTACGACGTATACACTCCTCCACAGGATATGCTACTCACTATTGCTCATTTTCTTTATTTGAAAGACCTGGCCATAAGATACCTAGAGAGTTTATCATTATTTTTAAAGGCTTCTACCCACTTGTACACCCTTCTTTCATCAATGTTGCAGCATTATTCTGCGAATTTCATGCTGTTTTACATTCTGACAGAAATCTGACGACTGCAGCTAAGGTGGCCCCCATATTGTGTGTCCGCGTGCGTGCGCCCCTCCCCCCCCCCCGTCCACTTTCGAATAAGTACGTCTGCTTTCTTGGACAGCCAATGCTTTCTCTAAGAATATATTTTCCCTTTGAAATCCCTGGGGTTTTCATCCTATGAAATACTATCAATTTGCTCTTACTTTTCGAGACGCTCTCATTTCGTAAAAATTAAAAGTATGCTATTGTCTAGCTACAGTCTCTTTAAACAAGCAGCTGTGTGCAAAATAAGATTTCATTTATTTAAGTTTTTAAAGATGTTGCTTTTGTAAGGACTGGTAAAATGCAGTAGAACTCTGCACAAGAAAAGTGTTGAACATTTCTTACCATGCTTTAGTTTTTGACTCAAAATGATGCTCTAAATTAAATCCAGCACACAACTTGAAACATGTTGATTGTTAATTATTATTAAAAGTCAAAAATATTGTAAAAAAATTATAAAGTCCCTAAGCCCTACCTTCTTTTTCAATCTTTTCCAATATTTACCTTAGTTTTTTAATTTCAGCAGTTGCACAATATAACCCAGTAGCATTGTATTTAAATATTTACCTATCCTGGAAAAATTTAGTTTTTGTATTCCAATTTTCGCGATATGCATCCAAATAAAAGTCACCATTAGGATAAGTAACAGATAATCATTCCATTCTATAAAAATATTATTTTTTCTTTTATAGTGTACTTAAATATTTACCTATAGTCACTTCTGTCAGGAAATAAAGTACATAGGTCACATTACTTCTTGAAAATTGTGATATGAGTAAATCTTGCTCGGTTATCTTGAAATTGTACAGAGAATCATGTTTGTGTATATTTAATGGACGTTGAACCAAAGTCTGGCTATTGTGTTAAGAAGCATTAGATGTCTAGATTGCGCTGAAAATATATTCTGCGTCGCTGAATCTTGTTCCAACAGAAACACCAAAAAATAAAATGTGATTTGTTACTTTTGGCATATGGGTATGTTTAGTTTGAGGTAATCATCCTAAATTTAAATATACTAAATGGATATACGAGTATGCCATGCTGTCAGTTATAAAATATTGCTGATGTGGAGAAATTCATGTCGTTTTATGGTAAATTACGATTTATAGTTAACAATATGGCCTAGAATTTCTCTAGATATACGTAGAACAATTGCTTAGTATGTTCACCATAAATTTATATAATATTTTTGCACTTCTTGCCCATTTTGTTCTCAACAAATGACATTTCCAACAGATAATTAATGTATTTGATATAGGGTATTCACTTACGTGACAACAAGAGAGACAACAAAAGTGCTCTTTCTAGAACCTAATACAGGTAATATTATTGGAAGGTTTTGTTTAAACCATATTTTCACCAATATTGAACAGAAATGCATGATATGTCATGCCATCTTCTCTAAAATACATCTTGTGTGACATTCTTGATGTCGCAGTTTCTTTCGAAGTAGAGGGACGTAAAGATTGTCCTTGGCGGAAACCCACAGGAAATTGCGTACTGTGGTCCGATGACTTGGACGGTCAATGTAGTGGGGACCCGTCTTGTTGTTAATGAATAGCTACTGCCATCTCGCAGGAAAAGCTAAACGTCAGTGGTAAGGAAATTGCTGCATTATCAAATGACCGTATGAATTGTGGGCTTCGCTTGTATTGAATATGGAAATCAGAAAGTTTACCCTCCCCTCTTCTGTTTGGAGTAATCCTACACGTTCTGTCGTTATCATACCAGGAATAAAGTCTGGACGACGAAATCAGATGCAGTACAAAATGAAGGGGTGCTCCATCCTGTTTGAAAACAGTGGCGCCAAGTTATTGATCGTAAATGTATGATATTTGCAAAACATGATTTTGTCAAGTGAAAATATGGCCTTACAAAATCGTTCAATAGTTTAGCATTTAACAATTACACGAGGATTTATCCATTTTATTATTTATCTATTAGCTAGTATCTGAAATTAAACCTCGTTCATTTCTCTTATTGTTTTCATGTTTTCAGTAAAATAAGGTTTACAGATATTTCATTTCTGTAGCAGTCAACATAAATAATTCTAGACCATATAAAATAATCATTGTTGTAACTTTTCAATGAAACATGTAAACTGGCATACAAATGGATAAAAAGAGGTTGTTAAAAATATATGACTAAATAGTAAAACCTGATCTAAACATACATACATGTTGCTAAAAATAAATTTGACATTCAATAAAGCATATTGACTGTCAAATATCGGCTTGATGTTCATGTACAGAATCTGTTGTTAAAGAGGGTATATTTTGTTATGATTACTCTGTGTTGTACCACTAAGAAGATATTTTAGAATAAAGAAGACATATCTTTTCTATGTTCATGTTTACAATTTGTTTGTGAGAGCCCTAATCTTTCCTGCGATAATTGTATCAAGCATATAGATTGGGTATCTATTTAATAATAAATTATTTGAAATATTTGGCTGAAACAGAATGGAATAGCAGCAACATCAACCAAGAATATTTAAAAAATACTGAATTAGGATAAAAGTCCAACCCATTTCTTTAATAAAAGGATAGAAACCTAAAGCAAATGTTGATAAGCGGCTAGAATTATAATAATACATAAAAAAATGTTCAGTTACCATAGGAAGAAATTTGGTTTCTACATCACTTATCCAAATTGTAACTAACAAATCGCTCATTCCGAAATGTGAATTCAAAAATTAAAGGAATACAAAAGTGTAGAAAAGGAAATCGTCTTGCTTTTCCTCTGCTATAACCTCAAAACGTTTAATACTTTGTTCAATATTTTCATTTTATTTTAAATATAATTAATAAAATGATAATACCAACAACATGCAATGCCTTTAAGCAAGGAATTTTATTTCCTTTTTACATAATTGCACCAACGTTTTTATTTTCATAAGTTAAAATTAATGATGTTTCCCATTATACCTGTATGGACGGCTGAGGTCAAAGCACAGACTTCTGAGTGGGAGTCTGGGGGTTCGATTCCCGCCAGGACCGTCGTCCCTGAGTGGTTTTTTTTTCAGGTTTTCCTCGGCCCTCACAAATGGCTAATGCGGGAAGAGGTAACCAAAAATTTAGCCTGGAACACTTTCAGTGTTCGCCGTCTGAGATGCCTCAAAGCCCACCTTCCATTATCAAAAAACATATGGAGATATAGTATAAGGTATGTTGGTTTTTATTTTATTTATTTATTGCATAAAACTGTTTACAACAACTTTATCAGGTAAATTAAGTTCAAATGCCATTTATTAGGTTAGGATTTGTTACTTTTGCCGCTTTCTTTTCTTCTCAAGTGTGTGAAGGTGGTTTGCATAATTATTGCATGTGCTATAAACCGAAGAAAGTAATTGGTACCAAGTCAGTAGAGTCTGGTTCAATTTGTAATCTGTTTTAAAATACAGAGGGTGCCGGAAAATGTATACACAGTTCAAGCAAAGAATAACAGTGTTAACATAACAAAATGAATGCACACAAACAGAAAATGATGAGCACTAATCATCTTACACTTTTACAGTTACAACAGTTGCTCAAAATGCTCACTACCGGCGTCGATACACTTCTGAGTACGTTGAATTACTGGTTGAGCAACGTTTGCGAAAGTGTCCTCAGCGATTGCAGCACATGCCGTTTCAATTTCTTCCCGAAGTGCTGCCAGTGTAGCTGATTTTCTATGGTATACAACATCCTTAAGAGTTCCAAGTACAATATTGTTAGATCCGGAGAACACGGTGGAAACTCAATCGGACCTCTTCGTCCTATCCATTGCCTTGGAAGATTGTCATCAAGGTACGCACGTACATCTCGGTGGTAATGTGGTGCATTTGTTTTTGCAACGCTAGCATAACGTAATGTGAGTCGCATCTGTTTACAGATAATGCTATAATCATGCCTTCATTTGTTCATTGTTGATTTACCTGTCATGTAACAGCGCTAGCATAACGTAATGTGAGTCATATCTGTTTACAGAACATCATACTGCACATAAATGTTGTTTTTCTGTCCAACTTTGAAATATATTAAATAGATATCTATTGTAAAAGTGTGTATACATTGTTTTGGCACCCTCGTTATTTATTTGTCGCATAACTCAAAAAAGAGGAAAATGCTACATAATGTTTCATGTTTTTAAACGTTGTGCCTCTTGGTATCATCACCAATTTTGTTTTGAAGAATTTCATGCCTATTACGTGTAATATTAATTTTATGTGCGTTATGTGCAGAAAGTTATCTTTGCCACATTTTAGCTATTAATTTATTGTGAGATATGAACGTTTATCGCCCATTAAAATGACGAGGTTATTTTCTCGATTTTATCTTATATTTATGATACTGGTTTTCACTTTTACAATGAGACTAAGATTGTGTCTTTCAATTGTAGCAGAATTCTGGTACATCGCGTGATGTACGACTGTCCAAGGTCTTGGCATCACAAATAACTCTCAGAAATATTTTTTATTAATTTTTTCTGGCACAGCTAAGGCCATTAAGCCTTCACTTCCGTTTTACCAATCTAATAATAATTACATGAAGTTATAGTCACAATATTACAATCACAACATTGACAGTAAAGTTGGCAATACTCGTACACATATAGACCAATGTAAAACATTATATATATATATGAATGCTAATATATAAATATGGACATTGAAAAATGAAAAATAATTAAATCAAGAAGGAGAAAAAAACAAGAAAAATAAAAGAACAAGTATTTATAATAAACACCAGCAATAACAATTTATACATATATCAACCTACGTAAATCCTGAATGTGGAAATAAAGATACAAGCAAAACATAAAGTTATACTCTGACAATACTATGAACGAGATAGGAACATTTATGATACTAATGCAAATAATAGAATGAATAATTCTACAGCAGGGTAAAACAGATACATGCATTGTAACAAAAGGTAATGGATTATTTCTAATAATATTAAACAATTTCTTATGAAATGCTCCTAAAGTTTGGCAGTCTCTGACATCCCATGGCAATTAGTGTAGTGTTGAGATTATTATCATCTTATGTGATAGTTTAAAAAAATCATCAACTGTTTAATAGTGAAAAGCGGTTGACCATTTTCTATATTAATAAAAGGGTTAAAATTAGTTTATATATAATTTATAAAATAAGAATTGTATGAATGTGAAAAGTCTTTGAATGAACAACCAGAATATCTAAAAAGCTAAACAAATTGTGCTAACTTATTAACTAACCCAAGAATAAATATTAATTTTCGAGTATGAAAGGGAAAGAACAAAAATCGCGAATAAGAATAAACGTTTATCTAGAACAGGCTAATTGTGCAGGAAACATAAAGCGGCTTCTAGATGGGTCCACTCTTGTGCATCATCGCTAAGGTGTGAATAATATATTCATTTTATCCTAATACTTGGCATTAAATGTTGTATGTTATTTGTATTGGGCAATTGTCTTACTATCGTTAATAACAGCGTCTAACATTATAGAGAAAAACAATTGCGTTAGATCAAATAAGCAAAACCTTTAATTAAAATTGCCGCCTTACGGATGGAAATTAAAAAGTTCTCATATTCTGGATATAGCATAATAGATTAGGATGCAGTTTGTGTAAACTTCTTGCAGTTTTTTGAGGAACTGCACCCTGTGTGATTCGCTTTTCGTGAAAATACAGTCTACAAATCCGCATTAATGACTTAGTGTCAAATTACATTGTGCTCAAATTATTGCTACGTATATACTATCCTGCTGGAATTTATCCTTCTTTCCTCTTCGTAAACTGCTGAGAAGTTATGGTGTCTTGGTTGATTGTATCATTTCACATGAAGTGCTCAGTTTTAGGTGGCCATTTTAAAATTACCACTGAGGTGGTTAAGGCGCGGACTCGTGAGCGGGAGGTCGGGGTTTCGAATCCCGCCAGGAGCGTCCTCCCTGCAGAGATTTTCCTCAGTCCTCATAAATGGCAAATGCCGGGGAAGTATCCTACCTAAACTTAGGCCTAAAACGTTTCCTTCCTTTAAAAAATCCTTTCCAAATTTATCATTTCATCTCATGTGTCATCAGTGTTCATAGCCTGTTGTGCCTCAGTTGTAAAAATGGGCGTTAAACACTATTAAAAAAAATTAATTAGTCTTCAGTTTTAATTACTTATATATGGATATATCGTAAATTTACAGACATCTACAAATAGAGCCATGCCACTTGAGAAATACAACACTAATTCAAGGTCGAATAAAAACTGTTCATTATTCAATACGCATTTCCTTCCCCCCTTTACTTACTGCCTGACTTCGACTGCCTGACTGACGGACTTGTAGCTCCCCGACCTTTAACTGACTGACTTCGAATTCTTATCCCCTTCTGAACGCCCTAACATTTGATTTTCTATTCCTAAGCCCCTCCTGCGCGAATTTTAATTCTATATTACTCTGAAAACCAGAGGCTTCCTTATTAGATATCACCTAATACTTATGCACGCGAAGACTGGCCTTGATTTGTACAATTTAGAACGGTGTTCATTGATTATCGTTATTTCTTTCCCTACACTCCTACAATTTTTCCCCTTCGTTCTTTTCCCACAAAAAACCTCGGTTATAAATTTCGACTTTCACCTTTCATGTTGGACCTCTATAGTAATGGCTCTTTTCCCCCTCATTTATTTTTAGATCGACAAATATCCTCATATATAACGCACGTTTTTAACCATCTGTCAGCTGTCTCCATTTCCTGGGAATTAGCGGCAGGAACCTTTAATGGGTTATATAGTATTTCCTATCTGCCATCTCCGACGTTTTCCCAGAAATCTGTACTTTCCTCGTCTTTTGCCCTTTGCTCCGTTAGGTAAACAATATAGCTAGCTTTTGCTCTGAAAGTGGAAATGACCCTTTATCGGCAATGTTCTTTCTCGAATAGCCACACGGATGAAAATAACCTTTCTCCTCTCAACTCTGCTAAGCCTTCCGTTACATACAATAAAAAATCCTAAAAATGCAATAGGCTTTCATACAGGTGTCTTCCAGCCATAATAATAATAATAATAATAATAATAATAATAATAATAATAATAATAATAAAACCTGAAAATGAATACCATACTTACACCAAGAATCCAGTTATGCACATCTACTCGAGTATTTACATACATGAAATCTTAATTCTAATAATAATTAAAAGTTTAAAGAGCTCCAAGTTTCATTTCCAAGGTGCAAACCTTTAAATATCTGAGATGTAATATAAATAATTATAAAATTAATTTAGATTTAGATATAGAAATACAATAGAATAAATGAAATTATAAGAAACTATTTTGGAAAAAATGTGACTAAAGATGTACAATTTAGATTGCAAAATGTTCTATCAAAGCCTATATTGCTACATGGTAGCGAAACATGCACATACTAAGAGTCCAGAACCAGAAGCGGTACAAATGACATTACTCAGATCAATAAGAGACAAGAATAAAAGTAGTGAAACATGAGAGAATCTAAAGTTTCTGACGAAATTAAAGAATATCAGAAAAACTGGCAACTTCATGTAGAGAAACGCCCTCCCACACGGCAGGCATATTTTTATCAGCCCGTTCGAAAACTTCCTGGATCGTTCAAGAAGAAGAAAACTTAATTTTATGAAGTCCATCTGTTCAAGAGTAGATTCCGTCTATTAGCTAATTATAAAATATTGCATCTACCTTTTCTCTCCCTTAGTGTCGGTCCTGGTGGTGTAGTGGTAACCATACTTGCCTCCTAAACCCAAGATCGGGGGTTCAATCCCGGCCAGGACCAATGGATGTAAAAATTGTAGGTATGGCTTCCTTCGGAAGGGAAGTAAAGCCGCGGGTCCCGTGTTGTATATTTATGGCACGATAAAAAACCTCATGACTGAAAGAAGACGCCTCTGAGCAAAATTTGTCGGCCGTTTCACGCCCTGAGTTGAATGGGACGCTGATGACCTGAGATGTTAAAGAGCGTCGGAAAAAAAAAAAAAAAAACTCCTTTAGAGGTGTCGGCTCTGGTGACATCAAAGTGGCGACACGTTAAGACTAAAATGTCAAAATGACATGAATAGCACGGTGGGCTAGACACAAAATAAATAATGTGCTAACAGTTGGAAGAACGGCGTAAATATAACTGTATTTTCTGTCTGTAGGTCTGCCTGTCTCTCTCTCCGTTTGCAGCATATTTCCAATCTTTGCTTTAATATTTTAAAGTTATATTTTAAGGAAATTAGCCAACACATGGCAGTATTTCGATGTCTTCGATAATTTTCTGCTATATGTTCAAATACCAAGCAAAGACATTTTTACACGTCTTATGTAGCGGTTTTTTGTTGTTGACTTGAAAAGCTGGTCTTATCATAGCATATATGGTTTTCTATTCACATGGGACGCTGAGACAAATTGCGCTTTTATAAATGTGCAATTGTTCCTACATTGTATGACCTATAAAATAGCTATATTCAGGCACAGGAATTTAAACCCCCACGGGTGACCGAGGTCGTTAAGGCGCAGACTCGTGAGCGGGAGATCTGCGGTTCGAATCCCGCCAGGACTGTCCTTCCTGACTGAGTTGTTCTCCAGGTTTTCCTCATTCCTCATTAATGGCAAATGCCGGGGAGGTACCCTAAACATAGGCCTGGAACGCTTCCTTCCTTAAATAATAATCCTTTCCTAATATATCATTTCATCTCGTATATCATCAGTGTCCACCGCCTGTGGTGCCTCAGTAGTAAAAACGGGTGTTAAACAATAATAAAAAAACAGGAATTTAAGCTCCTAAAATCTATGAATGGCTGCTCCAAAATAGATGGAATAGATATTTGATGGAAAAAATTCAAGAGGAGTTAAATATTCGTTCAAAGAAATTTGGAATAGGCAAGATAAAGGAAACTGGAAAAGTGTGTTGAAAGGATGGAAGAAGTAGAAAATTGCCTCAAGGGAGTACATAGTTTATTGGAACCGAGTAAGGAGACAGTAACGTAGCGCAAAATTCAATACCTCCCCCCGATCCTTAATTGATATTTCTTGAGTTCAATACCATCTTTCGCATATTCGATGAATGATACAGTAAAACCGCAACAATTATCTGCCAATGAAGGGCAGAAAATGCACGGATAATGCTAAAATTGTGAATAAATTAGCATTTTTAAGATGTGGTTTCGCCCAAAACGTGCTTTAGCTAGGATTTCAAATTGGATTGAGATAGGGAAAATTCACAACAGACGGTTGGAGCAATGGCATGTTAAGCCCAAATCTGTGGTTCGAATTCGGTTGTAATCTCAAATATTTCCTATTTGATTTAGAATTTAGTGTGGAATTCTCATTTAAATATACGAATGGAACTAACTAGAAACCTGAGCATTAAGTTCTCGAATAAAGTCTCCGAAAGGAGATGCATAACCTTCAAGGGTATGTGACAGAGATTTGCGAATGCCGCCGGATAGGAGCCTCATATATATAATGTAACTATATATATATAATGTAACTAAAATAACAATAACTAGAAACTCAGAAAGGATAAAACACCAAGAAAAATTCCCAGATTGGTTATCTATATATTTTGAACTGCTTCAGTTCTTCTGTGACAAAAAGACACGGATTTTTATGATGTTCATCTCTCTTCCTGCCATAGAAGAACTCGAGCATCCGAAACATAGTGATTACTAATCTGTGAATTTTTCTTAGTGTTTTATCCTTTTCTGCTTCTATACTTATTGTTATATTAGTTACATTGTTAATAGTGTTACATTATTTTTCATTTATATTATATATTATTTGTTATCAATAAAATATTTGTATGTAAATTATTATTATTATTATTATTATTATTATTCAAAACGGTAGCTATAATTTTGTTCTTGTTTTGTTTTTATCTCGTTAATTACTCAGTTGTTTTCTCGTAGTTGCAGTAGGAGGTTTTTCCCCCCTTGCAGAGAAACGAAATCAGCTTGACTCATGTCATACATTGTCAATTGACTGAAAAGCAAAGCTGTAACTAACAGAAGTGGGTGGTTTTACTTTACTTCCATTATCTGCCTGACTCACTCGAGCATGTATGCTTTCAATGTTCGCTAGCTCTTTTACTTCCATTTTGTTCTGTATATCATTATTATTTCTAAAATGTATCATCCATTTCCAATTTCTTTTCATTTGTTCTCCTGGGTTACTTTAAATTTATGCAGTCGACGTATTTACTTGACCCTCACAACTAAATTGAAAAAGAATGGCGTATATTTTGCCTAAATATTTCTGGCAGGCAATAATAATGAAATAACGCCAGTTTACAATACTAAAAATGTGAACATATCGGATGATTTTAAATTTGAGGGCAGCGGTATATAAAACATCCATCTGTCAGCTGGTAATGTACTAGTGAGAGATGTGGGTAAACTATGAAATAATAAACTTTAATTCCATTAATTGCGGGTATTCATGAATAAAATCGACATATACTGCGCATTAACATAAATCATTCTCTTATACCACCTTCTTTGTAGAAAAAAAAATTAAAATTTCATTTGCCTAACCAGGAATATTTTACACCTGTTTGCATTTCAACTTACGTCCTAACCATGTGCGCGTTGGCATTTGCTGTTTGAAGAGAAACACGTGAACCTTGTTCTAGTGAAGAACCTTGAGACCCTGGTGTATATGTACATAATGTATTTTGCCATTTGATATTTGGCTTAGTAAACAGGACACGAACGCATGAGAGAAAAACTGAGTTGAACAGAGAAAAAAAGCCTTACCTCCAAAAATGGCTAATTCTTACGGAAAACGATGTAATGCTTCCGAAAATAACTTTGGATTTTTCCATCGGGCTTAATTCAAAAGAGATCCAAGAAAATTCATTTCTGCAATTTTAATTGGCTATTTACATTAATGTCAATTGAAATTTGCTATTTTTAGAACAATGAGCGGTACTTGTTATTCAAAATAGAAATAAAACGAATTCATATAAACCGATTAAAACGTTAACAATAAAAATAACAAAGCGCATGCCTTCATAGGTCTTAAAATGCTTGCTGCCTGGTGACTTTCTCTTGTAGTCTGTCTATTTTCTTTCTTTATAACATTGTAGTAATTTGTCCACTAAATTTTCATATTGTTCATCCTTCCTATTGCCAAGAAACTGCCTTGAAAGCACGCTAGATCTATATTTGTTAATTTACTTTTAAAATGTCCATATTTTAAAAGCTGGGACAATGAAAATACCCTCCTTTAACTTTGCATATGTCAAACTAGAAATATTTCTTGCAGGTAACACAAACTACTGCCCTCTCTACTCAGAATTGTGTCATTAATCGGTAGTTTCGCTATGCCTAATCATTGACGAACATTTGCATAAATAATATTGGATTTTGTTTTCTTAGTGAAACCTGACATTTTTACCGTACAGAAATAGGTTGTAACCCTTTTATTATGATTTCAAGGCATCCTTTTAATATTTTAATCTAATTGAGAAGAGTATTTCAGCTGGACAAGAAATGCAACAAGGCTTTGATATAAATATTTTTCTTGATTGCCAATTCTACAACCAAAGTAGTGAAATACGCTTATTTTGTAATTTTATATATATTCCTTTGGGATTTTGGTGCGAAATTTCCATAAATATAACAAAAATTCTCTGGATGATTACAACATTGACGCCTTTGACTTTTACCCATGAAGTTCGAAAAGTGGAGGGGGAAAAATGGATGCAAGGAACAACAAGAGAAACAGCGTTTGCGGTTTTCGGCTACTATTGACAGTTCTGCGCCTCACTGCACTCGCTTGCTCATCTGTTACAAAAACGTAAGCAGGACATCCTGTGTTGGTTTTCAGCTGCTCCTTCCAGATCCAACATATATAAACATATTCGCATCGTATAAGAACATAGCAACAGTAAGGCTAACAATGACAATTTCTCCTTTAAGAAAATATTAATTCAAAATTGTGTCATACTCAAAGAATCTCTTTCTTTTTTCATACCGAAATACTTTGCAAATGTTAAATTATGTTCAGATACGAAAATATGTTGACAAATTGTTAACCTAACATACAAATAGTTGCTGAACATAAATCAAAGTTTTGTTTATTTGGGAATTATTATTGTTATTTCTATCATCATTATACTTAAGTAGCCCTATGACTTTAAAAATAGTTTTTTGGGGGGTCTACCAACTTGACTTTAGAGTGAAAAGTGTGTGTTGGTCGGATATTATATTTGAGGTGTTTGATTAAGTAAGTCCCATGTTGATGCTCATTTGAAGTTAAAATGTGATCGAATAGTAGTAGCAGTGTTAATACTACTATTACTATTACTACTACTACTATTATTATTACTACTACTACTACTTCTACTGTTACTACTACTACTACTACTTCTACTGTTACTACTACTACTACTACTACTACTACTACTACTACTACTACTACTACTTCTACTATTACTACTACTACTACTACTACTATTACTACTACTTCTACTGTTACTACTACTACTTCTACTGTTACTACTACTACTACTACCACTACTACTACTACTTCTACTATTACTACTACTATTATTACTACTACTACTACTACTTCTACTGTTACTACTACTACTACTACTATTACTACTACTACTACTACTACTACTACTACTACTACTACTTCTACTGTTACTACTACTATTATTACTACTACTACTTCTACTGTTACTACTACTACTACTACTACCTCTACTGTTACTACTACTATTATTACTACTACTACTTCTACTGTTACTACTACTACTACTACTACTTCTACTGTTACTACTACTATTATTATTACTACTACTACTTCTACTGTTACTACTACTACTTCTACTGTTACTACTACTACTACTACTACTACTTCTACTTCTATTGTTACTACTACTACTACTACTACTACTACTACTACTACTACTACTTCTGCTTCTACTACTACTACTTCTGCTTCTACTGTTACTACTACTACTGTTACTACTACTACTGTTACTACTTCTACTACTTCTACTACTACTACTATTACTACTTCTACTGTTACTACTACTACTACTATTGTTACTACTACTACTACTTCTACTGTTACTACTACTACTACTATTATTACTACTACTACTTCTACTGTTACTACTACTACTATTATTACTACTACTACTACTACTACTTCTACTGTTACTACTACTACTTCTACTGTTACTACTACTACTTCTATTGTTACTACTACTACTACTACTACTACTACTTCTGCTTCTACTACTACTACTTCTGCTTCTACTACTACTACTTCTGCTTCTACTACTACTACTTCTGCTTCTACTGTTACTACTACTACTGTTACTACTTCTACTGTTACTACTTCTACTACTACTACTATTACTACTGTTGCTACTACTATTACTACTGCTACTGTACTATTACTATTACTACTACTTATACTACTACTATTACTAATGCTACTACTACTACTGCTACTATTAATACTACTACTGTTACTACTACTATTACTACTAGTACTACTGTTACTACTATTACTACTGTTACTACTACTACTACTGTTACTACTGCTACTACTACTGTTACTACTACTATTACTACTACTGCTACTACTACTGTTACTACTTTTTTTTTTGATTGATTTATTTATGGACGCTCTTTAACATCTCAGGTCATCAGCGTCCCATTCAACTCAGGGCGTGAAACGGCCGACAAATTTTACTCAGAGGCCTCTCTTTCAGGCTTGAGGTTCTTTTTCGTGCCGCAAATGTACGACACGGGACCCACGGCTTTACTTCCCTTCCGAAGGAAGCCATACTTAGGATTTTTACGCCCGAAAAAATCCATCGGTCCTGGCCGGGTTCGAGGCATCTATGGTAACCACTACACCACCAGGACCGACTACTGTTACTACTACTATTACTACTGCTACTACTACTGTTAGTACTACTATTACTACTGCTACTACTACTGTTACTACTACTACTACTACTACTACTATTACTACTGCTACTACTACTATTACTACTGCTACTACTACTATTACTACTGCTACTACTACTACTGTTACTACTACTATTACAGCTACTACTGTTACTACTACTATTACTACTACTATTACTACTGCTGTTACTACTATTATTACTACTACTGTTACTACTACTGCTATTACTACTACTATTATTACTGCTACTACTACTGTTACTACTAGTATTACTACTGCTACTACTACTGCTACTACTACTGTTACTACTACTATTACTACTACTACTGTTACTACTACTATTACTACTGCTACTACTACTGTTACTACTACTATTACTATTACTGTTACTACTACTATTACTACTACTATTACTACTGCTACTACTACTACTTTTACTACTACTATTACTACTGCTGCTACTACTATTACTACTATTATTACTACTGCCACTACTACTACTACTGTTACTACTACTACTATTACTACTACTTCTACTGCTGCTATTACTACTACTATTATTACTACTACTATTATTACTACTACTACTACTATTACTACTATCACTGCTACTACTAATATTACTACTACTATTACTACTACTACTATTACTACTACTACTATTACTACTACTATTACTACTACTGTTACTACTACTGCTACTATTACTACTGCCACTACTACTACTGTTACTACTACTATTACTACTACTACTGTTACTACTACTATTACTACTACTACTGTTACTACTATTACTATTACTGTTACTACTACTATTACTACTACTATTACTACTGCTGCTACTACTACTACTGTTACTACTACTATTACTACTGCTGCTACTACTATTACTACTATTATTACTACTGCTACTACTACTACTACTACTGTTACTACTACTACTATTACTACTACTATTATTACTACTACTATTACTACTACTACTATTACTACTACTACTACTACTACTACTACTACTACTACTACTACTACTACAGTTCCACTTGTGTAGCATCATCGTTTTGCTGGTTAACCGCATTACTGTTTTAATATTAATAATCAAGGCCCGGATTTTGAAGTGATAAAACTGGAAAATTGTTAATTCATATGATAAAAATGCTTGAAACATGTGACAAAAAAGCAAAAATATTGAATTAATATTAAATTATTTTGTATCAATATAAACTGTGTACAGTATTCATCAACATAGTTTGAAATTGGAATTTTGTTAAAAAGGTATTTAATTAAAATTGAAATGCATGCTATTTATGCAAATATTTGAAAATATAAATTTATATATATTTTAAAAGATATGTGTATTTTTAAAATGTAAGCTTAACCAACAAAATAAAAAATTATATATATAAAAGAACTCTTAGAAGATACAAACAAAGTTTAAAAATAAATCTAAGTCAACATTTCCCAGTTCAATGATTCCTGAACCAAGAATCATTTGCCGACAGTTCTTAACAAACATGAAGTTTCTGCAATTATAGTAAACTTCTTCTCTCCGCTATAACTTTCAGTCAATATCGGAAAGGCGAAGTCAAAGCCTGTAGGGGCCTGTAGGCATTTCCCTTTTAGAGTGAGAGAAAACATAGGAAATTAAAAAAAGTGAAATAACAATCATTACAGCAAATTATCACTGCCAGGAACTGAAATGGGGCTGTCTTTAGTCAATCCAAACATGTACACTGATTGTGTCAGAACCACGGCGATAGACTCTCACTCTAAATTTAGGAAAGCCTCAAGCTTGTTGTTTATTTAATGTCGATCCCCGAAATATTACCTTGCAATCTGTGGCTTAGGTCTTTTATTTTGTTTTTTGTGCCTTCATTGGCCCGCTCTAGTTTCATTTTCCTCTAAGGCTGTGGTTTCGGATCTAACCGTAGATTTTGGCAAATAACATCTCAGTTTCTGCAAATATCTTTTAGAAACACACAACACCCTACTCGTCGCCGTATAAAACTGTGCTTATTGCTGTACTAGACCCGTAGACTGGGCACAAGGCTTCCCGGCACCATCGGTAATACATGTAGTACAGTGTTAGCACGTCCGTGTGGTAGTTTTTACAAACTTTCTCCAGCTTATACTTTGAAAGCGCCTAAGCATTTGCTAACTTTGTGAATTTAACATCGCCCAACAAATGAAGACTGCTGTTCAGTTGGAAGTATTACTTTGTAACCAGAATATTAAAATACAGAGGGTGCCAAAAATATATACAAATTTCAAGCAAAGAAAAAACTATGTAAACATAATAAAACTGAATTCACACAAACAGAAAATGATGAGCACAATCATCTTAGACTTTTACAGTTACAACAGTTGCTCAAAATACCCACCATCGGCGTTCAACGTACTTCTAAGTACGTTGAACTACTGATTGAGCAACGTTTGCGAGTGTCCTCAACGATTGCATCACATGCGGTTTCAATTTCTTCCCGAAGTGCTGTCAGTGTAGCTGGTTTTCTACGGTATACAACATCCTTAGGAGTTCCCCACAGGTAGAAGTACAACGGCGGTTCTGTTCTGTACACACGTCTCCATTGCCTTTGAACCTCAACAACATTCTCGGTTTTCCAATACCATTTCAAACTTGCTTTCCGCTGTTCAAACGATAATCTTGGCTCCATTTGTTGTAGCAATGCTAGCATAACGTAATTTGAGTCACATCTGTTTACAAAACATCATACGATAATCTAGGTTTCATTTGTTCATTGTTTATTTACCTGTCACTTAGCAACGCTATCATAATGTATGTGAGTCACATCTGTTACAGAACATCATACTACACATTACTGCTCTTTTCCGGTCCAACCTTGAAATATATTAAATGGATTTCTACTGTGAAAGTGTGTATACATTTTCTGGCACCGTCGGTATATGTTTTTAAGGGAATGTTGGGTCAAAATCGATTTTTAGTTTCATGCAAGATATGAAACTATATAGTTCGCAGATTACGCCCATGTTTGGGGCATTTAAATAGATTAAATATGGCTTACACAATGCACATTCTATCTCCTTTTGCCATTTGTCGCAACTTACACGTTTTTAAAATTTAGGTATACTTTTCTCAAAAACTATACAAGATAGCGTTATAAGTTTTTTGAGCATGTGCAAAACACACTGTTCTATTTATAACTGGCGAAAACTTTTAACTTATGCGTGCATGAGAGTTCTGAAAAAAAATGCTTCATTTGCAAAAAATGACACTAAATACAAGTATTTTTTTAAAAAGTGTACTATTGCTTTAAAATACACATTATTTCACCAGCAATGTTAAGTAACATGTTTGCAAAGTGATATAAAATCTAAGGAATCTGGGATCAGTAGTTTTTGAGAAAAGTGCACTTTAAGCAACAAAAATATTTAAAAAATAATAGCAATTAAGCTTAGCCAAAATTTAAAAACAGTTTCTCTTTTAGACCGTAATTTTTTTTAAAAACCCAGCTTGTATTCTGTTGAGGTTTAGCATGGAAATTGCCATTATGTCTCTATCAAGTGCCCTTAAAGTTTATGTGACACATACATACATACTAAGAGAAATATCCAGACACAAAATGAAAAGGCAAAGACAGTGACCTCATCATTTGAACTACAACAATGCCGTTCGAAGACGTAGAAAGTATTTTCCATTTCAAGTATAATTTTGAATGCTGAAAGGCCGTGTTTGTGTATAAAGCAGGGCGCGTCTGATGCGCAAATTTGTACAGGAGAATAAGTTAATACTAATAAATGTCCTCCATTTTGTTCTTGTTAAAGTTCTTTAGCATGAAAGCGTTGAAATGGATGGCTCCGGCCTGTCCTATTGCTTAAGAGGAATTCATAATACGGGGTACAAAATATATTTTCTGCCAGTGTGACCACGTAGGTGCAACTTCTTAAGCGTGTTTAAAAGCTTCTTCTGCTATGCCATATCCTTTCATTGCCATATGGTATTGAAACAAAAGACAAATGTTTCTTTCGTCTGGTATCACATCCGCGTGCCAGCAAACATGTGGTAGGTTTGAGGAGCGGAGAACTGCGTGCAACAACCTCTAAACATTCACAAAGTAAATCTAAAATGAATGATGAAGAAAATAATTTATTACCTCAAATGCACTTTTAAAAATAAGTGTATTTTAAATCCGAGTTCATAGTCTCCCTATTTGTTTATTCTTAGGGAAACATCACAAAATCCGTTCTTTACTTTCTAATAATAATAAATAAGAGGGTGTAGGTATATAATTTTTTGATATTTCTAAATATATAAATTAAGGTGGAAATGTTGATAATTATAACCATTGTTATCATAGTATTAGTTGTAAAAGATAATATTTTATAAATAACTAGTTTAAAGAGAATAAAATGGCAACAATAATGATAAAATTAGCATTTTGTTGTGCCGTTTTTGCGCGCTCCCGTTTTCCTCGATGAGTAGATAAAGCTTTCTTTTTCTTTCGTACCTCTTTATTTACTTTCCGTTTGCTGTTAGTGAGTTCACCAGACACTATTTGCCTTCTCTTTTTCAATTGAGAGCTTCTTCATTATATTTACCCGGTGAATCATGTTTAATGTATTAAGAAAAAGTTTTATTTATAAAATGTTTATTTAATTACTAGTCTGACTTACGATACATATTGCAATTCTTTGCTACGGAATGCATACTGATAGCTCAAATTTCTTGTCGATTTTGCACACATCCTCTTTTCCTCTATGGATAGACGAAGCTTTCGTTTTTCTTTCCTCGCCTATTCTTCCCCCTTCCCTTTGCTGCTATGTATGCACAGTCTGGTCGCCAGCTGTTTCTTCCCCATCGTATGTTAATAGAATTTAGTGTGCTGCATTCATAACCCAAAGAGCTTCTTCTATCAATTAATTTGCAACATGTCTTAAATAAATGCTCCAGTAACTTGAGAGCGACATAGTCCCGTTATCAATACGTTTTTATTTTAGGAACGTGCTGGAGAAAACTTCCAGGATATGGCCATGGAAGGTTGACTTAAAAATACGGGAGAAGAATGATAATGATTCTAAAATTTTAACAATAAATTTTCACTATGATTTTCAGAGCAATTAAGTTATATATGTAACATATGTAAAAAAAAAAAAAGTTTAAATTTTGAACGATAAGTAGTTGTGGAAACATCAAATTAATTTCACCCATAACTGGAACATGATTTGGGAATCCCTCAAAGGCGTGTTCTTCGGATACTTCAAAATCACAAATACCATCCATGTCACATTAACCTACACCAAGCCCTTCATGGGGATGAATTTTCCCAATAAGCTCTACTACAAATTAAAAAACATTTTATTTTCTGATGAGGCGGCATTCTCCAATCAAGCTCAAGTAAACCGACATAAAATGTATCATTGGGTAGTGGAAAATCCAAGATGGTTACGGGAAGTAGAGCATCAGCGGTAATGGAGCGTGAACGTTTGGTGCAGCATTTTGGGATTCCGTATAATGGGACCATACTTCATTGAAGGTAAACTTAATGGGCCGAAATATAGCAATTTTTTGGATCAAGAACTTCCAGAGTTGCTTGAAGACATGCTCCTTCGGACCGCAATGTGGTATCAACACGATGGTTGTCCATCTCATTACTCAGCTGTAGCTCTAGAAATATTAAACAGAGAGTATCCTGCTCGAGAGATAAAACGCAGAGGACCTGTCCATTGGTCTGCCCCTTCTCCTGATTTCACTTCTCCAGGCCAACTACACTTGGTAAACTTCAGCAACAAATTAGGAATGTATGTGCAAGAAGCAGCGAAGAAATGTTGAGACATGTTTGCCGATCTTTTGAAGCACCTTTTAGGAAATGCCTCGAAGTTAATTATCATACTTTCGAGCATTTACTAAATTGAAATTGTTTGTAATGTGAACATGACATTATTTCAATTATGGTTATAAATGAAGTAATACTGTAGTGTACGGAAATGGTTGCTAGTAAAGTGAAAGTGAGCGAAAACTATTTACTCTTTTATTTGCCCAATATCTCATCACCTATCTCCCCGTCGGTCCTGGTGGTGTAGTGGTTACCATACTTGCCTCCTATACCCAAGATCGCGGGTTCGAACCCGGCCAGGACCGATGGATTTTTTCGGGGCGTAAAAATCCTAAGTATGGCTTCCTTTGGAAGGGAAGTAAAGCCATGGGTCCCGTGTCGTACATTTACGGCACGAAAAAGAACCTCGAGCCTGAAAGAGAGGCCTCTGAGCAAAATTTGTCGGCCGTTTCACACCCTGATTTGAATGGGACGCTGATGACCTGAGCTGTTAAAGAGCGTCCATAAATAAATTAATCTATCCCCTAGCTGATAGATGTAATAGAAGTAATGTTCTTTCCATTTCCAGGGAAAAAATACACATAATTCCGCCTGCAAAAAAACAAAACAAGCTGACCATGAAATGACCTTGAGAATGACATTTCAAGAACGAATTAAGGTCGCTCTCTTATGTTCCCCTAAGAGCACTTCAAATTTTTTGCGGAAGCATTTTTTTCATTTTCTTCTTCATTTCGGAGTAAAATGACCGCGACACTATAAATTAGTATATAAAATAAAGTTAGTAACACTTTACATTATAACCGAGTTTTATAGGCTATTTTTATATACTATATCTATAAAAGGTTGTTACACAATATAAAAATTAAAGTTTTGAGAGATTCATAATTTATTTTTATTTATACCAGAATTACAAAGATCCTTTATTGTTGGTCAAAATCGTTAATAAAATGTTAAATTATGGCACTAATTGCATCCAATTACCATAGTAACAATTAAGGCATTAAATTGTTTGCATAGCTAAATTTCTGTCATACCCTAAATTATATTCAGGATAATATTAAGGAAACAATTACTGATTGCAGTATAAATTATTCATCTTCATTACAAAATATATTATTAAAGAATGAATACAAAATTCTCATAAACCTACATATGAATATGATTGTAAGCAAATAAACAAGTTAATATTAGTCACCAAATGAATTGCTAAAATGTGATAACACTTGCCAGTTCTGAAATATATGCCAACGCCAATGTTTCAGAATATCCTTAACATTTTTACTGTTCATTCAATTAATGAAATTACATTCAAGGCGTGGAATAAACTAGGCTGTTGCTTGGCTCTCGGAGATTCCATGATTCCACTGCAGCAGCAGATTCCTAGTGATTTCAGTCCTGCTTGTAACGCCAAGTCATCTAGCGAAAGTTTTGGTGTTCGGCCTTCGTTGCTTACATATCAGTAACCACAAATGGGACATAGGACAAACTCACCACCATAGACGAACGGAAGAATAATGTCCATTAAGAGATTAATTCAATTCCTTAGACTATGAGAAAAATTAGGCAGACAGTTTCAACAACTCCTTGCTTGAAATAAACAAGTACATGACTTTATAAATGTAAATAATTAATATTTTATTAGGCTGTCACTCTGTTGTCACGAGTTTAACCACAAACAATTGTTATCGACAGACAGCGAGCTCCCAGCCGCTTTCATGTTTCACAGATAATCTGTTCACCCAGTATATATGAGTACTATAATCTGTGTTAATGTAGCAAAGTTGATCATTGAAAATGTAGAGAATAAAAAGGGTTATCATTAATAATGACCATATTAACTAATGATTTAACAGCTTAACTTTTTAAATTTGTGATTTTACTGCATTTTTATTTACAAAAAAAAAGTATTTAGCTGTAGATGACATGCTTGACTATGGGAAGATCTGCTGTGCTATGCACAAAGCTATTTGCTTTTTATGCAGTTCAACCACTTCCGTGACATAAATAACGCAAGGGCATAGGTTTGAAACCGGATTCGAACCCAACTAGGGGCAATGATTGGTTTGCTTTACAGAATTCTTCTTCAATTAAAAAAAAAAACCGTCACACAAGAGCTGTGTAAACTAAGCGATTTCCTCAACAAGTTGAATTTATGAAGGTTATTACAGAGCGCTAGAGCAGAGAATGTAGTGAAAAAAGGTAACACTAACTAAAGATATACATATGTATTTAATAAAAACATAGCTTTAGGAGTATGTACTTTTCTCGTATCATTAATACTTTACGCTTCCAAATGTATAACAAATAAAACGGAATATGATTAACATTTAAGCTACATAGTTAATTTTAGACGTACGATTGTTTGTGTTTCTGTGTTCAGAAACTGTTGTGTCCCTCCACCTGCATTTATTGTACACTTTACACTACCAGGTTTATAGAGTATATACTCGTACACTGCCGCTTAAGATTTGCACATCGCTCCGTATCACTCCAATTATCCCTGCAATTCGGCTTTTTCCGCTGCAGTTTGACACTAAAGCCACAGGACGGCGGTTGTCTTTAAGGCTCAAGCGCATATGCAGACCATTTGCCCCATGCTTTTTTACATGACACCGAGTTTATTGTTACTCCCACGGATGGTTGTTATGGCGCTGACTCGTGATTTGGGGGTTTGATTCCCGCCATGACTTTCCTTTTTAACGGGTTTTTCCAGATTTTCCTTAGTCCTCATTAATGGAAAATGCCGGTGATATACCCTGTATGTTTCTTCTTTGCAAATAAATATCCTCTCCCAATTTGTTATTTCATTTCCTGTATCTTTAGTGTACACCGCTTGTGATGCCGTAGCAGTAAAAATTGTCGTCAAACACTGTTAAAAAAGGGATAGTTTATCGCTCGCGCCAATACCCAATTGATAATGCTAACAATAACAAACCCCCCCGTTTGCCACATCCCCCCCCCGGGCCACCTTAATCAATGTACTCGACGTTTATAAAAATTCTGTTTTAGGCATATCCCCACTCCTAATGATCTGATATTCAGAAACTATTTTTCTTAGTTTATTTAAATGGAATATACCGAGTTAAAAAAACAAATATATTATTTTTAATTTTGGGTTTCAGATAAACCACCACTCATAATAGTCTGATTTCACTGATTTTTCATAAATTATTTTTCTTGTTTTATTTCAATGGCATTTTCGTTGAGAAAAAACAAAAATTGCGGCAACTAGAACGATTTCTTCAGTTTTCGCTTTAGATCTACTTTGCTGGTTAAGTAACTCCATGAATCGTTTGTTAATTGTTCGTTTTATGCCGAGTTTTACTGAAAAAAAAAATCAGCCGCTAGAGCGGTAACATATATACATATACACTTTTTTCATCGTTATTTTCGAGTGCTTGGAGATCGATGCAGAACGGAATGCTAATTTGTAATAGGTGCCAACGGAACTTAAAGTCATTACCCCATTCTTAATTATTCAATCCAATTTTCACTGTCTTGAATAACTAAGCAGTAGGAATATAGTGTTAAAAATTACAAAGAAATTGCTCTATAGAGGTGTAAAGCTTGTTGATCCTATGCATTCAGGAATAATGAAGTTACATACTATAAACCTTAAAATATTTTAATGCTTCTCTTTTGCTACAATTTTGGTGTTGGCTTAGCAACATAATTTGCATAACATTCTTTACCAAATTCCTGCTCTATCTTTAGTGGATTTCTTCTGTTTTGAAATTTAATATTTCTTTTATATTTAAACGATTTCGAGCTTTAATTTTATACATAATGTTTATGCTTCAAAATGTACAAATATATAATATTTTTATTGGTTAAAATGTCTATGCAACAAATCTTACATTTTTTTTTTTTTTAATCTAACATACTTTTAAGTTCTTTTTTTCTCGTTTTCTGGTGTAGATATAGCTTTTAGATTGCACAGTATGTTTTAAGAGTAATATTTACGTTAATATGCTGACGTCCTTTTAGCATGAATTTAATGTAGCGTAAGAACTACCGATAGTAATTATTGGCCTGCGTCCGGAATTTTGCGCGATGCGCGCTGGATCAAGGTCAGCAGTCAACATAACAGACACTTTCCAGGCTGGTGGCTGCACGTGGAATAAATCACACTTTGCCACCGTTAGCAGCGGAACAGAGAAAAACTAAATCTACAGAAACAACCCCGTACTATAGACTCTATAGAGGATTTTAATGAAAATAAAATGACACAAATTGAAACAATTGCGGAAGCAAAGTTGTTACCAGTGGATGCAAATTTTATTAAGGACGTTAGCAATATATATGCAGCTCGACCTTCTATGATATATGTTAGCACTCATTATAAAGTGTGCGTGCTATTATTTACCAAATTTGTGGGAGTAAAAATACAATGGGAACTTGTCCATGTACCAAGCCGGCAACTATTTTCAACTGTGAACGCAGGCTCAAAGTAACTCTGTATAAAATATTATCCTTTTCCCGTCACTTTAAATGTTTTATGAAAACAACCAAGATTTTGTTTTTCTGTAACTTAATTCTGGTGTTTTATGTCTTCAGATACGTTCATGACATCATATAATCAAACATAAAAATATGAATACAGGAAGAAATTTGGTATACGTGGTTTTAAAACTTTCAAAAATTAGGTGGCAAAAGTTCTTAAATGGCAAAGAAAACAAAAAGTAATCTTCCATAAATAACTGAGTGAGTTATACGAAAAGTGCAGTTGACCAGAAGTGTATTTCCAGTATTTCTCCACTTTTGCACTCTTTGCTTGTTGTGTTTCTTAATTTATTATGCAGAATGGTTGTTATGACCGAAGAACGTACGCAGAAAAATTAATAAATATTGAACACTGTATAAAAATAATCTGACATGCACTACTATAAAATTAATAAATTGCATGACAATTTCTGAAAACCAGTTACCTTATTTTTGTGGAACTCCCTTTATTTAATAGAATATCTCTTTTGAAGACTCTGATTAAGGTATGCTACACATTCGGAGGTTTTCATGGCATCACGTGGTTCATCAACGTGAAGTTCTGGCTAGGAAAATGAAGAACAAAGACGAAACGAAAGATGACTGTTACCTGATTTGCATAGAATCACACAAAGGATCCATGTGGCTGACGATGCAACATCGTTGTACGTCTCGACCACAACAACAGCGATTCCATCTATCGATGATGTTCAGGCGCGGAACACTGAGCTGAAATCGCGCCTGGACCAACATTTTCCTACATATCTTCTTTATTCCGCGCAGAGTGGTTGTCTGATCGATGTGGAAGCGCATGCGGTGGCGACGGAATCCTCCCCTTCCCTTGGCGATATCAATCAGTTCTTATGTCACGTGAAGAACATTGCTACTTCCGGTCATTCAACTTACACTCTCAATTAGGCATTAAATTTCCAACGATTCAGTCTAAAATGGTTAACTGAGTATTTATGACCTACGAGACGGTACTTTGAGTAGAAAAAACTTATAGGGAACGGTCTTAGAGCCATTTACAGGCGGTTAATAACAACTATATTTCATGATTACGGTATCACTTCTCTTAAATCAAAACACTAAAAAATAAGGTACAGTTACGGAAATACTTATGCAGTATCATGTGATTACGTATTTTACTTTACGAACGCCAAATATCATGCGACTGTTCTTGGTGCCAAGTCACTCATCAATGATTCAGAGTTGTATCGAAACTTCTGCAGATCTGTTAGAACAGATGTAAATCATTATTAACATTTCCCACATAAACGCATCAGGATGTATACGGAAAGTGCGAAAGTTCGTGTTTGTATTCCATAGTTGGATCCTAAAATATCCATATGCAGATTAATATCATTAGTAAATTTGTTTGAAATGGGTTAATTACAGATTTAACCCTCTATGTAGAACGTCTTTTATAGCCAGAGAACGGATTTAAAGGTACAAAATTATGGTTGGAAAGAGGAAAGAAAGGTTCTGAAAGTTTATATCAAAAGATTAAAAAAGAAAGTGCTGATAAAACATCTTTATTCAGGTCTGAATCAGTTAAATTAACATGCTTTATTCAAACAACATAAACTATTCAATATTTATGAAGTAAATATTACATTTACTGTGTTTCAACCTTTTGAGAGAACGTAGGCCTTCACGGCTGGAGTCATAGATAACATTACAATTTTCTTCCGGGCTGTTGTGCCGTGGTCTGCTGGAGATAAGAATTCCAGACCACTGCCCGTCCCGGACCAACCAGCGTAGAGCACTGGCAGTATAAATACAGCGACTCTGACAGCCAACACTTCAGACGCAATGGTACCTTCTCCAAAGAGGCTTCGTCCACGCCACCTAAGATGCCCGTCGTAGTTGCGAACGAAACATCTGGAATTCTCATCTCTAGCAGACCACGGTACAACAGCCCGGAAGAAAATCGTAGTTACATCTTTCAACCAGTTTGTTACACTAGATTACGCACAATATTTTCCTATATGTCCCTCAAGTTGTCAATTTCTTCCACTGTTCCTCCTTCTCTACACCTTCTTCGAAACTCTGAAGCACCTCAGGCATCATGTCACAGACTGCGAAAGTTCCATATTTAGGTATTTGACTGTTGAGTTCGTTGAATCTAGAGCACATATGAGTCCCCAAAGTTGTCATACAAGAAAATTGTGATCTTTTCCAAGTACCCCTCTTTGTGATGACAGGGAATTGTGGTGGGTGGAGCAGCAATGATACAAAAGCTGACTATTTTGGGGCCTTTAAAAGTATCTTCTTCAGAGCAGAAATTAAGTCTTGTACCCCATTGTAATTCTCCCCGAAATGTGCAATACATGTCACTTGGTTGAGGTATAGGTGCATGAACTTCTGTTATTGGAAAGCCGAAAGCGTGTAACATGCTTGAACAGTCGCCACAAGTCCGATTGTTTCATATTGTATACCCTCCGGCCACAGCTTCATGCAAGAATCATTGAAAGACTGCATTGCTGTGCAAACATTTTTCGATCTGGTACATCTCAAAGAGTATGGGGTTTCGCCCTTTCAGCAGATAATGGAAATATCAGCATATGCTATCTACATAATTGCAGAAAATTAATAGTGTCATCTGACACAAAGCTCTTTCATGTTTGCCAACCACCTCTTTTATTTTCTGGAGAACATTCTCATAAATCGGCTTGATGTATTTTTTCTCATTGTGCTCTCAATCGATTCTGACCTCTGCGTGAACTTCTCGAGGAATGATTTGAACGCTGGATTATTGATCTTGTGGACCGGAATTCCTGACTGAATTAATGCCGTGGTAAAATCTGCAGAGTACTGACTCAATGACTGCTATTTTTCAAATCTTGAAGGGAAGGCACGTATGAAGGTAGTTTGCTTAGGACATGATTTGTGGAGTTCAACATTCTGCGCAGGATTGCCGTGCTGGATCTGGTGTTTATTCTGGCTATTTGATGCTTCCCATTGACCACAATATTTACTCCGCAGAATGCACATCAAAGAATTAAAGCATCACTTTCAATTAAATGTCTCTTGAATTCTTTTAAACGTACACACAGCTTTGCCCTATAAAATGTAGACATGTTAGAGAACTTGGATTGCAACTACACAAATATGATCAAGTAGTGCAAATAGAGATCTGAGCCTTCTTTAGACGAGGGCTGTTCAATAAAGAATAATCATATTTTTTCAGATGGTTAATTTCTCGCGCAAACATTTAACTTTACAATATTTTGTAACTTAACGTGTAATGACTATGTGATGCTACTTCTGGTGTCCGCATGTGAGAAGTGTGTAAGTTGAGACATGTTTCTTCCCGCCTACAGCAAAATGGAGGTTGAAACAGTTCTTCTCACCCCCACCCCGCCAGTAAGCGAATTGGCATAGATATAAATTATAATAATTGTATCACATTTAAGCTTTTGTTTAGTGTATAAAGCTTGAGGTGTATACAACCTGTAATATATAGAATATAGTGTATAAACGATTAACACTAAATGAAAACTAGGTAACAATATTTAATAGTTGACAATATGTGTAAAGGAATGCTTTTGTGTGTAGCAAAGAAATGTCTGTAGACAGGAATGCTGTCTGGTGCCACTGCTTTGGGCGAAGGCCGCCGACAATGAAAGGAGCACACCTGACCGAAGGTAGGCAGGAATAAAAGTCCGTTGTGTTCCTAACTAATTTAAAATTCTTTTCTTGTCATTAAAATGCCCTAGGAGACGGTAAACGCATGACATCTCTAAGTAAGTGGTCGCGTGTTTGAACGTCAATCTATTAGGAGCGAAGATTTTTAAGAGTTAAATATTAGCGCATGGAGGTGGGCTACAACTCACCTAACACCGTCAGTAATTTTGAGAACTTGGCATCCGTAGGTTTGCTTATGAAACCCCGTGTGCGTTAAGAAAGCCACACTGCCACAATTCGAAGATATAAGGAGAAACATCCTCCGCAAAAGAAATCAGATTTCAGTTGTCAGTTGGTAGTCAATTTTTACATTTCCTAGTTAATCAGTTTCTAGAATTCAGTTCTCATGGTTCGTTTCTGGTATTCAGCTTATTCATTTTGAAGGAATCGGTTTTTGGGATTCTCAGTACTCAAGTTTTAGTACTCGTGAGTCTGGGTTATTTAGTTCTTGTCTTCAAGCTACTCAGTTGCTATGCGTTCAGCTTATAGCACTCGCTCAGAGTATGAAGCTACGCAGTTTCATTTCTCCACTTCTAGTACGCACTGCTCGCCGAGTAATCGCGTGCTTGAGCAGCAAGCTAAAACTTCGGCTAATGACAGCGCACAAGGAGATAATTCATAAATTTGTGTTCCAATAAACTTATCAACGAATTAAAAGCAGCTGTGCGTAATAATTTGCGTCATCTCTCTTTTTCTCACTTCTCCCGTGACTGCGAGAGCACGAAACGGCGATTTCGAGGCCTCTGAGAAGCTGAGTATTTAAACTTCAATAACCAGCTACAATGAGGTGATCGCGGCAGGCAAAAGGTAATCGGGGATCGATTAACATCGGACTAAGCAAACAACCCTCGAAGATACCACATCAAGGTGACACGCAATGAATGATATGTTGCTCTGAATTTCTGATTTCGTCTCCGTAAATCTTCAGCTGAAGCCTATGGATAACTTGCTCTTCCCTATAGCACATTTCGAAGATGGTTTAAATATGTAAAGAGGAGGAGCAATCAATTTCAAAGGAAGACGCACAGAGCAATCCAGTGTGTGTTCTAACGGAAGAAAACATTAAATTCCTTCTGTCATTGTGAAAGAGGGTCGTCGAATAACACTAAGAGCACTTTCAGAAACTCGGAACAATTCATTGGGTATCACTCACACGTTGGTAACTGAAAACTTGCATATGAGAGGTGTTTGTGTTCGGTGGGTTTTAGAAATGCTACTCCCGATTAAAAGGTTCGCATGCGTGGTGACAAAAATTGCTTCTGTTGGGAAAGTTATGGT
Organism: Metallyticus violacea; assembly: GCA_030762175.1. Taxonomy (NCBI): domain Eukaryota; kingdom Metazoa; phylum Arthropoda; class Insecta; order Mantodea; family Metallyticidae; genus Metallyticus; species Metallyticus violacea. The sequence continues at coordinate 51,578,081 of CM060837.1, forward strand.
CATCTCATTTTTCGATATTTAAGAATTGTTCACCTGCACATCATCTATTACTGGGCAATATCACAAAGATGTCCTGAAAATATTATATCACAAGCTGGATGCTGTATCACAATTATACAAGGCCTCACATGGTAAATGTCGTTGCTAAATATCTCACAAAAAATATAATGTGTTGATTTTGCCCCTTGTGACTTTTTCTTTTCTCTAAATTGAAGAAACACTATCTTGGAGGAATTTTCCATCATCAGAAGCACTGATTAAGGCTACGGAGGGGATTCAGAAGAGTCTGTATAAAAAAAAACGTATTACTTCAAAAATGACTTATTACATATTATATATTTATGGCAGAATTTATATGAGAAATTTACATGCTATATATTTTTATCAACGTTACAATTTTTTTTTTTAACTCTTAGAGAAGTAGGTTATATATTGACCGAAATATCTGCTAGTCTCCTTACATCCTATCCCAATGGGAGGGGAAGAGTGGAAGATCTGTCATTGCAAAATTTTCCCAATCTTGTCTCAACTGAAAATTCCATTTAAAATGTATGTCATTGGGTCATCCATTAGATTGAAAGCTATAAGGAAAAACCACGGTCCGAGGACAAGTAAAACCACACCATATTTCGGACATTATCTGATATATTTGAATATTCTGCAATCAGTATGATGATATAATTTATTTTCAATGTGTTTAGAGAACCCTTTTAACAAAAATAAGTTTATCAATACAAAAAAAAAAAAACAGTCAGACAAGATAATGCTTGAATTCGTACGTCTTAAAAGGCTAAAAGAAAACAGGTCAGAATCGGGATTTACCACGATAGGCTTCAAAGAGCAAGAGTAATTGCTTTATTATTTTTTCCCCACATAGTATATTCTGTTATATAGAAAACGCCAATATCTGCATCACAGTTAACAAGCACCTTTTAAAATCCAGCCTCACTAAGTGTATAGCTACTAAAATCCCCTTTTTAAAGGGGAAGTTGGAAAAAAATCGAGGTTAGCACGGGTTAACAAACATAGAATCCTCGTTCCGCTACGCAATCGGAAATTTATTTTGCCAACAGAAGTTACTGCGCATGACCTCGCTACCCGCCGATCTCATGACGCGCATTTCTTCCCTCGTTACTAATTAGAAGTAAAATATAGTAATTAATATTGTACTGACCATTAAAGTAGGTGCTTGAAATGCCTGCCCCGCGCTATTGAAACAATTTTGAGACATTTGGTGCAATGTATCCTGAATATTTAATCTGTTTCCCGGAGATTTAGTGCCAGCACTTCTATGAATTTTATTTCAGGTACAGCTGTAACTTCATATGGATGAAGATGAGTTATTATTATCTAAGGATGCTCTTTAACATCACTGATTACACTGGGCAACAATGAAAATGTTTCGGGCTTAAAAATAGTGAATTTACATGTATTTCCATCTGCTGAATTCAAAAATCACCATAAAAATGATAGATTAGCTCTTGTTTTGAAGATAAAATGACATTTCATTTTTTAGAGTGAAGATTTTAAATTTGGGGGAATTTTTTGGGAGTTGGCACCCCTGTCAAATAACAAAACACAAATGCTCTTCAGCTGTTTGTAAGTCATAAACATAGATACTGTTGCTGTGACTGTGAATTACATGTACTTTCTACTCAAATTAATGCAAAATTTCTGGTTCGCGAGTGCTTTTTTAGTATAAAATTTGTAAAAATGCCACGAAAATGTGTAAATATGGTGAATAACTTTTGTTATATTTGTGGTGAAATAACATTTTCCTCACAGAAACGCAATCTGACGCCTCTTGTAAAGACTGCCAAGCCTCTTGTGGACCCAAAAGACGTTCTTCTTCCACCCCTGCATATCAAGCTGGGTTTGATGAAAAACTTTGTCAAAGCTATGAAGGAGAAGGACGGGCCTTTAAGTACATCAGAGAGAAATTTTCGAAATTAAGTGATGCAAAAGTTAAGGAAGGCATTTTTGTCGGATCACAAATAAGAGAACTTGTAAGGATCCTGCATTTGACCAAGTTTTGGAGGGGAAAGAAAAGGAAGCTTGGGAAGCCTTCAAGGGTGTTGTTCATGGATTTTTAGGCAACAAAAGAGATGACAACTACAAGCATTTGGTGACAGTGCTCCTGCAAAAATACCGTAACCTTGGATGCAACATGTCCCTTAAGATCCATTTTCTCCACTCCCACCTAGACTTTTTCCCTCTTAGTTGTGGAGCTGTTAGTGATGAACATGGGGAAAGATTCCATCAGGACATTTCTGTTATGGAACAAAGATATCAGGGCCGTTGGAATGAAGTAATGCTTGCGTATTACTGTTGGTCTTTGTATAGGGATTCTGCGAAACTCCATCACAAGAGGCAAGCTAAAGGACGACGAAGTCAATAGGCCACCACATGATACTCTTCAGACACGACTATCTGCGAAGTTTTTTTCGAGCAATTTAGAACTCTTAGCATGTAATTACCAGTTAAAAAAATCAAATGCACTTTCATTGTTGTTAGCATGTATGTAATTAAAATGTATCCTTTTCTCTCAATCCATTAATATGTAATACTTCCACCTTGTGTATATCATAGAAACTAGAGCTAATAAAATTTTTTCATTGTCATATTTGTTTTTCTCAACCCAAAATTAGTAGGAATTGCCTCATGAAGTGCTCGAAACATTCAAAAATTATTTTTTTGTTGCCCAGTGTTATTAGCGTCCCATGTAATTCAGGGCGTAAAACGGCAGATAAACTTTGCTCAAATACTGGTTCTTCCAGACTTGAGGTTCTTTTACATGCCGCAAATCTACGGCACGTGACCACGGCTTTACTTGGATTTTTACACCCTAAAAATACATTGATCCTGACCGGGTTTGAACCAGCGACCTTGGGTCTATTAGGCAAGTATCATCACCACTAGACCACAAGGAATGAATGAAGGTGCAGTAGCTGAGTGGCTTTATACGCACCACCGACAAATACAATAACTTGCGGGGCTAATAGTGTTAAAGGCTTTCAAGAAGTTTCTAGCCGATAGCTTACTCCACCAAGCTTCTTCTCTGTTAAAACCCGGCTTTTTATCTGTACTTGTCAGTGAAAACTCCTTGGGTTCACACTTTGTTCACCAATCTGAGATTGTCCTTCCAATGAAAATGTTACTACTGGAAATTTAGCCAAAAATTCTCTCTCTCTCTCTGTTTTGTCACATAATAAACATAAATATGTTCTTTGCCCTAGTCTATTTTTCACTTTTGACACACAAATACACAGTAGAAAGCCTAACATGTACTTTCTACAGAAATGCATCTGAAACTGCGACTGAGAAAGCTCAATTTCCTGCGTCAGCAAATATTAACTACAGTCTTGCTGGGAATCGCGTGTCCACTGAAGACCAACCGATTAGTTTCTGTAATAAACTTCGGACAGGCACGGTAAAGTCGTCGCATTTCTACTGACTGGAAGAAGTTCATGTTCACTGAAGAAATCAGTTTTGAATTGTATGAGACACTCAAAGTGTACTTTTAGTACTTTTGGTTCCAAAGTTCATTGGTTTCCCTAAAGATTTATAGAAAAATGATCCTTCATAACCATTAATCATAAGCTATCTATTCTAGAATTTCAACTTAGTAAAATGGGACGTGAATTGTTAATAAATACATATAAATGAGAAGTTATTAGAAATACAGTTTAAACAATTTAATAAGAAAATGGCATTTTCATCGTTAACATTTAATACACCAAACTTGAAACAGCATATTTATCCATTTCTCTAACCACCATGTAGCTGAAGTCGTTAAGGCGCCGACTAGTGAGCGGTAGTGCTAGGGTTCGATTCCCACCAGAACCATCACCCAGACTAAATTTTTCTAGGTTTTTCTCAGTCCACATAAATGACAAATACGGGAAGGTACCCTAAACTTAGGACTGGAACGCTTCCTTACTTAAAAAAAAATCCTTTCCCAATTTATCATTTCATCTCATATATTATCAGTGCCCACCGCCTGTGATACCTCAGTAGTTCTCAGTTCTCCCCTTTCTTTCTGATTTTACGGTTCTTCGCTTTCTCATAAGGGCTGATTTCTGTGTCTGTTGAGACCAATATGCCCGGTGAAGTTGGGGGCAAGATCACGTCTCGAGTGGTTAGGTTCTAGTTCCTAATCCTACCAGCTAGCCGTTTTCGTCTAAAAGCATATTAAGCACTTAGCAAAATGCACCCATTTATAGGTGCAGACCTTGGTGACGAATTGCGTTATCCTCGATTATTGGGCAATGCTGGGAGGGGGTGGGAAATTAGCAGAGAACGCCTGACATTTAAAGTGGAATGCGAACTAACAGGATCAACTGTAGAGTCTGTGACAAGTGGCAATTTCATTTCCCCTCCCGTTGCTGTCATCTTTGGCATGATGATACCATGCTATCTATGGGATCATCGCTCTTGCTTTCGCAGCTACGGCTTCCACTCCAGCTCCGGAGACTGCAAATATCCCTTATGTTAGTTATGTCTCTTACGAGGACCCATATATTCAACCAATTGAACGTACAAAACTATTGTTAAGTAGCTCAAACAGTACAGAAGATAAGGTGCCCAAAAATAGCTGCCTTTCAAAAACCTGAGGTCTTAGGTCAGTGCCTAATAAAATGTGTACCAAATAAAATGTTAAATACTCTCATTTTTAAACATAATCACAGTAATAAACTAATATTTTTTCCTATCAATTTCATTGTCTTTGCATTGTTTTTAATGAAAACTGAAATACATTCTTGAACACATACAAAAAGCTTTCCAATAATATTCTGGCAACAATTGACCATATACAAAAAGCCTCCTAATAATATTCTAACACCAATTGAACTGGATGTGAACCAAAATGACTAAAACATACATTAGTTATAACAAATCCGCAAATTATTGCGTCCCTTCCCTTTTCGTTTAAATACTTTTTCCTTATATTGCCTTGCAACAAAATGAAAATATGTTAATACATATTTCATTGAATCGTTCTCAGCGCAAGTGACGTAAAACTTAAAAGAGCAAATAACAAAAGAGAAATAATTACAAGGGCGAACGCCGTAGTTGAGGTTTTATACACTAGAGTTCGCAACTATCTTTTCGGGTCAAATATATTATTGAGAGAAGTCATAACTTGTATTTATTTAATAGGACATTTACGTTCATGTAAACAAACTATTTTTAACATTCACTCCCATGTGAATATTATTTTAGTAATTGCTACGCACTTATCATATTGCAGAAATGGCATTTTCAATAGCCGCCATATTACATTGGAAACCTAGGTAGATGCAGGCAGGATTGGTGTTGCAGCTAAATCGGGTGTAAAGTGCTCAGTTTGGACGGAAAAGACATATTTTAGTGAAGTAAGCGCTAGGGAATATGATACAGCTATGTGTTATTATTAGAGTATGCAATGTTTTAAAATTGTTAACGTTTGATGCCCCGAGGCCTATATATCTATAGTTTTGTGCAGTGAGAAGGAATTGACAGGGTTTTCGACATTAAGCACTGGATATACTTTCAACATAACTCGGCTATTTGTATTGACACTGCAATACGTTTTGCTGCTAAATAGTATTATTAGAATAACGGCGGGAAGATCAAAGAGTAAAATGAGCCGACCTGAAGCAGGAAAAATAACAGTACCTGATGAGCTTCGTGATGTTCTGCTGGAATTTACAATTAGCTATTTATTAGAACAGCCAGGTGACGTTGTTGAGTATGCAGTTGAATTTTTCAAGAAATTAAGAGAAAATCGTGCAGCTGCCATGGTACGATTAGGTGAAGGGGTAGAATCTCCGGATGAATCCGTAATTTCAACTGAAGAAGGTAAGTGTACTGCTAACAATGTCATCCCCGGATATATATATATATACCTTAATCTGTAATATCAAATTGATATCAAGCTGATTCACCAAATTAATTTAGAAATTACTCATCTCTCAAAAGATGTTAGTGGGAATTGTTATTTTTAAGGCATATATTTTTCCAAAAATATGTGTAAGTAAATAATGTATCAAGCCTTTTAGATGTTTATATTTGAATGACAATTTTATTTTCATAATGGTCAGGGGTTCAAATGAATCTTTATTACAATTATGAACCACTTAAACTTATTTTGTCTCAAAGAGTAATATAGCGAATCTTAATGCAAATTATTACCAGCTAGATATTTTCTCATTAGACAGGATTTTGTAATGATGTTCGTTTAAAGTTTTGGAACCAGTGGTTGTTTAGTTTAGTTCCTGGAGCATTCATTGAGCTCTTGAAGCAGTCGCAGAGAATTACGAGCATATAACTTGGAGTAAAACATTTGTAACATTCTTAAAAAGTTGTAGATATTTTGACAGTGGGAGTCATTTCCTGTAATCCAGCAGTAGTTAACATTTACCTTTCTTTGTGCCTCTTTATCATTAGAGAAATCAGATGATGGAAGCCATACCTTCAATTACTGTTGCTTACATGATGTTCTGATGAAAAAAAAATTATATAGCTGTGTAAGAAGTGAATTAATTTTTGGAACATTTCATGTCTCTAAGGTTTGTATGATCTCATTAGCTCACCATATCACTATTTCTGCTAAGTTGGTATTCCATGAAATTATGAATGTTATTTCTGAATTATTTGCCAAACTTTTTTTCCATTGGATTAAACAATTCTTTAGTTCTTTTTTGCACATTAGCAACAATTGTTATGGCCCAAAAATATCTGGTTCTTTTTATGTTATGTCGTTGAACAGAAATATATTGCATCTGCCACAGGGCATTATGATCCCAGAGATTATTTGTGTGTTCTAATGTAATCATTTACATATTTTTGCACATCCAGATTTCTTTGCTTTCATATTTGTAGTTTCAACAGGGTCGTGGGTAGCTCCATTTCTTCCTCTACACTACTACTACTACTACTAAGGCTGTGGAATGTGATGCATGTTTCATCAGATTTCTTAAAATTATAAGCTATAGGTCACGTTTAAGTTTCACAAATTTTTTGGTGACACAAGTAGGGGTGAAATTTCTTATATGAGTAAACCAGGAAATTAAATTGTTAAACTTACCAAAAATAACAGGAAAGTTAATAAAAACAAACAGTATTAGGAGATGATGTGGCTCCTTTAAAATCTAGTATACCACCCACAAGAGTGCATCTACTTTTATAGCTGAAATCGAAGGAAGGAGAAAATTGCTGCATAGTGTACTTAGTGTACAGGATTATACCAACAGTAAGAAATACACTAGAAACAGGAATGTAGAGGATAACAGTGAATTAGAAGAAATTTCATGAACTGTATAAAAAGGTACCAGAAATTAAAGATGCACACATTGATAGATAAAATGAATGCATTCCCAAAGTAGCAAATAAAGTACAGGTGGAATAATGAGTAAATGTTATACACCAAACTACCCACTCTTAGATGTTTGAACATACCAAAATTGTACATGGCCATGTTAAAATATATGACATCAGAAAAGAAATGACTGAGGCATCCATACCAGAGATTATTTGTGTGTTCTAATGTAATCATTTACATATTTTTGCACATCCAGATTTCTTTGCTTTCATATTTGTAGTTTCAACAGGGTCGTGGGTAGCTCCATTTCTTCCTCTACACTACTACTACTACTACTACTACTAAGGCTGTGGAATGTGATGCATGTTTCATCAGATTTCTTAAAATTATAAGCTATAGGTCACGTTTAAGTTTCACAAATTTTTTGGTGACACAAGTAGGGGTGAAATTTCTTATATGAGTAAACCAGGAAATTAAATTGTTAAACTTACCAAAAATAACAGGAAAGTTAATAAAAACAAACAGTATTAGGAGATGATGTGGCTCCTTTAAAATCTAGTATACCACCCACAAGAGTGCATCTACTTTTATAGCTGAAATCGAAGGAAGGAGAAAATTGCTGCATAGTGTACTTAGTGTACAGGATTATACCAACAGTAAGAAATACACTAGAAACAGGAATGTAGAGGATAACAGTGAATTAGAAGAAATTTCATGAACTGTATAAAAAGGTACCAGAAATTAAAGATGCACACATTGATAGATAAAATGAATGCATTCCCAAAGTAGCAAATAAAGTACAGGTGGAATAATGAGTAAATGTTATACACCAAACTACCCACTCTTAGATGTTTGAACATACCAAAATTGTACATGGCCATGTTAAAATATATGACATCAGAAAAGAAATGACTGAGGCATCCATACTAATAATGTAACAATTGCAAAAATGCAATTACTAAAGAAACACTAATAACTAATAACCGAGAGTTAACCTTTAATAAATCCTAGAAACTGCAGGACCTAGTTGTTTACTGTGGCTCACTAAGGCCTGACAGCTTGCACTCATCTCCTGTTTGGAAAATATACATGTGAACATGTTAATACATCATAAAATTATGTAATAGGTATGTAGGCAACTGAAAAATAAATTTGGAATCACTGAAGCAGATGCACAATATGAAAAATATAAGATATACATTGGAACAGTACTGTATGTTAAAATTACATAGGTGTTGGCAGTTATGAAAAACAAATGATAAACCGCTAAAGATAGTTTGCACAATCTTATTTTGATTTAAAGTAAAACACTGAAAATCATTTCATCGCATTAAAACTCTCTTGAAGTTTCATACAAAGTAATTTTGGGACATGTTTCATGAGGCAAATTACTCACATTGTCAACCAATCGATGACTGACTAGCCAAGTAGGTAAGGTATGTATGTGGCTATGTTTGCTGTGGTGATCTGTTAATACTTTAAACAACATGTTGTCTGCTTCCGGTATATCAAAATTCATAAGTTGTATTCATATTTTTTTATGTAGATTTTTTCCCATATATTAAGTTCTTTTGGATGTTGGATTGTTTTTAGAATATTATATCCTTTTCTATTTCATGATTTTCATTCTAAAAATTTTCAGCCACTGGTGGTTTTTCTATTTGTATCTAATATTTCTCCAGTGTTCCTTTAATCTTATCCCCAGCTTTCTCTTTGTTTTTCCAATGTATATTTTGTGACAATCTTTGCAATTGATATACCCCAACTTTCTGCGTTTTTTATTTTTTTGTTTAGTTTTATTTAGATTCAGTAATTTACCAACACTATGTTTATGGGTGCCAGAGTGATGTTATATTGTTTGAAAATTTTTTTGAATTTATGGTTAACATAAGGGTGATATGTGAATTTATGATAAGCATTTTCCTTAGGTGAAGTATTGAGTGTGGTGATTTGTTTTTCTTTTTATCTTTGAATCTTTTTATTTTTTTATCAGCCGTTTGTTTGTTAAATCCATTAATTTCTGCTGTGTGTACTATGTGTGCGTACTCCTTCCTGTATTTGCCTCAAGAAACATGTCCCAAAATTACTTTTAATAAGTGTGTTTGTGAAACTTCAAGAGAGTTTTAATGTGATGACATGATTTTCAGTGTTTTACTTTAAATCAAAATAAGATTCACGATAGTTTCACTATGTGGATTCCGAATTTCCTTAAACATATAGTTTACATATCTGCTCTGATGGGGAAAGCAAAAGACAAGACTGGGAACATAATGTGGAAATTTGCTACATTCATTTAAGTGTACCACTGGATACTTGCAATCAAAGTATACGAGATTAAACTGTGGTACCAAATTTACATAAACACACAAGCCTGAAACTTTTTAAGAACTGGAAGCAGTAGGTTTTGAGTGCTTTAATACCTTCCATTCAAATGAACTGTACATAATGTTTCAGTTAAATAAGACTCTCACATTATTACAGAAGACATTAGACCTAAAGAAAAGGAAGTTTGTAGAATTATACTTTGTGTTCTGTAATAGCAAATTATGGCATCCTCAAGATGACCAATAATTAAGAATAAATTGAAAACTATTTAATAGAAAAATACATGTTTCTAATTAGCAGATTGATACGTCATAACTAGGAACAGGAATTTTATGCTCTAATAATACCTTTTGTATGCATATATGTATTGAAAACTTCCATAATGTGTTAACATTAATATGCAAATATAAAAAGTATTAAGCCATCATATTAGCATAAAATTAAAAATTCATGCAGTTTTATGTAATCTCTCCATGAATAAAAATGTTGTGAAAACCACATAAATTATTTAACTCAACAAAATTTATCTTTAGTTTTGAAGAGAGAGAATAATTTTCCTTATATATGGAGGGATGGGAGGGGAAAGTATTCATAATATTCTTAATTAGCTACTCACAAGCTAATTAAGAATATATTAATATCTTCACTGTATTAGAATTTAAATTAAATTAAATTTAATAGTACTCATATTTTTAGTTCTCCACACTGCTTGTTCCAAATATTTCATCCAGCACTTAGGTTCTTGTTGTACTCACACATTTTGTTTATCATGACTGTTATGATTTCTGCCATTAGATGACATCATGCAGGCTCTGCTGGAGTTTAAGGAGATTTGCCACCACTACAAATTTACTCACTAATATAGTAATACACAATCTGATACAATTGATATTTACAAAAAGGAGGTGACTATTTTGCTGTGAAAGCACCAATTTTTTGTGATGACATGTGACATTCTTGTATGCCACATTCTCCCTTGATAAAATGCAGACACCTCCTAGTATAGCTGTTGAATTATACTCATTGCTTGTGATAAAAGTGGGGTCAGTTTAACATATTTCTTTTGGGCATTGCATTATTAATGACCAGCAGTATAATTTGTGTACACCTTCTGCAAAGAATTACAGCAATAAAATGCTTTCACAAAATCCATCTTCTGAGTAATTGTTTAATTATTAACACATTGAAATGTAATTTTAAACTTATTTATCACAAAAAAGGAAAATATTGAATTTCCAACAAGCTTTTTAAATGAACCCAAACATGATTTTAATTTGCCTCAGAGGCCTTAAATAACATTTATAAATAATAATAATAATAATTTTACTTAATTTATGTCATTAATTTCTCCTCTAGACATTTTTTCTGTGAATAAGAATCTTGAGTACGAGTCCTTTGGGAGAGACCTTAAGCCATCAATCCTTTTGTCATAGAATTGCAGCATGTTAAAGGGAAAAAGAAGGTCTCTGCACAAAATATATCATTTTACATCACAGTAATACCTTAGTATACCACGAGATGGCAGGCACTCGAGTTATTAGGGCTGATCATCTGTCCATCTGACACCTAAGCATAACTTACTTAAAATAGGCCCAGAAAGATAAACACCCTTATGCTTAGGGCATAAGAGGAGGGGAAAATGTCATTGTTGCATATTTTAAGTCATTAAGATGTACAACTTTCTATTTAAAAATTGAGATTCTCATTTAAAACAATTTACAATATGTTATAACATTTCTTGTATTGCCATTTGATATTTTGGGAACTAATAATATAAAGCTTAATTTAACCATTATATATAAATTTGTATTCAGTTGCAAAAATAGAGTTCAATGTCTGCTTCAAGCAAGTTGCCTATGTGAGGCTTTTTAGATTTTTCTTTCCCCTGAAAAAGATGAATGCCGGGTAACTAAAGTGCAGAAGGTGCTCATGTGCGCCATTAACTAACTCATTCATTCCATTTATCTTTAACACCTTGGCAGTTAGCATGGAAAATTGAAACATAAATACCTGTCCCAATCCCTCCAAAAAGGTCCACTTAGGCAGATACTATAAAAATATTTTTCATCTTAAAAAGAAATTTCCAGCATCAACACTTTTAATTTTAGAATAGAAAATTTATGATAGAGAGCTGCCATATAGGGCTCTTTTTTTATTTATTCTAGTGTGGCTTGAACTATATTTTTAGATTCATTGTTCAGTCTTTGCTAGTTAGATGAAACTTGTGAATAAGCTTTCATGTTAGTAATTCCATTTTATGAAATCATCTTTTAAGCTTATCAATGTCATACAAACCACCTCTGTGGTCTAGTGGTAGCTTTGTGACTAATTCAGAGATATTGAGTTTGAATTCTGGTCAGATCAAGCTGCCTGGGTAAGCTTTTTTTAAGAATTTTTTCTTACGCTGAAATGTGTGCCTGATAGTTTTAAGGTGCCAAGGACTCTGGGCTCTTTTGTGCTGACTTTAGTTATTGTTCATTCGTTCCTATGGATGTCGCAAGAAGCCTAATGCAGTCAAATCAACCTGGGGGGGGGGGGAGCCTGTTGAGCAACCGAAAAGAAAAAAATCAGCTCAGAAGTTGTAATGTCAACATAATAGTTATTTATTTTATGGGCATCCGATAGGTTGGTATTGAGTGTTATTTGAAAAATTCAACTACAATGGAATACATCCATTTACCTAAAAGACAGCTTTCATTATCCTCCCAAGTGATAGCAGATGTGGAAATTAAATCATGGACTTGCCTCATGTACCACATAATGCAGGAAATTTGAGGAGGAAAAATTGTATCCTGTTTGAAAGTCACATGGAATATCAAAAATCCTGTAATTTGTTTCTTAATTGATTTGAAATCCATTTTGAAATCATGCACAACTCGTCAAGCATTCTAAATTTCTCTTATTTATGGAAATTGTAATCAAGCAATGTCAATGGTCTGTAGATGGGGGTGGGGATAACTGGGCTTGTGTGAACATGTAAGTGTAAGTTCTCTGATCAGCCATTATGTGCAGTTATCTTATTTTATGGTGTTATTTGCCTGTTTGTTAGGTTCTGCTTTCTGTTTTAAAGGGAATTTCGTGTATTTCATAGCAGTTTGTCATTGAATGGATGACGGTTTTAATTATTAGAAGAAAACTGTTTAAAAATGTTTCAATATTCACCTTCCTATAGACGTTCCTAATATGAGCACATTAATGTCCTACTCTTAAGCATTCCAGGCTCTAATGTATTTGTAGAGAATGTTTTCAATATTAAATAAGAAAATGGTGTAATAAACTTGCAAAAGTACTTTAAAGAAATTCAATAATAATGAAAGTTTAAATATATGCCAGTTGTCAAGGTTTTTATGACTTGGTTATCAATGATACAGAGTTGCAAGTATGATGATTTACCATGATTATGTTATTGTATTAACTTGACAGGTAATCATTTTAATGGTTAGAGAACAACCCCTTCCTGCCTTTGAGAGAAAAAATTTGTGTTTCTTTTATAGAAAATCTGAATATCTGGCAAGTCTAGGTCCAGTTATGTGTAGTAACTGTCATTGAATATTGCTTATGACAGTTTATTGCTTTTTACATGCTTTAAAAAGTATACAACTTACCTGCCTTTGAACTGATCTAATTCTTTCATGGAAGCGTATTGAGGACATATTGAAGTCATACCAAACAGAAGTTTGAATTGAGGACACTCTTTCACTAGTGCTGAGAAGCACTACTCTGTGATTTATTCACTTCAGTCACTACATTAATTGGCACTTAAATTTATACTTTGTTGTCACATAAATATCCAGTTAAAATCTATTCACTTAACAGTCATATACTGAAGGTAGTAGTCAAAAGAATATTTCATTGACTTTTTATTGAACAACACAAGGTTTTTACAGCAAAAATTGCAGTTCCCCAAGTAGCCATTACAGTATTTTTTTTGTAAAATATTTCATTCAAGCATGAAGTGAGTGTCCCACTCATTGCATGTCCATGTTTTTATTAATGGCATATGTTTCTTTTTACCCACAGAGCCACCTGTTACAAGATTTTCATCTCGGCGAAAGTCAGTATTTGCTGAAACATATAATCCAGAAGAGGATGATGATGACGACGAAGGGGCAAAAGTAAGCCTTTATTTTGCTTGATGTCTGTTGGGAGCTGGCGTTGGAAAGAGACATATTTTATTATATTCGTAATTATCTAGTTAGTCAATTTGATAATCTTATGTTCCATTTACTTTTGGATTATGCAAAACTAGTTTTGCAGGCTTTTGCCTACATCCTCAGTTGCGAGTCGACTGTTGGATTCATTGGTTGGCTGGACCTGGTGTAGCTCTTGTGGACATTTTATGAACTTCTGGATAAATTTGTCTTCTCAAATGGGATGTTGGGATCTCAAAGTTCATAATCTTGTCATATTTTTTCATATAAATGTTTTCGCATATTCCCAGCTCCATGGCCGATCTACGAATTTCAATAATTTCACTTCCATTTCTATATCACGTTTATCTCTCCAAAAGTGATGTGCAATCGCTGATTTCTCTGTCTTTTGTACCTAATGCTTCTCCAGTATTCCTTCAGCCTGATTCCAATGCTTCTTTTTGTTTTTCCAATGTATACTTTGTTACATTCTGAACAGTTGATTCTATATGTTATATCATCACCAGAATTGAGTAGATTTTTTAGGCCAAACTTGTTCACTGGGGACAAAGTAATCCCAAACTCTCTACATATTTGGAATTTTTTGATGGCCCAAAGATTATAAATGATTAGAATTCTGCAGTTGCATATCACTTTTGGAGAGTTAAACATGATATGGAAATGGGAGGAAAATTATTGAAATTTGTAGATCAGCCCATGGAACTGGGAATATGGGAAAACATTTATATAAAAAAATATGAACATAAGGTTATGAACTTTGAGATCCCAACAGAAGACAAATTAATCCAGAAGTTCATAAAAGTCCATGAGAGCTACACCAAGTCCAGCCATCCCACAACGAATCTGACAGTCATCTTGCAACTGAGGATGCAGGCAAAAGCCTGCTAAACTAGTTTTGCATAATTCAACAGTAAATGGAGCATAAGATTATCAAATCGACTCACTAGATAATTAAGAATATATTGGTCACTTCACTGTATTGGTTCATACATGAAATTAAATTTTATATTTAATATTTTATCGTGTTAATAAACGGTGTGCAAAATAAATTTGTGAATGACACTGTATGGGTAATGCTGTTTACCAGGAAAGCATCAGTTGAAAGATTGTTAATATGGTACAGACAGACAAGATTGCTATTTGGGTTCACAGAAGTCCCATAGATAAGCATTACCATTAACTTTTTTATTTTCAGTTGCACAATATATACCTGCCTTTAGCAAAAGTGAACTGATTATTTTGGTCTCCAGTATGACTTATCCCAATGTAAAAATTGGCAAACTCTCAACTGCTAACTGTTGTGACAGTGTTATAGCTTATGTGTATGTGAATATTATAAATTATTAAACTTAGAATTTTTTTAATGCCAGAATTGAAAACATTTCATCTAAGACATCATAATTTATATTTATGCTTGTATTTTCAAGTTCACTTTATAATACATTTCACTTTTGATTTGCCCCATGTAATATAATTGCGACTCTAGCACTGCTGCAGTTTGTCTTTTGCTTTGAATTTATTTATTTATTTAGCATTTTATGAAAATAATGAGGAAATTCATTAAATAATAGCAATTATAATAGGAATTTTACAAGGTTACATACAAACATTTATGCTATGGTTGTTAACCAACTTTTCACCACCTCTACTACCTTATCTGCAAAATTCTGATCCTACAGTCAAAAAAGTGGAAATCTGATAGTGCCAAGTCTATACTGTATGGTGGATATTTCATCACCTCAAGTTGGAAATAATTTAATGTATTCATTGTATACATTATCATTCAACAATACTCCTTTTGGGAAAAGTCCACGTCATTTTAATCATATTGAGAGCTTGAAATAGTACATCAATGTTTCACTATTGAGAACCTTTTTCTTCAAAGTACACAATGAAGAGCCATAGATATCCCTAAATATTGTCAGTAGGACTTTACTAGCAAAATCATATCTGGAATTTTTTCCTGGATTGGAGACAATGAGTGCATCGAATGTCACTCTTTGGTTCATTATGATGCATCCAGCACTTGTCTCTTGTTGCAGTTGCACAATTATAATGCCTCAATGCTCTGAAAATTTGTCTGCCGTGCACACATACTGGATAGCTGCCTTGGGAGCCACTGCCTACACTTCCATATATCTCAGATCATGGAATATTGCTGAATGCAGAACCATGATTCATGTTAAATTCTACGACCATTTCATTGATTTGTCAAGATTACAGATTCACTGCTCAACCTATTGTTTTCCTCTCTCATTAGGTAACTTCAGACTTATAAAACTATGCAAACAAAAGGGTAAGAGTGCAAAGTTTTATTGCTTGGAATCAGATTCAAAGGGGTGAATAAAATATGCTACAAATCATATTTTTGACAAGTAGATGTAATCATTTGAAGCTGTTTCAAATACCAATCTCATGCAACAAACGTGCAAGGTGTTCACATTTCATAAATGCACCTTTTCATATTTGTCGTGATTGCAGCTACTGTCAACACTCAAAGAACTGTACAGGCATATGGAATAGATCTTTTTCTTAATCAATGTAATAGCAATAATAATATATTTATTAACTGGCAAATGTAATCCATTTTGTAAAAAATATCTTGTGCATTTTAAAATGCCAGGTGAGAACTGGAAAATGAACAAGTAACTGAAATTTAATATAGTTGATAGTCTAGTATACTTCTAGTCAATAATGAGGACTGATATCCTTAATGTACATTATAAGAAGCCTCTTATAAATATTTTTATTGCTCTTAATTATAATATCCAATACTTTTGCCATTAATATATCACTGCTTGTCCCGAGATCATATTGTTTCAAAAGAAGGCAAATGACTTTGGAATTTGTAATCCTATTCCAGGAAATACAGTATTCAGTTTCATATGTCACTACTTGTCCTCTAAAGATACTGTGTCATACCAGTACCTGGAGATTCAGGGACACAGGAATATATAAGACAAACACAGAACAACCATAAAGCATTTTCAATTTTAATATATTCAGGAATCAACATAGTGAAAACAAGTATAAAATCTCCAGTTTTAAAACAATGTGAACAAAGGTCTTAAGAAACATGTCGTGAATTTTTAAATTTTGAGAGTGAAATGTTAAGAGTGTTTAATCATTGTATCAATATTTTAAATGTTTTTAACTCAGAATGTTTCCTGGTTCATTGGAGGTAAAGACATGGAAGTGTTTTTTAAGAAGTTAAAATATTTTATCTACTGGAAATCATAAAGCATCTTAACAGTAATTTGTGACAGTGGAAGTTATCATGATGATCTGACTGGAGATTTCGAATTGATGAAGATCCTGATGGTAACGACAGTAACCAGTAGCTCTACCTCCACTCCTTCAATTCTGGGCTTAAAACTTCTTGTGTAGCCGTTCCTAGTACCAACAACTTTCCCTCTAAAAGTCATATCTGGATTCCATTTTCCATTCAATGGGGTTCCCTTGTTAATTGCAGTGCAAATGGTCTTCTATTCTGATGTTCATCTTCCGTTTCTAAATCTTTCCACCCATTTTATAGGCTCTCCTTTAATTTAAACAGCAGTCTCTATTTTGAACCTTCATTATGCTGTGAATCTTTAAAGGTTTAACTCTTGCTAACCCCATAATATGAGTAAATATGTAATTGTTCTTACACATTGCATGGTTTTCAAGCTATTGTGCAGATGCAAACTGCTCTACTATCACAATCCCTATTTTTTTATATTACTAATGAGTTATTTAATCTTATTTTGATTTAAAGTAAAACACTAAAAATCATGTCGTCACATTAAAACTCTCTTTAAGTTTCACAAACACATTGCTAAGAGGAAAAGTCATTAAATAATATTTTATTCTGGAGTAAATGGAAAACATGAACAAAAAAAATTCTTTTGAGACATTAACACGACCATACAAACTAACACAAAGTTTGTACAGATAATCTATTGCTTTGCTATGACCGACTGACTAATTCTTTTGCATAATATGCAGTTCTGACTACCAGCAAAAGGAAAATATGGGGTCACTGAAAAGGAAGTTTAATGATGAACGATACATAGATTGTTATGAAAGTAAATTAATAAATGCACACTTCATAGAAAAGAATGTTAGAGCTATATAGAGGGGGTTGGATCTCATGGGCAAATACTTCCGTATTAGAAGTTTTGTTCATGTGTGGGAGGGAGGGAGTTGGCATGGGCATCCCACACAACTATACATTAACTTATTCTCTCCATTGCTCTTAAATCTTATATTTCTGTTTCAGAGATTGTAGCAGTATGGCTTTAGGGTGCAGAATAAGGGAAATTGTATACAATTTCATACTTTACATGATACACTTTACACAATATATAAAATGATTAACATTAAATTATGAAAAATATATCAAATTATTAAATTAAATTATGCTATTAGACGCTTTAATTTGAAGTATAAAGTTTTCATCCTTTTCTTAATTTCTATGAATCTTTTAGTGAAACCACATAAAATAACTATTACATTTAATGAAATATACCTGCATATTATGAGATATTTATATATGTAAATTTTGGCAAATTCCATTTGGTCTTAAATGATCTACCATATTACCAGCTAAATTTAATTAGTCCTTTTGCTACTATCAAGAGTCACCATCAAATGGTCCTCCCTTTGTTTAAGCAATAATACTTAAAAGTAACGCAGCAATGTACCTATCATATTTAGTAAATCCATGTTTTTAATATTTTTATATTAACCTGTTAATCACACCCATTGCTACTATATATATGGTGAAACCTGCCAATTTTGCAACCTGAATATCTCAAAATGCTGTCCATTTGGGAGCATTTTTTGATCCCAATGAAAACCATAAGTCTTTAAATATTGTACTTACGAAGCTGTTGACAATGGAGTGGTAATATATCCTAAACTTAGGTATTCATTTTTTTACACCAATTCTCCTAAAACGCATCTTACTTTTATGTAAGTAAATGAAGTTGAGTGTAAAAAAATGAATACCTAAGTTTAGGATACCATAAGTCTTATATGATATTTTTTATTAAATAAAATGAAACCTTCCATTATAAACTGAAATAGTCTGCCACTGCTTAGAATACTGTGCTCTTGAATACCTTTTTTTAGGTAAACTTATTTTGAAACAGCATGTAGTTTCAATGCAGCAGCAGTCGTCACTTGTTGTAAAAGCCCGGTTTTTTACAAAAGTCCATGAGAATGCATTGGGTTTTTGGGCAGTAGTCTTATTATTGCCCCATTGACAGGAGCCCTTACAGTAAAGTCAGGTGTATTACACTGGTCATATCATGAGTGACTTACAGGTAATGTTGGCAAATAGAGAAGAAAATGGAAAATGAAACCATGAAGAAATAAATGAACTGCTATTGTTAGTGCCCATTTGAAATAAATGTCTATTTCTAGAGCTTCTGCAAGCCCAAACTCTTGAATTAGACAAAAAAAATAAATAAGCTTGGATTCAAAACTTTTATGGATGGCTAGAAAGCTTCAGTAACAGGCATAAGTTTTGTCTTGAATCAGGTGTGTTGGGAAGTTAGTGATGTTAATAAATTTCTTCTCTCTAAGTGACAGGAAATAATTAAGTGTTGTACACAGTAGGAATGAAAAAGTTCATTATCAGGGCACTTCTATAAAATTACTCTCTTTGCACAGAGTAAATGGCATAGGGGCAAAATACCATAAGAATTCCTTAGAATCCCAAATTGTTTTTAAGATACTACAAATGATGCGATGGTTCATTTGAACTTCATCCTGATTAACATGGAAACCTGGACGGAATGGAAAAAAAAAAGTTGGGGGAAAGTCAGTTATTGTTGTATTTATCTTTTATTTTTCTTGTAGACTATGCTCTGACAGATTAGTTGTTCATTTATATATATATATATATTCATTGCATTTGTCGAAGAATCTTCCTGAGCAGTAGATAGTTGTCTTTATTTCTTGTCCAATCTCTAGTGTGCAGATTTTCAAATAGAGGAACATTGTTCTAGTAGCTTTCTTCTTGAAGGTGCTGCCCAAGTGCTTGTTACAGTTTTCATTTTCTATTTCTTACAATTGTTAAGGTTCAATATAACATTCTTTATTATTGCTCTTGGCAAGTTTGTTGAACATCCTGCACTGTAAATCTTTGTATGTATTGCCTGGCATACCCTAATGGTTGTTGATCCTGGTAGTGTAGTGGTAATCATGCTTGTCTCCTAATCCCAAGATTGCAGGTTCAATCCCAGCCAGGACCGATGAATTTTTTGGGCATAAAAATCCTAAGTATGGCTTCCTTTGGGAGGGAAGTAAAGCTGTGGGTGCTGTGTCGTACATTTATGGCATGATAAAAAATCTCAAGTGTTGAAAAAAAGAGGCCTCTGAACAAAATTTGTCATTTCACGCCCTGATTTGAATGAAATGCTGATGACTTGAGATGTTAAAAGCTTCCGTAAATAAACCCCCCCCCCCCAAAAAAAAAAACTTATGACTCAATTATACCTAAAATTAACTTAAATCTCTTGAAATCACTTTGAAGAGGCCAAATTAAATTAATATATTGCTGTAAAAAAATATCACCATGGATTGTGCTTTTTGGCCTTCAAACTCATTGCTCTCCATTTCATTGACATTTCACTTCCTCCCTTTGTCTAACATTTCACCATCTTTTTCGTGATATTGTTTTCATCCATTTAATTATATTATATTATTAATCAAGATTTGCTTTATTGCAAGTAGAAATTTTATTCCTAGAAACTATAATGTTAAGCTTAGTGTGTGTATTTCATTTTGTAATATTCTGTTCTTTAAAAAAATGATGGCATGGTGATATATCAGTTACAACAACATTAATTATTTGTTTCCTCAGGTGGTGTACCCAAAATCTGATGAGCAGAGGGAACGGCTAGCAGAGAGTGTGAAGAACATTTTGCTGTTCAGATCTCTGGATAAAGTAAGCTATTGGAAGTATTCAAGAAGTATATATTTTCCAGTGCTTTTTACTCCAAGTTATTTTCATAAAATAAAATTTACTGTTTTGCATTACTGGTAGAGAAGGTAACATTTTCTTTGATACCATTTACAGTTAGGATTAAGAATACAGGGATGTGGTAAAAAGTTGATAAACTACAATGTTTTAAAAGTTCCCATAGTTCAGAGTAAATTAAAATATATTCTGTTTTAATAAATTTTGCCATAAGGCATAGAAATCATTCAGGTTCCATATGCTGAAGTGAATAAAATTTATATTGTAGGCTGTATTCAATTTTTTAAACAGCACATAAAGAGCCAGTGTTTTAATATACACATTATTTATTACAAATATGTGATGCATTTTAGGAGCAGATGCAAGATGTACTTGATGCTATGTTCGAGAAGAGTGTTGAGCAAAATGAATATGTAATCAAACAAGGAGATGATGGAGACAACTTCTATGTAATTGAAAGGTAACTAGCTAAGGGTTTTTAAGAAAAAGAAATTAAGAAATAATGTAAAAGAATTAACACTTCTGCATTTTAATAAAGCTGCTTTCTATTGCATGTGTTATAATTAAAACAAATTTAGAACTTAACATATTTATAAAGTACAGCAGTAAGTTATAGCAATTAAAAAATTTCTGAAGAACCAAAATATTGCCCTCCCCCCTCTCTCTCCCTCTCTCTGACTTTCATGCAGAACAGAAAAGTTACTGACGATAATTGCTGGGATCGAGAATAAAAGAGCTCATAAGTTGCAACAAATTACCAGATAAACAATGTAATACAGTTTTTTCACACTAACTCCATTCACTTACATAAAATTTGGACATATGTTTCGGGAGCGATCCCTCCCATCTTCAGCCTGTTGACAAACTGTTGTTAAACATGGTGGTTGGGTCTCTTGATGTTCTTGTGGCGGCATCTGTTGTTTCTATTAGGAATTTGCTGAGTTCATCCGATGGAGGGAAATCGAAATTCATCAAATTATCCTTATTTTTTGTAATGAAAATGTTTTCCCAAGTGGAAAGTTCTATTGCATTATGAAGTTGTTTAAGTAGTTTTATCTCTGGTTTAATTTCATGATTTTTATTCCAAAAGTGCGCTGCTGTTGCTGATTTATCAATTTGTTTTAAGCGAATATTTCTGAAGTGTTCTTTTTTCTGGATTCCCAAATTCCTCTTCGTTTTTCCAATGTATTTTTTTATCACACTCTGCACATTCTATTTCGTAAATACCTGACTTTTGTTCTGTTGGCATGTAGTCCTTTACTCTGCAACCTAATAAGTTCTTTATATTAAAATTGTTCTTTGGGGCTAACATAATTCCTTGTTCTTTGAATATCTTTTTGAACTTATTGTGGTAAATTGGGTGGTATGTGAAACTTTTGAATTTGTAACTTTCTTTTGCACTTTTAAGCGTGGAAACATCTCTTATTGTTTTTTGGTTTTATTGATCATTTTTATTACTGTGTCTTTGTTGTATCCATTAGTTTCTCCTATCTTTATGATTTGTTGGTATTCCAATTTGTACTGTTTCTGTGAGTGGAATGTTAACTAATATGTGTGCTAAACTATAAAACACTGCATATTTATGTGGAATGGGGTTAAAACTGTCATTTTTTATGTAATTTTGTGTCAGTATCCTTTCTATGAATTCCAAATGTAAGATAGTTTTCATTTCTTATGATTTTTACATGTAGGAAGGGGAGATATCCACTTCTTTCTTCCTCTATGGTGAAATTTATAGATTTGTGCTGCAAATTCAGAAGTTTTAGTGCATCTGTTGTATGTTTTTTCGAAATTATTACAAATATGTCATCCACATACCTATACCATGTTTTGAAGATTAGAGGGAAGGCTTTGGTGATATGCATTTCAAACGAACTCATAAAAAAATCTGCTAGAAATGGAGATAACGGGTTTCCCATAGCTAGTCCCGAGACTTGTTGGCGATATTTTTTATTGAAAATGAAGTAATTTTGTTCGATGCAAATGTTCGTAAGTTTTATCAAGTCTTCAATTTCTTGTGTCTGTAGATCTAAGGGTTTTAACCATTTCTTTAACATTAGCATAAGTGCATCTTTTGGTATGCTTGGGAATAAGGCTTTTACATCAAACGATACCATTATATTTTCTGCTGTAATTTTTCTACCAAATCCTATGAATTTTTGACACTCAAACTTTGGTATTTTTTCAAGGATTTGAAAATGTCAGTTAATTTTTTTGCTAACAAGTATGTTGGTGAATTGATATTATTGATTATAGGTCTCATGCTGTTGTCTTTTTTGTGTAATTTAGGAAGTGCATACATTCTAGGTAATACTGGGTTGCTATGTGTGAGTTTTCGTTTTTCGGTAGTGGACAGTATTTTTATTTCATCTAATGTTTTATTCAAGTTTTTAGTGCAGGTTTTTAGTGGATTCTCTGTAATTGGTTTATAATCTTGACCTTTCATAAGAAATGAAAACTATCTTACATTTGGAATTCATAGAAAGGATACTGACACAAAATTACATAAAAAATGACAGTTTTAACCCCATTCCACATAAATATGCAGTGTTTTATAGTTTAGCACACATATTAGCTAACATTCCACTCACAGAAACAGTACAAATTGGAATACCAACAAATCATAAAGATAGGAGAAACTAATGGATGCAACAAAGACACAGTAATAAAAATCATCAATAAAACCAAAAAACAATAAGAGATGTTTCCACGCTTAAAAGTGCAAAAGAAAGTTACAAATTCAAAAGTTTCACATACCACCCAATTTACCACAATAAGTTCAAAAAGATATTCAAAGAACAAGGAATTATGTTAGCCCCAAAGAACAATTTTAATATAAAGAACTTATTAGGTTGCAGAGTAAAGGACTACATGCCAACAGAACAAAAGTCAGGTGTTTACGAAATAGAATGTGCAGAGTGTGATAAAAAAATACATTGGAAAAACGAAGAGGAATTTGGGAATCCAGAAAAAAGAACACTTCAGAAATATTCGCTTAAAACAAATTGATAAATCAGCAACAGCAGCGCACTTTTGGAATAAAAATCATGAAATTAAACCAGAGATAAAACTACTTAAACAACTTCATAATGCAATAGAACTTTCCACTTGGGAAAACATTTTCATTACAAAAAATAAGGATAATTTGATGAATTTCGATTTCCCTCCATTGGATGAACTCAGCAAATTCCTAATAGAACCAACAGATGCCGCCACAAGAACATCAAGAGACCCAACCGCCACGTTTAACAACAGTTTGTCAACAGGCTGAAGATGGAAGGGATCACTCCCGAAACATATGTCCAAATTTTATGTAAGTGAATGGAGTTAGTGTGAAAAAAAGCTGTATTACTTGTTTATATATATACCACTCCATTGTCAACAGCTTCGTAAGTACATTTAATTGAAATTACCAGATGTTAATAACCTCTTCTGAGTGAAACTATTTAAATGCATCCTTTTTGATTTCACTTACTAGAGATTTATTCCATGAAATATGTCAGAGTAAATCTCAGATAAGTGAAGCCAAGTGTTTAATTAGTTTGACTCAGCAGAGAATATTAATGCATGCTTTACTGTATTAGCTTCCAAATTATAATATTAAAATTGTATCAGGTGTTAGTTATTAATTTACTAATCTTGCAATGTTTCAAATCTACTAAATATCCTGCAGTGGTCACACCCTGAAATGTATGTACAGTTAGTTGTATGTTAAAATAGATGCTGGAATTGTCATCCTCCCACGACTTGTTATTTTATTAGGAAAACGCATTCTGATTGACTTTGGACCACATGGACCACAAAGAAGTTTCAGAATATTCTTAAAGATATTAATATCAGGGTAGTCTTGATAAACAGGTTCAAGTCAAAAATCTCCTGATAGACAATGTTAATGACAGTATTCCATAGGAGAAAAGTCCAGGTATTTACACCAAATAAATAGATTGTGCAGAATGTGAAAAAATCTACATTGGAAAAACAAAGAGAAGCATAGGCACATGGTTAACGTTTCAGGAACATAAAATATATGCAAATAGAGAAATCAGTAGTAGCATTTCATTTCTGGATAGAAAACCAGATTGTAGATCCATAAGTTTCTGGCCTCACTGATAAGGATAATTGCCTTTATCTTAACAGATAAGGTGTAAGTAAATAATTGCAGCTGTAACTTCTGCTCCACTTTGTTCAGTTGTTCAGATATAGTTGCATAAAGAAGGCTATGTATAGAAGATTGTCACATGTTCAAAATGGAGTTTTGAGCTGTTCTTAAGTCCTTCACGAAGTAAGGACTTACTCCAAATGAAATTAAACATGAATTGGATGGTGTGTATGGGGAAGCATCCCCCTCACATTCTACTGTAAAAGAAATAGTCACATTTTTTCAAATGGGTCAAAGAAGCATTGAAGACATAGAGCATGCAGTTCACTCGTGAAAACATCGCTTGTGGAAGGAGAAATTATGGAAGACGCCGTCAAAGTTACAGATATAGCAGCAAGGTTGGGCCTTTCTAAAACAATAGTCCTTCAAATTATTCACGAACTTTTAAACATAAATAAGGTTAGTGCAAGATGGGTGCCTAAACTTCTTTCCTCGATCCAAAAATAGGAAAGAGTCATCAAGAGTGTGTAGTTCAACTGAATCATACAATGATATCAAACAGTCATCTGTTGTCAGGCATTTTTGAAGTTGCTGCCATGGCAACAAAAGAGAAGTTTTGCAAACCATTGTTACAGGAGATGAAACTGTGGTCCTCTACTATGATCCCTTGTCCAAAAGAGAATCAATGGAATGGCACAAATCTGGCGAAGCACTGCCTCTAAAGGCCAAGGTCTCTCAGTCAACCTAGAAGATCGTGGCCGCAATCTTTTGGGACTGTGAAGGAGTAGTCTTCATTGACTTCAAGGAAAGAAACACCACATTAAATGGGGAGTACTATGGTCCTACTGCACAGACTACGAGCTTCCATCAGAGAGAAAAGGCGAGGAAAGCTGAGTGGTGGTGTGCGCCTTCACGACAACTCGCCTGTGCAAACAGCTCTTGTTGCAAAGGAAGCTGTGAAGAAATATGGGTACAAGGAGCTTGACCATCTACCCTACAGCTTAGATCTAGCTCCCAGTGACTGTTTCCTTTTCAAGAAGGATCTTCAAGGAAGGAAATTTAAGTTTGACTAAGAAGTGATGGATGCTGTTTAAGCCCATTTTGCAGACAAGACTACTATTTTGGGGGAGATATTGAAATGTTAATTCATAGATGTGAGAAGTGTTTTGCAATGAAGGGCAATTGAAGTGAAATATAGTTTTTGTCTTTGGTTAGGCCGGTAACTTATGGAGGTACCCTCATTTGAATAAAGCAAAATTATTGAAATCAGTACAAATACAGTTAATGAACTGGCCACTTCCAGGGATGAAAACATAAACTTGTAAGTTCATCACACCTCTACGAGAGCAGAATACACAATTCCGCAGAATAATGAAGTATTGAGCAGTTGACCTTCTAGCTGGCGATGCGAATGAGAATTTGTGAAATCACTTCTACATTTTAGATAAGTAAGTGGAGCAATAAGTGTTTAGTTCGACTCAGCTATACTATGATTTCAATTATATGATTGGTTTACTGTACAATTTCAAATTAGCATTTCTAATAAAAATCTTGTTAAATAATTGGTCTTGGATTGTTTTCAACCAACTACATGCAGTAACTAGTTGAAGTGGTACATTGATGAATCTGCTTTCATGCACTTGTCTATAAGAACCATTTGCTGGATAGATTGCACAGATTTATCTCACTTTTAAAATATTGGTGGAGCATACAAGCTTCCATACTTTGCATTTCAGCAGTGAAACTGTTCTTTGGTTCTTCCTGAGGTGGGCCAGAGAGTGTCATTTTTCATAATCTTGCCCCTGTTTAAATGATTGAACCCATCTTGCTATGGTATCAAATAAACACTCTTGATTGCCATGAACTGCTACCAAGTCCTTATGAATATTTTTCAACCTTTCGCGTGGCTTATTGCATGTGAAAATGTAGGATCTGATATCAGGTGTGCCACTGCTACTGCACCTGGTATTTCTTTAATAATTTTAACATTAATGAAGATATTGCAATGAAATTTGAGCAGGAATAGCTAATTTGCATGGGAAATGAAATGGAATGTGTCTGTAGTAATATGCCTAACTGTGGTGACACGGAGTAGCAGTTTGCCAGCCAGTATGTCTCTGATACAATGCATTTTCTGCTTTACTGTTACTTGTTCCGTCATTCAGGTGAGGGCATCTACACTACACTTGTTTGTGAGAATTCATGTATTTATTGAATAGTGTTTTAATGCCTGCTTTTACTACTGGCACACCACAGGCTGAGAGTTCATGTATATATTATTTACACAGGGTAATTGGAAGATATATTGGTATACTTTGAAGGAGCAAATGTTTACTCTATGTACTTATTGAAAATCATTAAATCGTGCTAACAGCAATTCCTAGAGAGGTTTGGAGACTGACAGCTGTCGAGCAAATACAACATTTGTTCATTGTTAAGGAAACTGGAAATAAAGGCAACTTTATTGGATGACCATGTAAGAAAGAGGTCTTCCACAAATATTTCAGGAAATGATTCAGAATGTGAAAACTTTCTATTGCATCTCCCAGAAGTAAATGTTTATACTTTCACAGTAATCAAGCACCATGCCTGCCAATCTGAAGCCATATAATTATTTTTGTGGGGATATCTGAAAGGAA
This sequence comes from Metallyticus violacea, assembly GCA_030762175.1. Taxonomy (NCBI): domain Eukaryota; kingdom Metazoa; phylum Arthropoda; class Insecta; order Mantodea; family Metallyticidae; genus Metallyticus; species Metallyticus violacea. The sequence continues at coordinate 51,605,568 of CM060837.1, forward strand.
ACATTTACCAAAATAAACCACAAACCGTAAATACTTTGAAAGTAAATATTAGCAAGGAAATTCAAGCAGTGACAGTTCTGACTGGATTAAGATGGCATTCACTTCCAGCACATATTATGATTTCATTACATTTCTGATAAAATGAAGAAATTCTGGATTTATTATCGAGTGGGACAACCTGTAATTTCTATAAAATTTCCGTGGATTTTTATCAGTTATTGGCACTTGGCTGAATTTTAATTTTTTACACTTTGTATATCAATGCATGGGCTGATTGCAGAACTTTTTAACGCTACGCAATCTTAATTGTCTAAGCTTTTATTGTAAAGGTTAAAATGAAAGTAATGTACACAATCTCTCAAACCAACTTAATGAAGAGTAAATTAATAGTAAATAGAAAATTTGATTTCATATAGAAATGTTTTATGGCATTCTGGCATACCATAATTTATAGCATTGAAACATTTGTCACATTTTGTTTTGTGGTAAAAACTTTTAAGTATATAATATAATTTGCACATATTTTCTCTTCACAGAGGGATCTTCAATGCATATGTAGCACCTGAACTTGGAGCAGAACTGAAACATGTGCACACTTATGAAGGCAGAGGAAGTTTTGGAGAACTGGCTCTTCTTTATAATATGCCCAGAGCAGCTACGGTGCAAGCAGCTACTGCTGGGTCACTCTGGGCAATGGATAGACAAACATTTCGTCGAATCTTGCTGAAGAGTGCATTTAAAAAGAGGAAGATGTATGAAGCTTTACTTGAAAGTGTCCCAATGCTGAAAGCTCTTCAAGTATGTAGTTGAAAATAATTTTTTTTATCATACATGTTCATAAATACGCATTGCATGTGTTTGGTAGAAAAAATATTGACAGGTTAATTAATTGCAAATATAACTGTCAGCAGATATTCAATTTCAATTAAATACAGAATTCTCTTCTGCTTTGCAACCAAAAATTGATTTTGCTGACAGGCAGTTATTACTGCATAATGGCTTTGTCCCATGTCTAGGAAATAATATTGTACCTGCTATCAAAGTAGTGTTCAAAGAGCATGCCCTCTGCTGTGATACATGCCTGAATCCTTTTGAAAACATCTTTAGACCCTTGCCAGAATTCATCCTCCTAATATTGTAAACCATCTTCTGGATATTTTGTCTCAGTACTTCCTCAAGTTTTATTTCAGGTGCAGCAGTAATTTTATATGGATGCAGATACACTGCTGACAGAAAAATCAACTTGCATGACTAATGTTAAAGGAGAAGTTTCTGATTGGTTTTCATCAAGCTTCTCCTCTGTTAAAAGTGTTTTTGGTCTCAGCTTCTTGTCATTGCTTGGGTTTATACTTTGTTCACTAATCTGAAAATTGTACTTCCTGGTGGAAATGCTACTTCTGGAAATTTAGCACCAAATCTCTCCTGCAGTATTTGTATCAATTTTTTTTTCTCCTCACTTATCTATCATAAATAATACTCTTTGTTCTAGTGTATTTCTCACTCTTGGCATACTCCATTAATCACAAAATGTCTAGCATGGACTCCCTACAGAAATGCAACTGAAACAGTTTGCATGATAAACATATTTGAGCAAGATTAAATTCTGCATCAGTGAAACTGTAACTCTAGTCTTATTAGAAATTGCATGTCCTCTGAAAATCAACCAGTTTCCACTAATATATACAAACTCCAATGTGTAACATGAATGAATGGTGTTTAATGCCTGTTTTTGCTACAGAGGCCCCACAGGAGGTGGACACTGATGATATATGAGATGAAATGATATATTGGGAAAGGATTTTTTTAAGGAAGGAAACGTTCCAGGCCTAAGTTTAGGGTACCTCCCCGGCATTTGCCATTTATGAGGACTGAGGAAAACCTTGAAAAAACATCAGTCAGGAAGGATGGTCCTGGGGGGATTCAAACCCCAGACCTCCCACTTCACGAGTCTGCGTCTTAACAACCTCGGCCACCCATGGTGGTCCAATGTGTAACAGAATGAAGGCACTGCATGTATGCATAATTAACTAATCTGGCTCCTATTGGTAATAAGGCAATAAATTAATGCAAATGATGAAGCTTATAGTGTGTTTCCTAAACTTAGGTATTCGTTTTTTTACACTGAACTCCATTTACTTACATAAAATAAGACGCATTTTGGGAGAATCTCTCCTATCTTCAGTTGCTCACTGAACTGCCGTTACTCGAAACAATGGCTAATCACCCGAATGTTCCTGTGGTGGCCTCTGTTGGTTGAAGTAGGAAATTGCTGAGTTCATCCATAGGAGGAAACTCGAAGTTCATTGGTTTTTTTTTTTTTTTTTTTTATGAAATTTTTTTCCCAAGTGGATATCTCCAATGGGTTGTGAAGATGTTTCAGCAGTTTAATTTCTGGTTTTATTTCATAGTTTTTGGTCCAAAAGTGAGCTGCTACTGCTTATTTATCCACCTGCTTAAACCGAATATTCCTAAAATATTCTTTCCTCCAAATTTCTCCTTTTTTTTTTTTTTTTTTGCCTATGTAGCTCTGCTCACAATCTGCGCATTTTATTTCGTAAATTCCTGATTTCTGTTCTGTTGGAGTCCTTTACTGTGCAACCCAATAAATTCTTGATGTTGTATCTGTTCTTTGGGGCTAACATTATCCCATGTTCTTTGAAAATTTTCTTGAACTTGTGGTAAATTGGATAGTAGGTGGGAAAAAAAAATAATTGTAGTGTGTTGTTCACTATTAATTTAGCACTTTCAAACAATATAATTTGCCATCCTTTCACTGCACCAGTGCTATAGTTAGCACATTAATAATTTTATTTTCAATATTAATTTTGAATCTTGACACAATAAAGCACACATTAATCTCTTGTGAGTTGAAGTATTTAAAAACACTTTCGGATTTCACTGAAAGAGATTTACTCAGGACATGTATCATGGGCCTTTGTCCACATCCTCATAACTATTGGATTGTTAATTGAAGTTGACTTTGTAGGGATATTAGTTGACTGGTGACTTTGGGATAAACTTGAATAAAAATCTGTCTGCTTCTGGGATGTCATAATTCATTAGATGTTGCTCTATTTTTATGTAAATCTTTCCCATATGTTTAATTCCTGTGGTTGTTCAATGGTTTAAACATGTGGTACTTAAGAAGCCATAGACAATAGAATAGTAATATATTCTACTAGAATATGTTAAATATGTTCTTTTTAACTCCAGTTATACAACATTAGGACATATTTTGAGGGCAATCACTACCATCATCATCTGTTGACCGACTTCAAGTTCATTGCAAGACCACGAATAGTCCAATGCTCATTAAACAGCTGAGAATGTGGACACAGGTCCATGAAACATGTCCTGTAAATATCCGGTAAGAACAGTCAGAAAGAGTGGTTTTAAATAGTTAGACAATCTCATAAGAGATTATGGAAATCATTTTATTGTTTAATGTGATAGTTGCCAAAAAAATATATATATATAAAACAGGCATTGGCATCTACTTCGTGCACCTAACACCTAGCGGTGACAATATCTAAGATAAGGTAGGTTATCAAAGAGCAAGGTTTTGGTTTTATTAATAAAAGTAGGGTTATAAGAAATCAGACTTAAATAGCACGGATTTTCACTGAAATATAGTGTAATATAACAAATTATTTATGAAAAGCATATATTTCACAAGAACAGAGAGGAATAAGTGAAAGAAAATTATGCTTAGTAAATGTGATATGGTTATTAATTTCAAAGGGACAATAAGGAATAATTTATAATCCCCACCAAAGAATTTTATGTCCCAAATTTTTTTCAGAGATAAGAAAAAGAAATGGAAATCAAAGAGGGTAGTTCAATGGTAGAGATAACATTTGTTGGGAATTTTTTATGCTAGATCTGGGGACTTACAAATAATAAATGTGCAACAAGAGAGGCATTGTATATATAGAGAAGGTTCTATGTATCTTGAACAAATAAGGGTTTAGTGAAAATTGAGGAGGGATACAAGCTAGGGCTTTTTTTTTTTTTTTTTTTTTTTTTGAAATTGTGAATCATTTCAAAGTGTTGAATTCTTTTATAATGCTAATCACTTTAATTTGGAAATTTAAGTTAGATACAATAATGATGGATGTAGTGATCCCACAAAGAAAGTCTTAAGATTTATAAATTTATTTATAACACAACAAATTACAAATGTCAGTTATTCTCATACTTTGCAATATAAATTTAAGCTCTTCATGTTTTCCAAAAACTATCTTCAATCCCTTAACATGCATCTCATCAACATGCAAAGTTTCTGCATATAAGGTAATTTGTATTTACATATTTTCAACAGTATTTGAAGACATGGTAGGAGTTTAACTGTAATACATTATATATATTACAAAATTATTTTATTATTTTTAATTACTATAACCATTACTGCAAAAGTTCTGCACACTGTTCATGCATTGGTTTCAATAATCACATCAGTTGTAATCCATACTTAGCACAGGACTTTGTGTAAGTGATAAGATATAAATGGAAAAAAATTTGTTTTTTTTTTTTTTTTTTTTTTTTTTACATGATATGAAATTTAGGTGTGAATGAGATATGTTTATATCCATATCCACACCATAATAAGAACAATAGTTTTAAGATAGGTGGATAAAGTGTTAACTGTTCAGTTCATATTAAAATGGGCAGGAGAGAAAATTGTATGAAAGCAAATGGGATCAAATGGGCAGAGACTGATTTGATAAGGCCTGTAAGAGATGAGAAGGTTTGTTAAGGAAGCAGTTATGTGTTGGAGGGAAACAGGCAAATAAACCATATTAAGAAAGATTGAGATTGGAGTAGGGATATGCTTAATGAAATTAGATCAAGAATAGAAGCAGTTAGATCCCATGAAGTGTGGGAAATAGTAAAAAAATATTGAACATTTCAGATAGGTGTGCAAATATTAAAGCAGCAGAATGGATAAATTTCTTTGGAAAATTCTTGAAAATTCAAGAAGTGATGGGAAAATAACTTTCAGAGGGGCAGCATATTGAAGAATTAGGCCATTTTCTAATGCAGAAGTATTTAAACAAGTTAAGAACATGAAAAGGAACAAAGCAGTGGGTATAGATGTGTTACCATTGTTGGTATGAGAGTTTAGAGAGATTGTCTTAACAGAGCTGTGAAATGCTATTAAGTACAGTAAGGGAATACCAAGAAGTTGGCAAATAGCAATCATTCATTCTATATATAAAGGAAAAGATAGCATGGGAAGTCCCAAAATTGTAGGAGAACAGATTACACTGGCCTGTGATGATTTTGCTGAAAATAGAGAATTTATATGAAAAACGGCCTGCTAATTTAAAAAATGACGTAATTTTTTTCATAATACACAGATTTTTGCAATAATGACATTTTATTGATTATATTGCAGTGATGATACAATAGCAAAACATGAATAACTTTTAGCACACATAATTTATTATTATTGATTTATTTATGGACGCTCTTTAACATCTCATCAGCATCCCATTCAACTCAGGGCGTGAAACGGCCAGCAAATTTTGCTCAGAGGCCTCTCTTTCAGGCTTGAGGTTCTTTTTTCATGCCGTAAATGTACGACATGGGACCCACGGCTTTACTTCCCTTCCGAAGGAAGCCATACTTAGGATTTTAAGCCCAAAAAAATCCATCAGTCCTGACCAGGTTTGAACCCACATTCTTGGGTGTAGGAGGCAAGTATGGTAACCACTACACCACCAGGACCGACTAGCACACATAAGTAATATATAAATGCTTAAATAGAATATAGTAGTAATGCAAAGGAAAGCATCCTTTACCTAAATATTGTATTTATGAAGATATTGACAATGGAGTGGCAATATAACCCAAACTTTTCATTTCATTTTTTACACTAAACTCCATTCACTTAGTGGTGTTTAGTGAATGGAGTTTAGTGTAAAAAATGAATGCCTAAGTTTAGGTTATCCTTTATCTACTTTCATCAGTTCCCCTGCCAAGGGTTTAAAGTTTCTAATGTGACTAGAGCTAATCACTGCTTGTCCAGGAAGTAAAGAGAAGTGATTATGCCTACACTAAAACCATTCTCATCTTTCCTTAACTTGCTGCCCTTCGTAAATAATATCATTTTTTATTTACTTATATTAATTCTTACACTGATTTTCCTATAGGACTTATTTAATTCTTTATTTACTTTCATTAATCATTTGTTAAAATCCATTATCAGCAGTAGTCAGGAGCTTATATTATTTGTTGTTTAGTTATTTTAGCTTTCCTTTGTGTTGAAGTGCCAGAGGACTAACAATAAGTTGGCTTCAAGCTGTGGGTCGGTCCTGGTGGTATAGTGGTAACCATACTTTCCTTCTGAACCCAAGATTGCGGGTAAGATCCCGGTCATGATTGATGGATGTTTTCGGGCATAAAAATACTAAGTATGGCTTCCTTCACAAGGGAAGTAAAGCCATGGGTCCTGTGGTGTACATTTACAGCACGATAAAGAACCTCAAGCTGAAAAAAGAGGCCTCTGAGCAAAATTTGTCTGCCATTTCATGCCCTGAGTAGAATGGGATGCTGATGACCTGAGATGTTAAAGAGCATCTGTAAATAAAAAAATCAACAAATTCAAGCTGTGAAATACCAAGATGGCAATGTGTGAACAATCTGAATAATTTCTGTTTCATATGTGGTTTGTACTTAGTAAAAAAGCTAAAGTATAATACTACTCCATTTTTTAAGAAAGTATATTTTGCATATTTATAGTTAAGGATAAGAAATGGACCCCACATACTGCATGTAAAGCTTATGTTCAAGGACTAAGGCATTGGTATAATGGAAAGCAGATTTCCGTGCCTTTTAGAATCCAGATGATCTGACTTGAACAAAATAATCTCTCTGATGACCATTACTTTCGTTTGAATAATATATCAGGGTACAACAAAATTAATAAGTCGAAAATGAAATACCCAGAAAGTTTAGAATCAGATATAAGACCAATGCCACATGGATCTGATGTGCCAGTTCCTATCCCACCTATTGAACTAGAGGATACTGATCTTTTGTCTTCCTCTGAATCTACCACAAATGTTCATGAAGGTAAAAATATCTCATCCTTCAGATCTTTACTCGGAGTTGTATGGTTTGGTGCAGGACTTAATGTCTTACCAAGGAGAAGAGTGAAATATTGAGGTTGCAATTAAAAAAAATTGCAAGTGAAAGATGCCACATTTTACTGGTATAGAAATCTAGATGAATTTAGGAAATTCTTTAAGATGGAAAATAACCTGGTTTATTGTTGTGACATACCTGGTTTAATTCTTCAACTTGGAGAATGATCTTACAATAGCATTGATTGGTGTTTATTTATTGATGCATTGAAAATGACTCAAAGCAGTGAAGTGAATTCTTGTGTTATGAAAGAAATTTATGATAATCTTAAATCTATTTTAGAAAAAATTGTACACCTGGAACATCAGTGGCTACCATATGGAGATTTAAAAATTTGTGGTATGTTACTTGGCCAACATGGTGGGTATATGAAATGATCCTGCTTTTTGTGTGAATGGGACAGTAGATGTAGGGAACAAACAACAAACACTGATCATAAAAATGGCCTAAGAGAAAAAATTCACCGGGAGGAAAAAATGTAATATGTTTCAGTCTAGTTAACTCTGAAAAAGTGCTATTGCTATTAAACTAGATATCATGAAGCAATTCGTCAAAGTGCTAGACAAAATGGCTCATGCTTCAAGTATTTATGTAGTAAATTTCCAATTATGTCTGAGACTAAAATAAAACGGTGTATTTGATCAAACCTTGAATCAGACAGCTGTTGAAGGATACTGAATTTTTTAACACTATGAATGATATAGAACTTCAGGCATGGTATGCTTTCAACAAGGTTATCAATAATTCCTTGGAAGTGTAAAAGGCATGCAATTCAGAAAAAATTGTAAGAAATACATTACGAAGACTGCAAGTTCTTGTTGCAATAAGAGTTTGAAACTTCACTTCTTGAACTCTGAATTTGTCTACTTTCCACCTAATTTGGGACTAACAGTGATGAGTAGACATAGTAGATTTTAGCATATTAAATTAAGAATATCACATTTTAAAAAATAAGATAAAGAAACTTTTATACCGATTTTATGTTGGTTTTTTTGGGTGTGTGAGAGAGAGAAATTTGTCTTGTTGAATAACAGTGAGATGGAAAATTAAATTTGCACTTTATTGATTTTTCATTTTAATATTTTTTGTTACAAGCAAATAAATGAAATTATGTTTATGAAACCACATAGAACATTGTGATAGATTATCAGTTCAGTCAATCACATCACATGCATGATATGTTTAAATGTATACTTATATAAATATCCCCTCTTTCAATAAACTTGAAATTACTGGGAGTTTAACATAAGAACAAATTACAGGATTGCTCTCCTTTAATCCTTTTGTTTATCTGTGACATTTAAATTTTTGTGAAAATGTTCATAACCACATAACAAATCATCATCATCTAGATTAACTAAAAATGTTAATTGGAACATTCACAGTGAAGCCAATCATATAATTGAAATCATTTTATGATATAGTCGAACTACACACTCTTATGCTTCACTTACTTGTCACTATTGTAGACCGGTTTCGAGAACAGTTGTTCTCATCATCAGTTCAAATCTCCGACTGCTGGATAATTCGTTATGTTGTGGGTATTCTGCTCTGGAGGAGGTGTGATGAACTTAAAGTTTATATTTTCCTCGCCGGAAGTGTCAAAGTTCATTAAACTGTCTCTGTATTTGTAAATGTATATTTTCTCCCATGTTGCCAATTCTGTAGGTCCTTGCACTGATTTTAATAATTTTGCTTTATTCACTATATCGTGGTTTTCTGTCCAAAAATGAAATGCCACTGCTGATTTCTCAATTTGCTTGTATTTTATGTTCCTGAAATGTTCTTTTAACCTTGTGCCTATGTTTCTCTTTGTTTTTCCTATGTATATTTTTCCACATTCTTCACAACTTATTTTGTAAATGCCTGGTTTTTTCTCCTGTGGAATACTGTCATTAACATTGTCTGTGAGAAGATGTTTAACATTAAACTTGTTAATCGGTGCCAACCTGATATTAAAATCTTTAAGAATTTTCTGAAATTTTTTTGTAGCCCATGGATGATATGTAAATTTTTTAAAAATTTGTTTATCTTTCTTTGCTGAAAGTGTTGTGGTTTCTTTTATAAGCTTTTGCCTCTTGAATTTCTGTACCTTTTTGTATACTAGTTCTTTCTTAAAACCATTTTTAATTGCTGTTTTTTCTGTATGTTTGTATTCTTTAAAGAATTCATCCTTGCTAATTTGTAGGTTAACTAGCCTGTGTGTTAAACTATTGATAACTGCATGTTTGTGAGAAGTGGGGTTAAAACTGTCAGCTTTTATGTGATTGTCTGCATGTGTATCTTTTCTGTAAATTCCAAATTCTAGACTTCCTTGATTTTTCATTATTTTTATGTCCAAGAATGGTAATATGTTATCAATTTCTGTTTCGTATGTGAACGATATATTTTTGTCTTGTAAATTCAAAAGTTTTATGGCATCCTCAATGAGCTTATTGCTAACAATGGCAAATATGTCGTCGACATATCTGTACCGTGTCTTAAATATGTATGGAAAAGCTGTAGTGATGTGTGTTTCAAATCTGCTCATGAAAAGGTTGGCTAAAAATGGAGATAAGGGGCTGCCCATAGTGAGTCCTGTTTCTTGTTTATAAAATTTGTCCTTGAAAGAAAAATATGATTGTTTAATGCAAATTTCAGTGAGTTTCATGTATTCTTTTATGTGAGCGTCATTAATTCCACTTGTTTTAGCCAATCATGATTTTTAGCCCAAAACAACATTTCAGGAACATAAAATACAAGCAAATTGAGAAATCAGCGGTAGCATTTCATTTTTGGACAGAAAACCATTATATAGTGAATAAAGCAAAATTATTAAAATCAGTGCAAGGACCTACAGAATTAGCAACAGGGGAAAAAATATACATTTACAAATACAGAGACAGTTTAATGAACTTCGACACTTCCGGCTATGAAAATATAAACTTTAAGTTCATCACACCTCCGCCAGAGCAGAATACCCACAACACAAGGAATTATCCAACAGTTGGAGATTTGAACTGATGATGAGAACAACCTGTTCTCGAAACCGGTCTACAATAATGACAAGTAAGTGAAGCATAAGAGTGTGTAGTTCGACTGTATCATAAAATGTTTTCAATTTTCTGCAATGGTTTTTCATTGGAGACATCCTTTAAGATTTTGTATGTGTTACTTGACAATCACCCAGTAGCATATCTTCCTAACCCTAAATGTAATGAATTAAGTTCATCCCACAATTTATGAATAAAAGGATAGTCACATCCTTCAAATTGCGTTATTTGCTTTCTAATTTGTTCTGATACTTTAATGACAAATTTATGTTAAATCTCTACTGTCATAGAACTAATTCATCTTTCAAAAAATCTACAATGCAGAAGGAACTACAGTTTAACATATTTTCAAGTGATAGGAAGAAGATTTTAAAGCCAAGAAGTATTTGTGTAAATAAGAGTAGTGTTCAAAAATAGACTGATCTTTGCTTTAACATCTTTATTACACATTGTACAACATTTTAAGCACAGTATACCCCTAAAATAGTCCCTTCTACTGGTAATATACCATTCCCAATGTTTCTTCCATTTTTGTAGTCTCCTGGAATGCACTTTCTGGAATGGTATACAGGATTCTTGTCGCAATGTCCTGAATATCCTCTATGGTTTGGAAATGGCATCCTTTCAATGTGGTTTTAAGTTTGGGAAACATGAAAAAGTCTATTTTATACCTTTGAAGGAATCCACACAAAGAAGTTATGAAAAAGTCTGCTGGTGCTAGGTGCAGAGAATAGGGTGGATGGGGTACAAAATGAGTCTGATGTTTTGCCAGATAGTTGCAGATAAGGTGCAATGCATGGTGGTTGATGCAACATCCAAGTCTGGTTTTTCCACAATTCAGGCTTCTTCCTGCACACAGCATCTCTCAAATGTGCTAAAATTTCCTGGTATGCTTCCTTGCTTACCATATGACCATGTGGTACAAATTCCTGATGAACAATGCCTTTGTAGTCAAAAAACACAACCATCTTCACCATGATCTTTGACTCATACATGCCTTTTTTGGATGACGAGACCCTTTGCTCACTAATGTGACTATTCCACTTTAGTTTCAACATCATAGCCATAAACCCACATCCCATCATATGTTAAGGAGTGGCAAGCAATTCCTGGCTGATTTCAACACAGGTCTGTTTCTGATCATCATTCAACAAACTCGGAACAAAATTTACACTGACATGATACATCTCAAATTTGCCACTTAAAATTTGATGGAATGATCCTACACTGATGCCCACTTTGTCAGCAACTACCAAAAACAGTTACATGATGATTTCAATCAGCTCTCTGGACATGGTCATCATCTGTTTTTGTGGAAGGTCTTCCAGGCCTGAGTTCCTCACTGACTGACATTCTGCCATGTTCAAAATGCTTGAATAACCCATAGCATTGCTATTTTAATTTAATTTGGTATTTTGGACATGGTATATTTTATTATTGTGTCTCTAGTTGGATCCGAGCCTGGGCCTCTGGATATTCCAGCTGATGAATCATGGAAGGGGGGCTTAGGCAATCAAATTGGAAAATTTTGTATTTAAGTTATGTAGAATTTAAAACAAGTTTATATACAAAAAATATTTAGTGGTATATTAATTAGAATTGTAAAAGGAAGAATTATTAATTACAGTGACTTGATTTGAATAAAGAGAATGAGAATTAGTGATTCATAAACTCAAGATGAATTGGAAAATAAAGGAGCTTAAAAGAGAGCAATAATGAGGAAAATAAGTAAGGAAAAGAATGGAAAGAGACCCCTCTGATGTGATAGAACTACTTGAAGTGATGGCTGACCCTCTGTCTTCTGGAATTTCAGTAGACTAATGATGAATCGAAGCCAGAGGGTAGCAAGGATCATAGACGTTAGATGAGGGTACTTTAACTATGTTGTCATTGCTAAATTTTGTATTGTTTAATGAATGGGAACAAGAATAATTACGTATATTTTAAAATTTAGTAAAGAAATTTATTGTAACACAATTGTTTTTGTGGGGTCACGCCTAAGAATGAATGACTAGGGCCAAATAGGTGAAGACCTCTTGTATTCATTTTTATCATAGTATTTCATTAAACATACATCATAAAAGGTACAGTGAATACCGGCAATATGCGAGTAAATTTGGTACTTTGAATGCCAAGGATATAAAACATGCATTGAGCAGAAATGCACTTTAATACATACATTGTACTGTATATTTGTTTTTTCTGAAAGTATTTACTTTTCTAATGCTGAACTTTCTATTCACTAGCCTTATGAACGCATGAACTTGGCAGATGCTTTGGCACCTCGTTTGTATTCTGATGGTGAACGCATTTTAAAGCAAGGAGATACAGCTGATGGGATGTATTTTGTTGAAGATGGAACAGTACAGATCACAATCATTGGGGATAATGGTCATGAGGTTGAGGTAAGCTATATTGCAATAAATACTTTTTCATAATATTATTCCATTTTGATGGATAGTTGCTCATAGATAATTTCTTTGCTGACATATTTGTAATGTTTTTCTCATTCATTAATTTGGTATTTTAACTCACTTGCCCTTCCTGCTATAGAGAGAATGAACAACCCAAGTATTACGTGATACATTGTAGAGGATCCCAGGCTGTGTTAGAGCTGATTGCTGTGTTTACGGGTGCAATAACAGGCTATGCATACATGCTCACTTTTTAAAAACAAACTGGGCACCTCTGCACTAGTAATAATCAGAATCAAGTTTAATGTATAGGCTGCATTTAATCATATTATATACAGTATGCTTTGCTTACTTGTGGATAACAGCTTTCTTTTGATTCATAGTTCTCCCTATGTTTACAATATATGAACTGGCATATGACCTTGGGTAGGTCATCATTGGATATGGTTATAAAGAGGGTGCCAAAAAATGTATACACATTAATTGATATCATTGTATGATTTAGTTGAACTACACACTCTTAAAGCTTCACTTACTTTTCATAAATGTTTCGAGAACATTTAGTTCCCATCTTCAGCCAAGCTAACATTTATGAAAAGTAAGTGAAGCTTTAAGAGTGTGTAGTTCAACTGAATCATACAATGATATCAATTAATATTATTGGCTTCACTGTGCAAGTTCCAATTTACATTTAAGTAAAAATGTATACACACTTCAAGCAAAGAAAAAAACTGTGTTAACCTAACAAAACTGAATTCACACAAACAGAAAATGATCAGCTCTAATCATCTCAGACTTAATATAGCTACAACAGTTGCTCAAAATGCCCACCAGTGGCGTCGATACACTTCTGAGTACATTGAACTACTTATTGAGCAATGTTTGCAAAAGTGTCCTCAGCAATTGAAGCACATGCCGTTTCAATATCTTCCCAAAGTGCTGCTAGTGTAGCTGGTCTTCCCAGATCTGCCCTTGTGAACATCGCATATGGTACCATGAGTCTCAAATTTGTCTGGGATGCTTGCAATTGTTACTAGCATTGGTGGTTCTGTTTTGTACACACGTCTTCATTGCCTTTGAACTTCAACAACATTCTTGGTTTTCCAATACCACTTCAAAATTACTTTCCACTGTTCAAATGATGATCTTGGCTCCATTTTGTGGTAGCAATGCTAGCATAACACAATGTAAGTCACATCTGTTTACAGAACATCATACAATAATCTTGGCTTCATTTGTTCATTTTTGATTTACTTGTCACTTAGCAACACTATCATAATGTATGTGAGTCACAATATTTACAGAATATCATACTACACATTACTGTTGTTTTTCGACCCAACTTTGAAATATATTAAATAGATATCTACTGTTAAAGTGTGTATACATTTTTGGCACCCTCGATATATGCTATTTTTGGCAAGTAAACCACTGAAGCATGTAATATACCTCTTTTATCCATGATTCCTCCCGAGTATGCTGTGTAATAGCAAGCCACCTCTTTTCACATTGCAGCAGTGAGGAAATTCAGATTGTAAACAAACAGAGCAAGCGTTGTGGTTAATTTGTGTAGTAAATCTGAATAAGAGCACATCTCCAGTAAGTCCCTCTTCTTTCTTGCAGTCACCCCCTGCTTCCATAATGGAAAACTGTTGGAGTCACTCTCTGCTTCCATAATGGAAAACTCAGAAAACAGGTTGCAAACTTTAGTTATCATAAACATGCTGTATAAATGAAATGTGGTGACAGCAAAATTCTAAAATTGTGGCAAACTACATTTTTTTTAAATATAAAATTTAATTTCGCGTCTGAACCAATACAGTGCAGCAACTAATATATTCTTAATAATCAAATTGATTCAATACTGAGTCATTTTTTTGTTTAAAAAAGTAGAATTTATTTAATGGACAAACAATGAAAGTGAATATGAACTTATACTCTTGAAGCTATTAACAGTGTAGTAAAATAATTAAAATGTAAATTGGAACTTGCAAGTGAAGCTAATCATATTAATTGACATCATTCTATGAAAAGTAAGTGAAGCTTAAAGAGTGTATAGTTCAACTGAATCATACAATGTTATCAATTAATAGTAAAATAAAGTTGATATAGATTGGTTTGGTAACACATACTTCACTTATTTGGTTTTTTAATTGGGCATATTTTGGGAACATTTGATCCCATCATCAAAGAAGACCAACTGGTAAAAGCATACTGTGTAAACATTCAGAGAAATTTATTGAATGTATTCGATTGCATCTCAAAATTCATGATGCAGTTTTTATTTTTGAAGATGTACTACTTTTTTTCTATCTTGTTAGTTCAAAGGTCTGCAGGTGTGTTTCAATAATATACAAAACTTTATTCACACATTATCTTGAACATGTACATTGATTACAATAAAAGTACTGACTCTTATTGATATTCTTTTTTCATGAATCACTTCTCCCAATTTGTAATGAAGAACCTTGCAGGATTTACTAGCATGATATTCTTTGAACTAATTTAATGTTATCATTCCAGATAAATCGCATTTGTAAAGGTGGATACTTTGGCGAATTAGCTTTGGTGACCCATAAGCCTCGGGCAGCTTCAGTTTATGCAGTTGGCAATGTTAAATTGGCTTGTGAGTATATTCTAAGTTAAAGTGTGTATGCAAATAACATATATAATGCTTGTCTTTATATATATGTTTCTTTCTTTTTGGAGGGGGGTAAAATTAGTTCTTACAAAATTTTCACATTTGAAGCTTACTTTGTTGCAATACTCTAAGAATTCAATGTTTGAAAAAGACAGAGATTTCACATATGAGATCTTGAAATAACTTCTCTATGTTTTAGTTGTTCAGTTTAATGTAATGATGTAATGATATTTCCTTATCCCTTGGCATTTATTTATGGGGCCCATTTGGAAATTATTGAGATGCCCTCAGTGTTTTAACTACTAAAGTGGTTTAGTTCACACAAAAATTGGTGTGGCTACAAAAATAAACTTCTGTATACTATCTGCCCTATATGCATAAAAATACAGAAAAGCTATAGAGAGTAGTTATTGGTATAGGTGGACTGCTTTTCTCTGGAAGGAAGGTGATAATCCAGTGAATATTCACAGGTATAAAGTCGGCAAAAATGGTGATTAATCTGTCGCTGTCTTCAAATGAGTTTTTCACCTTTGCTGCTGGTGAACAAATATTTAAAGAGACACCAGCAATGATTAATCTTCTTCCCACTTAGCAGCATTAATTAACAGAGATTTTGCCACTCTGGAAACCATACAGCATGATGCCAATGAAAACGGAAGAGAAATTCCAGTAAACTATGTCAGCAAGGAATTAAATGACTAGGATATATATATAAAGGAAGCTGGGAGTTAAAGTGAAATAGTGATGATTGAGCAGCTTCCCAAGGGCATTGAAGCCATTGGGAGACATTACAAACTTTTGTGTTGACACAGAATTCAGAGTTGTAAGAGCGAGGGTCTCTGAATGTTTTGCAATTGCATGACAATGTGCAGCTACACATCAGCCAGGAAACTGTAACACTTGTGCTTCACTGTGTAGCCAGATTTCACATATTGCCATGGGTGGCCAAGGTCGTTTAGGCACAGATTTCTGAGTGGGAGGTCTGCAGTTAGAATCCCACCAGGGCCGTCCTACCTGATTGAGGTTTTTCCAGGTTTTCCTCAGTCCTCATAAATGGCAAATGCTGGGGAGGTACCTTAAACTTAGGCCTGGAAATTTCCTTAAAATTTCATTTCCCAATATATCATTTCATCTCATGCATCACCAGTGTTCACAGCCTGTGGTGTCTCAGTAGTAAAAACAGGCGTTGAACACTATTAAAAAAAACATTTCCCATACTCTTGGCCTTACAACAGGAGATTGCGCTCTTCATTGCCACAAAAAAAAGTAACCTGTGCAAGCATATACATTTCAAGGCAAAAATACTGGAATGAAGCAGTCTGCAACTATGAGGCACCTCCACAAAATAAGTTTCCTTGGGCCTGTGTACAAAAAGAAAACACAATTTCATGGAAAGATTTATTAGAATCAATACAGAAATTGAGCTATTTTTCAACATATTCTCCACTGGAATTGAGACATTTCTCATACTTTAAGATCAACTTTTGTATCCCTCTACCTTAGAAGTCAGCTGCCTGGGATCAGAATTCCTTGAGGTGTAAGAAAAGATTTAATCATTGATAATGAAATATGGGCTGTATGATGGTTATGGAAACAATTCCCAGCATAACTACTGCAGAAGAGCTGTTAAATGCCTAGCGTTATCTTGCATAAGACAACACTGGATTTAAGCACCCCGTGTCACTTACTTTGAATGGCCCATTGCAATTTCTGCTGTGTTTCACAGTAATTTCACCATTTCACGTTTGGTCAGGAACTCATTGAGCAGAATGCCATGCACATCACTTTCTACACTAACACGTCTTTTTGAATTTTGCCTTTCAAGGAGATCTAGTGCAAACCAAATGCATTGACTGCTGCTTGGTTTCTTGGGTAAAGTGTGCAACCGAATGTTTCATTGCCTGTGATCATCCTGTTAAACTCCTGAGTTTCGTCATGGTACTGCTGCAGAAATATCAATGCTGATCCCATGCACTTTGCTTTGTGTTCAGGTGTCAGTTGCTTTGGCACAGTTTCCAGAACAAGGGTGCTCTGTGATAGTTGCAGGCAACAATGAATGGGACATCTGCACTACTGAGTTCTATAATCATGAAGCAATGGCTTTCCATAATGCACTCCTGCACCTGGTTCACAGGTTGTCTGTAACAATGGAACAATGGGTGGCTGCCCACTGTGCTCAACATGTACCTCAGGAATAATTACACATACAGGATCAGCTGTATCAATGTGCCAGACACTCATGTTTTGATTTTGTGACATAATGTATAAATTAAGAGCAATTAAATTTGATACAGTGCACAACCAGGACCACAGAAAACAAGTAAGTCTCAAATATTTTCAAATGGGCTGTGCAAAGTATACAGAGAGTGCCATAAAAGTGTATACACACTTCAAGCAAAGAAAGGACTTTGTCAACGTAACAAAACTGAATTCACATAAGCAGAAAATGATAACACTAATCGTCTTAGGCTTTTACAGTTACAACAGTTGCTCAAAATGCCTACCATCAGTGTCGATAAATTTCTGAGTATGTTGAACTACTGATTGAGCAACGTTTACGAAAGTGTCCTCAGCGATTTCAGCGCACACCATTTCAATTTCTTCACGAAGTGCTGCCAGTGTGAACATTGCACATGGTACCATGAGTCTGAAATTTGTCATGCGTGCACCTGTTACTCACCTTGGCAGTTCTGTTCTTTATACGTCTTCCGTTGCCTTTGAACTTCAACAACATTCTCAGTTTTCTAATACCACTTCAAAATTGCTTTCCACTATTCAAATGATAATTTTGGCTCCATTTTGTTGTAGCAACAGTAACATAAGTCACATATATTTACCGAAAATCATACGATAATCTTGGCTTCATTTGTTCATTGTTGATTTACCTGTCATGCACCAATGCTATCATAATGTGAGTTACAGAACATCATACTACACATTATGTTGTTTTTTGGTCCAACTTTGAAATATATTAAATCGATATCTAATCTGAAAGTGTGTACACATTTTTTGACACCCTCAGTATTTGCAAATGTTTATATAAATCACATTCCAAGAAAATAAAATTTAAAAATATATAATGGCCAAATTGCAGAAATGATATTTAGATAATGTTTTACATTAAACAATGCTTTAATATAGCTGCTATACTGCGAAAACAATTTTTACTAGTAAACATTGTTTAAAACAGATGTTGATCCCATGCTGCAGACTTATGAAACGTAAAAGAATCTCAAATCTGAAAGAAGAGTTCTCTGAGCAAAATTTATCGGTCATTTCACATCATGAATTTGTTGGGATGCCAATGATCAAAATGTTAAAGAGCATCCTGAAATAAAATAATTCTTAACTATCTAAAGCCAATGTTTAACAGTTTATGTTTAAACACTGCCAAGAATTTTTAACCACTGTTTAACCTCAATCTCAGTGTACAAGAGTAGGGCATATTCAATGGAATACATACACTGTGTTTACGTACAAATCGTTCTGCATATGTACTAGCTTGACTACACTATCTTCCTTATCTTTTGCTTGATCTCAGTGATTGTTTGAGACATACCAAGAAGTAAATAAAGAAAGTTCACTTAAAAGTAATTTGTTACTTTCTAGAACATTGCTGTTAAATACATTTAAACCACTAAACACACACTAAACCACTGACTACATTACTGTCAATAGTATGCTTTTCTGTCATTATACTTGTGCTGATAACCCTGTAAACAAACATTTGCAGTGTGTATTAATGAGCACTTTGTATTGGTGGCATTCAAAATGGGGTTATAAAAGATGCTCCATACTCCAGTTTATATTTTAACCTAAAAATGTCTTGCTAAACAATGGCTGAAGATTGCTTAAGCAACAGAAGTTCATACAGATGTTAAACATTTTTTAAGTAGACTTTCTAAGCCTTAAAACAGTCATCATTTCTGCAGTTGGCCCTTAATATCTCACTTTTCTGACAAATCCTCTGTAGCATAATCTGTTTTTATCTTAGTTCTTGATGTGGAAGCTTTCGAGAGACTCCTGGGACCATGCATGGAGATCATGAAGAGAAATATTGACGATTATGAACATCAACTGATTCAAATTTTTGGTTCCAAAACTAACATAACAGATATTCGATGAAACTGCTGTGTTAGTAGATCATAGTTCTTCTAAATCTACCTATTTTCATACTGTGTTAATCCTAATTCATAATTATTTATTCTAAACAGTGACATGAGTTTCCACATTAAAATTAACATTCATTGTTAGAGACAATGATTCAGTAATGTAACTAAATAGTTATAATAGTTAGGTGCCACTCTCCCTTTAAGGACTGAGTGTTTTGGCAATGTTTTGGGCAACACTGTTTAAATTTTACTGTTACACTGCCATGAGGTGCTGTTTAAATTAAGGTAACTATATATGTGGTTGGCACAATGGGTATTCGCACATGGTATAGCTTTTGGCACCTAATATTATAACAGGCAGAAATGCAAATGTAGTTAAAATGGTAAAAATTAAACCCTTAAAAACACATTCCATTCTACAATTGCTTCAAATTAATGGCAAACTTTATTGGCAGTAAAATATAACCCATTAGCTGCTTTATATCTTCTATTACTCTTCTCGGGAAATTTGGCATTTTCCTGTTCTATTTCTGAAGGCAAGTTGTGAAAAGCTAATCATGAATCATTGTCAAATATTCATTACAATCCTTTGTGTAAATATGAAGCAAATCATTTTCATTTCACTATTTGCAATACATCATGTATTCTGGCTAGCAGTTCAAGTACAAAGAATAGTGAAATGGAAGAATTTCTCAGCTGTTAGAACATGAAAAGAAATGTGCAGTGCAATAACATTATGCAGGTTAATGCATTGTTTATAATATATGCAGATTGTGCTAGTCGTGGCTCACAAAAAAAAAATATATATATATATTATAAAGAGAACAAAAAGGCACACTTTCAGTAATGTCATGTCCTTTTTTGCTTTTCATATATGTACAAATATGATTTAGTAAACCCTCCTATCTTGCCATCAAAGAGAGAAAAGTAGCCTAAAAATATTAAAAATAAAACATACCTAGAACCTGTAAACTTTTATTTATGCTGCTGATATAAAATCCTAAGGTGTATAATAAATTGTATTATTATAATTAGTGAATGTTGACATTGTATTAGTAGTCAGTATTAAATGAAAAATTATTATTTTTTTTAATTGATTGAAAGAGTGCTAATACTCAGATTAGTTTTGATGAAAAGATGTTAACATGTTGATGTTGGATATCAGTACATTTCTAAACTTCCACGATACTCTTATAAAATTCTCATTGCCATAATTATTTTGTGATTTGTTGACCTTTTATATGTTACTTTTATTAATTAAAAGCTGTGTTGACACAGTTATTGGGTTGTTAGCATAGAGTTTGAAAATTTGGTGTTATTTGTGATATGTTCTGATGGAAAAGCAAAATTTTGTCAGAACAATTTGTTGTAATTTGTGTTCCGGTGTCCCATGGATTCTGCAAGAACTATTTTATCATTGCTGAATTATAGAATTAAGAATTACCAAGCTTGGTAGTAAATATATTGATGTATTAACATACCAGAACATGATTCCTACAGCGAAGTGCTGTTCATTTTACAAATTTGTCTCGTTTATAAAATTAGGGACTTTAGTAGAGCCAGAATATTAGGCAAGCTTTATTGAATAGCAGAAAAGGTTTTAAATTTGAAAAAGTAACAGAGCTTTAATTCCACAGTTAATTCTGGAAAGAAAGTAGCATAAAATGCATATACAGTTCTTATATCAAGATTGCTCATACATATTTAGCAGCATTAGAAGCCAAATGGAGCACATTGCGGTTTCAACCATTGGTATAGTGCTTGTATTTCTTTAATTGTATGCTAAAATGTAATTTAAAATGTTAAATAGGAACATCTGAGTTGCTATTAGCCCCAATTGCATTTATGAAAGAAGTGCATAATTTCAGATCCTCTACAGTCTTAGAACATTAGGTAGAGTCTTTAATTATATGTTCATATTGCATATGCTATATGTATGTGTAAATGTAAAAGAAATGTGAATTCTTACATCACTTTCATTCAGCAGTAAATTACTTAAAATATACTCTTATTTTTCATGTTCCTTTAAATAAAGTTTCAAAGCAAAAGATAAACTGTAGCATAAGTCTGCATAGAATAACATCTGAAACTGTTTATTCCTGGACTTAGTTCGCAGATTTTCATTAAAATATTAACAAGATTTGCAGTAGTTGTCAGTATTCTTAAACAAACTCTTTTAGTATGCAGTTCTTTTTATAATCTTTTTAATTCTGCTATTCAAGTTGCCTAATGCCTCAATTGTCTAAATCAAAAGCATCATTGTAAACCTTTCCTTGAATGTGATAACATGACATACAAAGAGCATGTAATGTGTTTTAATGTATATTAATAGAAAATTACTTTTATTATTTACATAATGCATATTCTGCTGTAGAGGTTATGTATCCTTGAAGAGCCCCAAGCTTGGTCTGCAGATAAAATCAAATTCTGCCCCTTCTGTTTGCTCTCCATAATATGTATGCAAATAAACTAAGAAATATTCCTTTTGAAGGTTCCCTGAGCTAGTCAGAGAGATTGCCATTTGCCATTTAAATGTTAACGTGGAATGTTCAAATAATTTTATAAATGATTTAAAACATATAAGAAGTTTATCCATAGTTATATTTAATTAGCTAGATTCCTTTTAATAAAATTGGTTTAAAAACCACATTTGTGTATTGAGGTTGCATGGTTATGTTAAGATCTGAATTGCTAAATTGTGTATGAAATATTTAAATAATTCTGTCGAGTTTATGCAGTGAAATCCAGATATAAAATGTATAAAACTTGAGCCAAAATGGCTAAAAATTGAGTTTTTAAAATGGATAAATGTTTTAATTTGTAGTTATATATATATTCATTTTATCTAGTGACAAGTCAATAACTTGTTTTTAGTTAATATTTTGAAATGTTCTTATTATATAGACATATTGGGCCTTGTATTGTTTTTACATTATTGGTAAAGAGCTGTAAAATCCTTTCCCCTAATTGCTGAAATAAATTACATCTAGTCATATCATAATTTTCTCATAGCTCTAAGTACAGGGTGCAGCAGAAACAATAAACTGGTTTGGATTAAAAGATATTTTGAATCTGGCAGGTGTTTTTGTTGCAAATATGTGGCAGAACTGTAGAGTCAAACTTGGAAATGAGTTTTCCAGTTGGTATTCTCTCTCCAATGTGTTAGTCATGTAGCGCTGGACAGTGAGGGAGCATGTTTGTGCCATAACTTGGTACATAAGAACAGTTCCATCACAGAAACCCAAAGAGCATTTCAACTGGAAATGAATCCAGTGATGCACTATCTAAGTATGCTATTCTTCATTGCGGGCAACAATGGAATCAAGAAGGTAGCCAGACAAACAAATGCAGTCGCATGGACAACTTGTTCTGTACACACAACAAAACATTTCATGAGTATAGTGCAACTGAGGCCAGTCAGCAAAGAAAATTGCTTTACCTATATCTGATCGAAGCACAAGACAAATTTTACAAAATGAAAAATGTTCTGGAATAAGCAAGAACTGTACTTTAAGGTAATGTAATAGAAATATAAATAATTATTTGGAATTAAAATATTTTTCAATTTAAAACCTGCTTATTGTTTCTGCCACACTCTTTACAATTGTATGTACCAATTTCATCACCATTTAATTCAGCACTTTCAAACAAACATAATTGTAAAATTATTTTAAATATACACCTTTAGCTTTCACATGAACCTTCAAACAATAAGGCATCATCTATTGCATATATGCCATATCTAAAGCAGCTACTCATTGCACTTTCATGACATTTGTGTGTAAGAGCAGGTTTTATTCTCCAGAAGTACCACAATTTATGGTATATGGGGATTCTGGTCTGGCTGGAACAAATTTGGATATATTAAGCAACCCATGCCTAGTCTCAGCAGTATGAACCAGAGCTGAAACTTATTCAAAGATTCAGTACTGATTTTGAAACATGGTCTGGCTGAGAGACTTAATAACTTTCTCAAGATTAGTCATATAGACTTTGACACTGGTTTTCATGCCCTTGTTTGAAAAAGGAGCTTTG
This sequence comes from Metallyticus violacea, assembly GCA_030762175.1. Lineage (NCBI taxonomy): Eukaryota > Metazoa > Arthropoda > Insecta > Mantodea > Metallyticidae > Metallyticus > Metallyticus violacea. Next base: position 51,628,951 of record CM060837.1, read on the forward strand.
ATAGAGCCATTGTTAAGACAACCAGCCTCACCTAGCCCTAATTGGTTGATGACCATGTTCGATTCAGGGAATGTTCTGATGAGCTTTCTCTTGCTGTGTATGAACACCCAGCATTTTCTCATTGGGTGTTATTTGCATACCTCCAAAGATGATTCCTTGACCTCTCTAGTCTTCTGCAAATGAGAAGTAAGCAAATGCACTGTAATAGCTTGTAAGCCCATAATTTCATGTTCTTTTTAATATGCAAAAGATACTAATTTTTTATGTTCTGAACTCTTGGGTCATTATGTATTATTTAATTTGTTTATATTTCCCAATACAGGCTTTCTCTTAATTTGTACTGTAATTTTTTGCACTGCTTCAAATTGAGAATAGGTTCCAAGATTTCACATGGTCATCAACTGTGCTAAATTCTTGCTACCTCTCTGTGGTCCAATTTCGGTGATTCCTAGGAGTTTCAACAACTTGAAATTATCCTTGGAAGCTCTCTCTCTTCCTACCCTTTCCACTTATGCAAGGAATGACAGCAGTATGGTTTTCTTTCATTCCGAGATTCGTCATATGGTAGATGGAAGGCAAGATGTTTATTATATTTGGGATAGTAAAAGTGCACTCTCAGCATTGTTGTGTAAAGTTTTTGACAAAACTTATTTGACTAGGCATATGTACATTTGGATTTTTAAAGGCCTAACAGATACTAAAAGACGACATGCAAGGGTATTTCATATTGCAAAAAGTATTATTTGGAAATTCAGTTTTATATTGGACTCTTTTATTTAATACAATCCAAAACTTGAAATAGGAACAGGACAAGTAAAGAGTAATCAAATGAACTATGTACCAACTTGCAGTGTTTTGCCTATAGGCAAGAGCAGCACTTATTGCCTTCTGCAGGTACTGTAGTGCTGACACAACAATACAATAGTTATTTTAATGTTTTAAAAGTTTTACTTACCAACTTTATGAAAGGAGTGCTGAAACTAGCAACCATTGTCCTTACATTTTTTACACTTCTTTAAAAAAAAAGTGTCCATTGCTCACTGAAGTTCACGTTTAGTAATGCTGGGTATTTCATGACAGATATTTTGTTTCGATTCTTCCAGGGTATATAGTATTTTTTAATTTACTCCTTGCAACTTATCTCTGGGACAAATTAAAAAATACTGTATACAAGTTACACCCACATACCCTGGAAGAATAAAAAGAAAAAATCCACCATTACTCAGCATGAAATACAGAGAGTGGTAGATTATTTTTAAAATAGGAGGCAAAATTGTATAGATGACGGTGACCAGTTTTAGCAACACCTTTCATAAAGTTGGTAAGTATAATCTTTTAAAATAGTTAAAAAAAAACAGGTGTATGCTTGTCAGTGCCACTGATACCTGTGAATGTCAATGTGAACCGCTCTCGCCTATAGGCAAAACACTGCAAGTTGGTTCATGTTCATTGGGTCTCACTATATTTTGAGACTCTCATTGCTGTATGTTATGTCTGCTGCAGCAAATACATATATGCTGTTAGCAGGAGCATTACAAATCAATCAGCGTTACCTTCTTAAGTCTACTTTAGTAAATGGTTCTCTTTGTCTCATACAAAACTTACAGTGGATACTTGTTTTTTTTTTAACAAATCTTGGGGATTTTATATTTGTTCCTTAAGAGTGATTTCATATATTACGAGGAATGTTATTACAATGTGCTTTTAGCTAACTTAATGGCCATATTGTCAGGAATTATTGACCTTATAAGTTCCCACCTATTAAAAATAATTAAATATGAAAGAAATTAATTAAAATTCAAATGATTTTGCATGTCATTTCATCAAAAAAATTTATCAGAATGACTAAATACAAATGTGTCTAAATGTTGTCTTGTAGTATTTTGTGCTACCTCCATTAATGTAACGAATGAATTATAACAAGTGTTATAAGTATTAACTGTCATGAAATGAATAAGCACCATTTGCTAGTGAAATCTGATTTACACTACAGCCATTGATCAAAGTAAAGTGAGGTAATTCTTGGATAAGTCTACATTTCATTTCTATAGTTTAAATACCGATACAGATGAATTACAAGTAATTGCAGTTACCAATGTGTTGTGGTATTGCATATCAATAATGGAATGCTTTCACTTTGACCCCCCCCTTTTTTTATATCAAATGTAAGTTTAAAAGTGCAATAGCAACTAAGGCATCTTTAAAAAAAGCTGTCAAATTTTTCATGGAATGGAGGTTCATTTATAAAATCAAATATAGTAGGTTCCTTAAAAACAAGAGTTTATCAAAGATGCATTTTCTGGGCCTTAGATACTTCAAAAGCAGGTTGAAATGAGGTTCTACTGTAGTTTCTTTGCTTTATTTTTATTGCTAATAACAAGAAATTCTAGGCTGCTTGAAGTAGATGTGGAAACATTGAACAAATAGGCATAGCTCTATATTCATTATTTTCATAAAATTTTACAAAGGCTATTCCTTATTAAATTTCCACTGTAGCTGTAAGAAAAATCCCTTTTGCAATAAGCCTAATCCTCCTGCATCCTTCCAGGAATTAGAGTATGTTATCCTTTTGTGAACCACTATTTTACCAAAAATAATAAATTACTATAGAGTGCAACAGCATCTGATTCAGGATAGTTTTTGACAGCATTTGTAGTCTTATTTTAATGTTGTTATAATAAATGTATGATGTATACAAAAATATGTTACTGGATTATCAAATATATTTTATTAAGGAAATACAGGAATAAGTGCTGTAGGTTAATTTAAAATATATGAGAGTTAAATTCAGGGGATGTATGCTCATGCGCATTCTTTTAAGACATTAGGCCTCAGCTACTCTTGCAGTTAAAATGTTATTTTAAAGAAACATCTAATAAGTGAGAATTGCAGATAAAAGTTAAATATTTTTTATTTTACTCAGTAACATTAAGGAAAAAATTCTAATTTTCATGGTACATTGTTTGTTGTAGTTTTAAGATAGGCTACAGGTGATAGTTATAAGCATCTATGGCACAAGAAGAGTGAAATAAAATACTGAAATGCCTTCACTTTTTTCTTTCAGAAGCACTGTAGCAAGCATAATCTTTTTAAATTTGTCCTTATAGTACAATTATAATAAAAATGAAAATGTTAAAAACAGTGAAGTTAGGAAGAATCATTCAGGCAACAGGCTATTCATGAAAACTGCTTGCATTTGTGCTCATGGCAGGCATACCACTTATTGCTCCACTTAATTGCCTTTAAATTTAGAACTGGTATCACAAACCTTCATTCACATTGTCAGCTAAATATCACTGTTGGATACTTCATTATACTGTGGGAACATATATTCTCCTCTGGTGGAGATGTGACAAACTTAAAAGTTTATGTTTTCATCCCCAGAAATGTCGAAGTTCATTAAACTGTTTTTGTATTTGTATACGTAGATTTTTCCCCAAGATGCTAATTTGGTTTAGAGTTATATGTATACTTTTTGAAGCTGTTTGCTGTGAAGCTATTATATTTCAAATGATATACTATGGGTAACATATTTACACACCTCACTATATTTTCCTAAGTTGGAACAAAGTATCGGGAACCAGCATTCCCATCCTCAGCTGTTGACCTGTTTAATTCAACTCAATCATACTATGATTTCAATTATATGATTGACTTCACTGTACAAGTTCCATTTAGTATCTCTAGTTAATAAATAATTTGTTATATTATACTATATTTCATTGTGAAAACTCCCACTGTTTAAATCTATATTATCTCTTGTGTTGGCATTGAGAAATGGACTTCCATTTACTTTTAATATGTAGGAATTCCAATCTTTTAAAGTTCCTATATTACATTTATAATATTTGAAATTAAAAACATAAGAGAAAAAATCCTATAGAAAAGAGAAAACATGTGACATTTCAAATTATTTAACTTTTAATTGAAAATGTCACTAAAGCTTTTTGTTCAGAATTTCTTAAATTCTTGTGTTACTAATTTTATTGCTCTTTCTTTCTTTCTTTTCCTTCCTTTCTTTCTTTAGCCCATTAACAGACTAAGCTGTAATAGGAATTGAGGAGTTGTGGCTTGTTACAGATAAGAAGTATGTGTTGAAAGTTATATGTATTGATGCGAACAATGAAGTGGTTCAGTTGAATACTGCATTCTACAATCGTTTTCATTTACAAGTGTCTTATATATTTTTCACAATTGTTTACTATGGTGCAAATCAAAAGGCATCCATTTCTCAAAGGGAATGGCATTTAAGTAATGCATTGTTCTCTATGTGCCAAAAATGCATGGAAAATGTAGATCATTTCAGCATTTAGTTGCTTAGTTTAATTAAATACATTATTATATATTTGTTATGAAATCTATGTTTCAATGACTATTGGTTTGCTTTTCAGGAGCACTTTTCCAAGTGGCACAATCATATTGATCTGATAGTCTGTAAATATGCATACCTGCCAAAGAGCAATGAAGACGCTTACATTGTTAAATGATATTGGCAATCTTGTGTGCTTTATCTATATTAATGAATTATATTTATATATTATACATGGCTTAATTTTCATTTACTTTAATAATTGCCAATATCATTTAACAATGTAAGAGTCTTCATTGCTCTTTGGCAGGTAGGCATATTTACATATATATACATTCATGATTGATTAAATGTTTGCATTGCAATTCTAAAGTGTTCAGAAAGTAATGCTACAACTACAAAAATAAGATTGTTTATTGTGAATGCATACCAGTTCCAATTAAGAGATTTTCTATAATTTAGAAGTATAATGGAATTGTATTAGAAAAAATATATTTATAAATATTTTTCAAATCCAGTATTACTGTTAGGTCTATAATAAGTGTTGAAACTGCTATGTGAGGTAGATATTAATATGCTCATTCAATGTACAGCATTTATTGCATTACTATGCAATGGGCCATAATGGAAAGAATTCCCATGCAAAATTGTAAGTTATCAGGGTTTTAAATTTAACTCTGTAATGGTGTGTGAGTGGGTGGTTTTGTCACTGAAAATTGCAGATAGTCACAATTTGCTTTTATATATGGTATTATGAAAAGAAAGAAAACTGGCTTATTTTATTTTCCAATTCTCAGTAATGGGTAATTATGGAACAGATTAAACAAACCATATCTATCTTTTCTCTGTCAAATGGAATGCATGTATAATGCACAGTGCTGGCTTGACAGATATTGGAGATGATATATGCCAATCTATATCGATTAAATAACTTGACTTGGATCATAACAGAAAATTCTGCATTGTTGAATCAGTGTTTCACTGCATAATTGAAGGCAAATTTTCACTTATTCTCATTCCTTCTTTGTGTGATAAATACAACTAAGGAGGAAAATTACTAACTGTTGGCTGAGATCACTAAGGCAGACTCATGAATTGGAGGTCTGTGGTTTGAATCCTACCAAGACTGTCTTCCAGACTTGAGTTTTTTTTTATCCAGGTTTTCCTCAATTCTCATTAATGGCAAATGCTGGAAAAGCACCCTAAGCTTAAGACCGAAATTCTTCCTTTTCAAAATTAGTTTTCAATTAGTGGTGATAGATTATTAACAATCAAATCCTTCGCATATCAGCCTCATTGTGCTACCCCATGTTTCATAGAAGTTCTAGTTCTGTGTTCTGAATGAACTCCAAAGACTTGAAATTTCCTCCTCCCCAAGGCCTGACACATAGCAATTTTATTTGATGCGTACAAACCTACGGATTGAGTTTGCTTGAAAGAGTCCCACATTGTACTAATGTTCCCTGTATGGTCCTTGTCCAGCATTTAATGGCAGCTGCCCTCCTCTTTCACACTCTCTAAATGTAGAAGGGGCATAGTGAAAGCTAAGCTAGGCTAGGGGCTTTGACAAACATTTCATCAAAAGACTGATGAGGGTTTCTTCTAATCCATATTTTTAGCTGCTGATCTTGCCATTTATGTGCTACTTCTAGATAGGTTTAAATCCAATAAATGGGGCTATATGCTCCCTCCTTGGCCAGTTAATCTGCCCCATTCCCTTCTGTGCCCTAATGATCTGGCATCCATTATAATTCCATAGAGTTATTCTGTGGCAATGCCAGCAGCGTTGAACAAATTTCTGCATCAACTATGATTTAATTCTTAATTTATCGTTTCATATATTATATAAGCCCACTGTGTATGATGTCACAGTAGTAAAAAGAAAAGTTAAATAGTATTAAAAAAAGCATGTATTTCATTAAAAGGGTCAAGTGAGTATTGATCCTTTGTGCAATGTAACCTAGAGCTGTGGCATTGGGAGATATTTTGCCATTTCTTGGGGAGGAAGATGCTGAGGAAGGATTATGTACTTCAAGAATCTGTAACTATTACACCTTTCCTTTTTATATATATATATAAAATCAAATAAAATTCTGAAGAAATATAAGAGAATATGTCATTAAAAAGTTGTACAGCCTGAATGTGGCACTCTGATAACAAAATGCATGCAATTGTTTTTTTATACTATGAATTTTGAAAGTATGGTGATGAAATCATTTAAGATTGTAAACTAAAACTCTTCTGACTTGCATGTGTATTTAAAGATGTTTAACTGAGTGACATCACACCCTACTAAGAGATTTCATGTTCTTCTATAAAAATTACTTCAAATTGTATTACACACAGTTAATTTTTCTCTAAAATAATGCTATTTTATAAGTACACATTTTTCACTTTTACCGTCTGGTACAAATAACTGCTTTTGTTTTACAAAAAATCAAATCCAGCAGTAGAAAGAACTCTTGTATCAAGTGGTCAGTGTAGTATATTTATTTATTTTTCTTTCTGATAAACAGTAAATGTACTTCATGTTGGTCTTATCTGCTATTTAAGTTATATAGATGAATATACTGTTGACATAATGCATTTTATATCTGGGTTTTAATCTGAACTCTGTTTGAAAATAAACATGTTTTGTTATTAAGATCATGTAAGAATACTAAAGATAAAAATGGTGACATTTCACAATTGAGTAAATACTGAGACATAAGATTCTGTTTGGGACTGTGTGTTTAACAATAACTCAGAAGCTGGAAATCAGCATTTCACACATCATCTATACAGTTTAATTGTAAAATTAGTAAATTATGCAATAAGAGGCTTAACACTAAACTGTCCTAAAGCTTATAAATTGAGAGTGGAGTCTTAATTTTTGGGATGTTGGTGCAGTTTCATAGATGTCATCCTTAACAAAAAAAGAATTTAGGAAGATGTAAATTAATTTTGTGTAGTAAAGGTTAAAATAGTGGCTTATATGTTTCTTTTTTAGCTGCCACATTAGAGTGTAGATGATTTTATTCATATTCAGCAGCATTTGAATGATACTTAGTAATCAATAAGTTGCAATGATAAAACAATTTTAATATTGCAAAAAATTCTCAATTAATAATTGATTTTAGACCTGTTTAGCAATCACATGGACTCCTAAACATTTCATAGGTTTCAAATGAAATACTTAGTTGATATCATCTGAAGGCACAAATTAATAAATATTATATAGGCACTATGCTTTGTTATAATTACTCGGAAAATGGAGCAATAAAATTATACATTTAGAGAAAAGTTGCTTAGTTTGGCGAGTCCAAATTGTTCAATATTATTTTGCTGGAAAGTGGGATTTGGTATGAAATTTTAACTAAATTAGAGATCGTTTAAATATTATAATATTACTTTTGAGAGCAAGCAGAAATTTAATTCATACCTCATAAGTTCACTGATTTTTTTAGTGCCTTGTTTTTTTGCACATAATACATTTAGTGGGTTTGCAATTCAAGCACACTAGAGCTTTCAAGTATCAAGTTAGGTGTCGTCAAGTGTTTTATACACATGAATGATAGGAGTCCATTTGCTTATCAACAGACTATGTTAAAAATAGTGCTACAACATTTTCAGTAATTTAAACAAAAGCATTGCAAATAATAATTAGTAATTTGATCTTTGATTTTTAATTTAGTTTGGTCTTATATCTGGATGTGGAAGCATGGCTCAATAATACTTAAAAGAGACTGTATTTTAAAGTATTATACAGCTAGCTGCACAAGTAGAAAGATTGCATCATGAAATGCTGATTGATTTACAATAGCTTGTGTTGTTATAAGCATTATTTTATTGTAAAACAAGAAATTTACTAGAGTTATACTAGTGATATTTACCAACAGTGCTTCCGTGCCCTTACTTGCTTGTACTATATTGTTTCCAATTTAGATTTTATAGTTATTTATCTTCCTCTTTTCTCTTATTTAGAGGTGTACCCATTAATACCTCCTTGGCATCTCTTGTACTAGGGATGAAACTATATTTCAAAAGTGCTAAGGCACTGCATTTGATGCAGATAACCAATGCATGTATAGACTGTATGAAGTATCTGATAACAAACAGCTTTACAACCCAGGGTATGTATAACTTCCCAATAAATTTATGTTGAATTTTTAAGCATCTTATTTATTACTAGTGTTTGTTGAAAATAATCAGTAATTTTCAGTTGATTAATAAAAACTCGATTAATTTTTAAAATTATGTTTTAAATTGTAGGCAAGAAACCGAGATATCTAATTTATGACTAGACTTGTCACAAAATCATTCACTTCATTACATTTCAAACACAAGCATCACCTGAAAATACTGCAAATCCTCAGTACAGCTATGACTCTAGTTGCCAAACAATCAGGATGGTCATTCAAAGCAAAGTAGTATATTTTAGTGTACGTTGCAGTAGAAATTTTATTTTGCATCACTTATAAATTTATTGCCATATTGCTGGAAGCTTGTAACTTTCATTATTAATTCACCACAAAGTATAATATTGTATTACCTGTTTATTTGCAAACAGCCAATGAAGAAATTATCATTGCTTAGAATCATGTGCTGCCAATAGCATGAGTGTTTACCAAATTGGGTTGACTTCCAGCTGGCAATGAATGAGGAGGAAGGGTTCTATCTGCATAATGGGTGATAGGCACATTCATTTTCAAAGATTGGTACATTCGGCAAATGAACATTTATGTGCCACCTGCACCAAGGAAATGTCCACACCACACTGAAGACAACTAATACAAGATCAGATCAGCTAAAACTAAACAGCAGCTAAGTAAGTATGCACAAAAGTGTTTTTTCTTTATGAATCACTTTTATTTTCAATTATTAACATCAAGTACATTCCTAAATAGCTGGCGAGTTGACTTAATACTCTAATGCTCCACTTAGCATTAAATTATACAGAACATTTATTAACATCATTGTATAATTGATTTGAACTAACAGCCTTTTGCTCCACTTGTTTAAACATGTAGAACCGGTTTCATGAACACTTTATTTGCATCATCAGCCCCCCATATTCAACTGGACGATAAACTGTTATGCTGTGAGGATGTGTAATCTGCTCTGGTGGAGGGGTGATGAACTTGAAGGTTATGTTTTCATCACTGGAATTGTTGAAGTTCATTAAACTGCCTTTATACTTGTAAATGTAGATTTTCTCCCAGGTGGCTAATTCTGTAGGTCCTTGCACTGATTTTAATTTTTTTTTTTTTTTTTTCAATATGCTATCTTTGTTAAAATTGTTCATGGTGCTTCTGTATTGAATGTAGTTAAATTAATACTGTTTTTATCACCGTTTTATTCAGGCTTATTCTCTAAGCATTTTGTTATCTCAAGATTTTAAGTTTTTGTGAATTCCTAAAGTTTAATTTTGTCTTAGCTGATGACCCCAGATTTAAAAAGAAAGAAGGCATAAGAAATTAAGTTTTTCTACAGGGAAAATTAAAATTTTGACTTTTCTTACTAAAAGCTGGAGTGTAAACAAAATTTAATAATAATTTCAAACAATGAATTGGTTGGCCAGGAAGGTCAAAAACAGGTTAGTAAGTGTGAAGTAATACTTTCAGTACCAAATCCTAAACCAAGTAAAGCAAGACTCAGTGAATCTATTGAAGATATAGTGCATTAGTTTTATGAATCTGATTTGATTAATCACATAATGCTTGGGAAGAATGATTTCAAATCTGTTATAAGCTTAGCAAAGAAGCCCATGTTCAGAAGAGGCTAATTCTTGGAAACTTAAAAGAATTGTACCAGCAATTCAAAACTGGCTTCGCAGATGTTAAAATTGGCTTTGAAAATGTTATGGACTTAACCCCAAGCATATGATACTTGCAGGAGCTGCCGGTAATCATTCTGTATGCCTTTGAGTACAACTTTAGATGTAACAATTTAAATCACAAGAAGCATCGATTTTGAAAAAATATTTCAACATTAAACATATGCTGGAATTAATGAGTTGCACAGCACTGCTGAAATATGTCTATTGAACAACTGTATGGTGTCCTGAGCAAGATGTACATTAAAAATGTTTTATTTCTTATGTTAGAATTTAATATGATGCTTTTGTTACACATAAACATTGGCTAACTACAGAGGATGCAATCTCAATACTCTCACATCGTCAGCAGAAAAATTTGTAGAAAAATATCAGACAAACCTCAGGCAACTTAAATTACTTACTTCATACCTCAAGCAATTCTCTTTCTTAAAAGAAAAAAGAACTTATCCTTACCTTGTGAATGAAATAGCTGTTCCAGTCATGCCTCTTTTCACGAATGCCAGTGGGGAAAGCCGAGCATCATGACTGCATCAGTGCGAGGAAGGTGAACTTGTAGTGTGACATCCGGAACGGCAGTTGACAAATTCAACAAATGTAGATGGAAATAACAGTCGTAACACAGGGAAAGCAATCAATCATACACCAAAAGCAACTTTGTAGGAAGCATAATAGTATTTAATGCATTTAGTATACAGCAAAATCAAATGAGAAACTGAAATACAGCAATGTAACATTTCAGGGAAATGGTAATTATGTGGGAAAAGGCATGAGCTTTTAACACTAAAAGTTTTGCATGTATTCCGAACTATATAAGGAAGATATTTCTTAATTTGAGATGGGGCTAATGGTTTCTTTTCCATTTTGCATCAAAGAAAAAGTGGGCAGGACATATGCCACGATTTTATTGCTTTCTTGGCAATTTTAAGTGTCTGATACCTTTACTTTGAGAAACAAAATTTGCCTGAGCAACGACACACATAATAATACCTTACTATATTGTTAAAGTGTGAGAAGCACTATATTTTACAAACTTCAACCCCATTGTTTCCTTAATTTCCTGCTTCCAATTTATAAAATCTTCATGGATAAGAAATGTAGTTCTTCCGATATTACTTTTATTTCATGTACTGATTCTAAATGCTCACATAAAAGAAATTCCGTTGTTGCTTCACAACTACATAAGCTAAGTCTTTGATTTCTAACTGATCCCTCACCACAGTAATCTTGCTGATGGCATTTGAAGTTGCATGCATTCATATTGCATAGTTCACAGTGATAAGCGTATGATTGTTGTGTTTTTAGAACTTTTCCGGGTGTACTAAAAAGACGTACTTTCTTAGAGTTCTATTGTACTCATACACCCTCCCACATTCCACACAAACTGTTTTGATGCACTTATTTAATTAAAAAAAAAAAAAAAGCACACTACTTCCACACTAACAGTTTCACTCACACTCCATGCTTTGTTTACGACAGAATTATTTTTTAGAAGAGACATTATAACATAGGTGCAGAAAAGAAAGATTTGTTTACAACAGGGATGATAAAGATGTGATAACTTTCACAACTCCAAATTAACATTAAGGTGGCGACTTAAACTAAAGCATGCATTCAGTTTCCCCTGCTGTCTCTGCACTTATTTGTGAAAGGGGACATGACTGGATACTTGGAGGAGATGTTTTGTTTTCAAGATAAGGATAATTGAAAAAAAACATCTCTTCAAAATGAAGTTTTGAGAGATTTTTCAGGAACTGTTCATTTATTATACAGGATGATGCACAAGGATTGCACAGGAATAATCCTAACAAAGAGAAAGGTAATAAAGCCACTATAAATGCTGCTATTGGTTGTTCACATGGCATGGCCTGCCTCATAATGCATGACAGGTTAGGTTTCACAAGTCTGTGCATGCTGACCCCCACAACATAGCATTGCAAAGAATGGGGTGTGACATTACATCATCTCAATCACTACCATGATGAAGGATATGATGTTCTTTGACTCACCATTGAAACAAAATGTGGGTCAATGCAGCAGAAACATCCTGCTTTGCCTGCATTTTTTTTTTTTTTTAAGACGGCATCCACCACAAAAATGATGCTCACATTCCTCTGGATTCATTGAAGGCTACTCAAAGACAAACCATAAATGCTGACTCCTAGTGTTAAATCGTCAGAAAATTCTTAAGGCCATTCATTGGAAATGACCAGGACCCTTCACCAAGGCATGTTCTTGCACGACAATGCATGTTCTCATACTGCCAACAGATAAATGAGATGCGAAATTTTAAATGGGAAGTCCTGGAACATCTTATATATAGACCCAATATTGCTCCAAGAATTTCCATTTGTTCAGTCCTCTTAAACATCATGAACATTTACCAACATTGAAACTGTAGAAAAGGAAGTCACCACCTGTTTCCAACAGCAGCCCAAAGAATTTTATACTACTGGATTTAAGGGACAAACAATGGGAAAGGAGCCTCAATTTACAGACAGATTATGTTGAAAATAAAGTAATTTTCAAATTAGTACTCCATAATGGAAACGTATAGGTAAAAATGGCTTAAAATGAATGGTACAATTACTATAAAGCTTATCTTTGGAAAAAAATTGTAAGAACATAGATACTTATTCAAAGTATAAAATCAAATGGAAATGGATAGTTAAAAAAAAGATAATTAAATACTTATATGTGCTGATCGTGTGCTTGATCTTCTGATGTACTTTGTAATATAGATGACAGCATAATTGAGAAATGGTCAGGGCCAGTTTTAGTGGGCAGTCTAAGATTCTATAATTATTTAGTTCTTTATTATTATTATTATTATTATTATTGTAAATATTTTTGACAGCTTTGAGTGAAGAAAGGAAATTGGAACTATACCCTGGTTAAGACAGCAGGAAAATTATCAATAAAAAATGTATTTGTAAATATTATTTTAATTAGTAAATTCCCCTATATATTATACAAATTTACATTTATAAGCAGCATCACTATACAATTATGAAATCAAAGTACACAACTACCATCCCAATTTCAGTCTTCTTCTTGAATGCAGCCTTCCACAAGCTCCCGCAAATCAGGGTTTTCCATAGCAGCTGCTATTCTCTCCTTATCATTTATTTGTTTATTGACTGCAAAAGAAATACAACATTAGCAAAGTTATCACTGAAGCAAACAAGATGGTGATGTACCTGTGAAAAGAGATAACCTGAAATTAAATTCTGAAATATGTTTTAGTCCAAATTAGCATATGTTATACACAAACTGAAATAGCAGCAACCGTAATTCCTGCTGAAGCATGGAATAGGATGTCAGTGATAACACCAAAATATTTTCACTCTGTGCAAAGGAGTCTTAGACAAGTCATTTGAGATAAGGTACAACTAACCTATGGTTTTACAGTTCCATGTTGCAGCATAAAATCTCCTAAGTAAACCATTGATTTTTAAAACATTCCAGTTGAAATGATACTAAACAATTTAAGTCTAACTTTGTATCAGAATTAATACAATATTCTTAATTAGCTAGAGAGTCGATTTAGTACTCTTATACTCCACATCCATTAAATTATACAGAAAATGTTTCACAAGCCATCGTACTCATCATCTGACAGTTGAATGACTCACCAGTTAATTAAGAATAAGTAGTTGTGATGTTTGTAATGAATAATATGCTTTCATTAAAAGTTACTTGTAATTGTGTATTTCTATAACTACAGGCATGGTAATGTCCGGTGAAAGAAAAGCACAGTAGGCTATCTGTTTGCAATCTACCACATAGCTCAGAGGCTAGCATGTGTGCTTATCAAATAATAGGCCCCGGTTAGATCTCCAGGTCAGGAAATGTTGCCAGGGTAAGGTTTTTTCTGGAGTTTCCCTTACCCTAAAACAGCGAACATCAGTAAATTTAGACGTGGGAGCTTCAAATTTATTTCATTTAATTCATTCAACAGATTGTCTCCCAAAAAAAACACTTATTAAAAACATTTTTTCAGTTTTTTACCGAATATATGTAATTACATTTAAAAATAAGGTGGAATACATTGAAATATGGAAAACGAAAATGCAATAAAAGGAAAATTAAATTAAAGTGCACATTTTTTAAAAAAATTGTTCAAATTAGCAACCTCTAGCAGCAAGCAGAGGAGACATCAGCAGAAATAAGCTTCCCCATTTCTTTTAATTTGTAATTTATTAATTAGAGCTCATTCATATGTTATGGTCACAAAGTCAGCTGCTACTTAACTCAACTGATAGAAACTCCATTCCCTTGCACTCCTAGGAGTTCCTTCTCATCCAAAATTTGTTAGCATAAGCAAGTTTAGTTTTTTATTACACAGAAATGATTATACCACACTAAAATTACTTAGAAGAGATCAATCTACAGGAAGTTCCTCGCATCCTATTGAAAAAACTGCTTAAGTACACAATATATAAAACAAGGTAATACTATAAACCTAACTTAGGACTCTATCATTAACTTTAGGGAATATTCTAGAACTTTATTTCCACTTATCCTAGATGCTGAATGTACTGTCCTAACATTTAAACTTCTTCCTGTTTGCACCTCATATCTGCAGTCAACCTGTTTGTTTTAGTACCCAGATATGCCTAAAAATTTATCTGGCAAGGTACATTTATAGAAAATCATGTCTGGTAAGAAGTACATTTCACTTTAATCCTAATTATATGACAGGCTGACAGTCCATCAGTGTTTATGGCAAAATAGAATTTTACATGTAAGTTAACTATTTTATTTTAAACTTAGGTATTCATTTTTTACACTAAACTCCACTTACTTACATAAATAAAAATAAGACGTGTTTCCGGAGAATCTCTGTTGCGGTTCAGTGAGCAACTGAAGATGGCAGAGATTCTCTCAAAACATGTCTTATTTTTATGTAAGTAAGTGGAGTTTAGTGTAAAAAATGAATACCTATGTTTAGGATATATTACCACTCCATTGTCAACAGCTTCGTAAGTACAATATTTATCTATTTTATTACTTACTTTCTTCCTCTGTGGAGTGTGTTCCTTTCTTTATGTATATATCCAGTTTTATTTTAACTTCTAAATTTCTTTCCAGTTTAACACGAATGCACAATCCAATTAGAGTTGCAAGAGAGCAATGTGGCACTGTGGGGTTGAATTCTATCCGTACTGAATTAACACCATCAGCTGTAGACTGTTTTATCTGCAAAATAAAAAAAAGGAACAAACTGAAAATAGTGAGTTGACTGTGTAGAATAAAAAAAACATTCACAGTAAATATCTTTTCTTCTTCTTCCTCTTCCAATGATTCCTACTGAAATCTTCTAGCTCATTTGGAACCAGTATAATTTGGCTAAGTCTGCTGTCTGCTATTGGTTGGTATCAAGTTCACTAAGTGAGGAAGTGGACAGCATTCTTACTGTTCGCTCTACTTTAATCTGACCATGAGTAAATGTAGTGGTAGCTAATTTATCTATACTAGCACTGTTAGGTTCAGTAATTCAGTAATTTCCATTCTTGAAGTTAAGACATTGTCTACAGAATCTTAATGCCATTAAAATATTTTGCCCAAACAAAAATTGTTCGATTCCTCAATCACCAGAGGCTTAGAATGATCTTTTCTGCAAACTTGAAGTATATATACCGTTCTTTTTATTTATATCTGTTTTATAAAAGGTGATCTATTTTTATTTTTACCTCATTTTTCAGCACATGTCTTTGAAGATTGATACACTTCATTCAGCAGTTATGTAACATTTATATAGCTTACTGGAAGAGGGGCTGTCTAACCTCGGCAAAACATTGGTTTATAGCTCCAAGACTTCAAAATCTGATGAAAATTTCCTCCATATGTGCTTAATGATTTCCAATAGTGGAAAATGGACAAGCACAGCATGCTGCCTAAGGAACTATGTGATGATTTCTTTGAAATAAATCTAAACTCAGTCATATGTAATTTAATTCTGAAAATAATTTTAATATATTTTAGGGGATAATATAGCTGGAGAGAATAGCAATATTAATACTTTTTCAGCCTGGTAGTTAACGAGAAGCCTAGACGAAAAATACTTTGTTTGAGCTCCCTCTTACTACAAATCTCTTTAGTCAGAAATCTTTCAGGTCATCAGGATATACAGTCTCAAATTGGAAAAATTCACAGTTGCAGTTGAACAGGTCAGAGAGACTTAATGATTAGAGCTTCAGCAGTGTAAGCCAGATCTGTCGAAATTCTGGCCATAACCTTGAATTTTTTTTTCTATCCAATTCTGATTTTAAGTCCTAACCAACATTAGAAATTTTCTACTTGAAGGTGCTGAACTGAAGGCATCTACCATTAGACCAAGGTCTGCCTGCTAGCAAAAACATAAATCCTGCAAGCACTTCCATTTGAGAGTACATAACTTTAATTTATATCTAAATATGTTACTCTTACCATCACACCATCTTCATAAACAACATTCAGATCTTCCAATGTTGCTGGCTTTTCTGGATCCCGTATGTTTCTGATGTGATCTGAAAGAGTAATTTCAAAACATCACTCATTCAAAGCTTATGAAAAATGTAAGCACATATTTGATAATGATGGCATGACAGAAATAAATGCACAGAAAAAGAGCAATAGAACAGACCTAGAAGCATTAGCATTTCATTCTGATTCACCTCAAGCTATTTGCTGAAACACAGCACTTGGCAGCAATACACACTAAAACTTTATCTAATTTTTGGTTGTTCACAGACAAAACTACAGTATTACCTAATAGGTAAGGGTTAAACTGATAACAAATTGATTAAGGTCAGTTGTCTTTTTATAGACGTCAGTAATTTTAAAGTGGCTGTATTGATATATGCTTGTAAATTGCAATTTTTTAGTGTTAAAAGGCTGAAGTTGAAGATAAAGTTTAAAAATTTGTTCCTTGTATTTTTCTTTGTATCACCTTATTAGAAACTTTTGTAACAAGAGTCATGCATTTATTCCATTATAATTCTGACTGTGACCTATCTCGCCACATTTATGGTGGCATTCACATTGAAGATTACGGCCCTAATGGTAACAGAAAATTATGACAAAGACTGTTTTGCTGGATAGTTTACTTTATTTCAAATGTGAATAAATTGGAAATTATAATGTTATTGTATTTTACACTGAGGTGAATGTTTGGAATTTTTTACATTGCTACCTACTGGTGGGTGTTAGGTTAGGTTTAACCATTTATTCCGAAAGTTGTCTCAAAATAAATGGCCCAAAAATTATGTATGTAAAAAATGTAAGTATCGCGTTAGTTTACCTCTACCAATCATAAACGCGCTCCAGACCCATGGAAAGCACCATACAAATTATGCGCATACCTGTGGCATTATTGAAACTACACATGAAAATTGCGTTACCGTATATTGTTTCCTTCAGTTCTTCAACCTGTTTTTGACGCTTGGCTTCATTATTTTCTGTTGTCTCGTCCAATGTACTAGTTGCTTCAGGGTAATATTCAATGTTGTTTTCACTGCTATCTATGTCATATCCTTGTCCCACACCGAACAAAGATTTGGATTTCTGAAGAAATGATAAAAGCATTTTTTTCTATTTTGTATGGCCATCAGTTTGTAATTTTCGAGTAATTCTCACTTGCTTGTGAGATAAACATAGGCTAGTTCATTTGTTTGCTCCAAAAGCCCAAATACTATTATGCAGTTTGAACAGCTGACGCCAGTGTTACCAATAATATAAATGCACATTAATTCGCATTTTTTGAATCAAATAGCCTGGCACTGATGTTGATCTATGGTTCGCGTATAGTAATGCTATGCCTTTGGATTTTTTACATTCACAGTGCATTTTTATACAGGAAATGCATAAATATAATTTGCTAACAAGGAAAATCTGGCAATACTGCAGTTTATTTATTTGTATTACACGTGTTATCATTCGCATTTATCTATTATCTAATGGCGAACATCAACCACACATTACCGCTTAAGGTCGAAACGTAAACAAATGTGGTCTAATCGTCTACTAGCGAGGGGGCATGAGCAAATACACATACAACATGACCAAGAAAAAAACGTTTTTGGTAATCGGGAGTTTAATGCCATCGAGAAACAAGTATCAAACATTATCAGTGGTAAAAACTTTTAACATTTTCACAAGTTACCGATTTCATGAAGCCTACATTTACGATATAACAAGGCAAACGCGTGCAATTACCATCAACGATGAAATTTTTCTGTATTTCTCACTGTGGCTGTAACATATGCAAGCGTTAATTAAGGTAAATGGGTATTACTGAAAATGAATATTATAACAAAATTTCGTAGGAAGTGTGCAAATATATGACAATGCATGCAAAAATATTTGATTTTACTACAGTATGGCATTTTTTTTTTTTTTTTTTTTTTTACATAAATTACGGAAAGGCTTATTGAAAGAAGGAGGTTTGTTGTGCACAGTATTTAATCAATTTTTAAGTCTGTTTCAAATATAAAGCAAAGCTTTATTCAGAAAGAAAACCTAGAACCATAGAATAAGTACAAATGAAGAACAGCGTCATAGAAGCAAGTGAGAGTTACAAAAACGCGCGTGCCGGTGCTTGTAAAGTATAACATATCCCGTAACAGTACGTTTGCAAGAAACTGAAATTTGCAAAGAAGATATGGAAAATTATTATGACTCGTAATCTTATTGCTCGATTAAGGAGCAATATAATTAAAGCGCGGAACAAACCTTAATGACTTCTCCCCATTCACCGAGTTCCAGGTGTTATTTTCGTTTAAGTACACAATGCCACGAAATATCTGGAAATTTCCCAGCGCTGTCACTGTTATATTCGTACATTAAAGCTTGAGTAGAAACTATGAATATTTCCTATTTCTCATTATTAAGAATATCTTAGAATACCTTAATTAATAAATAATGAATAAACGAGCAACTAATTTACTCTCACCTGTCGGTCCTGGTGGTGTAGTGGTTACCATACTTGCCTCCTAAACCCAAGATCGCGGGTTCGAACCCGGCCAGGACCGGTGGATATTTCCGTGCGTAAAAATCCTAAGTATGACTTCCTTTGGAAGGAAAGTAAAGCCGTGGGTCCCGTGTCGTACATTTACGGCACGAAAAAGAACCTCAAGCCTGAAAGAGAGGCCTCTGAGCAAAATTTGTCGGCCGTTTCACGTCCTGAGTTGAATGGGACGCTGATGACCTGAGCTGTTAAAGAGCGTCAATAAATAAATCAATCAAAAAAAAAAAAAAAAAAAAACTCTCACGTCTTCGATCTCTAAGAGATTCCAGAGACTTGACAACATTGTTTTCTTGAGAGAACTCTGAAGCACAGCATACTCGTATTCCTCAACGTGACAGCTGGATGAGAATCTCAGTTCCTGGAAATGATGCAATGGAGTACCTTATCCCACACAGCATCATCGTTACACGCATTCTTTCGAGAGTGCTCTAGTAATTATTTTTTTTTTTTCGCACCTTTGAAAGAAAGAAATTCGTATACCCTTATTATCACTATAAAGTTGTAAAACACACATAGTATATATTGTGCTTATCCTTAAACCACTTCAAGTAACTAAGACCAAAAACATTAAATAACACAACATTGCAGAGATTTAGTATCCTTCACAGATCACGTGAAGTAGCCCTGTAACCAGATCCGCTTTTGATGGTTCGGAATTATTTTAATTTAATTTTCATATTCTTTTCTGTGTAATATGTGTATAAATGTGCTCATCATCGTCAAATCACAATGTTGTTTCTGTGTCATTCATGTGCACGGGTAAATTGATTTCTAGTTTAACAATGCCAAATATTAAAACTGACAATCTAGTCAAAGTGAAAGCTTGATCAGATGCACATAAAAATAGTTTAGCACATCTCAAACGATGTTTATACTCGCTGTAACAAGTCAGTATGTCACGTTAAGAGTTTACAAATTGTTGTTAGCGCCTTTTAGATCAGAGCTTCGTTTATCTTTTTGTTGAGATTGAGCTTCTGCATTTTTACATACAAATATCAATATTGGGAAGGTCATTTTTGAATTTTGAGAGGAGCAAATTAGTCACTGGGAGCTAGATCTGAGCTGTGTGCACAGGCGCGTTGTCGTGAAGAAGGCGCACACCTCCACTTAGCTTTCCTCGCCTTTTCTCTTTGATGGAAGCTCATGTAGGCCAGCATAGTACTCCCCATTTACTGTAGTGTTCCTCTTCTTGAAGTCAATGAAGAGTATTTCTTCACAATCCCAAAAAATTGTAGCCACGATCTTCTTGGTTGACTGAGTGACGTTGGCCTTTAAAGCCGGTGCTTCGCCAGGTTTACGCCACTCCATTGAACAAGGAATCATAGTAGAGGACCATAGTTTTAACTCCTGTAACAATGATTTGCAAAACTTTTTTCGTTGCCACGGCAGAGGTCCAAAAAGTCTGACAACAGATGACTCGTTGCTGCTTTTGGAACGAGGAAAGAAGTCTAAAAACTCATTTTGCACTAACCTAATTCATGTTTAAGTGTTCATGAATAATTCAAAGGACTGTTGTTTTAGAAAGGTTCAACCTTGCTGCTATTTCTGTAACTTTGAGCCGCCGGTCTTCCATAATTTCCCCTTCCACAAGAGCGATGTTTTCAGCAGTGAGCACCTCCAAGGGCCGATCTGCACGCTCTTCGTCTTCAATGCTTTCTTGACCCATTCGAAAAAGTTTGGCCCATTCTTTTACGGTAGAATATGAGGGAGACGCTTCCCCATATACACCGTCCAATCGCTGTTTAATTTCATTTGGAGTAAGTCCTTATTTTATGAAGAACTTAATAATAGCTGGATACTCCATTTTGAACATATCACAATCTTCTATATAAAGCCTTCTTTATGTAACCGTATCTGAACAACAGAACACAGCGGAGCGGAAGTTACAGCTGGAATTATTTACTTAACATATAGGGTGTGAAACCAGATAAGGATTTTGGTAAGGCGATAATCCTTATCGGCGAGGCCGGAAACTTATGAACCTGTCCTCGTATCTAATTAACTGATATTCTAGTAGCTTTGTAAAGACTATATTTAACAAATGAATGTATGAAATTTAAAGTGAAAGTTCTGAAACAGTTACATAAATGCAACATAAAAACAAAATACGGCCTAAAAATATTTTGAAAAGCTTAAATGCATATTTCAAATATAGTTAAATTTCAGTTAAATAATACAGTTAATAGTGCAAGAAACTCTCTCTTAGAGATGAAGAATTTGAACTTAATCACGCAGAAGTCTTCGATTTTCTGATGTGCCGACATCAGACGCCAAATCGAGGTGTGCCACTTATTTTTGCTGACAACGTGAATGCTTCTCGATTGAATTAACAGGCATACTTCGTGTTGGTAAGTACATTCTAAAGTCTTGTGGTAATTCATTTTCTGAGTATAATTTATCCGCAAAATATATGCGGCGAACTCGGCAGTTGGCATGTACCTGAAACCAGATGATGAAACCGTACATATGATATTAAACTTAAGCATTGTGCACACTTAATTTCTTGAGAAACATTTTAATATTTTCAAATAAAGAACCATAATTTCACCCTAAAAATTTACGATCTCAGTATATATTTATAGCATCGTTATAAATACAGTTTATATGCTGAGTTAATTTGTCCTTTTATCTTGAAACAACAGAGAGAAAACAATAGCCCGATTGTGACTTTGTATATATTTAACTTTATGTGTAATGGAACGAAATTAAAGAAAAATATAGGTTTCAATTTGTTATGCCACTCGAGCCTTTGCACCTTTTATCCTTACATGGGGTTGAAATGTTAACCCATGATCCAGGGTAGCCCCGAGGTATTTGATCCCTTTCCCCCTGGGAATAACTTGTCTTTGCAGACGCAAAACCCCCGAATTAGCTCGTCTGAGGCGCTGGTTACTAAGCGAGTGAACTGAACAAAAATATCGTTCACCAACTGAACTTCGGAGCGTGCTGAGACACGCAGCTCTGCTCACATACACCATCTGTTAGCTTCATTCGAAAGCACATTCCATACATTTTCAAAGTTATATCTTAGATTTTTCATCAGAAGGAAGGTAAGGAAGGAAAGGAAGTGAAAATTGGAAATATTATGAAGTTTTTACCTGTAAACGTGCAGCCTCCACGAATCCTGTGCCGAAAGCTTTGCGAGTAAATTTCTCGAGATCGAATTGCACTTGGTTCCATCCGGGCTGAAGCATAATGGGCATGGTACATGCGTAGGAATGGACTTTGGTCGTGGTCTGGTAGCTGCTTACTCGGAATCTTCGTTTTACATCCTTATCGTCCAATATCTTTAAATATTGAAATGAATGAACGCCTCAGTAAACTAGGCTATGAGTGAAATCTATTTTAATTCCTGAAAAGCATATTAGGAGCGTACTTCAAACGTGTTTTAAAGTAAGTGAATTAGTAAAACATTATCCATCCATGCGTAAACGATTTTAAGTGTCTTTACCTTAGCCACAATTCTTTATGCTTTGGATACTAGGGTATGTTTGCCTACTTTTAGAAAGCTCAATATTGGAAGAATCCTTGGTGGCCTCTAATACAATATTTCTTACACCTATTTAATTTTTAAAACTATGCCATAAAAGTTTTAAATTTTCCAAACTACAACAGGTGGGCTATGTAAGTGGTGTGAGGTTTTATGTCTCCGACTAGCTTTTCTGTTTTAATTCACTTTCTGATATACTAATACCCCAGAAAACTATGTTAATTTCTTCACAACATTAGTTGATAGCAACATAATTAAATTTTGACTTTCTGCAGTTAGTGTATCTATATTTATAATTATTACTATAAAAGAACATTGATAGCGATTTTAATTTATGTTTAAATATTTGTAAAAGATGCTTCCCTCGTTTAAACATTCTTTTGATTGAAAGTAAAAGACAAACAAATGTAACTTTGCACATACAAGGGTGTCAAAAATGTATACACACAAAGCAAAAACCTTGTTAACATAACAAAACTGAATTCACACAAACAGAAAATGATGGGCACTAATCATCTTAGACTTTCTCAAAATGCCTACCATCGGCGTCGATACCCTTATGGGTACGTCGAACTCATTGAACAACATTTGCGAAAGTGTCCTCAGCGATTGGAGCACATGCCGTTTCAATTTCTCATGAATCTCAAATTTGTCTCGAATGCGTGCAATTGTTACTTACGTTGGCGGTTCTGTTCTGTACACACGTTTCCACTGCCTTTGAACTTCAACAACGTTCTCGGTTTTCCAATACAACTTCAAAATTGCTTTGCGCTGTTTAAACGATAACCATGGCTCCATTTTGTTGTAGTAACGCTAGCATAACGTAATATAACATCTGTTTACAGAACATCATACGATAAACTTGTCTTCATTCGTTCATTATTGATTTACGATAATCTTAACTTCATTTGTTTATTGTTGACTTATCTGTCACGTAGCAACGCCATCATAATATATGTGAATGACATCTGTTTACAGAACATCATATTATACATTACTGTTGTTTTTCGATCCAACTGTGAAATATAATAAATAGATATCTACTGTGAAAGCGTGTATACATTTTTGGTCCCCTCTGTATAATCAAAAATATGTTGTAGGAATTACTTGCCTGTACTTCAAATGTAAAATACTTCTTCAGGTTTTTTACGATCATCACAAGAAAAGGTAGCCTAATACCAAGCAAGGCATTATCTGATGGAAGAGCAATATAAGTCGTTGCGACGTTACTACCGCTCAGTTCTATTACAAGGCATCTCAAATCTTCATCAGCAATACGTGAGATGTGTCCATTTCTTGTCTACCAATGAAGAACAGACTAGGGTAATGTAACACTACTAAAACATTGAATAGATCTTATATGAACACAAACAGTGCATGGACATACAGTTGGAAATAGCAACACTTTCTCGGTGCCTTTTCACTATAAAGCCCATTTCAAGTGATTAATGATTAGTTACATTTTCTTCTTTTCATAACTTATTTTTCAATATCCTTAATCTCATTTAAAAAACCATTTCTGTTTCTCTCCGCCCATAAGTTCCCATGCCAATTTCTTGATAGATTTTCCTTATTTATCCAAGATTCTTACATTTGAAAGGATCAAGTATAGCTCTTCCTTCAATGGTGGTCTTCAATGTTGATAGAATGGGGTATGGCCCATGATGTCATCCCGTACCCACCCACACTCAATGTTTTGTCTATGGATGAATGAGAGGAAAGTTCCTTGTACCGTTCCACATCGATCTTTACCAACAAAAATGTTGGACCTACTTTCGTCTTAATAACTACCACGACAAACCTGGTAATTCTGCAGCGTTGCCGCTGTTACTTCCGGACGTCAAAGAGTGAGCATAAACTATGAATATTTCTTGTTTCTATTATTATTAAGAATGTCGAGGGTGTCTTAATTAATAAACAAATAATAAATGATTAAATGATTTACTCTCACATCCGATCTCTGTTTGCATTAAACCCTACCTAAAGAGATTGCAGAAACGTGACAACGTTGTTTTTCTGACACAATTCTGATGCACCGCATTCCATACACGAAGCATATTAACGTAACTTAAATAAGCAGATAGACAGATGTAATGGACCATTAAGGCTTGTCCCGAACCATATCAAAGACCCAAGTGAAAATTTGGCACAAAGAAATTCATGGAGAATGAGACTATGTGCTAAAATGCAAGCTATTTGTACGGCCCCAGGACAATCATCACTCAAGAGAAGAGAACATCAGAGCCATACATAATCTCATTGAAGGTGGTTGTATATATAATGACTGAAATTCACCACAAACTGGATCAGCAATGGTAGTAACTAATTCATTAAAGATAAATAAATAAAAAAGTAACTACAGTACTGCAATTTGCTGCTTGATGGGCATCAAGGCTGTTGATCGGGGGAGGGGAATAAATAATTGCGTATCTCAATGACTGTTGGCGTGCTGTGAAGGGGTTCCTAAATTGCATGATCTGAATGCATCATTACATAAGTCAAAGAGGATAGTAAGAAGTAGGAAAGAAAGGGTGAGTCCAGTGAAGCAAAATATATTTTGTCAACTGGAGAAATTCTAACAACAGTTTTGTTTATTTGTTTGTTATGAAGAGATCGTCTTTGTTCATTTCCTCCACGATCACAGAACTGTTAATACTGCATATTACTGTAACATATTCTATCGGTCAAAAAGACTATACTTCCTTATTCGAGACGCCTTGCTGCTTCATGACAATGCCACACCTCATACCGCAATCTACATATAACAAAAGTAGACTGCATGTTTTGGAATACCCTCAAACATTTTCCTTACAAGCGAAACTCTCCTCGCAGGATTTCCACAAGTTTGGGCCAATTAAGGACGCTCTGGAATGGAAGCCTTTCAACGAGGATTAGCAAGATGGAACAGATCGCGTGCAACTGGATATGCACACATCCCCTTTTCTACAACACAGGGATATAACAAAAAATAAACCATCTTTTGCAAAAATATGTAAATACAGGTGGAAACAATGCTTTGCTACTATTGCAACTCGTATGTGCTACTACTGCAACTCGTACTGCTACTGCTGCAACACGTATTTGCTACTGCAACTCGTACTGCTACTGTGCTACTCGTATCTGCTACTACTGCAACTCGTACTGCTACTGCTGCTACTCCCACTGCTACTACTGCAACTCGCACTGCTACTGCTGCAACTCGTATGTGCTACTACTGCAACTCGTACTGCTACTGCTGCTACTCGCACTGCTAC
Organism: Metallyticus violacea; assembly: GCA_030762175.1. Classification (NCBI taxonomy): domain Eukaryota; kingdom Metazoa; phylum Arthropoda; class Insecta; order Mantodea; family Metallyticidae; genus Metallyticus; species Metallyticus violacea. Next base: position 51,654,829 of record CM060837.1, read on the forward strand.
TACTGCAATTCGTACTGCTACTGCTGCTACTCGTATCCGCTACTGCTGCAACTCGTACCGCTACTGTGCTACACATATCTGCTACTGTGCTACTCGTATATGCTACTACTGCAACTCGTACTGCTAATGTGCTACTCGTATCTGCTACTACTGCAACTCGTATCTGCTACTA